>CM060070.1:4557500-5157500 GCA_030533445.1 Cyprinodon diabolis | reverse complement strand
TTTCTGCGTTGATGAGAGGTTATAAAATAAGCATTGCCCTACCGACATTTTGGGTAGCACACTGCTAAGCGGTCTTTCTTTCAGCTGAACAATTAGTAAAACAGTTGTTTAGAGCAAAGTTTTACTCTCTAAAATGGGCGTTGCTGTTTTTTAATCCATTGAGTTGATTTAAAAAAAAAAAAAGGTCTTTTCTTATCTTGTAGGAGAAGCTCATGCATAATCTCATGAGGAAAAAAAAACTTGCTTGTTGAGCAAGATTAAACTTAAGTCAAAGTTTCCCAGGGTGTAAATAACTTTATTCTTGACTGTATAAGGAATTAAACAAAATAGAAATACTTCCTCTTGTTCCACAGTGGGGAAATTGATCTGTGTGAGAATGAAAACATGCAGGTTCACAGATAAACTTTAACAAGCTTAAATAAATATGGGCATTTTGAACGTATTACCACAGGAAACCTTTCTCTCTTAAAAATAAATACAGCCATTGCTTGTACTTATCATAGTGGCCAGGCACACTAACTTATGCAATATACACTATATTGCCAAAAGTATTTGCTCACCCATCCAAATTATTGGAATCAGGTGTTCCAATCACTTCCATGGCCACAGGTGTATAAATTCAAGCACCTAGGCATGCAGACTGTTTTTACAAACATTTGTGAAAGAATGGGTCGCTCTCAGGAGCTCAGTGAATTCCAGCGTGGAACTGTGATAGGATGCCACCTGTGCAACAAATCCAGTCGTGAAATTTCCTCGCTCCTAAATATTCCACAGTCAACTGTCAGCTGTATTATAAGAAAATGGAAGTGTTTGGGAACGACAGCAACTCAGCCACGAAGTGGTAGGCCACGTAAACTGACGGAGCGGGGTCAGCGGATGCTGAAGCGCATAGTGCGAAGAGGTCGCCAACTTTCTGCAGAGTCAATCACTACAGACCTCCAAACTTCATGTGGCCTTCAGATTAGCTCAAGAACAGTGCGCAGAGAGCTTCATGGAATGGGTTTCCATGGTCGAGCAGCTGCATCCAAGCCATACATAACCAAGTGCAATGCAAAGCGTCGGATGCGGTGGTGTAAAGCACGCCGCCACTGGACTCTAGAGCAGTGGAGACGCGTTCTCTGGAGTGACTAATCGCGCTTCTCCATCTGGCAATCTGATGGACGGGTCTGGGTTTGGCGGTTGCCAGGAGAACGGTACTTGTCTGACTGCATTGTGCCAAGTGTAAAGTTTGGTGGAGGGGGGATTATGGTGTGGGGTTGTTTTTCAGGAGCTGGGCTTGGCCCCTTAGTTCCAGTGAAAGGAACTCTGAATGCTTCAGCATACCAAGACATTTTGGACAATTCCATGCTCCCAACTTTGTGGGAACAGTTTGGAGCTGGCCCCTTCCTCTTCCAACATGACTGTGCACCAGTGCACAAAGCAAGGTCCATAAAGACATGGATGACAGAGTCTGGTGTGGATGAACTTGACTGGCCTGCACAGAGTCCTGACCTCAACCCGATAGAACACCTTTGGGATGAATTAGAGCGGAGACTGAGAGCCAGGCCTTCTCGTCCAACATCAGTGTGCGACCTCACAAATGCGCTTCTGGAAGAATGGTCAAAAATTCCCATAAACACACTCCTAAACCTTGTGGACAGCCTTCCCAGAAGAGTTGAAGCTGTTCTAGCTGCAAAGGGTGGACCGACGTCATATTGAACCCTATGGATTAGGAACGGGATGTCACTTAAGCTCATATGTGAGTCAAGGCAGGTGAGCAAATACTTTTGGCAATATAGTGTATATTCAATACACGCAGGCAGCCTTGGCTGTAAAAAAAGAAAAAATAGTGCTGGCAGTAGGAAGGAGGTAGAGGAGGAAGCAGAATGCTGGTTGTTATTTTAGTGCAGGGACCTTTGTGACATTCCTAGCCACTGCATAGTTATACGGTTTCCCACAATCCTTTGCATGACAGTACGTTTAGGTACACCCAGTCTCACAAAGTTTAACAAAATAAAGTCTTTCCAGTTATGTAGTGTGATACATTGAAAATGCATGCACATTCATATTCATTAGGTTATATAACGAAGAGCTTCTGTGGTTTGCTATATTTGTATAACTTTAGTTTTTTGTAGTTCTTTTCTGGAAGGTTATAGTCCCAGTTTTAGATGCAGCATCGCTGTGGGTCCGTTGCTTAATGACGTCTTAGACTTCTTTTATTGTCATTTTGTAAACACAGTGTGTATACAAAACAAAATGTCTGTAAGGTTGAATGCTGTTCAGATTCAACACATCAGTCCAGAGCTACTTTCCTGCCGTAGTCAGTGTTCTTACTGTTGACCCATTAAAAGGTGCAGGGATAAGGAAAAGGAGGTAGGAGCTACTTTTTTGGTATTAAGAATCCGTCTGATTATCTTACCAAACCAAAGCAGCACAGGAGGCGGGAGTTTATGATGAGTCACTTTTAGCACCAGAATTACCTACAGTATAATGCTACAGGGCTTTTTTGCTACCATAACATACTAGATGGCAGCCACAACGAATCAATACTCTAATGCTACCATTAAATATGTCTGTCAAAAAAGATGTTTTTGTGTCACCTGACTGCGAGTGCTAATAGCCTTCCCTCAGAATAAACCATAAAATTTCCAAAAAAGAAATGCTACCTGGACAAATAACAATTCTGGCAAAAGCCAAACCCAGCAAATAAAGACAGACCCTCCCAACTGTCAAGTACAGAGCGGAGTGATGATAGTTTGAGTTTACATAAGCCCCATTTACACTACCCCTTTTGAAATCGTGCCGAGATTGGTCTGAGCACTGTAACTGAGAGAGCTGTTGAGTCTAAATGGCACGCAAAACTGAAGCGGACCGTGCCAGACACAACCGAACCGCACTTGTTGAATGCCATAAACAAGTACCCATAACTCTGATATATATATATATATATATATATATATATATATATATATATATGGTGTGTACGTATAGCACGGCAAAATGCTTCTTTTCCGAACATTCAGCTTTACGAGCAGAGATGGAAGCAGTTTCGCACAAATATATTGCGATATATCTAACAAAATTTTTTTTATAAACATAAATATCTTTTTAATAAAGCATTTTAAATGCCAAAATAATCCAATTTAATACATTTTAATGCCAATTAAGGCCTTAAATTATAATGATAATTCTGCCTAGCAGTGTGATGAGCTTCAACGTCTGTCGTTGTTTCCTGTATCTGTAAGCCCTGATTAGACTATCGTTTGACGTATCCACTTCCCAATAGCCGACTCTGTCAAGTAAATTCACCAAAGGCTGCCTTCTTCGCTTGACTCTCCGCAATTATAGCCAAACTTCCTGTAGTACAGTAGTACCGTAGATCCTCACTAGTATGCAAGTAACCGTGCTAGCTTGATGTGTAAGGAACCAAGCTCGGCATGGTTAATGGATCAAAGCTTGGTCCGAACTTGGCACAGATTAGTTTTCTGAGGGTAGTGTAAATAGGGCTATGTAACCTGACCAGGTTACATTGAGTACGCCATGACTTCTTACATATACAACCAACTACTAAAGAGTTAAATAAGAAGCCACTTGTCTAACCAAAACTTGGGTCATGCAACAAGCTTCAGTTCCAACTCAAAGTAGCAATGGTTAAAGGTCAAAATGGTGAAGCTTGTAATGAAATTCTCAACTGCAATAAATCAATAAATCTACTAACTAAGCCACAAGCAGCTAAATCCTAAATAGTATTTAACAACCTATGGTTTCCTTTTTCCTCCAGTTCTTATTCAATAAACATGGAAAAGTAGGGTATTCAGATTTTTATATTTAATTTTATGAGTTGTTCTGTGCATAAAATACACATAATCACCATATCAGGTGATCATAACACGCACTCAAACATTCCTTTTTGCAGGATAATTTTGGCAAGATCGTGTAATACCTTACAGGGAAATTTGCCTGATTTAAATTACCGTCAGGTAAAATGAAATATCTGGTATCAAAAATGAATTATTACTGAGCTAGGGAGTGACTCACTGCGAGCAAGTAAGCAAATGAGACTGACCTACCACAAGCAAGTCCAAACATGCATGATCCAGGCTTACTGGGGCGTTCTTAAAATTTTTGATATTGCCCAATACTTTCTTCATAAATCCAAAACTTCCTCCTGACAGCATCGAATAAAGTAAGATAAACACTGGATAGCCGAGGCCCTGAGCAGGAATTAATTGGCCTGTGTAAGCAGTTCGAATGAATCACTCTCCAATCCCTTTGTGACCGTGTTTCTGACACACTGCAAGACTTAATACAGACAGAATAACTGGTTCCTGACTGGTACAGAAATATGATTTGTTCCAGTCTTGCAACAGCACCCAACTGACCTCCAGGTTGTTTAAAGTGTTGAACTCCATGAGGTCATGAAGTCGGGTGAAAGCCTCATTGGAGTACTGGAAGTTGAAAGTGGAAAATGGTGACTCTGGGTCATCAAAGATGTCAAAATCTGCAAACTCCTTCTCCTTCTCAGTCTCTCTGGGAACACCTGTGGTCAGATTAACAAACGTGAACAGAAAGCAAAATGAATCAACTGTACGCACTTGGCAGGAATCTGTCTATAATTCGAATTTTAAAATTCGAGTTATTTTAAAAACACAGCCTTAAACCAAATAGAAGCTTAAGGGGGTATTATGCTTTTTCTGTACAGCTCCAAATATGTGGAACGACCTTCCAATACACATTAAATTGCTCCTTAAAACTCATATCACAGCTTATCCTATAATCCTTCCTATAATCCTAGCGTGTGATTTTAAGCTGTTTTCATTACATACACTATATTGCCAAAAGTATTTGCTCACCTGCCTTGACTCACATATGAGCTTAAGTGACATCCCGTTCCTAATCCATAGGGTTCAATATGACGTCGGTCCACCCTTTGCAGCTAGAACAGCTTCAACTCTTCTGGGAAGGCTGTCCACAAGGTTTAGGAGTGTGTTTATGGGAATTTTTGACCATTCTTCCAGAAGCGCATTTGTGAGGTCGCACACTGATGTTGGACGAGAAGGCCTGGCTCTCAGTCTCCGCTCTAATTCATCCCAAAGGTGTTCTATCGGGTTGAGGTCAGGACTCTGTGCAGGCCAGTCAAGTTCATCCACACCAGACTCTGTCATCCATGTCTTTATGGACCTTGCTTTGTGCACTGGTGCACAGTCATGTTGGAAGAGGAAGGGGCCAGCTCCAAACTGTTCCCACAAAGTTGGGAGCATGGAATTGTCCAAAATGTCTTGGTATGCTGAAGCATTCAGAGTTCCTTTCACTGGAACTAAGGGGCCAAGCCCAGCTCCTGAAAAACAACCCCACACCATAATCCCCCCTCCACCAAACTTTACACTTGGCACAATGCAGTCAGACAAGTACCGTTCTCCTGGCAACCGCCAAACCCAGACCCGTCCATCAGATTGCCAGATGGAGAAGCGCGATTCGTCACTCCAGAGAACGCGTCTCCACTGCTCTAGAGTCCAGTGGCGGCGTGCTTTACACCACCGCATCCGACGCTTTGCATTGCACTTGGTTATGTATGGCTTGGATGCAGCTGCTCGACCATGGAAACCCATTCCATGAAGCTCTCTGCGCACTGTTCTTGAGCTAATCTGAAGGCCACATGAAGTTTGGAGGTCTGTAGTGATTGACTCTGCAGAAAGTTGGCGACCTCTTCGCACTATGCGCTTCAGCATCCGCTGACCCCGCTCCGTCAGTTTACGTGGCCTACCACTTCGTGGCTGAGTTGCTGTCGTTCCCAAACACTTCCATTTTCTTATAATACAGCTGACAGTTGACTGTGGAATATTTAGGAGCGAGGAAATTTCACGACTGGATTTGTTGCACAGGTGGCATCCTATCACAGTTCCACGCTGGAATTCACTGAGCTCCTGAGAGCGACCCATTCTTTCACAAATGTTTGTAAAAACAGTCTGCATGCCTAGGTGCTTGAATTTATACACCTGTGGCCATGGAAGTGATTGGAACACCTGATTCCAATAATTTGGATGGGTGAGCAAATACTTTTGGCAATATAGTGTATTTCTCTAATTCTGATTTATTTATTTTTTTATTGTATTTTATGCTTCTGTGTTTATTTAATTTAGATCTTTTTTTTTATTTGTTTAGAATTCATGTTGTTCACTGTACAGCACATTGGTCCTGGACATTTTAGTGGTAAAGCTGGATTGTATGGGACATTTATTGGTTGCTGTGAATCGGTGCTACAAACATAAACTAAACTGATTTTGCTTCATCCACTCAGACAAATACAATATTGGTAAAGATCTGTATATGTTAATTCAAGTTATAATTGCCAAATTTTGTTTTATTCCAACAATCAGGTGTTATCTTAAACATTTGCACTTTTATTCCTACACTAAATTTTTTGAAAATGAAAAATTAAGTCAAACTTTCAATAATTTTTTTAATTCATGTAAACATGATAGCTTTAACTCCAACTGGCCAGTAAGTGGCACAGAAATGCGCACCTGCTCTTATTCCATAATGTTTACTAGCCTAATGCCAGATCCGCTAATGCTAACTTTTGATCATTTCTCAGCTCTTTTCTTTATTCCTACTGGTGCAAAATCCTGTCGTATCAAAGTTGGCATCATAACCAAAGTAAGGCAAGTTTATTTGCATTAACACAATTCATCAAAAAGATCATTCAAAGAGCTTTACATGTTTACCAGACATACAAATGTATTTATTTCAGCACTCTTAAAAGTTATAAAACAATTATTTATATTGAATTTTTTCTGTAAAATTGCTGCCAAAAGATCTGTAGGTGACAATAGGTGCAGGATAGAGATGTGCTTATATGTTTAAGTAAACATCTAACGCAAGTTGTCAAGTTCATAAAGCAGTAGAACAACTTTATCAAGTTGAAATCTACAGTTATAACAGCAGCCAAATTTTACAAGAAAATCGTATTCTTGTATATCTGCTAACTGCTCTACATTAAAACATTTCATGAGTAACGTGGGAATTTTAAGGAAACTATGATTGTGTAAGTCAGACCTAGAAAACAAATGATAGAGCTGATAGAGCAACCACATTACATTAGTGTTTTTACTAGTGTGTTCAAAATTAATGTGTGTTACTAGTTTTTACTGATTCGTATCGGGCAGGGCCCTGATCCTGCACTAAAATGGTGGTATCGGCACTGATGAGAGCCATAAGTTTATTCAACTATCGTCCCCCATTCCAGGTAGGCAATAAAAAGTTCTACTGGATTCACTTTGTATTAGTCTTTTTCCTGCTTCACAAAGGTAGGCAGCAGCCATGATGGCAATTATTTTACATCCAAGTAGTTTGCAGTTCTTCATATATATACACTAGGGTTGTCACGATACTAAACTTTTTAACTCGATACCGATATTAAGGAAAATATTCGATACTCGATACCATTTTCGATACCACAAGGATAAAAACTCCAAATTTCAACAATATTTTGATTAATAATTAAAATACAATAAATAAATATAATAAACAATAAGAACAATATTTTGAGGTTGTATGCTGTGCACAATATTAAGCAAGCTTGATAAAAAACTTATAAAATTAAAAATTAAGTGTTCCTTCCTTGGCTATGCTTTGCACACATAACAATGACACTAGCCAAACCAGTTAAGAAACAAAAATAATTCTCAGCAGCTGCACCTCTTACAAAAAAAGTCTGAAACTGAAAAGTGCACAGAATTATTCAACCACACAGTGTTCTGAAAATGCATTGTCCTCTATTCTGCACTTTAGATTAATGACTGTTTAGGTGCTACTGTTGGTAGCACTGTATCGATACTTTTAAAAATGAGTATTGTATCCGGATAAAACGTTTCAGTATCGATACTTTTTTGAGTATCGATACTTTTGACAACCCTAATAGACACACACATCAATTTTAAAAAGATATCGGTATGGTATCGGCATCGGCTGATACTGCACAGCCAGGTATCAGGGACAGAAAATGACAAAGGCGCAGCACTATTTCTTACCTGTCCTGAAGAAATACCGTTATATGCCAAATGTGTTTGCTATCTACATGTAAATAGTAGAGCAGCATCTGGATCATATTTGGGACATGAATAAGAAAATATTGGTAAAATTTAGTGGGAACTTAAAAATTATTTTTTTTTTTTGCATTTGCAAGGATATTCATATTCATTTTAATACCCAACAAACTTTATGCATGGGATTTGAATCTCAAAACAATGATTATTGAAATCCAAATTATTTGTATTCATACAAAAATATGTATTTTCAATAACTATTTGTTGGAATAAATGTGATGCCACGACTTGGCTTTATGGATGACATCGTGCTGAATAAGGATGTGGTTAAATTCCCATATGTGGGTTACAAGTTGAGGTTAAGAAAGTGCAGACACTGGATGTTCATTTGCGGCTTCATCTCCTCAGATGTTTTTTGGGTTAGAGTACGGAAACCTCTTATGTATCATGTATAAACAGGCTGCGGAAGTAGGTGGGCAGATGGCCATCAGAATGTAAAGAAACACTAGTGGAAAAGAGGGAATTCTGTGTCTTCCTCTGGCTTCTCATGGCTGATTTGTTTATACACACAGTCCTCCCACTGCCCTGAAGGATTCCCCTGGAGCACCTGGATCCTTCAACACCAATATTTCTTGTAGATAGGTCATAAAAACCCTGAGCTTTCTCTGATTTACTATTCCCTGTATATGTAAATACGCAACATGCATAACGTTGCCTCCTAGAAACTGCATTGAGATTAAGCAGATGGTTTCCTTTTGGAGACCTCAGAAAAACAGTATAACTGGAAAAGCATGTATAACAGTCTGCAGCGGACTGATTATGAGTGAATTCCCAGGCTGGCTCCAATCTTTATTTATGTCAGAAAATCCTGCTTTTCCAGACTCAGTTTTTTAAATAATTTTAAGTACTTTTAAAGCATGTTTACACTATAAATGCCTGAACAATATGGAAGAAAAAAAGTCTCATTGGAATCTTCCTTTTTTTGTACCGGATTTTAAACACTAAATTTTTCTACACATTGAATTCCTTACACTGAATTTTTATCTGGTGAAAATTCAGCTGCAAAAAATTTGTTTGCCAAAACTTTGCCTATACAAAATTTGCCTGCAAATATGTTGACCTCTTGGTGAACTCGAGGCAAAGCAATCTACACTCAATGCAGTCGAGCAGCTTAAAGCCATTGAAATTAGCTATTTTGGTCAGGTGACACAACAGTTGGGCATAGCTTTGTTACCGGCTGATTGAAGCTGGATGAGGATTTTATCTTGTTAAATAGATATGAATACAATTTTTTTTACACTTTTTGGAGCTGAATTTTTTGCAGGCAAATTTTTTTGCAATTGAATTTTCATATAACAGGGTTCCTGCGGGTCCTTAAAGTCTTAAAAGGCATTGAATTCTTTAAAATAAAACTAAGGCCTTAATTGGTATTAAAATGTCTTAAATCCGTCTTTCGTAGGTCTTAATTTTTAAAACATCATAAATAGGATTATTTTTATCATGATTTATTTTTGTAATCTAAATAAAACATTAAAATTGACCTTTTCTTTTGTTATTTAAAAAAAATAACGGCTTGCCATTATTGGTTCCGTCCCGATAGCGGAACCAATAAAAGCGTTGTTGCGGCCGGGACATTTGGGAGATGCGCCATTTACTTTTTGTCTGGAAAATATGAGCAAGTGTAAATGTAACCAAAATTGTCTCCAGCCAAGAGTTTTCTCCATGGCTAAAACCAGGGAACATACATGAGGCTCAGTGGATTTGGTGCAAGAAGCGATTTAAAGCTCGGAACGATGGGAATTAAGGCAGTGGAGTCACACATGCGAAGCGCGAAACACAAAGCGTCAAAATCGAGTTACCAAGAAACAGCCGGTATTTCTCAGTTTAGTTCCACCCTTGTCTCTGCAACGCCTCCACTTATCACCAAATCAAACATACTAAGAAAACGATACAAAGAAAAATAGCTGCAAAAAAGACTTAGCACTGGTTATGTTGGGGCTTTAAAACTGATTTGTTTTGTTCCCTGCTAAAACAAAGTTTGTGAATTCAGTTAAATAATTGTTCAAATATATCTGCCATTTGTTTGTTTTTAGCTTTCTTCCTGTATGGGAAGCTTTTTAAAATTTGAAAAATTAGTGCAGTGGTTTATGTTAAAATAAACCTTTGGGTTAAGTTGTCGCAAGCAGGTTTTTCTTGTGTTTCTTGTGAATTTGGTCTTAAATTTTTATTTCATTTTTATTTATTTCAAGTTGCATTAAAAAGTCTTTAAAAGTCTTGAATTTAACTTGCCTTATGCTGTAGGAACCCTGGATAAAAATTCAATGAAAGGAGTTCAATGTGTAAAAAAATTAAGTGCTTAAAATTCGGTAATAAAAACATTAAGTGTTTGAAATACTTTGTTAAAAAAATTCTGTGTTTTAAATTCGTTGTACAAAAAAAAGGCAGATTAATGATTGTGCTTCAAGACTATCTAGGAGCCTTGAATTAGCCACATTCTGTAAATAAAAGTCTCTTTTTTTAGCACCAGTGGCAATTTCTCATAATACTGGGGAGGCTATTCCTCCCCTGTATATTTTATAAAAGACCTGGTGAAATATGCATTGTAAAACTTCATAAATGTAGCCACTACAATGAATTAAATGTGTGCTAAAATCTCCCTCCACTCAGGAGCAGCAGGACATTGGCTGTAAGTAGGGCTCCGTCACTTCCAGTAAGGTTTAGCCTCCAATGGGGTCTATGGAGCAGGGGTAGGAAAATTAGCCCTTCCTGCAAATGTGAACATCTCTATATATGCACATGCTCACCAGGTGCTTTGAATTGCCTGAAGTTAATGTTGACCAGGACAAAATGGATCACGGTTGGGCAGTTCTTCTCCCCCTTCCTGGGTTTAAAGACGTAGCATTCCTTCAGACCCTCACGATCAAACACTTTAGGGTCAATCTTAGGAAACGGGAGCTTGTTCATTCTGGCCCACTTTTCAGCTAACAGCAGCTCCTGTGGGACAGTTTTACAGATTAGATAATGTTGTTGACACTTTAATCCAGTGGATTTATGAGTTTTCATGCCTTGAATGGAGGGCTGGAGTCGCTCGGTCGAGCAGAAAAATCAAATGAGATGATGAGGTCAACGCCGCGCTGCTGCCGCAGGAGGAGTGGATAGGGAAGGTTGTACGTCAGTCCGCTGTCTACCACATGGATCTTCTTACTCTTCACATCCAGAGGCTCGTAGATACGATCAAACTCATCTGGATCTACAAACAAAACACAACTTCACACTCATGCATGTGTCACTCAGACATTTTTTTATTGGAGAAAGGAAAGTACAACATTTGAAATCAACACAGGAACAAAAAAAATACCCATCTGAGTCATATTGACCAACCATTTATGGTGATTCAACTAAAGATGATCCACCAAAAATCTACAGGATATGATCTTATTTCATACCAGAGAATTCCTTTTAACAAAGCTGAGGAAACCGGTTCAACGGAACCATAATATTTGCTCTCGGTTCCAATTTATCGCAACTTACCGAGGCAGCCATTTTTATTCATTATCAAGACACTTCAAAGCACTGGACATTAAAAAACAACTATAGTAGAAAAACACAGAGTATATTGTATGGGCATAAAGGCAATTAAAATATTAGTGAATATGAATATTTTAAGGGAATAAAAATGTATTATTAAAATGAAGAGTATTAAAAATGAACAAAAGCATGAGTAAATATACTACAAACTACAAACTTAAACTAATAGAAGTTTGGATAGCAAAGTCAAAGGTCAGTCTAAACAAGTTAATTTTTCATCCCAATTTAAATAAACTATTATAGTTTTCTGGGGGCTTGTCCAGAAAACTATGATGGGGGATTATCCGAGGCTGCTCAGTGGCACAGTGGATAGCACTGCTGCCTTGCAGTAAGAAGGTTCTGGGTTTGATTCCCAGCCCAGGTTCTTTCTGCATGGAGTTTGCATGTTCTCCCTGAGCATGTGTGGGTTCTCTCCAGGTACTCCGGCTTTCTCCCACAGTCCAAAAAAAAAAAACATGACTGTTAGGTTAATTGGCTTCTCTAGATTCTGCTTAGGTGTGAGTGTGTGCGTGAATGGTTGTATGTCCTGTTTGTCTCTGTGTTGCCCTGCGATGGACAGGGTGTACCCCGCCTCTCACCCATTGACAGCTGGAGATAGGCACCAGCACCCCTCGCGACCCCAATTGGGACAAGCTGGGGATGGGGATGGGGGGACTTGTCCCAAATTAGTGTGGAATAAAAACTGAAACCTGCTTCTTGGTATTTTGGTTCTGAGTATGCAGAGTAGCTTAGACCCAGAAGACCTGAGTGAACCGCTGACAACAAGTCGGTAATGTATTTTAGAGCTCAGACATTCAGGGATTTATAGACTAACAGAAGGAGTTTAAGTGCTGATGAAGATTCTCAGTCATCCAGGTCAACAAATATCTACTGGACTTGGTTTCTCAATTCAAATGTGTTTGAATTGAGAAAGCTTCCTGGAGAGGTGGCGAAACTTATTTTTTATATTTTTTTAATTTTTACGGGAGGAGTTTAAGTCTATTTTAAATGTAATATTTCCAGATCATTTGCACATTAAAATAACAATGCCTCGGAAAACCTTTAAATGTTGTCAAATTGTGTTATATCTGGGTTGTTTTTATGCTTTTACTTGCAAACGTATGTAACTACCCTCTAATTCTACTGATAAAGCCTGTTCAATGTTGAAATAAAAAATGGTGCTCAAAATAGTATTGGGTAGCAAATATTTTCCAGGGTATTAAAATTTAACTTTTTATATTTGCATTGTGACAAACCCTGAGTGAACATTTAATTCGGCTTGGCAAAATAAAAACCAAAAACATACAAGCATATAAATTATTTACAAATGATAGAAACATAAGCCTTTTGAGTTATAAAAACTGGATCATTTGAAACAGTAGAAAGCAGACTGTGGATTGGAATAAAGAGGAAAAAGGAAACATCAACTCTCAAAAGATTCATCTGGTGGTATGAACTGATTGCTAAATCTGCCCTGGTCTTTAATTTCCTTCAGTAGAGCAGAAACGATGTCGATATCAAGTTGAACAGTAAACCGTGAATCATAAATGTTTTTCCTACCTGTTACAGCATCCACTTCCTCTTCAGGTGTGGATTCAGGAAATGGAATTTCAGGTACAGGAGAGAAGGGGATAGTGGTGTTCAAGTTCAGACCCAGCATGAAGTTATGCACCTGGTAAAGCAATACAAGGGGATTATAGAGGGAAAAAATGCAGACTGCTCCTTGTTTAGACCCAAGAAAATATTTTTCTTTTACATAATGTACCTTTCCAGCACGGCCCTCTCTTGTGTTGAACAGCGAAGAGTCACTAAAGAGTGAAGTGAACATTCGCTGAACCCAGCTGGCCTGAGCAGTGCGGCTAAACTCCTCCTCCGCTTCCTGGTTCTCTGTCCCACCTAAAAACGAAAATGACGCAAAAAATTACCGCATCTGTGACTCATTTATTAAAAACCTGGTCTATGAAAGGTAGAGTATACAAACACAAATATCTGACCTTTTACATAGAGTATTGCTTTCCTCCAGAGCCCCCATTTTTGGGGATATTTAAAATTCAGACAAAACAATCCTTCATCCAACACCTATAGAGCTAGTAGCATAAAAGTACATTTTTGAAATGCAAACATGTCTTCACAGTTTCACATATTACTGCTTGCTTCGATTCGGGTTGGATTTCTCATTGAATCAATAAAAAGGAGCTTAGAGCAGGCTTTTAGTTAGCAATGCGTAAGAGCGTACATTGTATGACCTTTACTAACGAAATCACCAATTGTACACCCCAGCTTTGGTATGGCCAAAATTTCCCCCGGAGACTTCAGTCAAATCTTAAAAATTTTACAAGCAGCAGCTGCTGGAGTTAGAAAAGTTCTATTTTTGTTGCTTGATGAACATCAACCAATCAGAGAAGCTGATCTAGAAGCAGGCAGGGAGACAGATACAGCACCAGTGTTGCCAACTCAGCGACTTTGTCGCTGTATTTAGCGACTTTTCAGACCCCTGCAGCGACTCTTTTTCAAAAAAGCGACTAGCGACAAATCTAGCGACTTTCCTGGTGTCTGCTGTGGTGCACCTCCCCGTTCGAACCCCGTTCTCCCACCTCTGCAGCACTCCCTCTGAGCGCTGCAGTCAGAGCCACAGCATGTTTACCCTCAGCTACCAGACTGCAAATGAACCGCGTGCATGTGCAGGGATTGACGGCGCAGGTTGATCACGCCGAAGTCAGCTCCCTCAGTTGCTGAACCTGCCATAGAGAGCCTTGACCAACACGACGAGGACCCATTGTTTCTGTGAGCAGGCAAGCACAGCCTGTGTGTGTGGAGGGAAATCTTATTAGTTTAAAAAAAAAAATAACAATAATTACCATTATTTGCTCACATTGTCATTGATTCTTTGTAGCCTTTTTTTGTTCCATTTAGATTGTTAATGTTAATGTAATGTAAAAAAATGTATGGCTCAAAATGTTGATGTTTTACCATGATTTTTAAGCTCCTTAGTGGACATCAAGGGGAAAAGAAAAAGTAAAAAAAAAAGTTGAAAAAAATAATATATATATTATGCAAATTAGGCAATGACATCATTCAGCGACTTCTAGCGACTTACAGCACAGCCAATAGCTACTTTCCTTACAGAGGAGTTGGCAACTGTACAGCACTGCTTAGGCAGCGTGCTATGAACTAGCGGAGTAAGTTGATAAATCAAACTTTTACCAAATCCTGTCGGAAGAAAAGCACAGACATCTTTCCCATCTACAAATGCACAAAGTGCTTCTCTTCACTCCTTTTTTAAATTACAAATTATCACTATTTTAGCTAAAACCAAATCAATTACGGTGTCGACATGAGAGTTCCCCGCAAACCCCTTCTGACTGTCGTCATTCCTGCATGTCCTGCTCCAAAAAACACTGCTGTCATGTAATTGGAACGACCCGCTGGTGTTAATGAGATGGACGTATTAGCAGGAGTCTTTCAATATGGATTTGTTGTGAGACTGACAACTCAAAGTCAGCTCTGCGTGCCTCCCACAGCGAAATAATATTTTAAGGCGGATTCGTAAACTTGACGAACTGACTGCACAGATGATGTTTTAAGGTGGAATCTTTCACATGAAAATATATTAAAACTACTTTTTACTAGTGTTGCGCAGATGCCATTTTTGAGACCCGATACCCGATACCTGGCTGTGCAGTATGGGCTGATCCAGATACCATACCGATACCATCTGTTTGAAACTGATGTGTGGGTGACTAATACAAAGTGAATCCAGCAGAACTGTTTATTACCTACCTGAATGGGGTGACAATAGTTGAATAAAGTTTTTGCTCTCAAAATGGTATCAGTGCCGATACCACAATTTTAGTGCAATATCAGGGCCCTACCCAATACTGGTATCGATATCGGTGCAACACTACTTTTTACGCACTTATCACAGCAATATAGCCAAGCAGCTCTCTGCCATTTAACACAGTAGCAGCAGAAGACGCATCTGAACGGACTTTACTGAACACTTCAGGAGCATCAAATATGCTCTTGAGATGTGTTTCACCTTAGTGTGAAAAACACCTCGGCAGCTACACATGTATGCTAAATGCTAAAACGAACTGAAACTTATTTATCAGGATAAGACAAAATAAAAATAATTAGCCACACATAATTTAGAACAACTTTAACCTAGATTTTCATACACAAAATAGCCATAGCTAGGGGAACCACTGCAGAGATTGGTATGCAAACATCAATATTAATCAATATTAATACAACCAAAATGCATGCACACATAAAAATGTCTGCAATCTATTCCTGCATAAAATGATAGTTAGGTTGTTTGTATGAGTTTGAAATCGATTGTCAAATGTAGTTTTTACAGAGACTTAGTTTTTGTTAAGGAAAAAAACAGACCTATATGCTACTTATACACTTGGAATTTATGCTGTGCATCTATCCTGACATTGTATTAATTTCTGTTCCAGATTGAAGAAACACCACCACCAACAACCTACCAGCCACCCAGAAACAATGACAGGCCAGCTATACAAGCTTCCTTAATTGCCCACACCAAATACAAAGCTGACTCTCAGGACTAGCAAGCTATGTCTTGTTTCACCTTAAATACTGTACCTTTATATACCATGTGAACTAGCTGGCAGGAAAGCACTTTTGTTGTATCAGTTTTTTTCCCCCCACAACATTGATCTCAAATCTATTTATTTTATTATTCTATGTGAACTAGCTTTAAACAGCTAGGACTTGTGTTAAGTTCATAAGACACTTTATTTTATTTATTTGTTTCCTTTGTCAGGTGTATTTTGTTTTAATGCAAGCATTTGTGTTTGTGTCTATGAACCTAAACAATGTTCAAAATAAATATGCCAATATTATCAGAACATCTTCCATGTCTGCATGTGTTCCTTTAGAAATATGTTTTTTTTAATCAAAAGGATGAGAGAAAATGTTGAAATGTGAAATAATTTTAGGAAATATTAAATATTATCTGCTGACAAAAAAGTAAAAGGTTAAAATTATGTCCTGACGAAAACTAGACTAAAATTTTGCCGGTTTTTGTTGACTAAAACTAAACTAATAAAATTATGTTTTCTTGGACTAAAATAAAGACTAAAATGCTCTGACTTATAGTCGACTAAACCTAGACTAAATAAAAATGGGATGATGTCGACTAAATGTGATAAAAACTAACAAGCGATGCTGAAACTGGACTAAAACTAAAACTAAATTTAAAAATGGCTGCTAAAATTAGCACTAGGCAGGAGGCATTTGTTTTATGCTCAAAGCGCGTGCAGTATGAACGTGGCATTACATTTTCTCATTGTTTGAATAAACTATGAAACCTAATATTGTAACTAAAAATGATCTCATGTCTTCCTTATGGAGATTCTAAAGAGACTTACTTTCTATAATCAGGACAGGAGTAGTGTTGTAACAAAGACAGAAAGTTAGCTGCATTCCACCTCAAAATAAAGGAAATGGCGTTTCACAGAGTAAATTTCCCCAGCTCAGCCGAAAGCCTAAAGATTTTACACCAAAGTGTACACCCCATGAAATATTCTTAGCTAAAATCCTGGCTTAGATTGATTAACAATTAATTCCTTTTCTTTTTGTTTTCACTTATCCCGGTTGACCGCTTTATTAGTAATACATTTTACAGCGTCCATAGGGACGACTTCTTTGATTACTGCACTAATCCACCAACACAGCTGATACAGAATGCTAGAATAGTTCCACAACATGTCAGCTAATTTTGCAAGGGCTTGCTAATGAATCATGTTTTTGTTCTAGGGGTGTTGAATGAAGATAGAAATCAAAACATGTAGGAAAGCAAACCGCTGAGAACTGATTATCAACACCACTGCATGTAAAAAGTGACACACTGCGCAAAGAAAGTGCAAGCTAAACCACACATGACTAAGATTAAATAATTTGGATCTGTACCAACATTTTTATCTTCTTTCCTCCAAATAAGGGAGGTGCATATACTTGAGAACATAAACCATTTTTCCCCCCTTGTGCTACAATTCAAAAGCATTCAAAAAAGAAAGAAGAACTGGGATGTTGGAATTACAATAATAAGGTGTAAAAAGTGCAAAAAAAAACAACAAAAAACATGTGGCACAGGGCTTTGAATCTCTACCCATTTTTACCCATTTTATTTACTTTCTATGCACTAGACGGAACAGCTGTTGATTTTTACTAATATCTGCAAGAGAAGTGATGCCACGGAGCGCGGGAAGCTAAAGCAGAACCTCGATTTGTGTGTTAAGTTTTTGCGAGGACGGTACTGCTGGTAAAGCATTTTAAAAAATGTAATTAGTAGGGATGGAACGGTTTATGAAAACTGTCCGAACCGTTCGGTTGACTGTCTCATTTCGATTCACTTGTGTTTCGTTCGGTTCATGCGCTGCTCCTTTTTCTCATAGGCGAAGCGTTTACACTCCAGAGCAGACGGTGGCGGTACTGCGACCAAAGCCAACCACCAGTAGTAAACAAGAAGAAGAAGTGAAGAAGCGTAGCCGGGTGTAGCAGAAAACAATCAGTTGTTGTGGAGAATTGTGTGGGTATGGCGAGTGGGAAAGAACAGGAGCTGGAAGACGCGCCAGCACCACTTTATAGGTCTGCTGTATGGGACCACTTTGCATTTAGAGTGACCTACGATGACGGCGGAAAGAAAGTTGTGGATAAAAGTGCAACAGTGTGCAAGCATTGTGCAACACGTTTTGTACTAGATGTGTACTTTTTGCTGTCAATTGTTGGCGACAGTCAAAACAACTAAGTCGCCGAGCGGCTGATTAGGGGAATCCTTGTTGACGCGCTCAAAAGGTTCAGTCCAATATGCTGTTCAGATCCTTTTATTGATCTTCAAAAAACATGCAGGCAGCATACAAACAAATCCACAGGTTGGAGCCGTGATCAAGCACAACAATAATATCCAAAAACTTAAAGCGGTCAGCAAAATGTAGACATCACCCATCACCCACTCTCTGACACAAACACCAGGTGAGCAGAACAGGTGATTTGATTTTACCAATCATTGCTGACACCACGTGATCAAAACTATGCCCATTCCCCACAATAGATTTTCCTAACAATCAACATATACCGAACCGAACCAAAAACCCTGACCATAAAACCGTGAACCGAACCGATTCGTGGATTATGTGAACCGTTCCACCCCTAGTAATTAGCAAACAGAACAGTAGCAACAAGGTCGGCACCCATTCTTTGCCTGTTTTGTGTGCTTGGCAACAGAGCATACGCTGAGTCACGGGTGATGGAGGGCAGGGAAGGCTGGACCTGTTTGAATCTCAAGCTCTTCCGGGTTCCTTGTTTTCATGGACTTCCAACTACCCAGTCCAGGTAGACTGGGTCACTGAAGGCAGGGGCGGATTCACCATTAGAACTAGGCAATTTTCTAGGGCCTCAAGACTAATTTTACATGTATGGCTAATACAGCTTTTACGTATTTGTTCTTTCCACCACCCAGTGTCCCACTACATTGGAACAGTCCATTTGCTCCTTATGTGCAGAAATGTCCAAATAGACAGCGAAAAAAAACATTTCAAAACAAATGTAGCACTTTTGTTGCTATATATGGTGACTTTTCAGACCCTTCTAGTACTTTTATTTCAAAAAAGCACCTAGTGCCAAATCTAGCAACTTTTTTCTTCTACTGGAGACTTTGGCGACCACATATAAAAGCACCGAACTCTGCTCTTCAGAGCAAGTAGATTGGTAACCCCGCCTCCTGCTCTCCTCTATCTTGTCTGCTCTCATGATTCATGCAGCTATTATTTCATCATGTCTTGTCTGCAGTGAAAAGAAGGACTGGGTTATTTACTTTTACCGTCGCCTTTTTGGAAACACAGGAAGGAGCAATCAGCTAAGTGAGCTTAGTGCTTGGAAAAAATCTTTCATTCCTTTTGAGACAGAATGAAAAGTCAGCTAATGTATGTCTATTCTATAAAAATTTCTGTATCTGTAGAATGGGTCTGTTTTATGTGTTGTCTTCTTAATTCAGAGGGTCCCCTGCCTGTCTTTGCCTAGGGCCCCAAATTTCCTAAATCCGCCCCTGCTTGGAGGATACAGCCACTGAAATCAAACACACCCAGTGTGTTCAGATCCATTGGCTGCGTCCTCAGAGGTCCAGATTCGTCTGCCGATTATGTCATAGCGCGGCACTGAGGCGTGTTTTGAAGGACAGGTCCGGTGTATCCAAAGTAGCCTTGGGTATCTGGTGATTCATTGCAAGTCAGAGTAAGATGCTTGCTCTGACTCTGAGAGGGGAAAAAGGGCAGTTTAATATAATGCAAATCTGTGAATAATTCCGTCTGCAATTAATGAAAATGGTTATTTTAAATTGTTATTGAGTCAGATATGTGGCGGTTAATATTTGGTTTATTGAAAGGTTTTATCTGTCCTTTGTGAATGGGTTTGCCTGACATTTAAGGACAGATTCCAATATCTCTTCAGTGTGGGGACCATAAATATGATATTCGTGATGACGGTGCTGCGCTGAAGCTCCTTGACAATTTAATTAGCACACAGAATAATAACGAGAAGTTTGGGCATCCATTCTTTGCATGCTTTGTGTGTCAACTGTCACGGTTGCTAGGCGACAGAGCATATTCTGAGTGAAGGGCGGTGGAGATCAGAGATTGGACCTGTTGGAATCCATAGCCGAACTCTTCCAGCCTCCTTATTTTCACAGACCACAGAAAAGAACACACCCATAATTTGATCCATAGTCCAGTCCAGGTTATTTACACTGTTTAATCAAGGTTGCTGAATTCACTTTATGTGGTTTTGTTGGTAAATATAAACAAACACTAAACTTCTTAAGTTATCACCTAAATAGGCAGATTTAGCTGCAATGAGATGCAGCGTAACTCTCCTGCTGTGTTTGAAAAATGATGGTGTGCTGAAAGAAAAGTGGGCATTACACAAAATATTTCTAACATGGTAAAAAAAAGACATTCTGGCAATAAGCGCTTTAGATAGTAAAGGCTTTTGAGGCAATGCACTTCATGTAGCCAATTTTTAACATTCCTCTGAGAGAAACCAAACCCCCTTTTTAAACGCACTGCTTAAAGTACTAAGGCTCTCCCAGCACTTACTGCTCGATTACACTATAAACAGTGAGCGATAACACAGTTAGTGTCTGTTTTATCAATATGAAGTAGCTCATAGTCTGACAGCATGCTGGAGTGACACACTCTGTCTTTTAACAATTGCTTCGAATCTCTGTAATTTGGAGATTGTAAGTGTTTTTATATTCTGTATATTATTATATTCATACCTAGTCACTATTTTTTCTTTTGTTGTGTCTTATAAATAAGTCTAGTTTAAGTAAGTGTAGAAAATGTTTTTTTTTTTTTTTTTTTTGCTTATGCAGTCGGTATTTAATACTTATGGGGGAATAAATTGTTAAAACCGTGGTTCTCAATCCTGGTCCTAAAGTACCACTGCCCTGCATATTTTAGATTTCTCGTGGTTGCAACACACCTTCTAAAGCACTACTAGATGGCTGCTGATGAGGTCATCCAGTAATTTCAATCAGGTCGGATTCAACAGCGATGCATCTAAAACATCCAGGGCAGTGGTACTTGATGTGCAGGTTTGAGACATGATGAGGCAGAACATAATGATGTCCTATTTTTTAATCAGTATATCGTGAAAACAAATGTTTAGCCCATCAAGTTGTTGAAATAAGACAAATGTTAGGTTTTTGAGAAAAAATGCTGTTTATAAATTAGTTTTCAGTATATCCATCCATCCATTTTCTTTCATGCTTATCCCTGTTGGGGTCGCGAGGGGTACTGGTGCCTATCACCAGCTGTCAATGGGCGAGAGGCGGGGTCTACCCTGGACAGGTCGCCAGTCAATCACAGGTCAACTCAGAGACAAACAGGACAAACAACCATTCACACACACACACATATACGTAAGGAGAATTTTAGAGAAGCCAATTAACCTAACAATCATGTTTTTGTGACTTGTGTTGGCGCTATTTTAATAAACTGAACTGAATTGAATTGAACTGATATTCATCCATTTGGTTTTATCCAAAGTGCCTTAAAAGGAGTTTAATACGTTTACAGTGGCGGTTCTAGACCAAATGTACCAGGGGGCCAGGGTGTTTTCACGGGGGCAAAGAAAAGCATGAAATAAAAATCAGGGCAAGGGATTCAAATATATTAAGATAGTTGCATGAAGTGAAATTTTTATTCAATTAGGTTTAATTAAAATTCTATTTCTTATTATGTCTATATACATTCCTGTTTTTGGACTGTGTGAGGAAGCTGGGGTACCCAGAGAGAACCCACACATGCACAGGGAGAACATGCAAACTCCATGCAGAAAGACCCCGGGTGGGGAATTAAACCCGGAACCTTCAGTCCCTGTCAATTTGTCAATAATTAATTAATTAATCAAAACATTGCTTACCTAAGGCCTAACTTCTCATATTGTAGTTTCATTAACAGGCAGGGAGATTAATATTCATTGAGGGAGCCAAGAGGCCAGTGGCTTATTTAAACTTGCTATAAAACAACACCCCACAGGAACATAATAGTAGCAGCAGCATGCTCTAGGGAGGCTTCTTGTCAGATTTGATCATTAACAACAAAAAATAAAATGCAAAACATTTAAATTTGATCAAAATGTAGAAACCTCCGGAGTGCATAGAAACTTTCTAGGAATGATGTACACTCTTAGAAATTAAGCTATGCATAATGCTGCCAAGTAAACTCCTTGTACAAACAAAGTAGTTCTTGGCTTACCTTTTCTGTATTCCTCATCATTATCAAGGCTGTCTTCTCCAACAATATGCTGTGGTTTTATTTGCTCTGTAAGACACACAAAAGAAACATTCAGTCTAAATGTATTAAAATAAGTTTATTTAATTCATATTACACATCAAAACTGTGCCTAATAAGCTCTTGTTGTGGGTTTGTTGGACATTATCATATTACCACTAATGGTAATCTCTGTGAGAACACCGAAACTGGGCGGAGACATTGTTACATAGTTGTGTAGCATGTTGTCAGAGACTGAATAACGTAAAGGTCACAGCATACAAAGCATCCAACCAAACAAAGAGGCAGAGAGCTGTGAGGAAGTAAATACCTCCCCTTAGTTTCCATATAAGCTTACAAAAAGTTGCACTTGCATATTTTAAAGAGCTTTTTTTAAAGGTGTGAGATGAAGTACCAGAGTTAAAACAAAACAACTGAGGGTGACAAATGACAAAAGGACTTTAGGCATGTTTTGATTTCCATTTCAGTAAAAGGAACTCCAATGGAAGCTGTTTTGAGTTTGTCATCTAGAAATCTATCGTCGAACACTGAATTCCAAAACTCTCGTTCACCTGCTTTTACTGTATTATCAGTTGAGGAACAATTTACTGGACAGTATTCACCTTTCAAAGGTTTGGGGCAATTATTCTAGTTTTTTTAATTGGGAAGGAAGAGGTAGTGAGATATCTTCTGTTTCTGTAGAAAGAGAATGCAAAATAAAACTCTTTAAAGATCTCTAAATCTACTTGTTGAATCAGTATTCCTCCTCATCTAGCTTAGTCCATTTAGGCTGTTTTATTATAAACACAATTGGTTACAATGGATTAAGTCAAAGCACAAAGGAGAAAATGGAGTAATAGATTACCCAGCTCCTCCTCCATGGTGCTGCCGCCAAATGTGTCTTTGACTCCCAGCACCCGGTTGAACAAAATAGAGAAGGCACTTCCCCACACACCTGCCACATAAAAAACATGTCCTGTTAGTAATAGAAAGCAAAGACGTCCCATACTCTTTGCTCTAAGTACTGAAATAACTATTCCTTTTTTTTTTTTTACTTTTTTTTAATAGATTCTTTACAGGTAAACAACAAAAACATGACAATGATTAATGTCCTTTAGTGAGTCCTTTAGCATTTGTCACACACAAAAAAAGAAACAAAAAAAAACAAAACAAACAAAAAAAAAGCATTAGACAAACAATAAATAATATTATATAAAAATAATTTGTTCATTTACACTTTGGACATACTGAAAGTAAAAAATAAAAAAAAAGAACACACTTTATGTAGTTTCAACCAGTCAATTAGAAGTGTCCACACCTTTATTCATAACAAATAAGGTAAAGAAGAACAAAAAAAAAAAAAGAGGGGGAGATAAGGGTTCTTTATGGCTTCAATTGTTCTAAAATGGGTTTCCAAATTTTGTAATATTTGTGAGGACAGTTTATTAAATCAAATCTAATTTTTTCTATGTGCAATATTCCTGTAAATTCAATTGGCAATCATCATGCCATAGGAGACCACTGTTGTTACATCACGACCCAATTTTGAAATAACCTACCCATCAGAAAATGAAGAGGGTTCTCTTCATACTTCCTTACGACCGTTCCCATGAAGAACTTGCTTCCAAACAGATCGGGTGTCATGAAGGTTCCGTACTTTGCCATTCCGATTTCATATGGGCTGAACTCCACCCAATCTGCAAGATGGATTCAAGTGTCAGAAATAAGACATAATAGTGACTAAGTAATAATTTCAATATTATACTAATAATATAAGACAAGATATCCAGATTAGACATAATAAATACATTTGACCCCCCTGCTGATAAACCTAGAAGTGAAATAAATCAGATAACCAGGGAATAAATTTCCCAAAAATTGATGTTTCTGAAGTGGACATCGTTAAGACACTTTGGATTGTTTTCTATGAAACTGAATGCTAAACATGCAGGTCAAAGATATGGTAAAGGGAACAAAATTAGATAAAAATGAATATGTCATAAACTAATTTAACGTAAATGAATAAACGTACCCTTAGATTATAAATTGTACCATTAATTAATCAAAATCTGCAACAGCTCACACCCTACTACACCCCAGCAAGCTCTTTTATGAGCTTATTAGATATATTTCAGACCAAATTGGGGATATAGAGGTTGGAGATGCTCACCCAATGTTCTGTAAATAAATGTAAACACATATTTGAAGTTATTTCCTCTTTTTTGTGTGATAATATTGACCTTAGTTTAGCAAACCCAGGAGGAGGTTGGCTTATCTTGTCTCAGTGTGAAGCAGCCAATCAGAGCCAATCAGGTTTTCTAAAGAATCGGGCCTAGTCCCGTTCAATGAGTTTGAGGGTTGAAGCTGACTTTAAATAGTCTCATAATGAAATTACTGTGCAGATGCCCATAAATAAATAAACACAGAGTGAAATAATGAAATGTCTACGTGAGTGAATTTATTTAAAGCTACAGTGTGTAATTTTTAGCGACAGCTAACGTCCAGACTGCAGACCGCAGCAACATGAACATCTCCCCCCCACCGCTTCTCCCCCCCAACAGTACGGCGAGCGTTACGGGACAAAATGTCTTCCACGATGTCCGCATCACCTACCTTCTCAAGTGATGAGGTTTGTTTACATAGATAATTTTACAGATAGTATTTCATTAGTATGTGTAGGGTATAGATTTCATGTAGACTTAAGATAATAAATATACCCGTAATGGGCGATCTCGCAATCGCTAGTTTGATGGCTCTGCGCTGCCGTAGCGCCAAGATGTCTGCCTCCATGGCTGCGAGACCCGCTCCTATGTAATTATAAATAACGAATTCTAAGGCAACGCAAATATTAAGGTTAAGAGGCTGAGCTCGTAGATGATGATAAATAACATAGTTATGTATAATATATTACATTTCTGACTGTATATCCCTGTAATTATTACACACTGTAGCTTTAAAATAATTAATGTTATTAAATGTCATAATTTAAAAGGCACAATTAATATTTTAATATTATAATTCATTGGTAAATAATAGATGTAATTGTTTAATGAGGTCTTTAATAAATAAATGGGCCATTTATTTAGGTGGCTTCCTCCAAAACTAATATCACAAACCTATTACACCCATTAAACACATTTTTTGTCTTCTCAGGCATCTCAGTCACAAGTGGGGAGGATCATAAAGTGCATCACTGTTACAGTAGCACTTTTACAATGGAAAGTGCATTATAAATAAAATATATTAATATTATTAACAACGACCAAGAAAAAAGCTGATATTAGGGCATATTGGGTACTTTTTGGTACTATGTTTTAAAAAGATAAAAAGGCAGTTAGATAATTATTTGCCTTACCACAGGATAATATATCAAAACATAATATCAAAACATTTGGGAAAGAAATTCTGAAATCCTACCAGTGTACATAAACTTGAAAGCATACAAGTTCAGGGGATAAAGATTCAGGGGAACATTATAAAAAAATCGTAAAATAAAGTCTATGAAAGCACTCAACAGGATACCCACCTCTGCAAATGCAAATATAGTGAAATATATCAGCAAGGTGAGACAACTACTAAAGGTAGCACCCATTAGCTTGACTCTAGAATTATGATGCAACTGGCTGTGTGTTTCCTGGACGGGGTCGCCTTTTGCAGTTGCTTTTTGTATCTCTGCTTCTGTCTCCTTGAACCCCAGTCGGCCTCGGCAGATGGCCGCTCACACTGAGACTGGTTCTGCTGGAGGTTTCTTCCTGTTAAAAGGGAGTTTGTCCTCTCCACTGTCGCTACAAGCATGCTGAGGGATTGTATTTGAGTCAGGGAGTCAATGCAATCAACTGGGTTTCCATTGGTAAAAACCTTTGAATCAATTTGACTGTATGATCTGGTTGAATTGTAAAGTGCCTTGAGATGACTTGTGTTGGCCCTATTTTAATAAACTGAATTGAATTGAACTGATATTCATCCATTCGGTTTTATCCAAAGCGACTGAAAAGGAGTTTAATACGTTTGCAGTGGCGGTTCTAGACCATAAGTACCAGGGGGCCAGGAGGGGGCCAGAGTGTTTTCACGGGGGCACAGAAAAGCATGAAATAAAAATCAGGGCAAGGGATTCAAATATATTAAGATAGTTGCATGAAGTGAAATTTCAATTCAATTAGGTTTAATTAAAATTCTATTTCTTATCAAGTCTATATACTTTCATAATTTAGGAATTTCACATATTTTTGATTAATTTTAGTTAAAATGACCATTATGAAATCTGAATTAGAACTCAAGAAAAAAGCACTTTGTTTTGGAAAAAAAAAACATTTAGCAGATGAAAACTGGGATCCTATCTCAATACCACTGAAGCTATCACGTTATTGTTTTTAAATAAAAAGTAAAACAGAATTTGTAAAGAAAAAAATTAAATAGATCAATAATCATGTCTGTTTTAGCGCAGATCATCATTAGAATTTCTTTGAGTATTATGTCTTCAGTACGGGGGCAATAACAGGGGCCAGGACATGATCTACAGGGGCACTGGCCCCCGTTGGCCTCTGTCTAGAACCGGCCATGTACGTTTGGGTACCTTTTTCTGGGCGTGAGAAAAGATAACGTGTAATTTTAGACTGTTGCGCATTTCGCGTCATCATTCTCAATACATGCCAATGAACAATAGTATCTTTTCATCAACTGAAAGAGAGGTAATAGCTTACTAGGAGTCAGTTTTCTCCCATAACCTATTTTGAGAGCAGAGCTTTGCTCACATTTGTGATAAACAGACTTGGAATAAAAAGTTCAAAGTGGAAAGTTCCCAATAAGTCAAGCTGCAACTGATATTAGTAGATAAATGTTTCTGCATGTTGTTCTAGGTGTACGCTTCTCAGGTTATTCCAGTAACATAATGTGCAAATTAATACCAGCGGCAGCAGTAAATCTAGAAAGGGTGATTCATCTCTGTACCACAGTAAACCATCAATTAGTTGTCTTCTATGAATATTAAAACGCAACAAATTAAACATTGATCTAAGTCACATTTGCTGTGAAAACATTTGCTAATAGTTCAATAAGTGGTTGTATGAAGGAACGGAAAAAGTTATTTTCACAGAGTTCTGGTTTATTTCAGGCCTGCTGATAACAGCACACAGGGAAAAAGACTTCTTTGATGTTATTGACAGCTGCTAACAATATCTCGACCACAAAGCAGAAATAATGTCGACATTTTCCTGATACAATCAGTTCCGTTTTTTCTGTTGTTTCTTTTTATTTTACTTTTTTGCATGGTTTCATTTTTTGTATTAACCCTTAACTGTGTCTTGATCTATTATTATAATTCTCTAAGCTCCATTTGTAAGTCCTGCTTTAATTTGACTCTTTCTGTTCCTGTATGTTGCCCCCAGCTTTACCTCCCCTGGTCTGCTCTTCCTATTGCGTTGGCTGTTAAACTGAGTCGATGCAGCAGGAGTTTATTCATCGTGCACGTCAGCCCATCGCTCTTAGTTAACCTGTTCACACATCCAGTTTGGTTTCACAGTTAAGCCCCGGAGGTCTGTATTTAGCTGTGTATGCAGTTATTATTTTATACCCTCCAGCTTGTAGTTTGAATCGATCAGGCCCACCGGTGCTTTCCTTTATAGCGGGTAAATGTAAATGCATTTTTAAAAGTGGTTTGCATTTGGCTTTTTCCTCGCATAACATTAATTTGGGGACACCAAGGACAGGTCGCCAGTGCAACGCAGGGAAACACAGGATAAACAACTACACAAGTACAGCTAAGAAGAATTTAGAGAAGCCAATCAACCTAACAGTCATATTTTTGGACTGTGGAAGGAAGCCAGAGTACCCAGAGAGAACCCACGCATGCACAGGGAGAACATGGAAACTCCATGCAGAAAGGGTTAGGGTATCAAACCCAGAACCTCATTGCTGAGCAGCCAATAATATAAACCATACCAGTCAAAAGTCCAGATAAAACCTTGCAAAACAAGGACTAAAACATTTTATTGGAAAGGAAAAAATTTATTTGAAAAGGATAAATAGAAAAATTTATAGATTCAGTGCTAATATTGCCTACAAGCATCTAGCAAAGTTTATCAGTAAAAATGTTCCTCAGCTGTGTGAAGACTTCAACATATCTCTATCTGAGCCATTTAATGCCAAAACAAACATTATTAGATTGTGGTTTAGATTAGATTGTGGTTTAGATTAGATTGTGGTTTATGATATTTTTGGGGTTCTAGGAGCGACATTAGAATACATCATAACCAAGAAGTAAATATTTCAAATATTTATTCAATTTATACACAGTTAAAGAGGCAATACCCTTTGCTGAGTTGATGCCCCTACTTCCTGCTGATATTGGAGACAACTTTACCTTGAAGTGTAAGCTATGTTTACAAATTGAAAACTTTATTATCAGATTGAAAAAGACTTCTCTAAATACGTTTATACAGGTGCTAGGTCAAATAACCTGACGGGTGTTTTAATGCACCTGGTTTTATTTGGAAAAGACACACCTCGACATACTCAGACTTGTCATATTTTCTCTAAACCATTTGCAGATGTTGAATTTCTGCCTCTGCAGTAATAAAAAGTAAACAAGAAAAGAAAGAAAAAGGTTTTTCCAGGTGTGCGAGGACCCAGAATCAACCCATGGCAATGTCTGAGAAACTTAGATGGTATGGCTTTACATAATTATGACAGGCTTAGGGTTACAATAAATCAGTGGTTTCTGCACAATTATTCCTCTTGCTTACTTGGCAATGCATATTAATAATGTGCTTGCTTACTTACGGAAATTAGGTTTTGGTTTTGTTCACAAATAAATACCATTTTAATTTAATTTATTTTTAGCCAGTTTAATGATCAACAGTTAGATATAATTTCAAATTTGGAAAGTATTGGGCCAAATTTAGAGTTGAAGTTAAGGCAACACTGTAACTTTTAGACACTAGGGGCGCTAGACCTGTAGCTTCTAAGCTACTAAGCAACTATTCACACAGCCCTATCAGAAGTTAATAAGCCTGATGATAGGAGACCGCTTTAGATGAAACCTGGCAAGCCAGACTGATGATGTATAGCACACAGGTTTTCCTCTACACATTATTATTATTATTATGGGACTTTTTAAATTATCTGTTCCGTGGAAGCAGGGTCATTGAATAGGTAGTCTCATGCATCACCAGGTGCCCACCTACCATAGCTTGATTTTAGCCATTAATGGAAATAATGGAATCAGCAGACACCATGAGAAACCACAAAAACCTACGCTTGCTACTTTCTCTCTGTTCGTCTTTCAAAGATGATATCATGGGCTCTGACAAAACCGAGGTGATAGCAGCAGCTGTGTGTGCATCCTCCAGCCCTACCATGTTTATTCTGGTTTGACTGTGTGCTCAGCAGCTCCTTTTTCATCATGGCTATATGTCCCACCTTAAATCATGATAATGAATGGCCGTTAAAGGTTGAATCGGTTTAAGATGTAGTCTGATGCAGTGGTGGAAAGTGACAAAGTACATTTTTGAGTATCTTTATTTTACTTGATTCATAAATGCGAACTGGAACTTTCACTCTACTACATTTTAAAGTCAAATATTGTACTTTCTACTGGCTGCTGGTTACTTGTTCCTTTCTGCTCAGCTGAGCTTTGAAATCCGCTGTTGCTGTTTTTTCTTTATTGAATGCAATTTCAACATGCAAATTAGCAGCCCTTAGGACTGAGTTTGGACAGATTTGCATGACTTTCTACAAATGTGAGAAACTCACATTGTAGTTTAATTTTATTAAGCCGTTAGTTGTTGCCATGTGTTCAATAGGATGAGTTCTCAAATCAGAATTGCAGTTTCTTTGTGGTAATAGATTCAACCTTAAACCTCTACTTTGTAGTTAAAATGTGAGGAGAATCAAGACTCTCCTGTTTTCTTAATGCTGTTTTTAAATACGAAATAATGATCAAAATAGCTGTCCTTGATTTTTGTGGCATTTTTATCCTGAAGTTCTTTACAGGTGGTGTAGAATCTGTAACAGAGTGGTTCTGTGTGTCAGTAGAACAGGTGGTTTGTAAAAGATTCAAAGTTCTTTAAAATTACTCTGAAAATTAGACAGAAATGTACGGATATTAGAACATTTTATCTGTATTTTTGAATATTTAAGTACTTTTAAATCAATTTACTTTTGAACACTTAAGTATTTTTCAAAAGTGAGTACTTCAATACTTCAACTTGAGTAGATTATTGACATAGTAACCTTTACTTGTGGTTGTCACTGTCTTGGTTCTGTTAAGTCTTCTTTGAGTTTCATGTTGATTCATGTTTTTATTTAATTCCTATTTTGTTGTCTGTGCAGTTCCTCAGTGCTGGTTCCCCATCTTTCCCCTGCTCCTTGTGCTTGTTTTTCCTGATATCTCCATGGTTCTGGTTTGTTTAACATTTTCATGTTGGATTTTTGGATTCCTGCCTCAGTTGCTTGTGAACACTCCATTAAAACTACAAGAACTCACCTCTGCCTCCCTGTCTCTGCATTTGGGTCCTCAAAACCTCAACCAAACCTTGACAGTGGTTGAGTAAGATTTAACTATGAGGATCGATACTTTCAGTCAAGTACTACTGCTGAGTACTTTGTCCAACACTGGTCTGATGAGTTTACCAATTCATAAATTGTCAGGATTCCTGTCTGTGTATGTGTTTTTTCTGTATTTAGTCTCTCTTTCTCTACCAGGAGGTGCCTGGTTCTGGTCCACCTCCTTATTCACCTGCTGTGAGTTACCTCGTTAAGAGTGCTCTTAAGCTGCTGACTGCCACTACCTCGACTTCAGAGTGTTTGCCAGTTTTGGGTACTCTAGCCAAGCTGAGTTTTGCTGAGTCAAACTGAGTTCTTGTCAACCTGAGTTTTAATCTTGTTTTTTGTCTTTGCCTCTTGGCAGAAAGTCATCCTGCAAACTAGTTTTTTTTCTGACCTTCTCTCCCTGGAAGGAACATCTGAGTTTTAAGCTGAGTTGAGGATTTAAACTGGAAGTTTGGATCAACTTTTCCTCAAGAGATCATTTGAGCTTCACACTGAGCAAGGGATTCATCTCCGCTTTAGAACGGCAAAATCTTCTCATCCGGAATACAACTTCATTCCAACAGAACCAAATCAGAATATTACATTTTTTTTCTCCATTCAGCCCTTCAATCCGACACCTGTGTCCATTTAAACATTCCTATTGGATATTTATTTTGTTGCTCAGCACTTTTCTCCTTAAAACGTCTGTTAAAAATCAAAGTGCGACTTTTAAACGTAAAATTAATACATTTTATCTCATCTTATTTTCTTTTAGTTAATTTCTCACAACCAGCCTTCTTCCATCTCCTGATGAAATAGGTTTATTCTTCCACGTGTAGAATGAGTTTATTTAATATGTGTATGTGGAATATGAGTCTGTTAAAATCAGTCAATCACATTCTTCTGCTCCAACAAGGAGTTGATACTTAATTAGCACCAGGTGAGCAGTTGACATTACTTTGGAGAAAAAAGAAAGAGGTTTTCCTTTAAAGTTCAACACAGTTGTTTTCTTGTTTATTCTTTTCTTAAACTTCTTTCCCTGCCTTGCTGAAGCAGTTACTGTAGAGGGCACTTAAACAAAGAGGAAGTTTTGTGTTACAGTATATGGGATCAACTCGCAACAACCCCTAACTAATTCTCAGTATTCGGTTCCTTGATTTAGCTCAGTGGTGGAACCACCCTCATTCACACCTCGTTTCTCATTCTCTCTTTGACGCCAGCGCAGCATTACAAGGAAAATGATTTGGCTGCTTATTTTGCATGTGGGCTAGCTGAAAAACTATATGCATTCTTCATAAGACATGCAAAATATAGATCTGTGGGAAACCTGGGTTATATGAGACGCACCTTTATTTAAAGAAAAAGAACAAAGGTTACCTGCAAACATGAGCTCGGAAACATCTGGTTTGACGTGTAAACATGTGAAGAGAGGTAGAGGACTCTGGGCCTGTTTTATTTTCTCTTGAATTTCACTTAGCTTGATATCCATCCTCTGTTAAAAAAAGCATAATATCTTAATAATGATCACATCTATAACATCACATTACTGTGAAAAAATTACACCTTTTACTTCTTGAACTTTAGGGTCAGTAAACATGACCCTGAAGAAACACTTGGTGGTTCAGTTAAGCCCCATTTACACTACCCTTTTGAAACCATGCAGAGAATGGTCCGAGCACGGTAACCAAGATAACACACTGAGCCTGGTGCTGCTGGAGGTTGCTTCCTGTTAAAATGGAGTTTTTCCTCTCCACTATCGCTACAAGCATGTTTAGTTTGAGGGATTGCTGAAGAGTCAATGTGTCGATGCAAGCAACTGGTTTTCCTTAGATAGAAAACTTTGAATCTGTTTGACTGTATCATCTGCTAAAATGTAAAGAGCTTTGAGATGACATGTGTTTTGAATTAGCGCTATAGAAATAAACTGAATTGAACTGTTGAGATGGCCTGTGCAAAAAAATGATTAAATTAATTAAATCACTTTTTTCGGCATCTTTTTTGTTTGCATAATTCCCACCTTGAGAGCTGTAGTATCATGAACCACCAATAGGAGGGGAGGAACCATGCTAGTGTGATGTGTAAATGGTCATAAGAATCCAAGCTCGGCCCGAACTCAGCACAGATCGGTTTCAGAGGGGTGGTGTAAATGGTGCATTAGATTAAAGTATGTACTGATATGTGCTGCTTTCTTATGAGTAAAATAAATATTAGCTGGATGGCGGCTCCTACCGCAGGTATAAGTGTCTCTCCTATGAGCATTCCGAAAATATCAGTAAATGTGACTGGCTGCCCCAACGCCTTTTTGGACCACAGGGCCTGGATGTAGTTGGTGATGTGTTTGGGCAGCAGCAGCCGAAGTGGGTTACTGCTGACTCTCTGCATCAGCTCATTGTTGATGTCTTTTGGACCCTTGTTTGGAAAGTCAGGGTGGGAGTAGAGTGCAGACATGTACCTAGAGAGACAAAGAGAAGGGCAGTGAGGAAGAAGTAGTTAAACCGAATAAATCTGTTTCCAACTTGTGAAAAATATTAGAGTAAAAGGCTGAGTTTTAAGACGTTAATGCAGGATTGGAACAAACTTCAAAGTACTATATCTTACAGGAAAAGTCCACTCATATTCAGAATTCTTCTGAAAGTACTTTAAATATAAAATTATTACATACCTTTCAATAAATTATTAATGTTTTTAATAAAGAGTAATTTCCATATTAATGTGCTTCTGATGTGCTTGATGTTGCTGATGATGTGCTTGATGTTTGTCAAAGAATACTACTGCCAACTACCGGTTTGTGACGTCACGGTGCGGTATCGGCTGTTGATCAAGTCCCAGTGCTGTATCTGGTGTTTGTCACAACGCACTATTATTTAAGTAATCTTGAAAACATTCTTATTCAAAATGTTGGCTACATATTACGTGTTTTTCCTCTGGCCAGAAGTTTGTTTGCTAATCCTCCCTCTTCAAGTTGGTAATCCAACGACAAACCCGTGGAGGATCAGGAATCAGAAAGGTGAAATAACTCTTTTTTTCACTTTTACCCGATGTATTCCAACATCCAGCTGCCATGCACGTGGGCATTGTTAGTTTCACTATAGCTCTGGTGAATTTCAATGGTGAAGTCCTCTGTAAATCTTCAATAATTGTTGTTGATTGCAGATGTGTCTAGTAGTTCCCATTGATTTTGCTTGTAAAGCGGGGAGAATGGCGCTAGGCTTACCGCACTGTGACGTCACTGCTGGAAGATGGGAGGAATGAGGTGTTTCTATATTTTGGAAAAAAAATGCCCGCTCCCGGACTCAGTGATCCTGACGAACATTATTGTTTTTATTTATTTACTGAATAACAATAAATTCATTAAATCACCGCAAACGTATTAGTTTTAGGCATAAATAATGATCCATTGATTATTCCTTGCTGACTGGACCTTTCCTTTAAAGTTCAATTATGAAAGCCCTGCAGTCCTTCATGGCCTTTGAATTGGAGATAGACTGATAACATATACGATTTTTGTCTATATTGCCTAATAAATGCATTCGCTGGAAAAATTAATTAGTGCAGTGGTTTCCAAACTGGAGGTCTTATTGTACAGTAGGGGGCGCAGTAGAAACAATTTAATAAATCCCCAGTTTAAGAGGTTTTTTTAGTTGTTTATTTATTCATAGCACAGTAGAATGAACAGCTTAACCTAACATATATGTATTTTTAAGCTGGTAGTTTTATCAATTCAAAATATATTATACACTGTTTCACTGAAATGTTTAATTTTCCTGTATTGGATTTTCGTTTTTTAACTGTAAAAAAGGATGGAGTAGAGTTAGGGACTGAGAGGGCACAAAAAATTTTTGCTGAATACAGGATTTCTAATACAAATCCCTCTGACTAATGTTGAAGTTAACGTTTTTCTTTAATTCTATGATAAAAATGATTACGAATGGTACATTCTCAATATAAACAAAAAAAAGAGACATTTTCTTAACAAAAAAAAAGAAAAAACAATTTAGAAATCAATGAAAGGATTAGCAATGCATGCGCTTAATGTGATCTTAAGGTTTTTAGATTATTATTTGATTAAAATGCTAATAACAACATATCTATATCGGTCTATACCTAACTCTTGGGTTAAAACTCTTGCTTGGGGACCCAGGGTGACAGTCTGAGTTTCCAGGTTTCAGTCTGAATTTTGCTGAAGAAAAGCTTCATAACCTCAACTTGGTCAAAACATAACCATGACCCATCTTCTGTGATCTTTTTGGGCTTCATAAAGCTGTTCATCTATTTTGTGCTGTGCATTTATTTTGCACTAAGACTGTTTACTGATTAGGTGACTTCTTCATGCCTTCGTTTGCAAAGCATTCTATCTAGGGGCGCTAGTATAAAGGGGGTTCCATGGGAGTAATTAGCACACTTCTCAGATTATTCTGTATAAAACTGCAGTGCATGTATAATTTTCCTTCTCCACAAATCTGAGATTAAATAAATCAGACACAATCTCTACAAAATACATTGAAGTTTGGGTTATAATGTGACAATAAGTGAAAAAAGTTGAAATATTTATTATTTTAAAGCAGCATATCAGGAAGAGACACTAAAAAAGGGAAAACTTACCAGAGCAGAGAGAATAAATAAGAGAAGAGATAAAGCAATGAGAGAATTAAAGATGCATTTGAATTTAGAAAAGAAAGATAAAGCTGAGGCTTGAACTATAGAGTGTAAAGAAACACAGACCATGTGGATCCAGATAGTCCTGCAATATATGTGGCACAGTCCAAGACCCCAGACTCAAACAGGGCCTTCATCACTCCAGAAAACCCAACCATTGCACGGAAACCCCCGCCTGAACCGGCTATGGCTATCACCGGTACCTGGAACACACATGCAGAGTCATAATGAGAGGAAGAATAAGGGAAATGCTTTAACCACTTATCTTCTGCCCACAAACTAAAGATTCAGTCTGGTTTATTCTTTCAGCTTGAGTAACTTCCATTTGCACAGCTTGAATACCGAGATTGTTACATCATGTATTTACGACAGCCCCTTACCCAACTTGTGCCTTACACACTTTAGCCGCTTCTTAAACCTTATTGTGCAACACTGGTTCCCAGCCTGTATTATCCATCATCTCGGAATATATCTGAAAAGGGAGTCAGATGGTTTTCTCAGTGCAAGGCTGTAACTGGATACCTTATCCCTCAGTAAGTTCTTGTACAATGAGGAAGGAGAAAGTCTGGCTAGAGATTATCTCCAGTCAGAAGGGGCATCAGGCCAAAACAGCACTGGCGGGAAAGGAAGCTTAACTAAGTGCATGGGAGAAAAGGTTGCAGCTTTGTATCCGAGCTTCCCTGTTTCTGAAAAAAAAGCTGGCACACAGTTTGGAAAATGTCAGGAAGTCTGAATCAGAGCTTGATAATAGTGCCCAAAGACAACAGGCCTTTGCACTTTGGGCTATTTTCTTTGGTCATTTTTCAATAATCTTCCCCAGAGCTAATCATAAGGGAGAACGTGCAGTGGAACAAAGATCTGACTGGAAGCACACATTAGAGCCATCACTGCGTCATACTGGTATGTGCTGGCAAATACATATGCAACAGCAAATTTTGAACACTTAAATCCACAGAGTGGGTTGTCATGTGGTTTCATGCAAGTTGAGGGCTTAAGTAAGGCAACATGTAAAGCAGCTTTATGAAGGTTTTTTTTGAGGTTGGGTGTAAAGTGGCAGGCAATGGCGTAACTATCGGTAAGCAGAGACAGCTGTTGCTTATGGGCCCACAACCTCTTAGGGGCCCCATCACTAACACCTGGAGGGCCCCCTACGCAACTGCAGACTAGGAAGTCTCTTTGCACATGTAATGGAACGGAAAATTCCTCTTAAACCCACCTGAAGTGACTGACCGGACAGTATTTATACCGCACATGCCAGATTTCAATATGATGGTGAGCCGTTTAAACACAACACCAATAGCAAAGCGGTGGTACTTTTAATTACTATTTTAATAACAGTGTATAGTTCATTAGACGGTTGGTAAAACATACACTCATATAATATGTTTCAAACCACAATAAGGATCTTAAAAGAACAATGTCTGAGTATTTTATCTTTTACACTACGACTTCTGCTTACGGGCCTATTGTTGTGTCGTTACGCCGTTGGTGGCAGGATAAGTGTTATTTTAACTACATGCAAATGAAATGTATTTTTCTTATGTTTAACTTTATGGCTGATCAGCATACCCTGTCAGATCAGCATACCTATAGTCAATATCCTTATTATCCCTGTAGTTTTGTAGTAAAAATACACTTTAAACCACCTTAACGGGCGTGTATCCCTTTAGTCATGTACAAAAAAAACTATTTAATTACTCAACTTTACTTGTTTTTAGAGCGTATGGCAATCTGACCTTAATTTATTTATTTTTTTACATGACTAAAGGTATACACGCCCATCAAGGTAGTTTAAAGTGTATTTTTCATACAAAAATAAAGGGATAAACGCATATCAGATGTCATGCGCATGGATTATGGGTATGCTGGTGCATGCATGGAGTTTGCCTGTTCTCCCTGAGCATGTGTGGGTTCTCTCCTGGGTACTCCGGCTTCCTCCCACAGTCCAAAAACATGACTGTTAGGTTAATTTGCCCCTTTAAATTCACCTGAGGGTGTCTGAATGGTTGTTTGTCCTGTTTGTCTCTCTGTTGTGTCAGAAATTTTTCATTACTTTATTTTTTACTTTTCTCCATAGCACTTAGAGGCTACTTTTTTATTATTTATTTTAAAATCATAATTTTTATCATCAGTACGTCCAATAACACGGCATAGAACCTCATCTTGCTTTTACTGCTTCTCTAAAAATGCCTGTAGGACACGCGATCTGCTCATTTTAATGAGGCAGAATCAAAGTGGTTTGCATGTCTAAATATTTGTTGAGCAACCTTTGTAGATCGCCCACAACATGCCCGATTATTGCAAATACAAAAGGAATTCATGAGCAATTTAAAATCCCTTATTTGGAATCTTAGAGGATCAGATTGAACTGCTGATTATTAACCTGAAAATGTATTTCATATATCTCAAATTAAGCTAAAATTTGAGATATATAGAGTCATGTAGTGTTGATTTAAGAAATAAATTGTGTCCATTTACAATACAACAAAACAAACAAGGAGATTTGTTGAAAACGCTGCTGACTGATTCCAGTTATGACGGAATCCAGGCAGCCGGGTAAAAAAGAATTTAAGCAATGACTTAGCTCAGGGGTACCAAGTAAAAACCAGCGGGGTCCGAATAAAGAAAATCAGCAACCAGTAAAAATCCGGAGACATTTTTAATCATAATCGTTACTTTAAACAGAATTTTTTTTTTTAAGTAGAGATTAACAATCCTTTAGTTTGGAATAGAGACTCTTTTCTGATTCACATATTTAAAAAAAAACACCTGAACTGACCATTTGGGGGTTTTTTTGTGCCTTAAAAGAGAGAAGTGCGGTTTAAACTGTCCTGCAAGGCTTTAAACCTGGGTTTTAATGAAGACTAAGCCATTCTCAAGCACATATCAAGGTGCTCATATTGAGCCTAGATCCATATTTATTTTTGATTCTGTTCATGGTGGAGAATCCTGCTTCACAGCAGTAGGTTGAGCCAAACATACTCTAAATGTGCAGGGTCATCTTTGAGCACGCCATTTCACTTTTCTTTCACTAGGTTACCATGGTTCTCTCAGCAGTTCACACTTTCTCAGCTTTCTGTTTCTCACCATCTCCTCCTTCTCTCCCCTCGCCCGGCTTGCCACAGGTTTAATGCTGTGTCTAAAAGTGGCTCCCAGCATTGACCCAAACTGAAACAGCTCATTGGCTAATTTATATCAGGTGCAGCCTGGTCCCAGAAGCTCCTGATGGCTTTACCGTATCAACATGAGAAGCGGAGCAAGAGAAGTTAGACACTACCGTCGGACAACATGCAGTAATTTATAAATTTTTAAAATCAGGTTGGATCCGGATTAGCCATAACCTGACTCCGCCAGATGGATTTGCTCCGCATATCCGTCTGGAAACCTTCCGTTGAAGTAATTTTGGGAAGGGGCGAAAATACTGGTTAGCTGATTGGCCTATGTTGGTGATAGATGGGCCAAATAAACCAATCAGATCAATGAAGCATATGACGTACCAGAGCGACGACGAAGAGGAGCCAATTGATAGATCAAACTCTTGCCTAAACCAGTCGGGAGAAGAGCAAAAGCATCTTTTCCTCTGAGAAAAGCCTCCAGAGCAGTGTTTTGCTCTTCTTTCAGTGAAGAAATACTCTGTAATTCCGATAAAACTTGCTCGATAGCCACGCTAACGCTAGTTTCATCGGCTGAAGCCGCCATGTTCTTTAGACTGAACTGTCGCGCTTCTCGTTGCGTCACACCTCAACCCGCCTCAAAGCCAACGCTGATTGGACGTTCGTTTGGTGAACTGCTCCAAATTTTCTTTAACGGAAAGTAGCCAGACTGATCAGCGAGTGAAACCTTGAAAGCTCGTGAGATCAGGATGGTCTCACGAGGCTAGATTAGCCAGCAGGTGGATCCGGACCGTGGTCCGCTAATCCGTGACCTCTGACCTAGCTTGTTACGAATGACTAATAATTAAACTTTAACTGTAAGTGTAAAAAAAGCAAAAATTATCTGTGGTTCTGTACTTGCCTCTACAGGAGAGCTGGGCAGGAAGCGAGGCTTCTCCATGTCGAGAAGCTTTTTAATGCCGAGCATCACTCTTTCTCTACGGGTGTGTCTAAACTGCTTCTCTTTGTCACACAGGGCCAAGCTGAATCTCAGGTCAAGGTTTGCGCTGGAGAAAAAAAAAAAAAAACCCGCAAGATTTAGGCTTTACAAGAAGTCACGAATCATGTTTAGTGGAGACAGTTTTAGAGGAATGCCTAAGCGTGATATTTAAACTGATCATTAGTTCCTTTTAGATATGCTGTTTGGTGAGCCAGTGTGAAACACACACAAACTTTTACCACAATACTGAGTATAATTACTAACCTTTCCTGGAATGTCTCCATCAATACAATGATTGTAATAAACCAGTTTTATATTGTCATTAGATGACTAAGAACTTGTGTTGTGTTGCTTCTTGTGTAGAAGCAACTTTATTGAGGTATATTCCTAGTTAAATTCAAATAAATAATTTAAAGTCTTTATAATACAAACCAGATTTCCACCTTCAACTCCAAATGAACTTTGGTTGCCTGTAAACATAAATAATAAATGTTAAGTGTGACAGAAGCTACAGTAGGTACAAAAAAAAAGATCCCCATGTCCCCCGTATCCCGCACACCCCTCTTTTCTCGTTGAACTAGTTTTTCATTATTTCTTTGGAACTCATTTGCAAATATTTAAATGGAGGGGAAAATATTTTACATCAACATTTGTGATTTAAATGTATGCGTCAATTAAGAAACAATTAGAGGCTTACTTTTCCAAATTTGAAAATTTCCAGTTTTGTCTGGCCCACTTTGAGCTTGCTGATGTCAAAGGATGCGGTTCCAAGTGTCTCATCCATCACATAGTTGGCATCCATTAATGTCAGCTGATTGGGGGAAAAAAAAAAAAACAGGGTTTATGCTTTAAAAAAATGTTAATTAATAAAGAAAGCTATTACACTAAAAATGTTGAGTTTCCGTGGTTACTGTAATGCCATGTAATAACACAAACTGTGTATACATGGATTTTCATCTGGATGCATAATTCTTTGGTCGTCCTGAACAGAACTAGACTGGAGTCTCACCTCCAGGACATTTTGCTGGCTGGGGTCTAAAATGAAATGAAAAGTCTCGTTCCATTTTGGGTTGATGTCGTTGTCTATGTGCTTAGTCCTCTTCCTGCTCTCTGGGGCCGTCGGGATGAACAGCTCCACATATGGATCTGGGGTATCCACTAAGCACACAAAGATTAGGTTAGCTTGGTCAGATTTTATTTTGTATCAATTTTGATTTTTTTATTTGTTCATTTTGGTAGTTTTCTTCAGTATTTTTGACAATGTTTGGGTTTTTAAAGTGATTTATGAGTAAAGTTGCTTGACAGTTGGTTCTGGAAATTCAAATCTGAATATGAAAAGATTGCAAACTGATTGTCTCGAGGCTCTACTCTGTGTTGCTCTTATAGTAGATGTAATACGTCATCTGACTGTAGTCAATAAATAAGTATACCGAGTGCACACATCTTTATACTTCCATGTCAGCTCATGACCATTGTCTCTAACAGAAAAATAAAACTATATTTTAGCATCTTACCTCTCCTTTTTTAAGAGGATTAAAAAGAGCATTTCAAACACAATGATTTTTTTTTAAATGACTTAATATGCATATTGATAACTTTCCTACTCAGAATTATGAATGCATGTCATATTAATGACTTCTCTAAATAACTGTAAATACTTACACAAGTCCCCCAGAGCTCCTTTTGTAACATTTTCCGCACGAACGACAGTCACTGTGAACTTATGAGAAATTTGGTGCTCCACCTGCAACACAAGTTGTTACTAGCTTCACTATCTTAGATGAGAAAACATCACAGTACAGACAACAATAACAGATCTGTAGGTTTTCACATACCAGCTGATAATAAAACCATTTTAAAGCTAATTAACACTGTTGGAAAACTTTCCATATAAGTATGCCCTGGTAGTCCCTGGTATGAAATGTGTTTATTATACACATAACTATGTGTTTTATTTTTATTTTTTGTGAGGTTGTTTGGGCTTGTAATGAGAAGAAAACTATGGCGAAGTCAAGCTTAACAAAACGGGTAAAACACATCTGCTTTAGGGAAAATACAAAGTAAAATCTACAAATTGCAAAGTAAACCACCCAGATTTGCCTCCATCTAAAAACAGGCTGTCTGTATTTAACAAGCTTGGCAGACCAGGATGTACACAATCCAATAAACTTTCCAATAAACAGTATATCTAAACCATGGTGGGATCAAAGGAGGACTGAAAAAAAGATCAAGTAAAGTAGAGATCCTCTTTGAGTTTAAGAAAAACATTTTGGGACAACAAGGAGGCAAATGCGAGGTAATGAAGGAAAATGCAGGACACTTAAAAATGACTTATGCAAACATCTCAAAAATCAGCTTCCAACCAGCCTCATCCACTTATAAATCGCTCCCCAGCCTTTGCTTTGGCGGCCTTACCTTGTCCTTAAACATAGATTCCATCTTATTGTGTTTGTATTAAAATCCTCTACTTGTTCTGTTTTCTTTTCAGAACACCACAGGGAAGTTTGGGCTTCTTGTTTGTATTTTAATTGATAGTTGTTTTGAATCTGTGTAAAAGATTGCTGCTCTACGTTCTTTAAATTTCAGAAAATGGCTTTTAGAAGAACTCTTTTGACTTTTAATAATTCTACCAAGTAAAATGGGAGTGGCGGCCTAGTGGTTAGTGGCATAGAGCTTTGAATCCTGAGGTTGTGGGTTTGAACCCCCACTCCCACAGACTGCCACTCTGGCTCCCTGAGCAAGACCCTTAACCCCACACTGCTCCCCCAGGTCCCGCACAATGGCAGCCCACAGCTCCCCAAGGGGATGGGTTAAATGCAGAGAAATAATTTCCCTCTGGGATTATCAAAGTATAAAAAAAAAATGCAGGATATTGTTTCGATTTGTAAGACAGAAGGGGAGGGAAGGGAAAATGCATCACATTTTCTAGACATCTGGTCAACCTTTGGAAATTAGAAACCTCTACGCAGCTAGGATGACAGGAAAAAAAGCTGCATCAGAGCTAGTAGAGTCGGATGCAAGCGCTGTGTCCTGGCCTTAAAGGTATAGTGGAGGATGTTCTTTTTCCAGGTAAATCATCTAAATCAGCTGTCCCCAACCTTTTTTGCGCCATGGACCGGTCATACTGTGTGTCAGACAATATTTTCACGGACCGGCCTTCACAAAGATAGGATGTTTTAGATAGGATGCGTCTTGACCTCAATTAACCTGTGTCAAGAGGCACAGATGCACCGACTGATGTAATTGGGAGATAATACCCCAATGTCTTATATTTTTCAAAATAAAACATCACTCAGACTCCGATCGTCAATAAATGATAAATATATATTTATTTCTGGCCCGGTACCACCAAACGGTGGTTGGGGACCGCTGATCTAAATGAGTGGTCCTCCTAAGTGTCAGTCACTCTGTTTACGTAAGGCTGTCCTGACATAGTGGAAAAATTGCAAATCTTCTTTTGGAAAGTAAGCTTGTATGAGTGATGAGAACAGCAACTTTTAAAGAGAGCGTGCACGAGGAGAAATGGGCTCTCACACACGTTTAAGAGGCGTTCCCTCTCGGGAGAGGGTACAGGGTTGTACATGTGCATTTTTCAGCAGTTTTCTCTCAATTGTTAGAACTACGTGGGAAACTGCCCAGAACTGAAAATATATATATATTTTTTCCCGAAATTCCCGAAGATTCCTCGGAGGCGATGCAGAGCCGCGCCGGGGCCTACACAGCTCGTACTCCTGCGGGTGTGAGCGGCTGAGATGATAAAAAAAAAGTTGGTTGTGTTGTCAGACTTCGTTTTCACTGGTTCCCTACAAATTTTACAGATGACTGTGGTTTGTTTTTTGTCCGACTTGCCATCACCGAAATACTGCCAGACTGCCGAACTACAAAAACCTTCTTTGGAACAATTTCCTCCGCCTCTCCTTGCTGCGACATCTTCATGTGCTCTGTGTTGTGGTTTGAGAGGGCGGCGCTTGGTGACGGCGTGCCTGGGTCCGCGATTGTGATTGGTTGGGAGGAAGTAGTGACTAGCATAAACCTACATGCTAGGCTACAATGAGAAGGAAGGAAAACTGCGTTTCTTTATCGAACTTTTATCGACTCTCTTTTTTTCTATTGCGCCACACGTCTATCGATCGATATACTGTATATCGTTATTGAATTATTGCCCAGCCGTAGGGCAGGTCGTTTCAAACATTCGAGAAAATCCTCCATTATACCTTTAGCTCTATCAAATGGGGTTCCCTTTGGAAAGGTTACCAGTCTTAGGCAATATGCAACCATGGATGTAGTCAATCAAACTTAAGGCCAAATTAGAATGACCTAAATTAACCTAAGCTTAATACTTTTGGACTTTATAGGGAAGACAGAGTACCTGAAGGGAGCTTGCACATGCATGGGAGGAACATGCACTTAGAAAGACTCCCAATCCAGCACCTTCTAGGTTGACTGACTTTCATTCTTGTAGCACTTTTAATATTATCTTGACAAATAATGAACTAATCAATCAATGGCCACAAAAAAGCTACTGCTGGTAAATCACTGAGAAACACAATCATCTGGTTGATAAAACAGCTACAAAGTAAATATTTACCTCCAGAGAAATGACAAGAAGTGCAATTTTATTTAAATAGTTTGCTGGACATAATTTTTTTGTTGTTTGCTTTAAAAATTAAGATGACAGAGTTTAAACTTTGAGGGTTTATGTTCTGAGCTCTTGTTAGCTTGATTTTAATATCTTTTTCTCCAAAGTGAGGTCACTCTGACTGTTATCTTCTGCGGAGCAGGATATTGGTTTTCTGAGCAGTAAGTAGAACCACTCAAACACAAATTAAGCTTTCCGAGAATGATATTACTTTATTACAGTAATTATAGCCCCAAGCTACTTATGTCAGATACTTTGAAATATCTTGACACTCCATGAGTTTGTGCTTTTTACTTGTAGTCTGCAGGCTTCATTTATTCGTTTAATTTAAAGACAGGTAATTTTGCATTTTTTTCCATCTGTTGCTATGATGAATAATATTCTTTGCCATTTAAGACCAATGATTGAAATCCTGCCTAACAAAGATGCACTTTCCGAAGTTCTTTTAAATGTTTTATATCCCTTAATACAGTATGTCATTTCAATTTCATTTTTTTATTTATTAAAACATATTTTATATTTATTGGCATTAGGTTTGGTACCACTTGTGTTTAACCCCTGAATACTAAACATTTAAAATGAGTGGATTTGAAAAAATATATAAATATATTACCTAAAATGAGTCTAAGTGTTTTTAAAATCCCCAAGACACAAAGACTACAAATAAAAATATTATCATTTTAAAGTGTAATCTAAAAAATACAAAAAACTGAAAAAACAAGCTAGTATATATTTTGAGTTAATTTTTGTTTTTGTTTTCTGTTAATGGACATCACAAATAAACTGATACAGTAATTATTTATCTATATAAAATCAAGGAACTTGACCTTGATCAGAGACGATATGACCATAGCCCCATATACACTATCCTTTTGAAACCAAAATACCCAAAATAACTTTTGACTGTAAATGGCACGTAAAACTGAACCGGACCGTGCCAGACACGGCCGAACGGCGCTAAACTGGTACTAGTTCAACAGTAGGGCTCGTGGCGTGGTTCAGTTCTGGCCCAGTTCTCATCTCCTTATGCTACGTTCACACCGGACGCAGCAGGCGCAGCAGAAGCAGCCAGTTAAAATGCAAAGTCAATGGTTGACGCGCATCAAGGCGCAGCAAAATGTCCCGCAGCGTGTTTTGAGCAGCTGAAGCAGCGCGTTGGGAGCGTTTAAGCATCTGACGTGCGCGACGCTCCGCAAACGTGCTGCTGCTCGAGATGGAAAAATTGAACTTGCTGCTCGACGCGCCGCATCAACCAATCAGAGACGCTGATCTGGGAGCTGCCAAGGAGACAGACACATCGCTGATTATACAGAGCGCTGTGATTGCTCCTCTGAAACAGTTTATTAACGTCTAAATTAACTTGAAATGCTGAAACCTGCCGACAAAGCATGTCCGCTTTTATTATCCTGGTGCCTGCAGTTTTGATCATGTACATGAAAACCACCTTCCAGCCACCGCGGCGAACCGCGAGGAGGCGACCAGGCCATAGGCTGCTGTTGAATGGGATTCCTACTGACCGCGCACCGCCGGTATGTGGTGGTCTGAGCGGCTCCGACAGAAATAATATTGCAAGGCAGGATGTTAATCTGGATGAACTGACTGCACTGATTAAGTTTTCAGGTGGGTTTTCCCACTTAAAAACATATTAAAACTACTGTATTCCCACTGATCACAGCAAATATAGCTGCAAGGCAAAGAAAGGATAGAGTAGCTCCGCCCAACGTGCGTCAGACACACTTTTGCACCGCGCAGCTGAAGCAGCTTTGCTGCACTAATCCACGTATCAGTGGATTAATTGATACAAGCAGCAAAAATTAAGCAGCGGCAGACGCAATTTTGCTGCCCCTGCTGTGTCCGGTGTGAACGTAGCATTACAGTCAGCCTCCATAATCATCAAATATAAGTCATTCATAAAAATACAAGCTTCCCTATCATGCCATATGATTTCCAGGGATGATTCTGCTTAGCAGTTTCATGAACCTCAATGTCTGTCGTTGTTTTCATGCGTCTGTAAGCCCTGATTAGACTGATGTTTTTTGTCGCATCCACTTCCCAAAAGCCGTCTCTCTCAAGTAAATTCAACAAGGGCTGCCTTCTCTGCCTGACTCTCCCAAACAACAAAATATAACGACTAAAACCAAACTTCCTGCATGCTGGTTTTGTTGTTTACCTCTAGAGAGACGTAGTACCATAGATCACCACTAGGAGGCGAGAAACTGTGCTAGTGTGGTGTGTAAACGGTTTGTAAGGAACCAAACTCGGCACAGATCAGTTTTTAGAGTGTAGTGTAAATGGGGCTTGTGTCCCATATCTATAATTGTAAAAAAGGATCTATTATTAAGTTTCGTTTTTATGATATATCAAATGTCTAAATCATGTCAGAAAATCCCGATACTCACAATTATGTTGGTTGCCATTGCAGTGTTTGGAGAGATGATGCTCAGGAAGCCTTCGATGTCACGTAAACTTTACTCAGGACAACATCTTAGTCTCAAACTGATGCAGTCAAACTGAAACAAAAAAAGAAGAAATGCAACTTAAGATGCTGTTCTGAACTTTTTTTTTTTTACCCTAGAGCTATAACAAACAGAGCTGCATTTGTTAAAACTTTGTTTTCAGTTAAATATAAACGAAAATGAAAAAGAGAAACTATTGCAGCTTCTTTTTTGAAGTAGCATTTTGAGTGAAGCGAAAATGAAAGGATAAAAAGATAAACACCAAGCATCAACGCTCAGTCCTAAAGCTTTCTCCGATTTTCAATAAACTACAAAAAAGAAAACAGCATCAGGGAACATGCAGTATGCCAATGCAACTACAGACTGCTATATAATGTTAAATGTTTTAAGTGAACAAGATAAAAAGTTACATATTTAAGGGAAAATGTAGCTGTTTGATAGCAAAGGTCCTGAGATATGCCCCAGCCAAGAAGGCCAATGCTTTAAAAACTCTCATTATCAGTTCAGCCTTTCACGTCAGGGCCAAGGGGAAATGACATGAAAAACATTTTACCAGTGTTTTTATTTATTTGTTAGGCGGTCCAGGACTTTTCAATTTGTGTATGATAGAGGAATTTGGGGCTATGTGCAATGCTTTGCAATTTGTTCAATATTTTACTCAAGTTCCAAACAGCGTGTCATGAAAAAATTCATATGATATTATATATCAAGGAAAAACCATAATACTTTAGAGTGATAGGACACGTCTTTTTAGACTGTTCTTAAACAGTTAAAGCGGGAGCAGGACAACATGGATTATTGTGCGTTTGTTAACATTAAAAAACTGTGAGAGCTCCTAATTCAGGCAAGGTCATCTTAAAAAAATATGTTTAAATAGGCCTTTTTATTTCACAATTTATAACTAAAATATTGTTTCATAAACAGACTAACACTTCAGTAATTCAGGGCTGATGCATTTATAAGCCTATAGCGTATTTTCCTGAATGAATTTCGGGTTTGATGTTCTTGCGATGTTTCTCCAGATGTGACATCAAGTGCATCCAATGGGTCCTAACCAAAAATGTAAGCGTTATATTCAAGGATCTTGTGTAAGCTACCATCCAGCTCAACTCAGACACCAATGGCAACTCCAAGTAAAGTGGAAACAAAACAAAAAAATAAGTATGAGCTACAAGAGTTCTGTGTTTTAGCCATAGGTGGAAGTATCAAAACTCTGTCATGGCTCTTTAAACTCACACATCTGACATAACTGCTTTAATGCTTTCACAGATCACCTAAATTTACACTGAATTATATCAAATACACCGTTTGGACTCTACTAAACAATGTGATGTGATGGCAACTAGTGTTGCACCGATACAGATACCAGTATCGGACAGGTCCCAGATACAGCATTAAAATGATGTATCAGCAAGTACCAACAAATAGCGCACCGATACCATTTTGAGAGTCAAAAGTTTCTTCAACTATTGTCACCAATTCCAGGTAGGCAATAAAGTTCTACTGGATTCATTTTGTATTAGTCATTTTCCTGCTTCACAAATGTAGGCAGCAGCTTGGCAAAGCCATGATGGCAATTATTTTACATCCAAGTAGTATGCAGTTCTTCATACATACACACACACATATCAATTTCAAACAGATGGTATCGGTATGGTATCGTATCGGCCGATACTGCACAGTTGTCAGGAATCCAGTTTTTGTGGTCTGTTTTTGTGGTTCCTTTCCTCCTCCACCAGGTGGTGCCTCGTCCTCATTGGGTCTCCCTGCACACCTGCAGCTCATCACCTCATTACCTTTTGAGTGTTTTTAAGCTGCTGACTGCCACTTACTCGTCGCCAGAGTGTTTGCCAACACAGGGCACTCTAGCCATGCTTAGTTTAGCAGAGTCTAACCTGAGTTTTTGTTTGCCAGTTTGGATTCTCTAGTCAAGCTGAGTTTTTCTGAGTCAAACTGAGTTTTTGTCAACCTGAGACTTAACTTTGTTTTTGTCTTTGCCTCTCGGCAGGAAGTCATCCAGCAAACTGGATTTGTTCGGTCCTTCTCTCTCTGGAAGGTTCAACTGAGCTTCTAACTGAGCTGGGGTTTTTAACAGGAAGTTTGGATCCACTTTCCCCAAGAGGTACTGAGCTTCTAACCAAGCAAATGTTTCTTCAGCACCGCAGCCCGTTCAAGTACCGCAGGAAATCAGAGTGGCAGTCAGCCTCATTCCAAACAGGAAGTTTGGATCAACTCTCCAAAAGTGGTCGTTTGAGCCTCTTGCCGTGCAAAAGTTTCATCTGCACCACAGCCCGTTCAAGTACCGCAGGAAAACTGAGTGGTAGGCAGCTTCTCCATTCACCTAGGAACAACCGCCGTCTGCTGAGTAACCCAGTCCACCCATCCCCAAACAAGACAATCTCTGGTTCAATCCTCACAGTCTGGATCCCATAAAGGACACCTTTCCCTGGAGAAGTGAGTCTGCAACCTTTCCTCCAATTCTAAACTTTAGATTCAAATTTCCCACTGAGCGTGAACTAACCGCAGTGTCTTCCCCTCAACTTTCAGTCTCTGTTGAGCAGTGCTCAGAGCAGCACTGGATTCATCACATCAATACAAAATAAACCTGTCTAAACTTTTCCCTGGTCTCTCTGTTTGGTCTTCTGCATCTTGGGGTCAGACCTTAGAATTAAATCATGACAACAGCCAGGTATCGGGCCCAAAAATGGCATCGGCGCAACACTAGTGGCAACTGGCTGAATCTCATTTAGGTTGGGGGACCGCCACAAAATGTATGCCACACTTATCAGATTTTTGTTATTGAGAAAAAAGAAGAAAAAGGGGGAAAAAAGAAGTTTCACAAGTATAGTTTATGTTTGTCTATCAAAAAAAAAGGGTTTGTGGCTTTAAGGGTTAAAATATTTTTGTAAGTCTCCGTTTTATACCCATTACTGGAATATACAAATAGGTTGCTGTGTCACGTACCCGGCAGCAAAATGTAAAGCTTGGTGTTTATTTGCAAAAGAGGTGACAGGCTGATTATTTTTAGCCACACAAATAACTTTTTCTTTTTTTTTTTTCTTCTCCAGAAATTTGCATGAATGGTGCACGAACGGTTCACATGTGGCGGTGAGAAAGCTGCTGAAGTCCAGTTTAGTCATTTCTTAGCTGCTCATCAAAGCGTGTTAATGTCCAGGGGACAGAGAAGCACGTAGAGGCTGTGGATTCACTGCAGCCCTCACGTACTCTGCAACAAAAGGCTTCATCTTGTGAAGGTGCCAGCTTTCAGCACTGACTGGCCCGGTTCTGCAGCACACAAAGAGCGCGCGCGTCCTGGCGGCCCCAGGGACAGGGGCCCCTGGGCTCTAACATTTTCATAAAGTACAGCGAAGCTGCCATGATGCAAAACAGCTGCAGTAATCCAACTTTCAATAGATGCTCTTCATAGGCCATAACCGGAGACATTAAAACAACAAAAAGTGTGGATTACTTATGAAGTATTTGCATTTGCATTGTTTCACAAGCTTCTCTAAAAACAAAAAACCGGCCAATCGACCCCAACAACTGGTTTGACCTGATACTTTCCAGACGACCTTACTATGTTATGTCCATTCACTTTAATGCGTTATGTCTGATTATGCAAAACAATACAGATGATAGTACTGTAAGAGCTAAAAAGGAAAATGCAATCTCACCAATGTTTAAACTATAGGGAACTTTTTTATCGGTCGCCTCCAACAAAATGTTGATCCACAATTTAAAAAAAATGGCGTTAAAACGCACATATGTAGGTAGAAATTTTAACCCGCATTATTAATAAGTTTTCAACTTCCTTATTCAGCGTTAAGATACACGGAGACGCAGCGTTAGCCCTTCAACCATTGCGCTGAAGTCGGGTTTATGCACATCTTTACGCATCCGTCCATTTCTTGTTCAGGAAAGAGGAAAGTTATTGTGCAAATAAAGAAGAAAACAGAAACGTACCGGAGTTAGAGTTGGTTTCAACCTATAGATCCATTTAAATGTGTCATGTTGTGCGATCATATGGTTGTTGAGGAATGGAGTTAGAGGAGGAGGCGCTTCTCGGCACCCGGTAGTCAGGAAGATTTCAGCGATCAAACTAATGCAATTAATACAAATAAGTGGATTTAAAAAAAAAAAGGCTAAATTTGGGAAAAAGGATGATGGTGGAAATTCAGGATTGAATCAACAAAAGTTGACGCAGCAGGAAGAAGCGATGATGTCTCACCACAGTGAAACTTATCAAAGCGTAATAGGGCGTAATTTCTTCCACGATGCGCAAGGTGGCACTTTTCCACTTAATCTAAAACTACACATCATGTATGTGTCAAACAAATGACTACAACTGCTAAAAAATATATATATATATTTAAACTGATTCCATTCTGATTCATCCTACTGCTTATTCATAAATGATTAATTTATTTAAATATAATACAATAACAATAAAATTAATAAAGTTTTGATTTTTTTTCTCCAATTTGTTCTTCAAAAACGCGTGATCTCTTTATTTATTCATTTTTTATTAGGCGAAAATGAATAATTCTCATATCATGTATAATTAATGCAGATGAATACACATGTTTTGGTTGATATAAAGTGATCTGCGGTAAGATCTAAGTTTTTTAGGTCTAGGTTGGTCGATAAAACACACAAAAAGTAGGTAATATCAGAGTTATAATCTATATACAGAAAAAAATATCTAAAATAATGTTGTTTTGAGTCTCATTCTGTGTGACTTTCCTCCCATAAAGCTATTAGCACCAGTTATAGAAGCAATTTCAACATATGTAATATGTACAATAATGGTTAGTTAGTCATAATCTATTTTAAAATGTGGATCAAACTTTATCAAATTCTAAAGCCACTTCTGAGAACTATGTCCAAACACTTAATCCTTTATAGGACAAGTTACAGTTTTTGATCACTTGCATCCCCTTCCCTCCTGTCCCTCAGTGAGGTCTATTACCTAATGTAAATTATGTTGAAAAACAAGTTAACAAGTCAAGAGAAAAAGGTAATTGAAAGTTAAAAAGTGAAGTTAAAGGTTAATAAGCCTAGTTAACAATTATATTTATATTTATAAACTAAAGAAAGTAAGTGCGAGTATTAATTAATGCATCTAAGGTTATGTTGTAGCAAAAACTGTGTTTCTTTCACTCTCAGAGTGTTTTTCATGAATTTCTTATAGAAAAACTTTTCATTTTTCTTAATAAATTCAGGCAAGTTGGCATTTCTTGTTATCACATTGACATTCTTTTTTCCATCCATATTTTTTTATGTTATAAAGGTAATAAGGTCTTGTCCTGGATTCCAATGAAACTATTGGTTGGACATTTTTACCCACCCACTTAACACTTTTTTTTTTTTTTTTTGTTAAGTGGGTGGGACTGTGTTATAAGTGGAGGTGAACTGGTTCCATTCACACAGAGGCACAGGAGAGAAAGAGCAACTACAGTCAGAAGAAGACACAGCAGAAGGATACAGTCTTATAGAGCATGAACGGACTTACAATCACAGTTTTAATTTTAGCAGTCAGCTTTTCTTTCTGTAAAAAAGGTAAGGAAATGACTCTGGTTAATTTTGCATACATTTTCTCTTAGTTAAAATAACTGGTGTCAGTGATTCGATGTCATGGAAATGTTAAAAAAAAGCTTTATCTCATAAAAAAAATGTGTTTTTAGATGAATCAGCTCCAATGAACCCCTGCTGCTCAGAGCCATGCCAGAACAGGGGGGTCTGCACGGCCATGGGTTCAGATAATTATGAATGTGATTGCACACGCACTGGATTTTATGGACAAAACTGTACAACACGTAAGTAGCAAAGAAAGAGCTATGAATATGGGTAATTTAAGATGTTCAAATTTGAATTGCTGTTGACGTTTAGTTGCTCATCTTCCTCATATTTGTCATTTGCAGCTGAATTCCTCACCTGGATAAAAGTTTCCCTCAAGCCTTCGCCCAACACCGTTCATTACATCTTGACTCACTTCAAAGGATTTTGGAACATCCTCAACAGCATCTCATTCCTAAGGGATGCCATTATGAAATATGTGCTGACATGTAAGCCCCTTCACTTCTCAGTTAAATTGTTTAGAAATTATTTAAAAGGAGAAAATGGAAAGATTAATTCTATTTTGTTTTGTTTAATCCAGCTCGATCCCATATGATCGACAGTCCTCCCACTTATAATGCTGATTATGGATACAAAAGCTGGGAAGCCTATTCCAACCTATCCTACTATACTCGTGCCCTTCCGCCTGTACCTGAGGGTTGCCCAACCCCTATGGGAGTAGTAGGTGAGTACATTTTCTCTGCCTCATGAGAACCAGTTTTCTTAGATTCCTTTTTTAAACACATGAGCATCCTGTTCCAATTACATCAATGGAAGATTACAAAAAAAACTTTCATGTCACTTTGGAATGAGGGGAAATAATCTTGAGCAGGCAGGCCCAAACCTGTCCGAGCATCTCAAAAGCTAAATGTCGGATCCTAGCCCTTAAATTATATTACATACATAAACTGGTTTACCACTGTCTATTTTAAACTTGTGTTTCTCCTGTTTTTTTTTTCCCAGGTAAAAAGGAGCTGCCTGATGTTAAGGTTTTGGCTGAGAAGCTCTTGGTGAGACGGCAGTTTATTCCAGACCCGCAGGGAACCAGCTTGATGTTTGCGTTCTTCGCGCAGCACTTCACGCACCAGTTCTTCAAATCTGATATGAAGAACGGACCTGCTTTTACCGTGGCTAAAGGGCATGGGGTATGTAGTCAAATCCCAAATAGACCAAAAGACACAATTTCTAGAGAGCAAAAATAAATCATGGCCTTTTTATAGGTGGATCTTGGGCACATTTATGGAGAAAACCTGGAGAAGCAACACAAACTCAGGCTTTTCAAGGACGGCAAGCTAAAATACCAGGTAAGAGCAGAGAGAGAAACACTTCAGATTAGAAGAGGCTGAAAATCTGCATTTATGTCTCATAATTATGTCTCTTAATTACTCTACAGATACTAAACGGAGAAGTTTATCCACCACTGGTTAAGGATGTGGGTGTTGAAATGCACTACCCACCACACATCACAGAGTCTCAGCGCTTCGCTGTTGGCCACGAGGCTTTCGGCCTGGTCCCCGGTCTCATGATGTACGCCACCATTTGGCTTCGTGAACACAACAGAGTGTGTGACATTTTGAAGGAAGTTCACCCTGACTGGGATGACGAAAGACTCTTCCAGACGGCTCGGCTCATCCTTATTGGTGAGAAAATCCGACTTCTGCAAAAGGGATTATAAAAATGTTTCTTATTACTTCCCATTATTGCTCATGTGAAATGAGCAATAATGTTTTTAGTAGGGGAAGTTGTGATTTTTAGTTTTGGCATTTCTTTGAACAAAGCCATTGATCATGGTCAGAGGAGCATAAACAAGAATCACAGTGACAAAACTTTAGTTTCCTTTTTGTAACAGAAAGAGGAAATGTTTCTAAAATGCAAATTAAGAAGTAATAACCGGAAAGGTTACTTTGGATTAAATATTTCATCACTTTGCCCTCTAGGGGAGACCATCAAAATTGTGATTGAGGACTATGTTCAGCACCTGAGTGGATATCACTTCAAACTCAAGTTCGACCCGGAGCTGCTGTTCAACCAGCGCTTCCAGTACCAAAACCGCATCGCATCCGAGTTCAACACCCTGTACCACTGGCATCCGCTGATGCCTGACAGTTTCCACATTGAGGAGAGGGATTACAGCTACAAAGAGTTTGTCTTCAACACCACTGTGGTGACCGAGCACGGCATCAACAACCTTGTTGAATCATTTTCTAAGCAGATTGCAGGACGGGTAAGCAGTCTTAACGCAGATGCAGAAACGGTTAGATATTAGGGCAACATAGCTTCAGAGCCTCATGACTGTAACACTTTTTGACAGGTTGCTGGGGGTCGGAACGTCCCGGGAGCCATCCTGTATGTGGCAATCAAGTCCATCGAGAGCAGCAGACAAATGCGTTACCAATCTCTTAATGCCTACAGGAAGAGATTCTCCATGAAGCCTTACACTTCCTTTGAAGACATGACAGGTGAGAGAAATGCAATATAACCTGCAAATCCCAATGCACGTAGGTGGAGGAGATGACGTAAAAGGATTAAAAGGGAGATTATCAACTTTCCTACGTAATACTAGACTCTTGCGTCATTGTTTCGAAAAAGCATTTTCCAAAAGTTACTGAGCACAGCTCCTGGCGGCGCTTAGTTATTGTTAAGGACCTTCTTTTGGACTTTCACCCCAGCAGTTTGGGTGGTTGGATATTTATTTCCACTACTGTAAGAGGCAGATGTGTATTTCATCCTGGCATAATGTAAGCAGAATGTCATTACAAAGAGCAAAGATATAAACTTTCAAGAGAGACCTGCAGCTTCAGGGAGAGATTAAAAAACAATCCCAAGAGCTTTATTGTTAAAATAAAAAGGTTAACCTTTGATAGTATCTACGGAAGCAACAGGAGGGTCAAACTGGTCAATACCGATGGAGCAACAAACTTACAAATTTTTTGTCTTTTTCTCTACAGGAGACAAAGAAATGGCCGCCATACTGGAGGAGCTGTATGGCGATGTTGACGCCGTGGAGCTTTACCCCGGGCTGCTGGTGGAAAAGCCCCGACAGAACGCCATCTTTGGGGAGACAATGGTGGAAATGGGAGCTCCTTTCTCCCTCAAAGGCTTGATGGGGAATCCAATCTGCTCCCCGGAGTACTGGAAGCCCAGCACCTTCGGAGGCGCAGTTGGCTTCGACATCGTCAACACCGCCTCCCTGCAGAGGCTTGTCTGCAACAACGTTCGGAGTCCCTGTCCGGTGGCATCCTTTTATGTGCCTGATGTTAAAGACACTGGATCGATGACCATCAACTCCAGCACGTCTCACTCGCGCAGCAGTAACATCAACCCCACAGTCATTCTGAAAGAAAGGACTTCTGAACTCTAGATGCTGATTTTTTAAAATAGAGATCTTTGAATTGTATTTATTTATTTATTTTTATATTTATAATGCTTATGTATTTAAGATTTCTAAACAGAGTTTACATTGTCATAGTTGAATAACGATAGTTCAGTGGGTGAAATGGACGTACAGGGAAGTTCAAACTCCATCAAAACCTCCTTTCTCTGTAAATCACACAATTCTAAACTTCCACCATAAAAGAGGTAAATCCAAACAACGCCCCGAATTGACCACAATTCGGGATGTTGCTTTAATTCGGGATGTTGCTTTATTTGGTTCTGGCCTGTACTTTTGTCCCACCCCGGGTGGATGGGTATGAAGTGTCGACTGCTGGGCCGCTGACAGGACCGGGGCGGATTGGTTGCACTGTAGTCAACCAAAATTCTGAACGATTTAGAAATTCCCTGACATTTTTTTAGGTATAAAAAGTAGGACATGTCTGGGAAAAAGAGGACGTCTGGTTACCCTACCATATCAACAACCCCTTTAAAAAGAGAGTTATTTTATATTTATGTTTTGTCTCTGCTGTTTTTTTTATATTTATTAAATAAGTTATTGTTTTGTTTAAGAAAAAAACTCTCCTTTACTGTAATTTACTGTAATACTTGAAGTAGTAGGCAGTGAACCACAGAGTCCTATTCATTACATTCCTTATTTTTTCCCTTAGAATAATGCTTGTTTCCCCACATACTTTTCTACACATTGACCTACAACTGGATGATTTACAAAGCAATAGTCATTGTCATTCTTTTTTATACTGTTTTTAAGATTTTTTTTTTTTATAATAAAACCTTGTGTCTGTGTCTAAGCTGCAAACATCTGGAGTAAATTGTCATCTAAGAAGATTGTAAGGAGCTTTATCTGAAAAGTTCATCTTTGAATTCAATAAATGGAGTCAGGATTGGTACCTGCTTGAATCAGAATGTACTTTACTTTACGTACTAATACTTTCTGTCCAATTCAGCTATGAAGTTTTAAGTTGTGTAGTTTAAAAAATACGTTTAAGTTTATTCTTGTTTTTAATATATTCAGCCAAAAAAAAAAGACATTCTTTACTTTTCTGCTAAATTTGAGTCGATCCTTTTTCCTCTAGATAGCTGGAAATACACATTCATTTTCAGCTTAATGTACAGCGGCTTCCCTCCACACCTGCTAGACAAAGTATAAATAAAAAACATTATAATATGGATACCTTATAATATGACCTTATAATATATATAAGGTCAATGAGACTTTTTTTTATCTCGCTGTTCTCCATTATCCTGCAATTTTAGTTCAATATTTTCTTCAAGCCTTTTACTGACTTATGAAGATCTTAAAGGTAATGCTCACTTGTATTTATCATTTTGAAGTTTCCCATCATAGCTGCTCTGGGGGACAAAAAGGAAATGTTTGACTACTACTGAGAATTTAAAGTACATATAAAGGCAATACAATGCAAAATAAGGAGAATAATAAATCATTAAAACAAGGTGATGTGAAAAAGGTAAAGTGATTGATTTAAAAGAATAGATGAAATAGTCTAAAAAAATAAAAAAAGTTAAGACGTGAGGTATTTATTGCAAATATTATATTATGCTGATATGACAGCTATGGGAATTATTGATAATAAGAATAATTGAACTTTATTGATCTCACACTGGAGAAATTTACCTCTGCTTTTAACCCATCCCCTTGGGGAGCAGTGGGCTGCCCTTGTGTGGCGCCCGGGGGAGCAATCAGGGTTTATGCAATGACAATAATGTGTTCAGAACAAAGTGCGTAAAAACGTAAATGGTAATCTGATAATTCCGGGACCGACCACCGGTGCCGCCGGGTCCTCGGTCGTGGGATTATTGGATGTGAGTGTTATGTGTAAAAGCGCGTCCAGTTTATTTTTTTCTTTTTGGCTCATCTCTACAGAGCTGGGGGGGTGGGGCACCCCTGGGGCCTGGGATCCCTGGGCCCCATGGCCGGATTCACTTCGGGGTAGCTGGCTGCCGGGGGAGCCCGCAGACTCGTCCCTCCGGCTCCTGGGGGCCCGGGCGTTGCTGTGGCTCGGGGATTTCCGCAGGGCTGTGTCTCCTTCTCCCTTGTTGGGGGTCGGATTTGCTGGGTTGGCCCCTCCTTGGCGCCTTTGCTCTTGAGGTTCCTTTGGTCGTCTGGAGTTTTGGGCTGGACTCAGTGCTCTGAGGTGGGCGCCTCTTCGGCTCTTCACAACCATTATTGAGCATTTTTTTCTTTGGACAAGCTTTACATGCACAAGTGCACTTTCACAAACAACTACAGGTGCTTAGTTCCAGGTACTTGGAGATTCACTTCCATACAGAAAGACCATATTCTTATCTTCACGTAACACAGAATACATGTCAGATTAAATAATACTACTTATACTTCAGCGATAGTATCTAGGTGTTACTTTATTGTATATCTTGTACCATGTCCGTTGGTTGTGCTGTTCTTTTTACATCTCTTTGCAGGTGATGAAGCAGACTGAAAATGTTTTATCATTATCTCCCTTTTATCTCCTCTTTCATCTTTTCTCTTTTTTTCAGTTTTTCATTTCCTGTTCTACCTACATTGCAGTGTCCATATAAACTATTAAATTCCCTGCATAATTATAATAAAGCTATTCATTTGCATAAATCAAACGGAACACTATGGCGTTAGCCGTACTGCTCCACTTGTGAAAGTAAAATCTGTTGGGCTCTTTTTGGCATCAAGACAATTATTCTTATTGTCAAATCGCCAGACAGGACACTGTTAAAAAAAAACAAAAAAAAAGGGAATGATAATTCACTGCTTTTATCTAATTTTTACGTGTGTTAAATCCTCTATCTGGGTTCAGTTTAGCTTTATTCCAGATTATTGCAAGCATTCATTTTTTTTTTACAAGTTGGAGTTGAAAGAAGCACAAAGTTTTAATTGGATGTCATTAAATATTCAGTCGGCTACTCTTTACAAGGTCAAAAACTGTCTCTGACATTTATACTTTAATAAAAGGGAAGCTGTTATTTAGGTTTTAAATACACTATCTGAAGTTCTAAAAGAGCAAATTGAAAAAAATAGGAAACAACCGAGTGATAATGTATCTGAGTTGTATGACTTGAAAGACACAAAACAAAGCAAGTACAGTTTCCCACCAAGGTCAGTGTTCACTGAGCTCTCAAACTTTTCAAATGTTACACCTCTTCAAGTTTCCTTTTATCGTGTTTTTCTTCTCACAAACCGTATTGACCGAAGAATAACTTAAATTGATGCGAAGGCTTAAGTGAGTAAAACCTCAAAAAGACCATTGTTCTAAAGTCAGTTGATATTCCATATAGGATTTACACACAGCCTACGCTCACATTTTTGTGAGTTCTCAACAGCAGAGATAAAACATGTAGATGCTTGTCAGACCCAACAAGATTTAAGCCAAGGCAGCAGAGATAGGCAGCAAGACGAATCGGTTCAAAAAGCTTAATTGTATTTATTTTTCCTTTATTTATCAATAATTTCCTCATCTAGGATGCAGCTTTTAAACAAACTTCAGTTTTATAGATAAAGTAGGTTAATTTTGTAAGATAAAGCTTCCTGTGTGGTGTGTAACAAAGGGAAATTTGAGGAGATTGTCTTGCTCCAAAAGCATAGAGTAAACCTAAGCTTTTCAGGATAAACTGGAAGAGAACGCGGAGCGGAGTTTCTCAAAAGTCCAAAGCAAACACGGTGGTCAGAATGCAGACGTGACTGTCAGCGCAGTGGGATGAGCATGGGCAAGACATCCTCCTCTCCAACCCTAATAGAAAGTTTTCCATTACATTTCTCACAACTGAAGCAGGCCCTCTCACCTCCCACTATGCAAATTAAAACACACCCACACGCAGCACTGAGAGCATTGTATTAATTAAGTCATGTGCATCAGTTGTCGCCTCAGTTCATCTTCATAAACAGTTGCTTTTCTGTCACATAATCTCTGGCTCTGTGTTTCCCATTGATGGATCTTAGCCTATCACAGCGTGAAAACGACCTGATTGTGTAGGCGCCTTATTAGTTATTATTTCCTCTCCGTCAGAGGCCAGAGCGTGACTATTATTATTTGGGGCTACGTCACTGTGTGGCATGCTGTATGACATTGAGCAAAGGAATGTATCTTGCTTTGTGTGGATCTAATGAGCATGAACAGAACACGGGCCTGAAAGCAGGAGAAGATCAGGACAGCTCAGCAGGTTCTTTTGTCCTTCTTCCTGCTCTGTTGCCAAACCTACTGTAGAGTCTTTGACCAGGACCAGAGATACGTGACACCTTGCAAGTGGCGTAGCGTAGGTCAGCCAAAAAAAAAAAAAAAATGGTGCTTCATCTTCTGTGTTGGTTTTACTATAAAATCCCTAAAGACTCAGGATACAGTCAACCAGCAGCTAAATTATAAAAACAATAGTTATCAGTTAAGCCTCCTATGATAATCTAACATGACAATTTCTATTCTCAGCTACAGCAACTTTAACAGTAAATGCTGTTCATAAGGGTGACTTGAGAATATTTTATTTGAACTAACATGTTCAAAAATAGTTAAAAGCTAGAATACAATTCTAAATAAGTTTAAAAAACAATCCACGGGACTTTGTTTCCAAGTTTTGAGACATTTCGCTTCCCATCCAGGAAGCTTGTTAATTCAAAATATCAGAAATAGCATTGAGTTCGAGGCTTTATAGGGTGGACCAAAAACAAAGCCTTCTTTTGGCTTAGAAAGCAGGCAAATTGAACCCAATGAATGGGTAACGCCTCTATGGAATGGGGGTCGTTTCGCTTCTTTGTTAGGCTGCAATACCCGATACCCATCTATGTCTCTGAAAGGGAGGTTAAAGAGACCTGGCCTGGCTGTACAGGCGAGGTGTTCTTACAGCGCAATAGAACACCTTGCCTATTCCGACAGGCCAACAACTCCCCCTAATGACCCCCCTTTCAGAGACATAGATAGGTATCGGCTATTGGAGGCTAACAAAGAAATCAAACAAGGAGCGCAGTGGTTAGTGCACACAACCCATGTATGGAGGCATTAGTCCTTGTAGCGGCCGAACCCGGGTTCGAATCCAGCCTGTGGCTGCATGTCTCTCTTTCATACCCCCTCTCCTGTCAGGCTACTGCCAAAAACAACTAGTGCTGAACCCCCCTCCAACACACAAAAGAAAAAGGAGTGGGGGGGCAGACCTGTTTGGCCAGTTGAATTTGCATGTTTTCTTGGCCGAAACAAGGTTTTGTTTTTGGTCCACTCTATAAAGCCTCGAACCCAACGCCATTTCTGACATTTTGAATTGAAAAAGCTTCCTAGACGAGAAGCGACATGTCTTCAAACTTGGAAACAAAGTTCATTTACTTTCTCTTTTGCATTTTTTTTGGTTGACCTGTATGACTGAGAATCTTCACCAGCTGTAGAATAAAATTCTATCCTAATTTCACATTTTATTGACATTATGGACCTCTTGTGCCTCAAGATGTAATTTCATTTTTAATTTTGGCTTCCTGTCTGCGTTTCATTCACAACATCTGAAGACGCAGAAAAAAACAATGTAGTTTTGCTCTAGAAATAGGCCAACTCACTTTATTAAATGAACACACCATCTGTTTGTGCAAATGTATAACTTGGAGTTAAACGTTGTGAGGTGGAAAGAAACCCAAAACCTGAGAGCAGCACTGGGTAACGGCTGCACACTGGAATAAATAAAACATCTAGATAAGTGATTTTTTCGTAAAATAAGCACATTTGTTCTTGAATTGAGAAGGTAAAAGAGACATTTTGCGACTGGAGCAAGATCATTTACATATAAAATAAGAAAACACAATTGCATTTTCTTATGTCAAGTGCATTTTATCTAAATATCTTATTTAAGGATAAAAATACTCATTCCATTGGCAAATCATCTAATTTACCTGCTTAAATTAAGGGTAAATACATTTTACATAAATACATATATTTTTACTTATTTCTAGTTAGTTTTTCCTGTGCAGTCCACTAGAGGGTAAACATCCAGCAGGTACCACAGGCTCTTAAAGAGTGGTTGTCTCACAGTGAGTCACAGGGAGAGATATGAGGAACTAATCCCAGTATCACACCCACATCCCCCAGTGTTGGGCACGTTACTTTGAAAAAGTAATTAGTTATAGTTACTCGTTAGTTCTCCCAAAAAGTAACTGATTTACTCTACAATAAAAGTAACTAGTTACAAGTAAAAGTAACTATTGCGTTACTTTTGCGAGTATATGAAATGAATAACTGGGGATGTCTAATTCTGAAATCCTGTGATTGGATTGTTATAGGTACTGCAACATGTAGCTATATCTATCCATCCATCCATCCATCCATCCATCCATCCATCCATCCATCCATCCATCCATCCATCCATCCATCCATCCATCCATATTTCTCTCTTTCTCCATATAGGCTAATGATCGTTCACGCTCTCCGTAGTTCCCCTGTGGAGTGAGCACAGGGCAGCTGTTACGCGGCTTTAGCGAGCATGCGCGTTTCCTGTCGCTTGCGCGGTGAATCGTGCCGCCGCTCTGTGCGGAGATGCAGGGGAAACTGTATCTGATGGGGAAACGCAGCTCGACGTAACACCAGTATTTCCATCTGGAAAGCGCTGTTTTGCCGCTGGAGTCCTCCTCACTCTCCATCCTCCCCTATCTCATGACGCGCGCACGAGTCCTATCATGAAAAAAGGTTAATTGTGCGACCTGAGTAACGTGCAGTAACGGGGTGTCGGCAATTGTAACTGCGTTATAGTTACAGTAAGAGTAATCATTTTGATTACTCGTCGTTACTAAAAAAAGGTAGCGGCGTAAGTAATGCCGTTACTCCCATCACTGCCAATGGAAGGAGTATGTCTGCCCTTAAAATAAGAAAATTAAACTTAATGCAGTTAAAATAGGATAAGGGAGTTTTTTAAATTAAAATTGTTTTACTTAACTTCTAACATCAATGAAAATGCACTTATTCTAGAAAAATGTACCTACTTAGATTTCCTTTTTTTTTTGCAGTATGAGCTGTTTAAGCTTTTCTTTAACCCTGAAAAAGCTCTGGACTACCTCTTGGAAGAACGGATCCAAACAAGAGCGCATCTGCTAATTGTCAGGAGGATTTTTTTTTTTATGTCACTCACTTGTTTACTCTTTTTCAAACTGCATTGCCATTAAAATTGTTACATAACATATGAACAAAGGCCAGAAGGGTAAATTTGCAGGAGGTATTGCTGAAGGTGTCCATCTCTAATAAGAAAGATGACTTTTTACATATGTGACTATATATGATTTCTTTTCACTGCAAAATGATTCTATGGAAATGGCTTTATGTAGCTTTCCACTGCAAAGTTGATAGAATCATAGTTCCATTGCTTTTTGGCTAGTTTTATGGAGGTAGGGTTACATGTTGGATTACATCGAGATTAAAATTCTCTCTCCAAAATCCTACACACATAGAACTCACACGTCCAATAAAAAACTATGAAAGTTACCAATAAAGTCTCAAACTATCAACATTGTTGTGTGGCCTGACCTATATGCCTGAAAGAGGAATTCCCTCCAACAACAAAGCATTGAACCAAGGAGGAAGAGATCTAAAGATTAATCGTAGCTCTATCAATATTTATACATCCTCTTCATCTTATTCCTGACAAGAGAAAACAATCTGGGTAATCAGGTAAATGACTCTTATCAAACTGAGAAAACAAAATAGAAAGGAGGCCTGAGTTTTAAGAAAAAATACAAAAAAAACAAGTTAGATAAGCCAAACTTCAAAGACTTGCTCTATATCCTCGTTCCAATGCGGTATTTCTTGGCTAAGTAATTTTTGTGTGAGGTACTTCCTGTTACAGGAATTTTCATTTCAAAATCCACGTTTCACTTGATGGCAACTGTTCAGATGCAGCTAGCAACTACAAAATTAATGAGAAATGCATTCATGCCCAAAACACTGAAGGCACCTTAATAGGACTCAACCTTTAAATTGGTTACGATCATTTGTTTACCAGAACATGCTGGAGTTGCAGTGGATTCTTTGATGTTGGAAGGTTTTAGTTCTTTTTCTTTTGTTTGGGAATTTTATGTCCTCTTCTTCTGTAAGAGCATCATCGCAAATGGAGAATCAAAGAAAAGATATCAGCCCTAAAATAGAATATTTCTACCAAGCTTTTTAGTGAAGAAAATCTTGAGTTTCACTCTTTTGCTGATTAAAGCTGTTTAACATTTTCATGTAAATAGACTGATGTGGGCAATTTATTAAAAATACAGTTTGACATTGTGAGAATCATGAATCCTAGTCAACAGCTAGCAGTCACCTGTAGCATCAGTGACATGCATAGTCATAGTTTTAAAACAAATTTCTTTTTAAAATTGCATCACTATCTAAATGACAAAACTGGGGACATGGATTAAGCTATAAAACTGTTTTTCTCTAAAATACTTAAGCATATGAGTTCAAAGTTAACCAAATTACTTTAAAGTATCTAAATACTATGTTCTATGATTAAGCCCAAATCATCAACTTGTATGGAGGTAGTTACACCAGATGAACTAATAATATGTATTTGATTACCAGCATTTTGCAGCAAATTTCCCTCTTAAATTCTATAGAAGCAGCAAGGATGTTCTTGTTTTGTTTTTTGTTTTTTCCCACGAGACAGGTTTCAGGTTGTGTGCAAAAGCAGATGAGTAATTCTACAGAGTAATTCAATTTAATTCAGTTTAGTATGCCGATTATTGACACATCATCTCAAGGCACTTTACAGGAACAAATCAATCACATCTTACAGATAGGTTGATTTTTTTTTTCTATCTAACAAAACCAGCTGGCTGCATTTAGTCATTGACTTTAAAGGGTTCACCTTTCCTGGTTGAGCATGTGACAACAATGAATATTCGATTGCACCATGTTGTTGACTCTGGAGCAATCCCTCACCCCCCAGGATGCATGTATTAACCGTGGAGTGGAAAACTCCCTTTTTCAACAGGAAGAAACCTCCAACAGAACCATGGTCGGTGTGAATTCCCCTCTGAGGACGACCGGGGGTTTAAGGAAACAGAAGCAGACATACAAGCGGAAAACAGAAGCACTGATCCATAAATAACTTCTATGTTACAAAGTACATTTGCTCCACGTGTGGCTCTGTCTACAAAATAATCAGTTAAGCAGACAAGCTCTGATTCATTCTTCATGTCAATGGGATGAAAGTTAGTGATTAAAATAACAAATATAGCAGAATTAGAGAATAGAGGTAGAAGGAAGTAGAATAATGAAAAGTGTCCCCTATGTCCTCCAGCAGTCTAAGCCTATAGCAGCATAACTATAGAGATAGCTCAGGTTAACCTGAACCACTCTAACTATAACCTTACTTATGATTTTTTTAAAGCCTAACCTTAAAAGTAGACAGGGTGTCTGTCTCACAGACTACATATAGTATCTGGTTCCTTAATAGAGGAGACTGGTAACTAAAAGATCTACCCCCGTTTCTACCTTTAGGTAATCTAGGGACTGCTAAACCTACAGATTGAGATCATAGTTGTCTGTAAGTAATACAAGGAAGAATCATATCCGTGATATAAGACAGAGGTTTGTTATTTAGAGCTTAGTAAACAAGATATGGATATTAAAGTCTGTAAGAATGTATAAAGTTTTTTTTTCTTTATCCATAAATGTTCCCAGTACTCGAGTTGAGGGGGAATGAAGGGGGATGTCACCCTCATCTCAAAAAATTGTTAAAAATCTTCCCCCTTCTCAAATTTCTATACGTATGAACAGTAATGGCAATAATATTGCCCTTTCAACCTTTGGTGGGCTTGTGCTTACAAGTAGCCTGAGTGAAATAAATAAAATCATAGAAGTGGCCCTGATCCCAGTGGGAAATTTGTCCTCTGCATTTGCACCTAACTATGTAGGGGCAGTGATAGCCATGCTAACCATGTAGGGGCAGTGATAGCCATGATAACTCTGTAGGGGCAGTGATAGCCATGCTAACTATGTAGGGGCAGTGATAGCCATGGTAACTCTGTAGGGGCAGTGATAGCCATGCTAACTATGTAGGGGCAGTGATAGCCATGCTAACTCTGTAGGGGCAGTGATAGCCATGCTAACTATGTAGGGGCAGTAATAGCCATGCTAACTATGTAGGGGCAGTGATAGCCATGATAACTCTGTAGGGGCAGTGATAGCCATGCTAACTATGTAGGGGCAGTAATAGCCATGCTAACTACGTAGGGGCAGTGATAGCCATGGTAACTCTGTAGGGGCAGTGATAGCCATGCTAACTATGTAGGGGCAGTGATAGCCATGCTAACTCTGTAGGGGCAGTGATAGCCATGCTAACTATGTAGGGGCAGTAATAGCCATGCTAACTATGTAGGGGCAGTGATAGCCATGATAACTCTGTAGGGGCAGTGATAGCCATGCTAACTATGTAGGGGCAGTAATAGCCATGCTAACTATGTAGGGGCAGTGATAGCCATGCTAACTATGTAGGGGCAGTGATAGCCATGCTAACTCTGTAGGGGCAGTGATAGCCATGCTAACTATGTAGGGGCAGTGATAGCCATGCTAACTATGTAGGGGCAGTGATAGCCATGCTAACTCTGTAGGGGCAGTGATAGCCATGGTAACTCTGTAGGGGCAGTGATAGCCATGCTAACTATGTATGGGCAGTGATAGCCATGCTAACTATGTAGGGGCAGTGATAGCCATGCTAACTCTGTAAGGGCAGTGATAGCCATGGTAACTCTGTAGGTGCAGTGATAGCCATGCTAACTATGTATGGGCAGTGATAGCCATGCTAACTATGTAGGGGCAGTGATAGCCATGGTAACTATGTAGGGGCAGTGATAGCCATGGTAAATATGTATGGGCAGTGATAGCCATGCTAACTATGTAGGGGCAGTGATAGCCATGATAACTATGTGGGGGCAGTGATAGCCATGATAACTATGTGGGGGCAGTGATAGCCATGGTAACTACGTAGGGGCAGTGATAGCCATGGTAACTACGTAGGGGCAGTGATAGCCATGCTAACTATGTATGGGCAGTGATAGCCATGCTAACTATGTAGGGGCAGTGATAGCCATGCTAACTCTGTAGGGGCAGTGATAGCCATGGTAACTCTGTAGGTGCAGTGATAGTCATGCTAACTATGTATGGGCAGTGATAGCCATGCTAACTATGTAGGGGCAGTGATAGCCATGCTAACTATGTAGGGGCAGTGATAGCCATGCTAACTATGTATGGGCAGTGATAGCCATGATAACTCTGTAGGGGCAGTGATAGCCATGGTAACTCTGTAGGGGCAATGATAGCCATGCTAACTATGTATGGGCAGTGATAGCCATGGTAACTACCTAGGGGCAGTGATAGCCATGGTAACTATGTAGGGGCAGTGATAGCCATGATAACTCTGTAGGGGCAGTGATAGCCATGCTAACTATGTATGGGCAGTGACAGCCATGGTAACTACGTAGGGGCAGTGATAGCCATGGTAACTATGTAGGGGCAGTGATAGCCATGATAACTCTGTAGGGGCAGTGATAGCCATGCTAACTATATATGGGCAGTGATAGCCATGGTAACTACGTAGGGGCAGTGATAGCCATGGTAACTATGTAGGGGCAGTGATAGCCATGATAACTCTGTAGGGGCAGTGATAGCCATGCTAACTATGTATGGGCAGTGATAGCCATGGTAACTACGTAGGGGCAGTGATAGCCATGGTAACTATGTAGGGGCAGTGATAGACATGCTAACTATGTAGGGGCAGTGATAGCCATGATAACTACGTAGGGGCAGTGATAGCCATGGTAACTATGTAGGGGCAGTGATAGCCATGATAACTATGTAGGGGCAGTGATAGCCATGATAACTCTGTAGGGGCAGTGATAGCCATGCTAACTATGTATGGGCAGTGATAGCCATGGTAACTACGTAGGGGCAGTGATAGCCATGGTAACTATGTAGGGGCAGTGATAGCCATGATAACTCTGTAGGGGCAGTGATAGCCATGCTAACTATGTATGGGCAGTGATAGCCATGGTAACTACGTAGGGGCAGTGATAGCCATGGTAACTATGTAGGGGCAGTGATAGCCATGATAACTCTGTAGGGGCAGTGATAGCCATGCCAGTCCAGGGACTGACTGCAGCTCTACTGTAAGGTGCCTTGGTCAAGGTCAATGACCGGCGTACCTGACATGTAACAACCATACCATGCATATTGCTTTAGGTTAATAGACTATATTAATTAGGCTATGAATGCTTTGGGTTTGTATTACATTTATAGTAATTTATAATCATTTAAAGTCTTGAATGAATGAATGAATGATTAAATGTATAACTTTACTTAAGAACAATTCAGTGAAATTACAAATTTAACACATTCAAATAAATTGGTAGAAATGTGTACACATACAAATATGTAAAATAAATAATATATATAATTACATTATATGTACAAATTTGTGCCTATGTCTGAAAAGGGATATGAAGAAGATTTAGGTTGTACAATTTTAGAACAAAAATGTCTTTAAGAATTGATTTAATAAGACTTCCTTAAAAGTCCATCCAGTAAATAAACAGGATGAGAACCCAACGTGTTGAAACAGCAGTTAAACCGTCACATATCAGTCTGACTTGCGTTACATCAGGGCTCCTGGCACAGGGTTGCTCATCAGTAACAGATACTCAGACATCACTAAGTGTTAAACCCAACCATCTGTCAGCAGGCGACATACCAGACATGCTGTGAGGGTTACTGTTAATCAGCTTTTACTGTCTGATAGGCACCTAAAACTGATACGAATAATTTTAGCATTTTTAAAAGAAGGAAAAAAACAAAACCTTTCTTTCCTCGTCAATATTTTTTAAGTCAGCCATGAATCTGCACTGATGTTCTGACTTAAGAAATGAGGGAGCTGGATGAGTTAAGATGTTTACCAAAGAACCTCATTGGCAAAGAATGTTCAGATGTTTATGAAGTAATTGTATATAGTGGCAGGACACCCTGTGATATGTTGAAGATCTCTGAAGAAAATGTATGTGGCTATGATTTTTTGTTGATTAAAAGAATCTTTCAAATTTGGCAAAATTAAGTCTCTCCCACAGCAGTCTGTAAAATGCTACTGGAGGGGATTTCCCTGTTTTGTTGACTCTAAATGGGCTTTAAATTATCTATTGTATAAGAACAATATAAAACATCTAAAATGGACAAACTTGATAAGGATATATCAGTCTCATCTCAATTTATTTTCCTATTTATAGGCTTATCTGAATTATTCCCCATCCTGAACAACCAGAGGAGTATGCAGGTATTCAAACAGAGGTTTTGCTATAGTATCTTTATATAGCCTTAGAATAATGCATAATGGCAGTTAGAGATAAACAGCATATGGCATCCCACCCAGATTGTTTCTTACGTGAAGAATGTCAGTTATGCTTTGAGAAAGAGCCAGATATGATAACATTGCCCCCCTCCCCCCCACCTCGTAAGGTAAGCGCAAATAAAACGACCCCTTAGCATATTTCACTAATGATGCCACAGTTTGTGTTTAATATGGAACAAAAGTAAACTTAGATAATTTAAAATAAAAGTTACATTTTTGCACATTTGTGTTATTTAAAGAGTTCAATCTGAAAAACTCACACGAAGAGAAAAGACAATTAGGAGAAATTTATTGATACAATTACTTTGTCCTTCGCGCTCAGACCTCGGCAGTAAACAGTGATTCATTTTGATGAACAGGAGCAAAGAATAGGGCTGTTTGCCCCCCAGGCCTGAAACTGGAGATAGATGAAGTTGGTCAGTCTGTAGACTGCTGGTTAGTGAGACGGTCTGCTGAGCTTTATGGGGAGATCCAGTGGACTGCATGAGCTGATACAAGAGCTTCACTCAGGGACCTGGAAGATGGAAGTCCAGTTGGATAACACAGGTTGAGAGAACCTGTCCATGATGAGCAAGTTTGGAGCGATAGTGGAGAGGAAAAACTCCCCGTTGGGAAGAAACCAGTGGCAGAACCAGGCTCAAGAGAGATGAGACAGGGAACGCAGTAACAGTCCGGGAGGAATGACACTCTGATGAAGCTTTAGCTACGAAGGTGGAGGAGGGGCTGGAGGTGGGTCGAAACGGTGTCATCTGAATGAAGTTCCGGCGGCCGAGCACAGGAGCACACAAATGGATCGCTGGTCTTCTAAGATGAACTTTGGATACTGATTGGCTTTCGTGGAGGTGTGGTTCAAAGCTGATTGGCTGTGTCGCAGGTGGATGGAGGAAAGCAAAGACTCAATTTTACAAAATATCTTTATACTACGGATAATACTAAATGAGGGGTCCATTCCTGAGAATTTCTTTTGAAAGATTTTGTTCTACAAAAGAAGTGATACATTAATGGAAGTTATTCATTGGAAATTTCAACAACGTATGAAGGCAGTTGTCTGTGTCAGCAGGTAGCCATCACCTGAGGTGGTGGAGAAAAGCAGATCTATAGTAAGATCCTGAGGGACTTCCAGATACAAACAGACAAAATAGTTCTGGCCAACCAACCGGACACTGTGACCATTGATAAGCAGCAGAGACCAGCAGTAGTGATCGAGGAGGCCATCCAAAATTATGGAAACATTAGGAAAAAATAACATGAGAAAGGCTTCAGGCAAGACCTAGAGAGAGCATGAAGGTGAAGGCACCGGTAGTAGATGTGGTCATTGGATCACTCGAGGCAGAAACTCCCAAACTGGAGTAGTGGCTCCAGCAGATACCTGGAGAAACGTTAAGCAGAGGCGTAGCCAGAAAATCCTAATGGGGGGCCAGTCAATAACCAATGTACATTGAGGGGTGGCCGAAAGGCACCAGAACCTCAGGGTCAATCTACACTGTTTAAACAGGAATGAGCACAACATTCATATTTTCTAAAAAAAGACAAACTAGACTTTCCTTCAGCCTTTGCTAACAAATAGACGGATCTATTTAAACATCTATAGTGTGTAAATAAAAGGTATAGTGGACAAAATTCTTTCAGGTTTGAGCTCTGGGGCGAACATATTTTACATTGTCATTACCTACTTTTATCAATAATCATTCTGCAAATGAATTATATTTAAATCTACTAATATCTACATTTAATGAATTTTTAAGTTGTTATTAAAGTAGTTATTTATCTATGATTTCACTGAAGATTCCTAGATGACTTGCTGAGGCACATCAGTTTATCTTTACCCTCAAATAATTCAAAATTTAGTTCTGAAAAGAGCATGGATGCTGTATCATCTTTAATGTTTGTATATTAATGTGTATATATGTGTATATGTATATAACCACTGTGTTTCTGTTGTCAAGTAGTTACTATATGAAAAGTTTAAATGTTTAATAAGTTTGAACATTCCCCTTCAGAGTTTTACTGCTGCCACCATCTGTATTACAGGGAAAAAATAGTAGGGGTGGCCAGTGATTGGCTAAGGGTGGCCACGGCCACCCCTGGCCCCACATCTAGCTCTGCCCCCTGACGTTAAGGGCAGTGTATACTCCAGCAGCAGTGTGTCGCAGTGAGCTTGTCGCAGATATTTCTGATTTCTGCCCGGTCTTGAAGTGTGGTCTGTGTGCTATGTTATTCCAGAGGGACAATCAGGAACTAGCTGTAGTCTATCAAGGGACCCTCAACAAAATCAGTATGACAGAAAAAACTAACTGATAGCAGCTTGTAAAGTTGGACATAAGGTGTGTTTCAGCCATAACAGCTGTAAGGAGGAAGGATCTACAATAAAGCTCCTTTGTGTACCTAGAGTGGAACACTGTGAAGGAAATTGTCCAACAGTGTTTTTTTTTTTCGTTTTTGTTTTTGCTGAAGTCCTTTTGTCTCCCCACACCTGCATATAATGAAGGAGTGTCTAAGGAGAGAGCAAGCCTTCCTGTTGAGCTTATCTAACCGTTTCCTCTGACGATAAGCTGCTCAAACATCAGAAAAGATTCTTAAAGTCAATGTCATACTTAATGATATAAGACAACACTCACCTTGGCAAACAGAGTCTGCTCTGACCCTTCTCGTAAAGAGGAGCAGATATAGAATGACTGTATTTATAATGATTTTAATAAATAATTTTAATGAACCTGTTTTTGAAAAAAAAAAAACAGACTTAGCGACACATTGCTGTAGACTGCTAAACTTGAACCACAGCATTATTCACCTTTTAAATTTTGCAGGTCAATGGTATCCTTAGACACACCTGTCTAAACAGAGACATTTTTTAAGATGTCAGTTATAAAGAGGCACAAACACCTGTTATCAGATTGAAATATTGGTATCAGTAAATCATGAGTGAGTGGTTTCCCAGACGTAAGTCATAGGCTGACTAATACAAGGTCACAACTTCAATATTAATTAATTTGTTTTGTCACTCTCCATTGCTAGTAATGGGACGTCTCTTTTGGGTCATGATGAATCTTAGGCCTTACTCAAAAGATCTCCTGCCTTTAAGGGGATTTTTTTGTGTAATCTTTACCTTCAAATGTTTCCTTTAATTCATAAATATGATTTATTTGGGTTTTTAAGGACTGTTTATGGGACTTCATAAAGATCTTTGCGTTATAAAAAAAAATTATATATATATATATATATATACATATATATATATAAATACACATATATATATATATATATATATAAATATATATATATATATATATATATATATATATATATATATATAGTCTTTTTTTTTTTTGGCAGGAATGCCTCTTACAGCTTTTACTTCATGAAAGCACAGCAGAAAAAAGTTCTTATGAATCCCATCTGTTTAAAATTAATATGGGGTGTATCTGAGTGAAAGAGCTCCCTAAATTGCCCTTCAGAGGGAGGACAAGTAATGTTTGGCAGGGCATTCACAGAACATTCAGGATAAACAACATCTAATTGGTGTTGAGATTCTGCACGTATCAGCTGATGATCATTGTTAGGATGAATGTGGGTGGGATGTAGTGACATCCAGCAGCCTTTTTTCTCATTTAAGCTCAAACGTAATGGGAAATCCGATCATTTCAAAGCAAAAAAACTAAACAAAAACTAACTAATAACTTTAATTATGATGCATATATATTAATGTTTTTAATTTTAATTCACTTACAATCTGAATAAATTACAGTCTAATTAAAGGGTTAATATTTTCAGTAATTTTTAAAATGGTAAACTCCAGATAATTACAGCTTAAATCTAATAAAACCCCAAAATTCAGTCTTTCAGGAGATCTAACTAAAACATTAAACCAAAACAGATGCTGTGACCATGTCATGGCTTATATAATCACAGGGATGAAAGCTGTTTGTCTGTTGTGCAACATCACTGACATACTGCACAGGGTGTCAGTGCTAAAGAACATGGCTGTCAGCTGTCTAGAACACCGTTACTAAACAGCAGGTTGAGTGGAAAAAAACCACAGATACTCAAGAGGTATATACACACACACACATATATATATATATATATATACACATATGTATATATATATATATATATATATGTATACATATACACACATATGTATATATATACATATATATGTATGTGTATATGTATATGTATATACATATACATATGTATATAAAACATTATATATACACATGTATATATACATATACATGTATATACACATACATGTATATATATACACATATACATATATATACATATACATATATATACATATACATATATATACATATATATATACACATATATATACACATATATATATGCACATATATATATATATATATATATACATATATATAAGTATATACATACATATGTATATATGTATTTATATGTGTGTGTGTATAGACATACATACATTACTATACATACACACATATATATATATATATATATATATATATATTCATATACATATATATTCATAGATATATATACATACACATATACACATACACTACTCCAAAAAGTTAAAGGAACACTTTGTAATCAGAGTATAGCAAGTCAAGTTAATCATACTTCTGGGATACTGATTTGGTCAGGTGAGTAGCAGACGGGGTTTTTAATCAGTTTCAGCTACTTGGGTATGAATGAAATTAACAACAGGTTACATTTATTAATTTAAATTAAATTTAACAATTTAATACATAATTTCAAAGGCTTTTTTTTGGGATCTCCTGCCCTAACGCATCTCTTCGTTCATCCACACACACACGTAGCTTAGAGGTAAGTTGGTTTGATTAGATTCAGAGATATGGTATTATTCACTGATTTATGCTTTTCATGTTAATGGATGCCATCAGCCACTGATATTTAGGATGAAAGGTGAAATTAGACATAGCGAAGGTGTGAGATACATGCGGAGAAAAACTGATATTTTTCACATTTCCAATTTCATGCCTATTTTAGATTCCACAAAACCTCTGAGGCAAACAGTGACGCAGCCACCTTCTCATTAAACAGCAAATACATTAATGTGATGTTAAGGTGGAGGAGGAACAATAGCTCAGTGCATTTGAATCAACCGGGTCGAACTAACATCATTTTGCAAAATGTGGCATGAGGCTCTTCTGACTGTTTTGACTTTATCATTTGATTTCATATAGCCTTTAACGTTACTTTTATTGTTTCCTTGTTTTTAAGCTCTTAAAGCCCGCCCAGGAACTTGATAGTTGCTTCATTGGTTGCTCTTCAGGTTGTGTTAAGTTTTTTCGTTGTTCCCTTTTTATCTTATGTTGCTTCATTTCCTGCACTGCTGTACTAACTAGGTTCTCCAATTCATTGTTTGCAGATCGATTTCCCCTTTTAACCCTAGGTTTGGATTCTCTCACAGTTGTTCCTCATTTATAATCATCTTCCTTAATAATATTTAACCCAACTGTCTGATTGGATTGAATTGACTTTTTAAAGTGCCTTGAGATTAAACCTGTTGTGAATTAACAGTATAACAATAAACTGATTTGAGCTGAAGAGGCCTTAGTCCCTGCCACATCCTGTCACAGTTCATCTCATGCTGCATCGGTCTGCCCTCAATAGGAAAGTGACGTTTACATTTTTTTATGCTGAATCATCTTAAAATCATTGTTTTCGTCTATTGTGGTCATGTAAACCTAATTTAGGTAAGTATGTAATTTGTTTAATCCATTTTGCTTAATTTGTTTATGAGTCACAGTTTTAGCAGGATTATATAACATTTAATGTTTAAATCCTGAAAGGTATAAACTGTAGCTTTAACTGCCTGAGTCATACATCTATATCTAAACATTTGTGTAAACAACACACAGATTGCATAAAGTTCTAATTCAGAGTCTATATCCAGTGGTTTAAGAAGAAAACCTAAAAAACTTTTTTTTCCTTCTTTGGTGAACAGAAAACTAGGAATTTCATAAAGCAATAATTTTGTCATGAATTCAAATAGTGTTTGAGCCAGAGCAGGTAGAGAAATTTCTGTTCTTATTGGAAAAAAACCCAGAAAAACTAAAAAGATATTTATCAGAAAGTTACATGAACAGAGAAACAAGAAACAGAATGAGGAAAAGAGAACTGAAAGAGTGATGTAGTCCCAACTGAAATGGTGCAATTATTGATGTTTATATTGAAACCATGCATTAGACCGCCAGACCGAGCCAACCCACATTATCTCATTCATACATCCTCTATTATAATCTCAGGAAGATCAAAACATGAACATTTATAACAGTTGCTACAAATATTGTGCAAAAGTGACTGTTAGTGTTGGTTTCCTCTTTGCCATTACACCCATTCATTGCTGGTTTTATCTGAGATATCTAGGATCTTATTTTGACCATCCTTCAATATGGCATATTTTGTTATTTTATATACAGCTCTGCACTGTATGTGGTGTTTATTAAGAGTCTCATGCTTGTTCAGTATCACCAAGCACATGGAGACTCTGGAGTGTGGTAAGTAAAACAATTAATTAATTATAAAAAAAAACTATTAAGAGACATGTCTGAAGCAAAATGTGAAACTCTGGCAGATTATTAAAAAAAGAAGCAGAACATAAAGAGTTAAAAATAGCATGAATTCAAGCGGATCTTTAGAGGGTTCCAAATAGAGCTTCCAAATGTAAATAATGAGTAAGCAATTCATCTATTAAACTAAAATATGTTCAAGCAAACAGGATGTCCATGGGTGCATCTAGCACCAGGACACCTTAAGCCACAGGTCGATAATCAACTTTGTAGTTGTATCTTCTGATCTTTGGCCACATGTCTTGGCCACTCAGGTGAAGAGACGGGCAAAGCTGTCTGCTGGATGTGCTGGAAAAGGAGGAAGCAGGAAAGATTGGGCAGGTCCTAAAAAGTAGTGACAATATGTCCTTGGGAGGCCTTGGTCCTGCCACGGATATGTTCAACTCCCACCTCCAGGAGAGCTTCTCCCAGTGGCTCAGGACCAGTGATGGGACTAACGGCGTTGAAAGTAACGGCGTTACTAACGTCGTTACCTTCTTTTAGTAACGAGTAATCTAACTAATTACTTTGACTGTAACTATAACGCAGTTACCATTGCAGACACCCCGTTACTGCGCGTTACTCAGGTCGCACAATGAACCTTTTTTCATGATAGGACTCGTGCGCAGCTGCGTGAAGCTGACACCCCACCCACGTCAAAAAAAACTCTGCAAATAGACTGAATGGTTAGTGCAACGTTAGTGCAGATTTGTGCAGAAAAAAATATTGTTTGTGCTACTTTTGTTTAAGAGATATTAAAGATTATTTTTTAGGTCATCCAGAGGTGCGCGCCTTGTCATGAGAGAGGGGAGGATGAGAATGGCTGATGTATAGTGAGATTCCGTCTGTCAGTTGGTAGGTGGGTGTTTCCGCTGGTGGGTGTTAACGTACAGCACACACAGAGAGATGGAGAGTGAGGAGGATCCAGCAGCAAACAGCGTTTTCCTGATGGAAATACCGGTGTTACGTCGAGCTGCGTTTCCCCATCAGATACGGTTTCCTCTGCATCTCCGCACAGCGCAGGCGGCACGAGTCACCGCGCAAGCGACAGGAAACGCGCATGCTCGCTAAAGGCGCGCACCAGTCGCCCTGTGCTCGCGCCACAGGAGAACTATGGAGAGCGTGAACGATCAAATGAAAGGGAGAAATCTGGATGGATGGATGGATGGATGGATGGATGGATGGATGGATGGATGGATACTCTGCCTTCTCAACCTACTGTATTTTTTATTTTAAACATTATTTGATGGCCTTTGTGGCAGGGATGGCGATCCATATTTTATGTCACACACAGAGTATACATCTAGATAGATAGATGTATAGATAGATGTTGCAGTATCTATAACAACCCAAACACACAGGATTTCAGAATTAGGCATCCCCAGTTATTAATTTCATATACTCACCAGATCTGAATGCCCTGTTAAAAAACTTAACATCGCGTTCCCCCCGATGTCATTTACATTGAGTTGCAATAAATGCAAAACTCTCTGCAGGTTCTTGTCTTTGTCGTCCTCTCTATTCAGCTGGCTTTTGAATCACACCGCGAGACGGTGGGAGCTGGGTGGTGAGGGTTACGGGGGCGAGAAACGCAAAAGTAACGCAATAGTTACTTTTACTAGTAACTAGTTACTTTTATTGTGGAGTAACTCAGTTAGTAACTCAGTTACTTTTTGGGAGAAGTAACTAGTAACTATAACTAATTACTTTTTCAAAGTAACGTGCCCAACACTGCTCAGGACAAGGACTCTTAGTGGGCCGTGCTCTGTACTTCTGTTGTTGTTGCAGCCACCCTGTGGCCATAAGTGGTGCCTGATACATTGTCCACCCCTGAACCTGACGGTGAACACTGGGAATAAGGGATGTTGTCAAGTTGAACAAGCAGTTTTTTTAAGTTTTGTTGGCTTGTAGAACTCCAGAGGCAGCAAGCAGGCATTGTGAGGCCAAGAGTGTAGCTACCTGGGTGCCCTCACAGATTATTGTTCACCTTAATGCGATTCTCTGGTCCCTTGTTCCAACAATAGAGGGATCACACTTCTCAGTCTCTGTTCATGACTGCGTAACTCCACTGATTATCGTTTCAATTCAATTAGATTCCATTGATGAAAAGGGGTTCCTATGTCCTAACAGCATAACTTTCCTTTTTGAATGTTTTTGTATTGTAGATTTATGTTTGTTGTATTGCTTCCTTTGGTGTTTTGAATTTTACTTTTAATAAAATGTATTATTAGTATTTTTATAATCACATATTTCCTTTCACAGTCTTGGATGGCAAATCTTTTGTGATTGGATGAACCCTCACCTGTTAAATGGCTGTAAGTCACAAACCTGATTATATTCTTTGAACATACTTTTATGGTCTTGAAATAGGGCTTGTTTGTAAAGCTTTTCCTGTGGATTATTTGTAAGACCAAAGGTCTGACCGAAAAAAAAAGCATCAACAAGAACAAACTGAGTGTATTAAGTGCAAACATGCAGGATTTGTGTCTTGCTTATTGCAAAGCATATAACTACAAGAATAGGAGATAATCCTGCTTTGCTTTAAATGACTGTGTTGATGTTGTATTTTTAGGTACTGCTACGTCAGGAGAAACCACAATCATTTCAAAAGCATAAATCCTTCCTATTTAGGTTGATAAGGGTAGGTTCTTGTGAAAACATTGTAGAAACCCCAAAAGCTTTGGTTTACATTCATACTGGATGACTCATGGTGAGGTAAAGGAGAGACAGGAGACTGCACTGGAGGAGGTGATGCATAATAAAAGAGTTTTTCTGCCAGAACTGGTTTTTGTTTAGTACAGTTTGTATGATGAGCACACAATAATGAGCAAAAGTCTTGAGTCATCCCTAAGTCGTTTTTGTTGGATTTCAAAGAACACTTTAACTTTTTTTGAGCAATATGTCCTTAAGTTCTGATTTTTGGAGGGGGACTTTGACTGATTTTTCACTAATGTTCTATGCAGTGTGCAACATTTTACTTACATTATTCTGAACCGGTGTCATGTCAACTTAGTTATTTTATTTTTTGTCTTTTTTTTTGCAAAATAAATTGAAAAGTTGCAAAAGTGCTAACAAACATTTCTAAACCATTGAAAAAACTTTGTATAACTTTTTTCCTTGTAAGGAACCATTATATTTTGCCTTTTTTAATCCCTATCCTTCAATGTACAAATAAAAAACATGTATGTTTGATTTTGTACAATAACAGTCTGCTTACATGTGAATCTATTTAGAAGAATTTATTTCCTAAGTTGTTTGACTGTACAATAATATTAAGAAAATGTTGCTTAAATACTGAATATAGTTCCATGCAAAAATAGTAACACCCTTTGATCTTTATTCATTTTCTGATAAAACAACACAGTAGCAGAGCATTGGGAAGAAGGAGGATTATAATGCATTCTTTTAATTTGTTTTCAGATTAAACACTGAACAGTTTTGCACGCTTAAACATTAGGAGCTTCTACTCCTTTGCTTTTAAATAAAAAAAGACATCCCTCACAAGTCTTCTCATTCGGGGATGGGGAGTTATATGGGTTATATGAGTTATATGTTTGATCCCCACAGCCTGCACTCTGGGTTCCTGCTCCCCGGGCGCCGCACAATGGCAGCCCACTGCTCCCCAAGGGGATGGGTTACATGAACACAGTTAATTTCTCCAGTGTAAGATTAATAAAGTTTCATTAAAAAAAGCCAGAAAAGCTTTTGATACAGAGTTTGCAAAGAGAACAACTTTAACAGTGGACAAACTCTTTCTGAAGGGAAAGGGGAAGGCAGTCACAGAAGGGGAAGATGGTTAGAAGATCAAAGGAAGTCAAGACAGAAGCTGTTTAAACACTTCAACAGATATTTTAATGCATCTTCAACTGATTCTACAACCCTAAACATACAGATGGAAGTATAATGGGTATTATGGCTATTATACACATGTGTTAGACTAATAAAGTCAAAGTCCAGATGGTCTAAAAAAAATTCTTAAAAATTTCTTAAAATATAATGAAATTAAATAGATGAGAAAAGAATAGAATAGAAAATCCCTGAATTGTCCCACAATGGGACATTTTTGGGTTAAAGCAACAAAAGCTTAAATAAAATAAGTTAATTTACCCTTAATTGGAGTAAGTAAATAAGATGATCTGTAAATGCAACGAGTATTTTTCCCCTTAAAATGAGATAACTAGACATTACGGACTTTTTTTTAAACATAAATTTTCTTGTCCCATTGGAAAGCGTCTCCTCTACTCAATTCAAGAAAAAAAATGCACTTATTCTAAGAAAAATGTACTTGTTTGGATTCATTTTTTTTTTTGCACTGCAGATTCTGTCCATGCAATCTGAAAACTGGTAGGCAAATATTTCAGACATACTGCTTATAGATTTGAAGCTGAACATGCAGCCAGGGCGGTTTAGAAAGTTTCAGGGAGGTGGAATATAATAATATATGCATTTCACATGTTTATTTGTAGAATAAAAAGATAGAATAAGCTTTCAATTTCACAACTGTACAGCACCCTGTACCTGCACCTTACTTTGTTTAAATTATGCTAAAATACATCATTTTTTTCTGGTTGTGACTTTGAGAAATATGAATCACTTAGTATTACTAGTATTAAAGTTCTTAGAAGTGGAGATTTGTGCATGAGTTCCTGTCACGCTCACTGTGGATGTGTACAAGCATCGGATAGAACTTCTATAAATGAACCAGCAGCAGGTTTAAACCGATCCAAACCGCTTTGAAGCACACCTTGTTTGTGGTAACATCATGACTCACTGTGAAAGTAATATTTGTTGCCAAGGAGCATCCGCTGTCATTTGTAATCACTTTGTAATCTACGGAAGTTGTGATGTCTCATAAAACATGATGTGTTTTTTTTTTTTATTAGAAATGACCACAGGAATGATATAAATCCATTTATTTTCTTAGTAAGGATTGAAGCTTCTAAGAAAAATTATAGATTTTTAAAAAGACAACTTTGTTAGGTTTTGTTTGTCTGAACCAATATTTATTTTCATCTATGATGGTTAATGATCCGATAATATAAAGATGAGTAAAATACCTATACCAATCGAAACAGGTAAAAGTACAGCTAGACTTTTCCACCAAAAACGGCCCTTTAAACCATAGCTTTTGGTTTTATTACATGCCCCTCCAGCTCCTCCCAGTGGTCCTGAAGAAATGTCCAGACACTGGGAATTGCTCTCCCTCCCACCCAAACCCACTCACCCCTCTCTGTTTAGCCTGGACAAAGCCAGTATGGAAAATAAATAAATGATTCATGATCGGAAGTACGTCAGTTTTCCAAACTGGTAATAGGAATGCTGGCCCCTTGCACGGAGTACAACATAGAGTGATGAGAATCATCCATGAACGGGCATCAGTCATCAGAAGAAACGGGACAAAGGTTTGCTACGTTTAACATAACTCATCTTTGTTCCATTAGCTTCTGACTGTGCACCACCTCACCCTCACTTATGACACTTATGACTTTCTCTTATTTCTCAATGTCAGGAACTCTGTAGATCATAATTAGAAGCTGGGGAAATTACATATTTAATTTTAAGGTTTTCTATATTTGAGTGGATGAATGAATATGAGCTTTTTCCCTGTTCCAAGATATAATGGGAACCCTTAAATAACCTATTCTAGATCCACATGATATTCCAGCTGAAAACCTCAATTCACAGTGGAATAAACTAACAAAATATTGTAAAATGATTTACAGAAATTAAAATCGTTTTACCATTAAGGATTGGAATCACTTAAAATAAGAGTCTAAAATCACATTCCAGGATGAAAATAAAATTCCTACACTGCAAAAACGATCTAGAAATAAGTAAACATTTCTTAAATTAAGTGTATTCACCCTTAATTTGAGTAGGTAAATGAGAGAGTTTGCCAATGGAATGAGTAATTTTACTCTTAAAATAAGATAATTAGATAATATGCACTTAAAATAAAATAAGGAAACACAACTGCATTGTCTTAAGTGTAAATTGTCTTGTTTGATTGGCAAAATGTCTCTTTTAACTCCTCAATTCAAGAACAAATGCACTTATTTTAAGAAAAAATGACTGATCTAGATTTAGACTTTTTGCAGTGTAAAGAAAAATCAGAATGAATCTCTGTAGTTTGTGACCTCCAAGTACCTGTATGACCTCACTACAGAGCCTGGGAATCCTGTAGAGGCAGACCGGCATTAAACATGGTGTCACAAATCGTGCTTGATTAGATTCAGGTGAGAGGAACAAGACAGCTCATAGCTTGGAGGCAGTCATCATGCAGGTACTGCTGACATCTAGCATGGTCATGTATCAGAGCTGCACACCATTACACACACACCAACAAACGGGTCATGCTTGATGATTTTCAGGCAGCATTGCATTGGCCAAGACAAGGCATGTTGAACTATATGCACATTTCAGCGGCAAATCATAATAAAGTCATTCAAATCTTCACAGCATCTCCAGACTGAATGTGCTCCCTGTGACCATACCACAGGTGAATCTGCCAGTATTGGCGCTCTCTGATAAATGCCAGTCCTCCTGCATGGTCCCCTCATAGAGGTCGGGCCCTTATACCACTGAATGAAGTCTTCTTCTTACAGTCTACATGAGGGTGGCTGTGTGCTGGTATTTCTTCCATGATTTGGATACTTTGCTAACAGACATAACAACCTTCTTGCCACTGTTAGGATTTATGTCCCATCTCAGATGAGCCACATACCTGAGCCCCCTCTGCAGGCTGTAGACAAAACCTCATGCTATTCTTATGGGTGGAAGATCTGACACAATGCAAAATAAGACCTAAAAGAATTAGAAACGAGAAAAGATGTTTTACAGGCAACATTCTTTTTATTTCTGTGGGCGGGCTTTCCTTTCCTCTGCTTTTAGGTTGAAGAGGCTTGAGCCTATAGACCAGACTGCAAGAAGCCAAAAGACGTCTCTAAAGAACCCTAAATGTCTTTAGAGGACCCACAGCAGACTCTCGGTAACATCATAACACTGATCTAAAAGTGCATGACATTTTGAAAAATCTTCCTGGATGGGAAGAAAAACGTCTTCAAACTTGGAAACAAAGTCCAGTGGATTGTTTTTTTACTTTTTTGGAATTTTGAAAGACATCACATCAATTTATTTCAAGTCAATGAGTCGATGCAATCAACTGGTTTTCCTAAGATAGAAAAATTTGAATCAACTTGACTGAAGGATCTGGTCAACTGCAATGTGCCTTAAGATGATGCGTGTTGTGAATTGGCGAAATAAATTAAATTGAATTGATATTATAACAGAAAGGCTGAACATGTTTTCTAGGTGCTCTAATAACATGGGGTGACTAACAGCGTTGCATGTTTCATTAAGGTCCAATAACACCAGTGCATTAATACATTAAACACATTGAAAAGCCCAGCCGCTTTACGGCTCTTTATCAAACCACACAGAAAAAGAACACATTTCAATCTAGTTTGCAAAACAATTTGCCTACTAAACATAGGTACACATTTTCAGTAAGTCAAATTCTAACTTAGAACATGCAAAACTAGTTCCTCTAAATGCAGTTATTTTGAAGTCAACTGTGAATGTTCTCATCACACAAACCTATTTGGCAGCTCTGTATTATCAGACATCTCACAGAAAGAATGTTTATTTCCTTATTTCTTTCAAATGTAACTCAAGAATAGATTGAGTCCAATCAGTGGGATTTATTTAAAAAAAATGTATTTCAGAAAAAATAGAATGTCATAGAAAATGTTCATCGTCTGGGATTTTACCCCCCTCCACTCTTATTCCAGACCCTGATATCAAAATTAAATCCCTCTGTCTCTTTAATTATTACACAAAAGGCATAAATTTAGTGTCACCTGCTGTGTTTGTCGGTTTAGATTGCTGCACTTTTCTGTTAAATGGTATAAAAGCATTAAAGTAAAGTAGAACTGTGTTGTAAAGAGTTCCTCTTTCTAGCGCCGATCATCTGAAAGCCAAAGCTGTGTGGCTTTCATACGTTTGTCTTGAATATAAAGAGATGCATAAATGAGCACTTTACATAAAAGATGCGAAGAATTGGTCAATGCTTTCACCACTGATTACATATTTATTTTGTGAGTGCTGAATAACTAAGATTAACAATCACTTATTTATTTTAAGGCACCAGCACCCCTCGCGACCCCACTCGGGACAAGCGTGTCAGATATTGGATGGATGGATATTTATTTTACGAGGGGAAAATAGTTAACTCTCATTATTGCTATTAATGTCTGGACTTCTTTCCTCCAATATTTATGACCTGCAAAATTGTATTAGCTGAAAAACATGTAGGAAAAAAGAAAGTCCCACTATGAATCACAGAGAAAAAGTTGGTTTTCTTGTTGCCGTAGTTGGCTCTGCCATTGTTCATTTCCTGTATATTCACTCAGACTCTCTGGCAGGGAAATGTTGGAATAGGCATGACGTTTGGATAAAAATGCACAAGTTTTTCATTACTTTCCTGCTTCAGATTTTCCCATTTTGTTGTGTCTCTCTTATGCAAAAGGGTTGTGATGAGAAATTGTGAGTAGATCTTTATTCACTTTGTTTGGCCTTTATGTGAAGTATCCTTTTTTTTCAGTGTCTTGCAAATTTTATTAACCCTCTAACTTTAGCACATGCCATTTTTTTTATTAATCTTTATTTAACTAGGATACTTACATTGAGATTAATGATCTATTTTCCAAGGCAGTACTGGCAGCAACATAGAAGATTACATAGTTTACTTTAAGCTAGAGAATATAAACAAATTTCGATGAAACATGCCATCATAAACTGGCTGACAAACTCCCTGCTCCTTCTGCTATACTGGAAATCGACTGAGCAGTTACACCTGTGGCTCCTTCATCAGGAGTTGCTGCACCAGGGAGATGCACTATAAAATCCTGGCTCTCCCAGTAGCTAACCGTTAGTCTGAGTTTATCTTTCAGCAATTCTTGTTTTGACCTCCTGATCTTAACCTGTCTTGCCTTTGTTTTCTCCTTCCTGCCTTCCTCAGACACTCCTGATCTCTTGACATCGACCTCCTGTCTCACCTCAAAACCATTTTTTTTTTGCCTCTGGCCCCGTCTTGATTTTTTACTAGGACCAGATCTGCTGGTGAAGCTAAATACAATGTTATCACCAGTGAAAGCTTGAAAGAGGTGACAAGAGACTGGAGGGGAGGTCAACCTTCCAAAAGGGCAGAGACCCTAAAAATGCCAGCTAATCTATGACATAATCATTGGAATCAAAGTTTAAGCTAGATATAAGTGCAAAGTGGTTGAATGCATACAGTTAAAGGCCTGCAGTTGCAAATGGAGGAAGTTTTACAAAATATCAATTTCCTTTAATTTAAGGAATATTTGCATCTGTGCGACGATGTATCAGATAACGTCCCTGAAAAATGCATTGAAGTTTTTGGTTTCGACATGACAAAGTGTATTAAAGTGCATCACTATCTGTGCATTAGACTTTAGTGCAACTGAAGGTAAAACAAGAAGGTGTTAAAGGTATAGTAGAGGATGTTCTTTTTCCGGATGGATCACCAAAAGTAAGGGGTCCTAATAAGATAACATTGTATTTAGCTTCACCAGCAGATCTGGTCCTAGTAAAAAATCAAGACGGGGCCAGAGGCAAATTATCCTGGTGATATGTTTACGTAAGGCCGTCCTGCGTGCTTATCCAACATTTTCCTTTTAGGTGGCGAGTCTGACGAGTGGAAAAATTGCAAATCTTCTTTTGGAAAGTAAGCTTGTATGAGCGATGCAAACAGCAACTTTTAAACAGAGCGTGCACGAGCCAATTTCTCCTCGAGCACGCTCTGTTTAAAAGTTGCTGTCTGCATCGCTCATACAAGCTTGCTTTCCAAAAGAAGATTTGCAATTTTTCCACTCGTCAGACTCGCCACCAAAAAGGGAAAATGTTGGAATGTCGCTCCCAAGAGGGAACACCTATTAAATGTGTAATAGGTGTTCCCTCTCGGGAGCAGGTACAGGGTTGTTCATGTGCATTTATTTTTTAAAGTGCAAATGGCAGGTCTTTTACAAAATTCACAATAATCCTCCATTATACCTTTAAGTTGAAGTTGCTGGTACATTACTAAAGCCTCTTTCCCATGAAAATAACACATTAACCCGGGTTTTGCAAACATGGATCGATCTGCTAACAATCGGCATTCGGCTCCATTCCCACTGACAAAAAAAAGCAGTGTCTGACAAGCTGGCAAGCTGCGTGGCCTCTGCCCCCCCCCGCAGCTGTGTGTCTGGTAACAACCATCACGCCAAGTTAGCTTTGATGAGGTCACTAAAGCGACAGAAATCAGGAAAGTATTAATGTTATAAAAAAGTGAGTCTTTTCAGCTTAATTCTTCCTCCTTAACATTTGGTACACATTTTACAATGTCTTTTACCTTACAAATGCTTTTAATCGTAGGTCTTAAAAAACAGACAAAAAAAAAAAAAACAGGAATTATTCTGTATCAAAGTGGGTTTGATCTTTATGGATTTGACTGGATTTTTTTCCATGATTTTCAGAAAAACCTCAATAACCAAAACTAAAAACCAAATCTTAAGTTCTAATATCAACTTCAAAAATACCCAAGTTACACACTAATAAATACCAAATTAGAATCTGGTTTTATTCTCTCTGATGTTTAGTTACTTTAGTCAAAGAGGTTTAGTGATTTGTTTTAGTTTTTAACTGAAAAGGGAAACAGTGTGACAGTTTAATGATGTTTTGAAATCCTACAAAACATGCAGGCAGAAATCTTGGCCCTGGGCCTATTTTAACACCTGGACACAATTGCCTGCAGAAACTACCAGTAATTGTGTAAATCAGGCCAAGTTGTATCAGATTTCTCCAAGTATGAAAGAGAAAATTGTATCACTGCAAAGCAAATTCTAAGCTCTGATGCACTGCTGGGAAGAGAAGACAATGGAAAAAAACAGACCTTTACAGGAAATGACCTCTATAATTTGGTTTAGATTATTTGAAGTGTGACATCACAGCAAAAGCCACAAAATGCAGTAGGATACCCCATGTGTTATTCCTATCACTGGCTTAAAAAGCTCTGTAAACTGGAAATGAGGCTTGATAATTTAGAGGAACTAACCTGTATTGACTTTGGCCGTGTGAAAGGACATGTCTGGACTTTCAGGCTGACAAAAGAAATGTAATAGCAGACAGCTGTCATAATATCGGAAGTTATTGTGGCCAAGATTGCCTTAGAAGGAAAACTCCATGTTGGCCTAGGCAAGAACAGAGGAAAGTTACAGACATATTTTCTTTTCTGCAGACTAAGCTCACAAAAGCTGAGTTAGCTGGGACACATTACAAAAGCTTTTTATGATCATTTTGAAGGGGTTTCCTAATCCCTAACGTTGCTGAACGAGTTTGGCATAAAGACATTTTATTTTACTCTGCAGAAAGACAAACGTCATGCAAAGGGTTGAGAATAAAGGTTGTTTTTAAAAAAATAACATAATTTATAGATGTTGCTGATGCTTCCTCTTATTACACCCCTTAACCATTGTAAAGAGGAACAAAATTATATAAATATATATAATTATATTAATTATATAATATATAATAATATATATATATATATATAATATATATAATAATTATAATAATTATATATATATATAATTTTTTATATAAAAAATTATAAAAATATATTTTTTTAGTTTAAATTTTTTTTTTCAATACCATAAATTTAGGCATAAGTTACTTTGAGGCTATCTTAATGTCTCAAGTTTGGACCAAAATAATCTGAGCTTTAACCTTAATGAAAAATCATTAGCTTAACTTTGGAGTCTTCCTCTCCACTGTTGCTAGAGGCATGCTCAGTGTGAGGGATTGCCTTTGAGTCAATGAGTCGATGCAATCAACTGGTTTTCCTCAGATAGAAAACTTTCAATCGAGTTGACTGGATGATCTGGTGAACTGTAAAGAGCCTTGAGATGACATGTGTTGTGAATTGGTGCTATATAAATAAACTAAATTGAATTAAAAAAGGAACGGTTGCTGTCACCGTGCAGATTCGCCACTAAAGGAGCCATTTTGTCTCAACTTTGACCCTAAATGATAATACTCTTCCTCATACCCTTTCTTACTGATCAGACAAAACTGGTGGTTGTTTACGGGGCAGACGTTGCACAGTTGAGTCAGATGCGTCCTGGAAAGGGTGAGTTTATACCATTTAGGTACAATAAAATGGCCACTCACACTGCTGGTCAGAGGGTAAAATTCATGAGGGTAACTAAGACATCTGTGAATCAACAAAAAAATCACTTTGTATGATTTTAATAAGAACTAGAATTAAACCATGGTTAAAAGCCCAACAATTTTGATTTAGCATAAAATATGCCATTTAAAAACATGGCTATAATGAGAACAGATAAACTCTACCAGTTCAAATATCCAGCCGATATTATTGCAACAGCTAACTGATACATACAAGGAGGTGTCTGGTTTCACCACGTCCTGCTAGGGGACATTTTTCTGAATATTTCTTAGGGTGTGAGTATATTCTAAACCTGAGGAGAATAAGAGAAAATCCACCAAAAATTTACATTTGTGAACCCAGTCCTTGCTTTTAGAAACAATATTGTTAGAAACAACTGTTAACCCAAAGTGTAAGATAGAATTATATTCATGCCAAATGCCAATGCTGAGTATGTGTAAACTTCTAACTAGAACTGTAACTGCTTTCACTCCATGGCTGTCCTCACCTCAGTATGGCATTTGAAGATTGCGTAAACATCCCTGGAATGTAATGACATTTTTTTGACATCGACTCTGCCTTCTGCCCAGTTTCACATGATCAATAGAGTAAGGGTTAGGCACTGCTTTTTTTAGCTGCTCCCACTTTAGCCAACGAATGTACACATGACCCAGTCACCTAAGGTATAGAAGGAAAGTATTTACCTTAACTAAGACACACCTTGTCGTAGAAACAGACGGAAAGGTATAGACATGTAAATCTCCCAGGCTTACATTCATAACATAGTAATGTGGGCTATTTACATTCAACATGTCTACATCATGTTTCTTCTCTGTGACTCTTCTCAATGTTAAAACCAAGTTATAAAAAGCGTGTTTGGAATGGTTTGAGTTCATGCTTATAAAGTGTTACGTAGAAAAAGTACCTTCTACAAAGAAGACAGACTGGTTCAAAGAAAAAGACTAAACAGACACATCAAAAACCACAGCGATAAGACAGTGTGATATGGCTCTTGAAAAGTTAAAGGTCTTTTTCATGATCACCGGATTTTCTCTTTCTGTAAACTCAGTTCAGGTAGAACATGCTGGCGGACGCAGATGTATATTTATAAACGAAACAGGTACACAGTGGTGCTAGTGCGTCACGAAGAATGTGGAAATGTGAAGAAATGGTTAATCAGTGAACCCAAGCAAAAGTGACTGACGCGACAAGCCGTTATCGTCTTCTCTGTTGTTTCGTATCTCCGGTTTGTTCAGAAATACCTGAACTACTTCAAAACCTTTCAGACATTTTGGATTAAAGATCTAAAATCTAACTTAAACAGCTTTCTCTTGAAGCTGAGTGTTTTAATCAGATGAACCACAGATATGTTTCAGTGTGCCCTACAAGATAACATTTCCTTTCAAACTGCTTGTGATATCTCTTTACCGTCTCATTTTAAACACCCTTCTGATCCCTGTGATCTGGTAACCCTTCCAGTTGGACGCCAATCATGGCAGGAAACGGTAAAATCATGTAATTCCAGTCATCAACTAGTTTTTTAGGTAACTGTTTCCTGTTGATGTTCTTTTGTTTATTAAACGGGATGTATTGCTGTAAAATCAGAGGGAATCTCTGGTCAAATAAAGGTGAAATAAATAAATGAATTGAAATGTCTACTAATCAGTGGTGGTTCTTGATCAATTTTACCAGGTGGGGGCAGGGTGGTACCAGTGTTTTCTTCCAGAAATAAAAAAAACAGGGTAATAGTTCATCAACTGATATATCAACATAGCCAAAAACCGACACATGGCTCTAGAGACCCTTATCTAGCAGAATAAAATTGTGATCCTATCTAAAATTATAGGTCTAAAGCTACGTAAAATTCCAACGCCTTATTTTTTAAATCACATTTTTCCAAGCGACCATCCTGGCCCCTGTCTAAACCTCTCATGCCACTTTTAGTTTTAGTGTTTTTACCAGTTAATTAAGTGAGCAAATGGCATCTGGGAAAAACCTTAATCTAGATAAGTCATTTTTTCTTAGAATAAGTGCATTTGTTCTTAGATTGAGGAGGTAAAAGATACATTTTGCCAATGGAACAAGACAATTTACATTTAAAATAAGAAAACACTATTGCATTGTCTTATTTCAAGTGCATATTATCTGATGATCTTATTTTAAGAGTAAAAATACTCCTTCCATTGGCAAACTATTTCATTTAAGACTTATTTCTAGATCGTTTTTCCAGTGCTGGTTTGATCCTGTGCTTGGGTCCCAACCTGGGCTGCATATGAAGTTTGAAGGTTTGCCCTGTCTCCTTCTCTGTTCTCAAGTCAGCAGTAACAGAGTAGTGATAACCTTACTTAAAATACTTGTATTATTTGTAAAATGTTAAGGGGATTTCTTTTTAAATATGTGGAACCTCCATGCTTTTTACATCAAAAATCGTTACAAGTCATTACATTGTGATTCAATTTGGCTGTTAAGATTATTAAGATGAATAACTAAATATGTAAAAAATTATATTATGAAATAAAGGCTTATGTTTTTTTATGTAATAAAAATAAAGCAAAAAGCAAAAGGCTGACCTCTAGTGTTTTACTTCTTTAAAGACTGAGTCTCTAAAAACACAATGATAAAAAGCCTTTTAAGAACCCCAAATATTGTCAATATCTGACTTGGATGTACAGTATGTTTATCTCACCTATCTAATATAAGTTTTTTATAATTTGAAGAAATACTGTTTCACATTAATTGTATTTGCTTGTAGGTCATAATAGCTGTTTTTTCTTCAACATTAAAAATCAATAAATATATGGAGCATTTTCAATCCTTTAAGAGGAAGTTACTGTTTTTGATCACGTGCATACAGCTTACAAAAGGAATCCCCCCCTTAGTGAGGTCTAGAAGCAAAAGATCTATATCCAGTCATTCAGTAAAGATGCTGCTGCATGGCTATACGTCTTATTTTTAGATTAGATTAGATGAGCTTTATTAATCTCACAGCGGAGAAATTCACTCGTCACATATTGGTATGGAAGTTAAAGAAGGTGCAAACAAGGAGGAAAAGGTGCATTAAGAATAACCAATATATATACAGTATATCACCCTAACAAGTTTAACCTTTGACTAATTAGATGAGCCATTGAATGATATATTACCTGCTGTAAAAAAGGTTGAAAAAAGTTAACAAGTCAAGAAAAAAAAGGTAAAAAGCTCAGTGAAAAGTTAAAAAGTTTATAAGCTTAGTTAACAATTATATCTAGGTCTATAAACTAAAAAAAGTTTAGTGCCAGTATAGGCATTAATGCCTCTAAGGTTATATTGTCCCAAAAAAAAAAAAAAATAAGAGTGTTTCATGAATTTCTTATAGAAGCACTTTTGTTAATTTTCTTATTATATTCGGGCAAGTTGGAGTTTCTTCTTATTACATTGACATACATTTTTAACCATCAAAATATCCATATTTTTTTAATGTTACAAAGGTGATAAGGTCTTGTCCTGGATTCCAATAAATCGTTTGAAAAACTGGCTCGAAATTTTGATTTTCAAAGTATTTCACTGAGTGTCCTAAAAAGGGTTAAAGGTAAGACAAGGAGCACAAAGCAGACATTTTAAAATACTGATGACATGGGAAGGTGTGCAGTTTGTCACAGTGGAAAAAGATTCTAAATGTCTCTAAAATAACAGTAATATAGTTTCTTCCCCAGTGCAGATCAGAAACGTTACAGCTTCCAATACCAAGGAAACCTTGGAGATCCATGAGCTGTAAGAGAAGATGCAAAAGGCAAAAAACAATCTAGCTACTGAACAAAACATTTGATCTTATTTGAGAAACTTTATGCTCAAAAACAAAATGAAACAGTCACCTGAGTGGTCCAGCTGCTGACTGAAGCTCTCTGCTTTCACAGTAGAAACTGCTGTATTCTCTCTTTTTTCTGTAGTCAGGTTTAATTTAATCTAATCCAAAACAGTTTTATTTAAAATCTTGTAAATCATACTTTCACAAACTACACTCATGTCTAATTATTTGACTTTTCTTTCTGTTATCTGTTGTGAAATTTAACATATTTTGATTGGAAGGATTGTTTTTTATCTTCAGAAAACAATGTTATTAAATATAAAAATGGGCTGTTATGTCCATTTTAAAGAGCCCTGCATCCAAAGGCTTTTTGAGGTTTTATAAAGGAATTGAATAAAGAAATTGTAACTCATTTTATATACACCATTAGTATTTTTAGATTTTATGGCTCCAAAATATGACATTTTCTCCTTATTATACATGTTCTAATTGGCACTAGAAATATTTTCCTCAAACCCTTTTGTTATTCTTATGCAATCTTTTCTATAATGACAGACAGATGGATTAAAAGGTCTAATTATGGGCTGTAATATGATGCTGACATAAACAGTCTAAACAAAAAAATGCAGGAAAAAAAAAACTGTAGTCTTCCATTTTTAGCTACCACTGCTTATCCGGTAGCGTAACTCAACCTGACATACATTCTCTCTATGCCTGAATATAAAAGTCCAGCTAATCCTTTAAGCCAATAAATACAAGGCAGAGACAGCGAGTCGAAGGACAGGAGTCAAACACTGTTCCAAGAACTGTTCCCAGGACAGGTGATATGAATGGGTAGCCCTTACACATCTATTTTGCAGTGCTAGGATTCAACATTGACAAAAGGTTTATAATGAGTCATGCAAAGATCGACAACGTCATACAAACTGGGTTTCTTTTTGCCTCTGCATGTGTTCCGAATGAAATCCTGCAGGTGAATTCAGTGCTACTGTCCAAACTAGGTGCATTTCCAACAGCTTTACTTAATGCGCTTTTTGAAGCATCAGAAAAGCTTGATGGAAAAAGATCAATTTGAATACTCTCTCTAAAATTCACAAAAAAGTTTTTATGCCCGAGGTGGTTTTCGGGGAAAAAACTATTTTTTTGAATCAGCTCTGGAATTGCAAACTTTTACTCACATTTGTGACCAGCTGTTTCGGCTGTTGGCTTCTTCCCGGGTGTTCCTATTATGTACGTAAACAATGCTGGAAGAAACCTCGTCATTAATAGCGGACATGTTAATGTAACAACAACCTGCCATATAGCAACACATTTACTAAAGATATCCAGCGTAGTTTTCTACATACAGTTGATTTAAAGAAGTCTTGATACCCTGTTTGAATACCAGGTTCTTGTCAGGTAAAAAAAATAACATTAAGAAAACTGATTTCACGTCTTTTTCCACCTCTTATGTCACCCATAAACTTTTGGCTACAAAAAAAACCAAACAGTAATCAGGGAGGTGAAGTAAAAATAGAAAACTGAGACAGTGTGGTTGTAAAAAGTGTGCATACCCTTATATCACTGAGGATGTACAGTATCTGTGTTCAGATTAAAACTCATGTTGATTTGAAGTCAGCACATGCCTGTCACCAATTAGTCATTCTGATGAACCCGAAATACATTTCAGTTGTTCTAGTAGCTTTATCCCAACATTTTTGCAGACATGCTGGTGAAGATTCTCAGTCGTACAGGTCATAGCCATTCCAAAAAAGTTAAAGAACAATCCGCTGGAATTTGTTTTTTTCTCCAAGTTTGAAGACGTTTGGCTTCCCATCCAGCAAGCTTTTTCAATTAAAAATGTCAGAAATGCCGCCAAGTTTGAAGGTTTATACAGGAGCCCAACAAAGCCTTCACTGGAAAAAAAAAATTCTTAAATTAAGTGTATTTACCCTTAATTTGAGGAGGTAAATTAAATAGTTTGCCACTGGAATGAGAATCTTCACTTTTAAAATATAATTAGATAATATGCACTTGAAATAAGACAATGCTATTGTGTTTTCTAATTTTAAGTGTAAATTATCTTATTCCATTGGCAAAATGTCTCTTTTACCTCCTCAATCCAAGAACAAATGCACTTATTTTAAGAAAAAGATTACTTATCTAGATTTCGATATTTTCCAGTGTTGTTTTGGTTTAGAAAACATGCAAATTGAACCAACAGGTCTGCCCCTTTGGAACGGGCGGTCGAGTCTTTGTTAGCCTGTAAATACCCGAAACCTGTCTCTGTAAGGGGGGGTCGTTAAAGGGATTTGTTGGCGTGGCTGAACAGGTGAGGTGCTCTGTTCCCCTGTGATGGGGTGGGGGTTGCAATGATAGCGGGGATGAATCAACTCAATCACTGAATTGTAGGTTTTTGAGAGCTGAAATCCGAGTCCACCCCTTCTGTTTAAGGTTGTTTTTACTTTTAACACACATGGCTTCCTTCACACACTCTCAAACCGAATGTAAACAGAATGTTCACATTTTGGACAAAGAATATAGGTGGTTTAAGAGATTTTATCGGTTACCATTTGCATGTTTCCAAGCAATACAAGGCCTTGTCCATATAAGACTCAAACTCACGGCGGATCCAGACATTTGAATTGAGAAAGCTTCCTGGAGAGGTGGAGAAACGTCTTCAAATCTTGAAAACCAAGTCCAGTGGATATTTTTTTTGAATTTTTACAGAGTGGTTTAAGAGGGGTGTGAAGGGGTCTTCAAACTTGGAAAAAAAATAATAAATTCCTTTGGATTTTTCTTTAACTTTTTTTGGACTTTGGAATCTTCCAGCACAAGTATTTGAGCTCCCAGAGCCTCAGAGGAAGCTTATTATGCTCACTATTCATTATTCAAAAATATTTGTCATATAAAAGCTACAAAAAAATTACTAAGGAAGTAATTATACCATGAAACAAAGTAAACATCATCAACAAGTCGAGAAAATATGACCCAGCAGTGAAAGTATCTGGAACAGGAGCTCCATCCAAAACCGATGAAAAGAAAACTAATGAGGGAGGCAAAGAGGCCAACAGCAACACTGAAAGAGCTGCAGGGATTTCTGCATAGAACTGGCTGTGTAGAGCACGTGTCTTTTTCACATCTGTCTTTCAACTGCATTGTAAAGGTTATAAGTCACAATCAAGTTCTGAAAGTATCTCACAGTCATTTTTACATGACAAAAACCTAGCCTTTGAACAGGGGAGTTTAGGCTTTTTAAATCCACTGCAGCCGAATCAAATGGTTGAATTACCTCCTGATCATGCAGTCCAGTTCAGCAGAGTCATTTTAATGACCCGGTTATCCGATTCACCTGTGCAGGGGCTCAGTAATATCTAAAGGTGCAAGACACTGAAGCATGAGGACTGGATAGAGGAACCCTGTAGAGCTGGGAGCTTCAACGTTTTCCAGGCCAAGGACCCCCAAACTGATGGCGAGATGGAGCGGGACCCCCTAATTATATATATTGTATGAAATAGTGTTCTATCCAACTGGTCCTATAGTCCCTCTATTACAGATGGAGTCATGTAACAAAAGTAATTTCTCCCTGGGATTCTTAAGTATTTCTGATTCTGATTCCTGGTTGATGGGACAGGTGTTGTGAATGAAACGGTGCCCAGCTTGAAAGAGCTCCTGTGTGTCGCTGAACGTGTTCATTGATGACTGAAAGACATATTCTGCCTCCATTTATCCATTTACTACAATGTGTTGAATTCATGTTTATGTGGATTTAAAGATATTCAATTAGTGGAAAAAATTGCAGGAAGAATATAAAAAAAAGTCAAATCAACCAAAACTTTACAACCCTCTTGCTGTACCTCTGTGGACCCCCTAGGGGCCATGGACCCCTGTTGCACAGGAAAAATGATCTAGAAATAAGTAAAAATTTCTTAAATTACGTGTATTTGCCCTTAATTTGAGTAGGTAAATGAGATAGTTTGTCAATGGAATGGGTATTTTTACTCTTAAAATAAGATAATTCGATAATATGCACTTGAAATAAGACAATGCAATTGTGTTTTCTTATTCTAATCTAATTTGTCTTGTTCCACTGGCAAAATGTCTCTTTTATCTCCTCAATTCAACAACAAATGCACTTATTTTAAGAAAAAATTACTAATCTAGATAACGATTTTTTCCAGTGTGAAGACCTGTGCTGTAGAGCATCATCCCTTCCTCCACATTCTCCACACTCTAAATAAAGTTCCAGTTCACCTCTTTACAAACCAATTTAGCCTCAGAATGTACTTATTCTGTCCTGATCTATCAGTCTGACCTATCTTAAATAGTTTGAGAAGAGTTTAATCTTAAGCTTTTAAACTGAAGCATCTGAAATGGCAGAGACAGGGTGAGTTAGGCAGCTGTATAATGGAAACATTTGTTTTGAAAAAAGCATGAAACACATGACTGAGCGTCATTAGTTCTTCCCTAGCCCCTAGCTAAAGTTGTTTTGGGAGACTTAAATCATGTGCTTGTGTTGTATGAAGCCTTTTTTCAGGAAAAAGTTTCAGTTTCTGACAAAAATGTCCTCGTATATAAAAAGTCCATCTCAGAGGTGTTTTTGTTATTTCCTGAGTTAAAACCTACCCTGATGTTTATGCCAATCAAATGCAAAACTGCAGCTCCTCTCTGTTATGTTTCTGTTTAATCAATGGCTAATAAAGTGATTTCATAGGAGAAAATTCTGATATTTAGCTTGGTTGTGATCTTACCATTCTTTCCTTTCATTGTGCGCAGCCGGGGCCTTCATCAAGCAGAAGCTTCTAATTCCTGAAGTAAAATCCTCTTAGGATCTATGCTCTATTTCTGTTTGGTCCATTGGGTCTTTTTTTAAAATCTCCATTAGAGCCTGCTCATTGGCTGGATAAGCAACACGCATACACACACAAAAAAAACACACACAGCTTCCAGCAACAGATAGCGCTGACAAGTGATCAGGAGAACAGCAGCGCAGGGTTAACTGCTGACACACAGGGAGGACTTTATCTGGACTGTCAAAGGTAAGGAAAACAGCTCTTATTGAATAGAACAAAATCAACAGAATACAGACATGTGAAGGCATCTGTTTTTAAGATCTTATTGCCCTGTAAAGATTTTATTCTTCTATTTAACGGAAGATTTGGAATAACTGTCTTGCATTTGCGTTATTACCTGACACACATTGAAAATAATCAATATAAGGCTGCAAAACAGGATTAACTTTAGAACAAACAAGTCTCTTTCTTTGCTTACTTTTCCTCATCTTTTGTGTTTTACTTTCTGCTCACTTAAATTACTACCCTGTAACTCAGTACAAAGACAGCCATATGTAGTATCATATACAAATGATGCATTTATTGAATCTCCATTTATAAATTGGGAGATAGATGACGATCATAAAGATCATTAGACCAGATCAGCATCGTGACTGCAAGCGGGGAGGGAGAACTACTCCCAGCAGGCCCTAATCCAATCTGATGTTGGCTTAAAATGTGTCACGCTATCTACTGGCTTAAACAGTGACACCACAGAAATGACACAGCAGTGTATGGAATACAAAACAGAAATTTGCATCTGATTAATTTGTATATCTGCACAAAAAGTAGCTTTCAGGAGCAACGACAAGCAGAACAAGGATTTGATTGCTGTCCTGTAATCCTCTTAAACTGCATTAATTTAAAAAAAATTAAAGGACTCTTGTTGTTTGTAAGCTTTTCTAAATTATTCTACATCTGTAGAGGCATAGTTTAAACTCAGGGGAGACTGATAAAGTATTTAATTAAGGGAAACACCTTTTCTCCTTTACAGGTAGCTGACCATAATGTCTGGCAGAGTGATTGATCTGGAGGAGACGGCGACGCATACAGGTGAGCAGATGATCCCTTTTTCTTTTTTTAAAACACGGTACTTTGTGTAAATCGATCAAGTGGAATTCTTTCAAAAATCTGTTTATCAATTGAAAGCCTTGTAGAAAACATCTGAAACATTTTTTTCCTACAGAGATAATTGGCTAACAAAGGGAGAGGATTAAAGCAGGGGAAAGGAAAACCAACGCAAAGAAGAGAGCAGTTTAACAGATGGTCTAATCTTTTTCTTGTGAAACGTCAGGCTAATTAGTCCACTTCCTCGCAAGAAAAGATTATCTCTGGATTGCAAACAGGATACTCTACAGGGCTTGTCAATGCTGAGACCAAACAAAAGTAATTCACTGTCAAATCTACAGAGAATCCAGATTTAGATGCTTTGTCAGGGTGAACAGGATTCAGTCCTGACAGTTTAAGACTAAAATCTATTTTTATGCAAACAAAATCTTTGTTTGGGATTGGAAATTACACGGGCATCATCAAAAAATATTAGAACAACGATCACCATCCATCCATCCCCGAAGCTCTGGGTTGCACTTATGGGCTGTAGCCAAAGAGTGAGGCCCAGGCAAAGTACTGATTAGATGTCGGAACCACAATGTCTGGGATGTAATATTTATAAAACCGATTACTATCATAGGAGAAGTGGAGCAGGAGTATAAATATCTTGGTGTTCAACTGGACAACAAAATCGACTGAAGATGTAACACTGAAACTGTTTACAAAAAAGGAACATAGGAAATTGTACTTCCTAAGGAAGCTTAGGTCTTTCAGCATTTGCAGCAAGAATTTTCAGCTCTAACTGATGCTTGGGATATATTGTTGGCCTCATGGTTTTGAATCTGCACTTGTAGAAAGTAGTTTACTTGCACATGTTTTAAATGAAACAGCTTGTATGAGTTTTTACTGCAGGCATGCTCCTTTGGCAGAATTCTGACTTCATACATTTCAGCTGAACGTTGTTCAGTGACCATGCAGGACATGCTTTGCCAACTTTATTTGCTTGGTTCAATTTCTTCTCCCTGAAATGTACATTTTATCAAGAAACCTTGCACTGCACAGCGATGCACTGATCACACATTTGCATTTGTTCTCTCTGTAGGTCCAAAGGGGGTCATTAATGACTGGAGGAGGTTTAAGTTGGAAAGTATGGACCGGGAAAATTTGCATCCTGCAAAAAAGGAACTTCTGAGGCAAATGTCGTCCCCTAATAAATCAAAAGATGACTCCAGAGCTAACCTAAACCGCAAGGTACAACCCCAATACCTTTCGAGCTTACCCAGATGACAGGATATTTTTTTAATGCTGCATTAATGCCACATATCCATCTGGAAACCTTCCGTTGAAGTAATGTTGGGAAGGGGCAAAAATACTGGTTAGCTGATTGGCCTATGTTGGTGATAGACGGGCCAAATAAACCAATCAGATCAACGAAACATATGACGTACTAACAGAGCGACGACGAAGAGGAGCCAATTGATAGATCAAACTCTTGCCGAAAACAGTCGGGAGAAGAGCAAAAACATCTTTTCCTCTGAGAAAAGCCTCCAGAGCAGTGTTTTGCTCTTCTTTCAGTGAAGAAATACTCTGTAATTCCGATAAAACTTGCTCGATAGCCACGCTAACGCTAGTTTCATTGGCTGAAGCCGCCATGTTCTTTAGACTGAATTGTCGCGCTTCTCGTTGCGTCACACCTCAACCCGCCTCAAAGCCAACGCTGATTGGACATTCGTTTGGTGAATGGCTCCAAATTTTCTTTAACGGAGAGTAGCCAGACTGATCTGCGAGTGAAACCTTGAAAGCTCGCGAGATCAGGATGGTCTCACGAGGCTAGCATGAACTTGCTCTAAATGCCAATATTGCTTTATAAAGGTTTTCTGCTTTGCCATGATATAGATTTTAGAGACCGAGATGGAAAAGCTTGTAGGAACACGAGAAAATGATTGAAAATGATCCTTTTTTGTAACTGATGTCATCAATTTTTCAGGTGTTCATTGAGCCCTGCATTAAAATCCCCCTTTTTCCTAGATGAGTGTCCAAGAGTATGAACTGCTTAAAGAGGAGGATGAAGGATGTCTGAAGAAATACAGGAGACGATGCATGGAAGAGATGCACAGCAAGCTCAGCTTTGGGCCCAGGTTTGAAGGTGTGCATGACCTGGACAGTGGCGAGGCCTTCCTCGAAGTCATCGAGAAGGAGCATCACAGCACAGTGGTGGTCGTTCACATTTACAAGATTGGGGTGAAAGGATGCGAGCAGCTCAATAGCTGCCTGGACTGCTTGGCCACAGAGTATCCCACTGTCAAGTTCTGCAGGATTGATGCCGTCTCATCCGGTGCTGCCGAGCGTTTTTCGGATGAGTATTTACCTACGCTGCTGGTGTACAAGGCTGGGGAGCTCATAGGAAACTTCCTGTCCTGCACACAGCATATGAACGAGGAGTTCTTTGCTACCGATGTTGAAGCTTTCCTCAACAGTTACGGTCTGCTCCCAGAAAAAGAGCTGCCTGGGGTGGATGATGAAGAAGAAAATGATGTAGAATAAAAAAGGAGTTTAACTGCCGAGGGAGGAAATCATCTACAACAAGAGGTTCGGAAAACTAAATAAATCGGTATATATATGAAATATCCAACTTTTATTTTTGACTTCGACAAAGAGAAGATACAAATATTTTCCTCTATAACACTAGTGTTGGATTATTTCTTGAATATATATTTTATGCATATGTACAGCTTTTGAAAAACGTTTGATAATGGACAAAGGATTTGCTAAATAATGATCAGAAAACACTGCATTCCTCATTATCAGCTTAAAAAAAGCCAAAACAGGATAACTGTAAAGATAAACACATTAGTGGGTTTTTTTTTTTTGTCTTTTTTGCTGTTTGCTTTTCATTTTAAGGAGATATTTAATGCTATCGATTCATTCTCAGTTTTTTTTTAGATTTGAAAGTATGGATGTATACTCTGGAAATGTTCACCCATGAGCTATTCCTCTTGTAATGTGACATATTACACACTTGTCCTGTATAGTATTTGGTTTGTATGTTTTTTCTGATGAATAAATTAATGGGAATAAAAACCTTGAAGCCCTTGAATTAATAAAAAGCCTTTACAGTGTTTAAAGCCTACAATAACAATTAAATATGACTAAATAGTCTATGCTTGTGTACAGTGCACACTGTAGCCACAGCTGCCGACTGTAGAACTGCAGAGATGCAGAAGTGATGCTGCCAAACAATCAGCACCACCAGCAGAGGTAAGTAGAGTTCCCAAAAATGGTACTCTAGCAAGAGTAACACTACTTGATCATATTTTTTACTCAATTAAGAATAAAAGATAGCCATTTAGATTCCATTCAATTCAATTCAGTTTATTCCTTTAGCCCCAATTTACAACACATTTCATCTCAAGGCACTTTAAAGTTCACCAGATCATCCCAGTCAGATTGATTCAAAGTTTTCTATCTAAGGAAAACCAGTTGATTGCATCGACTCATTGACTCGAATGCCATCCCTCACACTAAGCATGCTCGTACTGACAGTGGAGAGTAAAAACTCCCTTTTAACAAGAAGAAACCTCCAGCAGAATAAGGCTCAGTGTGAGCGGCCATCTGCTGAGGCCGACTGGGGTTCAATTTAAGAAATAACTTCAGTAACAGTAAAAAGTATTTGGGCCATTTAAGTCTAGTAGTTAGGGCATAGGGCTTTGAAACCTGAGATTGTGAGTTTGATCCCCCACTCCCACAGACTGCCATTCTGGGTCCGTGAGCAAGACCCTTAACCTCACACTGCTCGACGGGCGCCTCACAATGGCAGCTCACTGCTCCCCAAGGGGAGGGGTTAAATGCAGAGAAGTAATGTCCCTCTGGGATTATTAGACTATATAAAATAAAATATTTTACTCAAGTAAGAATAGCCATATCTAATTAAGGTATCACTCAAGTAAAAGTGAAAACTATGATGATAAAAACTACTGCTAAAAGTAATTTTTTTTGTCAGAAAGTTACTGAAGTATGTAACTAGTTACCACCTCTTACTACTAACAGTAGGTGAGGCGGGAGAAGCGTGCTGCTTAAGGACTGAGACGGACAGAGTGGAAGCTTGAACACTTTAACGCATTGGCTACAGGATGAACGCCTACCTCCGAGTCCCATTAAGCCAATATTATTCAATGCAATTCTATTTCCTTTATGTGAATTATACAGTCAAGTAATATTCCTATACCAAAAAGATCAAAATACAGTTGATTATGGACTATATACTCCAAGCGTCCATCTTTATAGTGTTTTAATCATTTCAGCCTAAATAGGATCTCAGCAGCGGGCACAATGAGATGACAAACAGATGTGGTGCCACCTACCTGCACTACTGCTGAACTACAAGAAAACCAGATGGTGGCCATTGATGCAGCTCCTAAACCCAACCGTGCTAACCGTAAGGTTTTGCGAAAAAACCCATCAGCTTGCAGGTTGGGGCTTTATCCCTCTTGGAATCAAACATTTTGCCATGAATTTTCTCCCCCCCCCTCCAACTATGCTGGGAGTTTCTCACTCCATCATGATCCATGTCTCCATGTTCACTGGTTGTACGAATGTCTAGAGACATAATCCTGTGGGGCAATAGTGGCGTCGGGTGCAGGAGTTTGCCCTGCAATGGGAGGGTTGTCGGTTCAAACCCTGGCTCTGTGTCTTTATGTCCTCGGACAAGATACTTCACCTGCATTGCCTACTGATGGTGGTCAGAGGGCCCGGTGGCGTCAGTGTACGGCAGCCTTGCTCTTCTTTCAGTTTGCCACCATCAGTGTGTGAGTGAATGTAGTTTAGAGAGCTTTGATCAAATCCTTTGACTTGAAAAAGCACTAGTTCAATTATTACAGTATAAGTACAGGCAATTTACCACAATCCTGTCACATTATGTTGATATGGTAAATATTCACAGTAAGGTTATACTTACTAAAGCTGAGCAAAAACAAATCTTAAAAACAAAAATAAATACCACGCCATATTTGATCATATCAAGATTGTATGCAACCAGTCTTAGTTACTGCCATAAACATTTAAACATGCCATATAAAGTGACTATGTACCTTTAAATAAAATAGCAAGAATCTCTTGAATTATTCAACCTAGAACAACATTCACTGTTGTTCTCTTACGTCTCGATTCAATCTGTCAGTCAGCGGTCAAAGGGAAAAGGACCCACTGAACGTTTTTGCCTTTTTAGAAGTAGAGGAAAGCCCGTTTTTTATCTTTTGGAGATTAAAAAACCAAAGAAAGCAATTATTACCTCTTCATAAGTTAAGGTTCTCATTTTTAATGACGGGTCCAATTTTCAACTTGAGTCTGAAGCATCTGAGGGGATTCATACAAAAAATAAAAAAGAATTCACAGGACCTAAACCTAAACTAACTGGTGTCCTGCATGGAATACCACAACCTTTGTTCATGTGGTATCATCCCAGAGCTGCTGCAATGAGTGTAATTCTCCTCAGACGGTGATGCTAAAATTTATTTTCTCGCCAGGAAAAAAGGTAGGGTTATACGAGAAGTTGCCATATATTTTGGGAAGACATAAAACATGACGTTACTCAGACTTACTGTAGATTACACCGTTTTTTTCCCCCTTTGGGCTTCCTTCTTTCTATGGAAATACTGAGGATGGTTTTCTCATCAATGCAGAACCAATGGGCCAAGGAGAGAACCCAGCTCTCTTTAAAGGCACTGAAGGGGATTCAGCTTGTCCAATGTTATTTCAAAGACAAAGACTTAAATGCTTATTCAGTGAGCAACCAAAGTATTCGCGTTATCGTTTCATAATTAAAGAGATTTTTGAAGCTTCTGTGAGAAATAGTAATATCTTTTCAGTTACCACTGGGTCCTTTTCTTTTTAACCCTTTGAAGCCTGATCCAAGAATAAAACAAAACTGAAAATTACTTTTTTTTGTTTGAATTCCTTATTTGGCCTTTTAACAAAATATGTAAAAAGAAAAAACAGAAATACATTTTTGATATTAATCATTTATTACTATGCGATAAGTCAAGATTATTTTTTGTGTAGTCTTCTGCCCTCTGTTATCAGGTATACAGGTGCTGGTCATAAAATTAGAATATCATGAAAAAGTAGATTGATTTCAGTAATTCCATTTAAAAAGTGAAACTTGTATATTATATTCATACATTACATACAAACTCATATATTTCAGATGTTTATTTTGTTTAATTTTGATGATTACAAATGACAACAAATGAAAATCTCAAATTCATCATATCAGAAAATTAGAATATTACTGAAGACCAATAAAAACAAAGGATTTATAGAAATGTTGGCCAACTGAAAAGTATGAACATGAAAAGTATGAGCATGTACAGCACTCAGTATTTAGTTGGGCCTCCTTTGGCCTGTATTACTGCAGCAATGCGGCGTGGCATGGAGTCGATCAGTCTGTGGCACTGCTCAGGTGTTATGATAGCCCAGGTTGCTCTAATAGTGGCTTTTAGCTCTTCTGAATTGTTGGGTCTGGTGTATTGCATCTTCTTCTTCACAATACCCCATAGATTTTCTATGGGGTTAAGGTCAGGAGAGTTTGCTGGCCAATTAAGAACAGGGATACCATGGTCCTTCAACCAGGTACTGGTAGCTTTGGCACTGTGTGCAGGTGCCAAGTCCTGTTGGAAAATGAAATCTGCATCTCCAAAAAGTTGGTCAGCTGCAGGAAGCATGAAGTGCTCTAAAACTTCCTGGTATGTGGCTGCGTTGACCCTGGACCTCAGAAAACACAATGGACCAACACCAGCAGATGACATGGCACCCCAAACCATCACTGACTGTGGAAACTTTACACTGGACTTCAAGCAACGTGGATGAAGTGCCTCTCTTCTTTTCCTCCAGACTCTGGGACCTTGATTTCCAAAGGAAATGCAAAATTTACTTTCATCAGAGAACATGACTTTGGACCACTCACCAGCAGTCCAGTCCTGTTTCTCTTTAGCCCAGGCAAGACGCTTCTGACGCTGTCTGTGGTTCAAGAGTGGCTTGACACAAGGAATGCGACAGCAGAAACCCATGTCTTTCATACGTCTGTGTGTGGTGGTTCTTGAAGCACTCACTCCAGCTGCAGTCCACTCTTTGTGAATCTCCCCCACATTTTTGAATGGGTTTTGTTTCACAATCCTCTCCAGGGTGCGGTTATCTCTCTTGCTTGTACACTTTTTTCGACCACATCTTTTCCTTCCCTTCGCCTCTCTATTAATGTGCTTGGACACTGAGCTCTGTGAACAGCCAGCCTCTTTAGCGATGACCTTTTGTGTCTTGCCCTCCTTGTGCAAGGTGTCGATGGTCGTCTTTTGGACAACTGTCAAGTCAGCAGTCTTCCCCATGATTGTGTAGCCTATAGAACTAGACTGAAAGACCATTTAAAGGCTTTTGCAGGTGGTTTGAGTTAATTAGCTGATTAGAGTGTGGCACCAGGGGCCATCAATTTTGAACCTTTTCACAATATTCTAATTTTCTGATATGATGAATTTGAGATTTTCATTTGTTGTCATTTGTAATCATCAAAATTAAACAAAATAAACATCTGAAATATATGAGTTTGTATGTAATGTATGAATATAATATACAAGTTTCACTTTTTAAATGGAATTACTGAAATCAATCTACTTTTTCATGATATTCTAATTTTATGACCAGCACCTGTACCTGATTGTGTACAATAGGATTTTGAGCAAAGTTTTTACAATTAAATTATGCAAAACATTTCAGAAACTGTATGTATCAAATACGATACAATTGGCACTACAGGGTTAAAGGAAATTTTGATTTACCTATGCAAGTACAACCCAATATTCTTTTGGCAGGTAACACTATCTTTTAGTGATTATTTGCCAAGAGGAATATTCATGAGGTAGACAGTCTTCTAAGATGAAGACTGCAACAATCATCTCATCAAGTCATCATGTTCAGATTGGCCTCACTTCATCAGATGATTGGAGTCTGGTCTACTATTGCTTGGTTGGAAAGAAAACCTGCAGCCACACGGCCCTTTCTGGAACCACTTTGACACCCCTGCTCTACATAATACACAGCAAATATTTTTGTTGAAGTAGGTTTTGGTGGTAATGGGTAAAGTAAATTAAAATGATAAAGGAAATGATTAGAATTGAAGCAGAATTATTTGGGCATGGTTGTTGGGTAATGTTGTTGATCTGTTTGTGTTATTGATGTCAGAGCATTTTGATCTGAGTGGATAGAGATAATAAAATGTAACCTTTGCTCAAATAAACAGTTATTTCCACCAAGAAGACAATCCTCACTGAACAAAAGCCAGAGACTCCAAAAAGGGGTGAGGAATGATTGAAGGTGGCCCACAGACACCCCTAATATTTAATTAAATTCAGTTTATTTATATAGCGCCAATTCACAACACAAGTCATCTCAAGACACTTTACAGTTCACCAGATCATCCAGTCAAATTGATTCAAAGTTTTCTATCCAAGGAAAACCAGTTGATAGCATCGACTCAATCCCTCACACTAAGCATGCTTGTAGTGACAGTGGAGAGGAAAAACTCCCTTTTAACAGGAAGAAACCTCCAGCAGAACCAGGCTCAGTGTGAGCGGCCATCTGCTGAGGCCGACTGGGGTTCAAGGAGACAGAAGCAGAGATGCAAAAAGCAGCTGTAAAAGGCGACCCCGTCCAGGAAACACCAGGCAGACGAGCTCCGAGCCAGTTCCCATGTCAGAGGATGAAGAGAGCACATCCAGTTAGTCACAGTCAGAAAAAACAGGACTACACTGGAAAACAGGCCGATCTCCAGCATCTATAAACAAAGGTGTTGATGGAAGCAGCACAGCTGATATTTCTCTCCAGGATGGAATCACAGCCAAACAGGAACAGACCAGATGAAGCTACTTTGAGAAAAAGTAGAGAGAGCAAAATGTTAGAGATTGAACTAACAGATTCTGCAGAGGGGGAGAATAGAGATAGAATGACGCACAATGATATATATATATATATATATATATATATATATATATATATATATATATATATATATATGAGTACTTGTAACTCTATTTGTAACCCGAGGGCGGTCGTGTCCCTCAGATACACTCAACAAAACTATTTTCTCATTATCTAAAGATGACGAAAGCCGTTTTCTTGTTATAACGATATATTTTTCTCATAATAAATCCGTTTTCTCATCATAACAAGATGATTGGTGTGTGTTAAAACTGATTACATCCTTCAATACCACAACAGCAGGAGAGGATTTATGAGTATAAGTCATAGCAGCCTATGCGTAATTATGTAAATAATCCTGTGTTTAACATTTAGGTAAGGAGACGTTGTTGGTTTGCTTCCACTTCTGATTCATAAGCAAACAGACCTTTGCCTCTGCTGGCTTAGCGACGGGTGTTTTCTAAACAGCCCTGGTGTTACGCCTGTAACAGGTATAAGATGCATTAACCCCTAAAAGAGTCCAGATTAAAGATTTTCATTGAAAACAGGCCCCGCAGGCATGGATGGACTGGGCATCCAGGGCTGTTGACCAGCCTCATTCATTATTCATACAGGTTAATTATCTCGTTATCTCAAGAAATCAATAACTGTTTTCTCTTGAAAATAAGATAATTATCTTGTTATCTTGAGAAAACGATTATTTAAGATGTGATAACAAGATTTTTATGTTGTTATCTCGAGAATGCAAAGGAAAAAAAAAAAAGTTGAGTACGACCGCTCTTGGCTTCCGTACCGCTAAGTTTATTAGTTTTGGAAAGTTTTAATTTCTCAATGTCCAATCAATCTCTATTGATGTAAAATGCTATTAAGTTGTATGTCTTATGTTTTATACTTTGTTGAAAATAATTTAAGACTGCTTTTCCTTTTATAAACAATACTAATGTACATGTAATCCCTTGTTTGTACCTTGCACTTTGTGCTGTTTCACCTCTTGGCCAGGAAAAATAAAGGCTCAATTAATGAACCATTTAAAAAACAGATTTCTCCATTTCTTTAATGTGATCTTATTTGATTCCCCAAACTTTATATTAATAAACATAAGGTTATTATGATCAAAAACGTAAGTGCATCTTTTATAAAGAAGCAATTTTTTCTGCTCTGTCCTGTAGCAACAGGAATGCAATAAAACAGTGTCCCATTGCAGATTTTTAATCTCTTCCTGCTAATTTCTTCTCGTGTCATTGCCTTTGTTTATTGCTAAAAATATAATTACGATTTCCAAAACTTACAATAATGCTCCAGATAAAAGAAAAAAGATTCAATAAAATGTGTTCTGTCTCAGTCAGGGATAGGAAAGTAGTGCGTTGACGTCTTGGTAGTGACCAGGGTGGGCTGAATGGGATTTTTCTTTTCTTTTTTTTGTAGGGATTGTTTTTACTGTATTTGTTTCTATATCTATCTTTGTTGGACAATTAGATATTTTTTGTATTTACAAACTGTATTTATAAAAGGAAAACTCAATAAAAAGACAGTGATTCAAAATATAATTACGATAAAAATGGCATTGGAATAACCCATCAATAACTAAAGCATTCTCGACCAAACCAGGCACTCACTAATCAGCCGTTAAGTGAACGCCAGAACAGAATCTGCTCATTAAATTTTCTGTAGAGTCCAATACTTTATTTAGCCCATTTGCATGAATCCATAACCATCTGAATATCCGAGCTAAAAGGGGCCCCTAAGAATGTTTTGACTCATAGCTCCTCACTAACAAATGTTTGCATCAGTGTTTATTCCTGCGCTGACCACTTGATCCTACTCCCACTCAGACTATTTGATCCCCTCCTTTGTTTACAGTGCTTTGCTAATTGGATAACCTCTGCGCTTTTTTATGTTTGGACTCTTGGAAAGCCCAGCTGCCCACGCTTTACTTCATCCACATAAAAACAAATTTCCATGAGGCGATGTCATGAAACGGTAGTTCAGGGACCAAACATGGACAACGGATGTAAGAGATATGATGAAACAGCGAAAATGTGTTTATCTGTAAAGCTAGAAACCATTTAGAGTGGCAGTTTTCCTACACAGTGTGGAAAAGTGTGGAATTTGACAACATTTATTTTCTAGATCTGCAAAATATGGGGCAAAAATGAAACACTATATTTACCAGTGGATTATTTCTCTAAAAGTTTTTTTTTGGTCATTTTGGTCCATCTATTACACTCTGATCTGCCCACTATTTAAATCCAGGTAGAGAAATACCACAAAAACAAACAAGCCTAGATGTATATATTCTTAAAAAGTAAAACTGGCATGGGAGTTGGCCCGGTGCTCGTCTGCCTGGTGTTTTCTGGACATGGGCCACCTTTTACAGCTGCTTTTTGTATCTCTGCTTCTGTCTCCTTGAACCCCAGTCGGCCTCGGCAGATGGCCGCTCACACTGAGCCTGGTTCTGCTGGAGGTTTCTTTCTGTTTAAAGGGAGTTTTTCCTCTCCACTGTTGCTACAAGCATGCTTAGTGTGAGGGATTGCTTTTGAGTCAATGAGTCAATGCAATCAACTGGTTTTCCTTAGATAGAAAACTTTGAATCAATCTGACTGTATGATCTGGTGAACTGTAAAGTGCCTTGAGATGACATGATGTGAACTGGGGCTGTATAAATGAACTGAATTGAACTAAAAGGGAGAAATATGACATTTATTTGAAAAAGATGAATACACAACAGATTCCAGATCTGAGGCCCGTCATCTTTCAGCATCGCTAAAGAAAGAACTGAGAATAAGATCAATGTCCAAAATCAGGCAGCTCTTTCACCCATTAGAACCAGATGGATTTCTCCATGAGTTTAGTTCCCATATCCCGTCCTTCCTTTGGGTGTGAAGAAAATCTCACCTCAAACAAGCTGGACGTTCAGTCAGGATAAAATGATGTTACTTTGCCCCAAGTTGTTCTGATTGGTTTTGGTTCCTCACTTTGAATTAGGAACCCAGTTACATATAAGAAAAAATTCATCAAAAATAAAAAAAAAAGTCTTAGAGAAGGAAGATTATCATCTCGTACAAATTTACTTAGACAAGCCAACAGTAGCCAAAAGTTATAAATGTAAAAGATTGACTGGGATGTACATTTAAAAGGTTTATCTGCAGAGGTGGGGAGTAACTACAGTAATTATACTTGGTTATTATTTATTTATTTTTTTTTTTACAGATAATTACTTTCATCAGTCACTCTACTGGACTCTAAGTTTTTCCTTTCCTTGTGTGATAGTATTAGAAAGTTTGTTACTCTTACTTGAGTAACACTTCTGGCTACTTTACCCTACAGGAATAATTTTATAAAATAAAAAAATGGCCTTTTTTGGCCACACATGCACAAGAGTTTAGTTTTATAGTTTATTTATTAACTGCTCAGCTCTTGGAGAGCATTTCTAGGTCATCTGAACATGCAGTAAACAGTTGACCTCGTCATTTCATATACTTTGTACAGTTTAAACTTACCCTATATATTTAAAATGCTAAGGGGGTAGATACTATTTGAATCAATTAACCATCTTCCAGAGCTGAAACAATTGATCAATCGTTAATTGGAGTGCAGAGAAATTTGTCTTTAGCTGGCAGAGAAACCCACCTTGAGCAGCAATTATACCAAAATTGTAAAAAAAAAAAAAGTAAACATTTTGCATTTAAGATATATAAAAAATATATATTTTTTTGCCTGTCAGTATGCACTTTACAGAACTCGTGAAGTTTAATTTACAGTTTACCTTTTATGGGTTTTTTTATTTGTCAAACCATAACTTCATATGTTTGTCTCTCTAAACACATTATCAGATGTTAATTACTCAGTAATTAAGTTGCCTTCTTACTAAATATATTTTTACTTTTACTTGACTATTTTCTTGCTTTGCTGCTTGAGTAAAAATATGTTGAAGTATTTGCTTCTTTTACTCGACTACAATTTTTGGCTACTTTGCCCGCCTCTGTTCATCTGTCAGAGGTCGACCTTATGATGGAAACTGAGGTTCTGTGATCTCTGAGTCTCTCTGGAGTCACATCTGAATAAACAACCAATCAGAGGAAGGCTTGAGATACATTAAATCTGTTATATCAGGCAAAAAAATAAATAAATTCAAATAAAACACAAGTTTAGATTCAAGATTAGACCAAAACTCAAAACATAAAATTCCAAATACCTAAAGATTATACCTATTATTTTGCATTAGCAATTAATTAGCAATTAAAGTAGTAGAAAGGTCCAATTGAATGTATTTCTGTATTTTAGTCATAATTTCATTCATCTGATTGCTCTTTTCTCGTAACAATGGGCATTTTTTTGGGAGCTTCCATAAATAAATTTAGCTAAACATTCACAGTGAATCTTTGGATTAGCTTTCAAAAACCAAATTAAAGGATGAGAACCAACCAGCTGCTACAGTGAAACTTCTGACTCATTTGTTACTGATGAGATTAAAACTTAACATTCATCCGACACCAGATGGATGCTATTAGCAAATAGTGAGGTAGCTGCTGAAGGATGAAAGGGGAAGGGAAAGGAAGCATGATTCAGTGACTGTATAAGAGCGTTTGAGTCATGAAAATATTGCCAAACACTTGTAGAAAAGGAAATTACAGATTGCGTAACCTTCTCACGTTATTTAGCTAAATATGGTCTTACTGTAGTTTCTGTTTGTTTGAATGACTTAACTGAAGCATGCAATACTGCACCAGCTTTATATTTTGCTTCCAAGGTGACGCCACGTTATGCAACTGTTATCATTATCACCCTGAATATTTATTCTGGATTTCTTAGATTCTTTTAAGCCTTTATAGGGCAAGATACCGTTTTTGATCACTTGCGTACCCCTTACAAATTGAGTCCCCCCCGTCCCTCAGTGAAGTCTAGAAGCACAAGATCTATATCCAGCCATTCAGCAAAGATGCTGCTACATGGCTCTATGCCAGGTCTAAGCACCTAAAACATCATACATACATACAGGGAAAGAAAGAAGGCACAGAGACAATTAATTAAATAATTGAATTAAACAATTAAATAAGCCCCCGCAGGTGGCCTTGACCCCCACCCCCCAGAAAATACCCTACATAGATGTGTGTTGTGAAAATGATGTAGATGGAAGTGTCTAAAATGGAAAATAAAATTGGGGTGGGGGACGTCGTCAGAAGGTGGGGCCCTCCAGTAACGACCCCCTCCCCAAAAATCTATATGTGTGGCAGTGTGAAGGAGCAGGCAGAGGGAGGATTTCGGGGATGGGGAGCAAAGGACTGGGGAGCTTGCTGCACTCCCAGGGAGCCAGCTCCCCCGCTGACTCCAATAGGCACCGCCATTCCCCGAGAGCCCCTCCGGAGAGAAGGGGGCCCCACCAGTCTCACCACCATAGTCCGGGGGCCAGGGACTGGCAGCAGGACCCACCAGCCAGCTGGGCACAGGGCCGACACCACCACCCTCCCCCCATCCAAAAGAAGAAAGAATCAATAAATTAATGAATAAATAAATAGAAAAATAAAAATAAAGAATGATGATAATAATTTAAAAAAAATAAATAAATAAATAAGGGGGGGGAAACCCCGGCCGGCCGGCCAGCCTACGCGCAACACGCAGAGCCCCCATCCCGGACGACGCCCCACCAGGGGACAGCACGGCCCAGGACCAACAGATCTCTGTACTGATGAAGTTGAGGTTATCCTTACTTTTCCAATTCATGAGGATAGTTTTCTTTGCGATACATAATGCAGTGAAGGCCATGCAAACTGATTTTTTTCCCAAAGAGCTTCCCTCAGAGTCACCCAGCAGGCAAACTGAAGGGGAAAGTGGGATTTTACAACCCAGTCACAGTGATAGATCCTTACATACCTGTACCCAGAATCTCTGAACCGGCGTGCATAACCATAACGCATGAAAATAATTATCAAGATGATTGCCTTTGCACTGTGTACAGAAGTTAGATTGCGCAAACCCCATCTTGAATAATCTTTGACCTGTATAGTGCACTCTGTGGAGGATTTTGTATTGTATTAATTGTAAATTGTGGTTTTTAGTCATGTTAAAAGTTCTTAGACATATCTGAGTCCAGATGTTTTGTTCAAAACTGACTGATAAATCCTCCTCCCATTTAGTAATAGGAAGACATATTGTATCATCCAGTTTAGTCAGTGTCCTGTATAATTTAGACAGTAGTTTGGGGGGGTTTAACTCTAGAAACTCTGATATATTAGTCGGAATTTTTAACCTCCATCAATATGCTTAAATTTATTTCTAATTATAGCTTTAATTTGCTCATATTCTAAGAATTTATTTTTGTTAATGCCATATTGCAAATTTATTCTAGCAAATGTGATAAACTCTGTACCTTCAAACAAATGATCCAGATATGTAATACCTTTATTCTTCCAGTACAGAAAGTTTATCTCATTATTGTGATAAACTTTCCGTTTCTCAGACCATTTGTCTTGCGGTGAAATGGTCTGAGAAGCTCCTGGTTTCGTTAAGCTTGAGCAATACTTCCTGAGAGTTGACCTATACCGCTTGTGCAACACCTCTCTGGAACAGTAATATGTCACATATTATACATCATAAGAACAAACATTAAGTATCTTCTACATAATTATTCCAACACTCTACATCTTATTTTGGCATTTGACCAATAAGGTGAGCCCTTGCCTGATATTACTGTAAATTAAGTTAAAAAAAAAACAGTCATGAAAAAAAAGGTAAAAAGCTAATTGAAAAGTAAAAAAGTAAAGTTAAAAAGTTAATAAGCCTACTTAACAATTATATTTAGATTTATAAACTAAAAAATGTAAGTGCCAGTATTAATCAGCATTAATGCCTCTAAGGTTATGTTGTACCAAAAAAAATTGTTTGCTTGTATAAGAAATTCATGAAAAAAAACACTTTTATTTTTCTTAATATATTCGGGCAAGTTGGTGTTTCTTGTTATTACATTGACTCATTTTTTGCCATCAAAATATGTGTATTTCCTGGATTCCAGTAACACTATTGACTTGAAATTTTGATTTCCAAAGTATTTCAATGAGTGTCCTATAAAGGGTTCAAGTTTCACTTTGTACATAAGATTCATTTTCAGTCCATTACACCAGAACATCTTCATTGCATGGTGTTTATTCTTTTTTGTGAAAATCCAGATTCATTGAGGAAGAACACACTTTAAACTAATAACTAAAGTCAAATCATTTAAAACCGGATCTTTTTGCACTCTGTCAACATCAAACAACAACTCAATTCTTTTCATTTTCTTTGCTAATCAATGAAGAATATTGAAGACAAGTTAAAGCATTCCATATATATTCTGTTTGTCTAGATGAGACTTTAAGCTTTTGGTCATCCATTATAGTATTCTAACATCCAACAATGCCTTGTTGAGGTACATGGACTTTATCTTTAAAAAAATGCATGAAAAAGCAACTATAGTCTAAAGTCCAGAAGCCTGGAGAACTATTGATAAAGATTACACAAATCAACAGCTCCTTGGAAGCAAAACACAAAGGAAACAGAGGTTGTTCAGAACTTTTCCATGAATAGATGGCGTTACTGTCACCTCGCTATATTGCTGTGTACACTTTATAACCACCCTTCCAGATGAGTCATGTGTTAGACTCAGGAACAAGCCCCAACAGCTGCTGAAGTGACACAGGTTTAAGGTGGTTTGCATTGTAATGTTGCTATAGGTAATTGCACATCTTGGTAACCGGGCGTGACGGCCAAGTGTCAGAAAGAAGTTAGCTGCCTGCAGTGAACATTGCCTGCAACTCTTTCTGACATTTTTAGTCCTGTAGATGTGCCTCAGAGATTATAGAGACATAAAGCACTAAAGAATTTGAACTAGTCTAGACAGGAGCTGAATACCTACAAGGTATAAAACACTAAGGACACCTTTGATTAAAAAAAAACTTTAACTGAAACTATGGAAACCATACAAGCCCACACAGAGGGCAACAGAAACTTAAAAGCAAACGCCTCCTCTTTAAGTAAAACTCTTAATACTTTGGGATTTCCGGACATGGTTGTGACTTGCAAGGTGTTTGAGGTGATAAATCTCAACATCCAAAGCTTTCAATTCCCCCTACACAGATAGACACACCCAGGGTACTTTACAATTCACCAGATCATACAGTGAAATTGATTCAAAGTTTTCTATCAAAGGAAAACCAGCTGATAGGATCGACTCATCGACTCTAATGCAATCCTTCACACCAAGAATGCTTGTAGCGACAGTGGAGAGGATAAACTCCCTTTTAACCGTAAGAAACCTCCAGCAGAACCAGGCTCAGTGTGAGCGGCCATCTGCTGAGACCGACTGGGGTTCAAGGAGACAGAAGCAGAGATACAGAAATCAACTGTAAAAGGCGACCGTGTCCAGGAAACACACAGCCAGGCAGATGAGCTCCTAGCCAATCCCCATGCCAGAGGATGAATAGAGCACATCCAGCCAGTCACAGTCGGAAGTCGGCCTATTTTTCAGTGTAGTCCTGTTTCTCTAACATCAATAAACAAAGGTGTTGATGGCAGCAGCACAGCTGATATTTCTCACCAGGATGGAGTCACAGCCAAACAGGAACAGACCAGATGAAGCTACTATGAGAAAAAGCAGAGAGAGCAGAACGTTAGAGATTGAACTAACAGATTCTGCAGAGTGGAAGAATAGAGATGGAATGAAGCAGAATGAGGACTTGCAGGATTTGGGGGCCCCAAGTCCTGCAGAAGTCCTGATTGCATGAAGCCCTGATTTAGTACTGTTCCAATCCATAAGAACACAAGACCGAAACTGGAGAAAGTCCCCAGATGTTGTTCTCGCCCCTCCGTCTTTGCCAAGTATGCATCAGAGAAGGCTTGTGTGTTCTCCAGATTGACAGCTCTCCCAGCATGCACTGCAGCAGCAGTTCCCAGTGAAGCGCTCACAGAGCTCAGAGTATTAGTTAAAAGTTGTCTTACCTGTTGCTGTTGTTCTACATTTTATGATCATTTGAGGCAAGAACATTATGCTTTTTAGCGTCACTATATGGCCTATTTACTGATTTAATGTGTAATAAAAAAAAAATAAAAAAAAGTTCCAATGTTGAGAGGACTGAGGCAACCGGCGGATCTCCGAGGCTAACTGCAGCCAGGGCTAAATTTACCTCGTCTGCAGAAGCCCTCTTTCAGCACACTAGTGTGTGAAGTACCGCTGGCTCTGATGGCGATTATTTTTTCTTTTTTAGCAAAACATTCCACTTGTTTTTATCTGTTTCTTTTTATTCCTGCCACTAGATGAGAAAAGTAAAAAAAAAATCATCATCTAGAGACTTAATAACAGAAGGTGAAATGCAGCTCCAGACTAGCTTTGAATGTGGTGACGTCACAAGTACACCTCTCTTCCAATTAACCCATATTTATGCTGCAGCCTCCCGTTCTCCCTGAGTCCAGACTTTCCTGTTTTTTTCTCAAGAACATGGCGAGAAAATGAGTCCATACTTGTGTTCTTGTGCTTTCCTGTAAGAATAACAATCAAGATTGCAGCTGCAATTAAGTGATATTTTATTGATGTGCTCTAGTAAATCCCTTTAACCCTGATAGAGGATTATATATCTTTAAAATTACATTTGGCTGCTGTAGGAACTTTTTTTTTTTAAATCATATTTTTGCATTAAATTCATAATCATCTGATCACATTTAAACTGTTTCTACTGACTGTTAGTTCCTCCTTTGAAATCAGGCTCTACCTGCTCCTTTCTGAATAATATACTAATGTTCCTGGTTTAAGGCAGTCGTCAGTCTGGCCGGATAGGCTACATCTTTTAGCTCCAGTTAAAAGCCGTACATATGCTGAAGGCAAACCATACAGGTGCTGGTCATAAAATTAGAATATCATGAAAAAGTAGATTGATTTCAGTAATTCCATTTAAAAAGTGAAACTTGTATATTATATTCATACATTACATACAAACTCATATATTTCAGATGTTTATTTTGTTTAATTTTGATGATTACAAATGACAACAAATGAAAATCTCAAATTCATCATATCAGAAAATTAGAATATTGTGAAAAGGTTCAAAATTGATGGCCCCTGGTGCCACACTCTAATCAGCTAATTAACTCAAACCACCTGCAAAAGCCTTTAAATGGTCTTTCAGTCTAGTTCTATAGGCTACACAATCATGGGGAAGACTGCTGACTTGACAGTTGTCCAAAAGACGACCATCGACACCTTGCACAAGGAGGGCAAGACACAAAAGGTCATCGCTAAAGAGGCTGGCTGTTCACAGAGCTCAGTGTCCAAGCACATTAATAGAGAGGCGAAGGGAAGGAAAAGATGTGGTCGAAAAAAGTGTACAAGCAAGAGAGATAACCGCACCCTGGAGAGGATTGTGAAACAAAACCCATTCAAAAATGTGGGGGAGATTCACAAAGAGTGGACTGCAGCTGGAGTGAGTGCTTCAAGAACCACCACACACAGACGTATGAAAGACATGGGTTTCTGCTGTCGCATTCCTTGTGTCAAGCCACTCTTGAACCACAGACAGCGTCAGAAGCGTCTTGCCTGGGCTAAAGAGAAACAGGACTGGACTGCTGGTGAGTGGTCCAAAGTCATGTTCTCTGATGAAAGTAAATTTTGCATTTCCTTTGGAAATCAAGGTCCCAGAGTCTGGAGGAAAAGAAGAGAGGCACTTCATCCACGTTGCTTGAAGTCCAGTGTAAAGTTTCCACAGTCAGTGATGGTTTGGGGTGCCATGTCATCTGCTGGTGTTGGTCCATTGTGTTTTCTGAGGTCCAGGGTCAACGCAGCCACATACCAGGAAGTTTTAGAGCACTTCATGCTTCCTGCAGCTGACCAACTTTTTGGAGATGCAGATTTCATTTTCCAACAGGACTTGGCACCTGCACACAGTGCCAAAGCTACCAGTACCTGGTTGAAGGACCATGGTATCCCTGTTCTTAATTGGCCAGCAAACTCTCCTGACCTTAACTCCATAGAAAATCTATGGGGTATTGTGAAGAAGAAGATGCAATACACCAGACCCAACAATTCAGAAGAGCTAAAAGCCACTATTAGAGCAACCTGGGCTATCATAACACCTGAGCAGTGCCACAGACTGATCGACTCCATGCCACGCCGCATTGCTGCAGTAATACAGGCCAAAGGAGGCCCAACTAAATACTGAGTGCTGTACATGCTCATACTTTTCATGTTCATACTTTTCAGTTGGCCAACATTTCTATAAATCCTTTGTTTTTATTGGTCTTCAGTAATATTCTAATTTTCTGATATGATGAATTTGAGATTTTCATTTGTTGTCATTTGTAATCATCAAAATTAAACAAAATAAACATCTGAAATATATGAGTTTGTATGTAATGTATGAATATAATATACAAGTTTCACTTTTTAAATGTAATTACTGAAATCAATCTACTTTTTCATGATATTCTAATTTTATGACCAGCACCTGTATGTAGCAACTCAGCAGCACTTTCATGGGTCTGACAGGAAGAGAGATGTGTTTGCAAAGTATAACACATCCACTTTGAGAAAATACAAAATAAAATCTGTTACTCACACAGGGAAACAAGTCCATTCTGAAGTCAAATCACCTATGTAGCAAGCAGGATAGACTTGTTCAAAAACAATGAAACTTAAAAAAAGGATGCTTTACTCATGATAGTTCAGTACTCAGTTTCACAAAAACAACGAGGGACAGAAAGTGCAGTTTATCATTCTTTTTCGAAAGTTTTTAAAAACTTCAGGAGGACAGAAAAAAATCTGGTAAAATAGTGATCTTCTTTGAGCCTCACGCAGACCAAAATAACGTGGGGCAGAGAGAGGGGATAAGCAAAGTTCATAACGTTCTCTCTTTGTAAACAACAAAAACGTCCGTAGACTTTACAGCTCTCTCTCTGAGAATCGCCTCTCACTGCCTCAGGCATCATATACTGTAAACCGTCCCACTATGTTTACTGCTGGGTTTTCCTTTTCTTTAGATGAAGTTCTTAAGTTTTTAATATAAGCATATAACCATTCTCTGTTCTGGTTTGAGATGATGCACACACTCATTAAGTGGGACTTTGCTTTATAGTTGCGCAGGTTGTATTCTATTCATTAATTGTTTCATAATCCAAGTTAAAAGTGAGAAATTGTTTTAATGTGTGGCACAGAGATAGAAGTAAAAAAAAAAACTGCACGGATCTGCTCACCCTGCCTAGTCAGAGCCTCTCTATACGGAGTCAATGCGACTTGGAAAAAAATTGGATTGAAGATTAAAAAGTCTTACGCAAACGCTTTGTTCAGGCTTAAATGTTAAAGACTAATTTCTTTAAAATCCTGCTTCTGAATTATGTTGATCATCAAAATGTTTGGATTGATCCTTGGACTGAGTTGCACCTTTGGTAAGAATTTCATTAAAATCTGTTCATAACTTTTGAGTTTACCCTTTACACAGACAGACAAACTGCTAAAATCACAAACTCATTGGCAAAGTTCATTTACTCTTTCAAGCTCTGTTTGAGACAAAAGATCTTAGAAGTGTTTGTTGGGTGATAAGAAAAAGTTTCTATCTACATGCCTACAATTAAAATATATCGAAAATTCTAATAAAATATTAATTTTGCAGATATGTTTAATCTGAATTGCTTAGTGAATATTTTATTATTAAAAATCAACCTATAAATCTGAAAGATATTACCTATTAGATTGGTTCTCACCCTTAATGTTCCAGTCTTATATTTTTTAGGTTACGTGTCTAACTTGGGTAGATCTAGTTTTCTAACAAATTTCTATTAAAGGAAGCTGCCTCAGGAACCAGCAACCCGTTTCCCGTACTCTGAACTCCTTCCTCAGCTTAGTGTTTATTTATGAAATAATCACTAAAATAAGGTTTTTGTAGACAATTACATTTCATTGTGCAGCAAGTTAATGAGGCGCGTCCATCTTACTGTATATACCTCAACACAAAAAGCCAAACAGAGCATGTTTACTAAAAAATATTCCAGCTTTATTTATTAATTATTTAGAGGCACAAGATGAACATTCCCAGCTCTACATACAAAAAGGATATAAGTCTATAATTTTATACTAATAAGCAACTGATACTGATTATTTTCTTAATATGCCTCTTCTGATGTATGAAGGCTGACTTTTTAATAGCAATGTCTGCAAGGCTTTTCTCTACGCTGTAAAATTTCAGAACCTATAGAAATCAAATCAGTAGTAGTTTTTTATTTCTACCTTTCCTTATACTAACAGTTCTTTTTTTTTTCAACTGTGTCTGTTTTGTTGTTTGTATAAAAAGCAGGATATGCATTGGATTTCATATCAACTTTAAAGGGTTGAGTCAGACCCCAGTGGTTATTACACTTGTGGAGAACTGCCACCTTGTGGAGAACATGTAAATATTATGTATCACAGTAAATAAATTCTCCCTAAAGTTTAAACTGAGCAGAGGTAAGCAGTCTAAGTTCAGTTTGGACTACTTACCTCTGTCCATCTTTGTGACAGAGGTACTTATATGAATACAACCTTTAAATATCAACTGATAATTTCTACAAACTTCGGCTTCATTCCCACTACAGAGAAATGTGCCCCACATCATTCTGTTTAATTGCAGTGTGAACAGCCCGGTTCAGATCTTTTCATCCCAAAGAAATCCAGTTGTCCCATTTCCATATGTGTTACTAAGTCAGATACGTATCTGATATTTTTCAAAGCATCCGATGTCTGACCGGTCAAAGAATTTATCATTCAATCTTAAAAAAAGTGGCACCACTTCACCTCTTAGCTACCTACAGTACATGCATTCAGTATGTCTGCATGTAGCTAAAGTTGTACCTTAGTTATTCAGTCAAAAAGTCATCAGCATAACTTACCTTTTTGTGAGGTTTTCTCCCATTACACTGGAAAAACTAACTAGAAATAAGTAAAAATGTCTTAAATTAAGTATTTACCCTTAATTTGAGCAGGTAAATGAAATGATTTGCCAATGGAATGAGTATTTTTACTCTTAAAATAAGATATTTAGATAAAAATGCACTTGAATTGAGAAAATGCAATTGTGTTTTCTTATTTTATATGTAAATTATCTTGCTCCATTGGCAAAATGTATCTTTTACCTTCTCAATTCAAGAACAAATGCAATTATTTTAAGAAAAAATGACTTATTTAGATGTTTTATTTTTTCCAGTGTATAACCTCTCAAAACCCACCGGGTCACCGGCGACCCGTTTTAAGGAGTCTGCAAATAACTCAGAATTAATGAAAATTAAACTGGTAAAATGTTTACCATTATAGACATGTTAGACATCACTGGAAAGCTTAGATTCTCCACAATCAAGCAACTGGTTAATTTTAACACAGATATAGCAGCATGTCAAAATGTACCATGACAAAGCAGCCACAACAAGCAAACATGTCTTTATAACTGCTGTTCGAGAAAGACCTATTATTTTCGAGAATAAACAAAACATTGAGTCTTGTTTGAACTGATGCAGCTTGGGTGTTTTACTCAACTAATTTTCATGTATATATTCAGTAACTAGAAGGTGTTAACTTTCAAATATTGTATCACACATGTAATTTGGGCTTACAGTTCCTAAGTTATTTGCTTTTCTATTTGGGTATGCAGAATAGGAGAGAAAATGAGGTGGATGTTAAGAGGACAAGAGTTTGTTATAGTTAAAATGGTTGTTCGTCCATTCACTTTGGTGGGGTTTATAAGTTTTACCATACAACCATTCTCACCAGTGACGATCTCAGAAGAACGCGTGCCGTCTGAAAGCAGACTGCAGACCAGGGCATGGCTCAACATTCACTGTGAGCCAATAGTTTGAATGTGCTATTTTTCAGTTTTTGAGAAAGAATTTTTTTCCCCAACATGCAGTGCTATCTGTTGTTAGCTTTAATGTAGTACATTTGTAGAAGTGCAAAATAAAAAACTCAATATGGTGTGTTTTTTCAGCTTTTACCACATTTACAGCTTCAGATCGGTCCAGATATATAACGTTCTTCCATACATTTTAAATAATTTCAATCTTTTTATAAATTTTTTTCCCAAAATAGATTTTTGGAAGAAGAAATCCAGAACTGTGCAATGCTTTACATAATCCAATTAGATTTCACATAAAATCTAAGTGAAAAATTAGTGATTTAGGCGTTTACAGCAATACAAAAAAGAATGACCACATTTAATATTTCTTTGAGGATTCTGTCATCCCGGTCATGATCAAGCTTGAAAAAGTTCACTTTAGGCAACTGAAAATGAAGTTTTTCCAAGAAGAAATTTCATCCAAGAGACCTCTTCAGTTCTAACTAGTGGTGGGGAGTAGTGAGATCAATATATTGTAGGTATAACAAAGTTTTTGGGGGGGACTGGGTTGCAAAAGGAGTCTTTGATCCCTCCAACTGGATTGGCGAAGGAGGCCACCTAGAGTGTGTTAATCGTCATTAACTCCCTTGTCAGAGTGATTTCCGTCACATTCCTTATTGAAGTGTGAATGAAGTGACGGCGGTGGGTGGTGAATATTCTGGATAACATTCCTATAGGTGAAAGGTTATGTCTAAAACCTCCTCCTCTGTTGAGAGATGGATTTTCCAGGTTAACAAAGATAGCTTCATTAACCCCTCACTGTAACCATCCTTCTTCCTTGGACAGAATATGGTTGCAGTGACCTTAAGCCTTCAGCTGTAGGAGAACAGGTGAGTCCTGTCCTGAGGAGTTGGCCCTCCTGTGTTGAGCCATGCTCCTGTTAACAGTTGCTTGCTCTCTCCAATGCAAAGGTCTTTGCACTCTTTACTACACTGAACGGCGTAAACCATGTTGTCAGTGTTGTTTCTTGGTTTCTTATCTTTGGGGCGAACCAGCTTTTTGTTTCAGGGTGTTGCCAGGTTGCATGAGCACAGGGATCCGTTGCTGGATGGAAATCCTGCTGAGTTTTTCAGAGACTTGAGCAGCATAGAGAATAACAATGTTCCTTCTTCTGTTTTCTTCGCTCTTAGCAGGCTTAATATTTTTTTGTTTGGTTGTTTTTTTTTTTTTTTAGAAAAGGCCTGTCTGAGATAACAACAGTTCTTCAGGGATGTCCTAATGTGTCCCTGTTCCCTCATATTCCCTCTGTTGGTGGTGGGAATGGTTTCCACTCATGTCTGGAGGGTTCTGATGACGCCTAGTTTGTGTTCCAGTGGGTGGTTTGAGTCAAAACTGAGGTACTGGTTGGTGTGTGTGGGTTTCTATGTTGAGTTGTCTTTCTTCCATGATGTGAACCGTGCAGTCCAGGAAAGCAAGGCTTTTCTAAAGAAACAAAAAGAAGAAGTCTGCTAACAAAGAAGAGACAGAAGAAGGAACACCGTCATTCCCTATGTTGCTGGTATATTAGTATATTAATCACATTGCTCCACCACTAGTAAGACCTGAAGAAGCATCTTGGATGAGAGGCGAAACGTCTTCTAGTGGAAAACTTCATGTACAGATGCCTAAAGTGAACTTTTTCCAAGCGCATTGAATATTGGATTGACATTGAAAAAGCATTAAAAACACAGCCTTTACTGTGTGATCATCCTTTTGATTTCCTGCTCTGAATCCAAGGAGAAATGTTTCTCAGATGGTGCACACCAAGAATTAAACGTCTTTAAAGTTGTAGGGAAGCAACCACTCCAAACATTTCCGAATTCTACCGAGTGGTGCACGACTTTACACGAGTGAATAAACTGAATGTGATTGGTCGATTATCAAGGGGGCAGGATTGTTGTGACTGAAGGTTCACAAGCAAGTCTGGTTGTGGCCGGTTTGTCGGAACCATCTTGACAAATAATAATATTAAAACATAATTAATTAAGGAATTATTATTAATATAAGGAATATTATAAAGGAATTATCAACTTTTAAAAGTTAGCTACCTTTTAGTTTGTAACTGATGAGATATAATGTAGATTCTGATCAAATTAATGATAACACACAAGTTAATAAGAAACAGTAAAAAATTAGTTTTCACATTGGTTGATGGAGAAAATATATGTTTTAAAAACCCTCAGTTATATGCACTTTTCAATATTTGTCACGTTTATGAAAAAAAATATTTTGTAATTCAAAGGCTTCAGTTTTCTTGTAAATGAAAATCTACCAAAAATCTACCAATAACAGTTTCCTGTTGCCCTCTTCTGATGATAGTGTGCAACTATGTATGTTTGCCGAAAATACCAAAATTTTAGTTAAGAGGATTTCCAAAATTCGAGTCCACCACGCCCAAAGCCGGAGCTCTTGCCTGCCCAAAGCCGGAGCTCTTGCCTGCCCAAAGCCGGAACTCTTGCCCGCCCAAAGCCGGAGCTCTTGCCCGCCAAAAGCCAGAGCTCTTGCCCGCCCAAAGCCAGAGCTCTTGCCTGCCCGCCTGCCCAAAGCCAGAGCTCTTGCCTGCCCGCCCGCCCAAAGCCAGAACTCTTGCCTGCCCAAAGCCAAAACTCTTGCCTGCCCAAAGCCAGAACTCTTGCCTGCCCAAAGCCAGAGCTCTTGCCTGCCCAAAGCCAGAGCTCTTGCCCGCCCAAAGCCAGAGCTCTTGCCCGACCAAAGCCGGAACTCCTGCCCGCCCAAAGCCAGAGCTCTTGCACGCCTCAAAGCCGGAACTCTTGCCCGCCAAAAGCCGGAACTCTTGCCCGCCCAAAGCCAGAGCTCTTGCCTGCCCGCCCGCCCAAAGCCAGAGCTCTTGCCTGCCCAAAGCCAGAGCTCTTGCCTGCCCGCCCGCCCAAAGCCAGAGCTCTTGCCTGCCCAAAGCCAGAGCTCTTGCCTGCCCCCCCGCCCAAAGCCAGAGCTCTTGCCTGCCCAAAGCCAGAGCTCTTGCCTGCCCGCCCGCCCAAAGCCAGAACTCATGCCTGCCCAAAGCCAGAACTCTTGCCCGCCCAAAGCCAGAACTCTTGCCCGCCCAAAGCCAGAACTCTTGCCCGCCCAAAGCCAGAGCTCTTGCCCGACCAAAGCTGGAACTCCTGCCCGCCCAAAGCCGGAGCTCTTGCCCGCCCAAAGCCAGAGCTCTTGCCCGCCCAAAGCCAGAGCTCTTGCCCGCCCAAAGCCAGAGCTCTTGCCTGCCCATCCTCCCAAAGCCAGAGCTCTTGCCTCCCGCCCGCCCAAAGCCAGAGCTCTTGCCTGCCGAAAGCCAGAGCTCTTGCCTGCCGAAAGCCAGAGCTCTTGCCCGCCCAAAGCCAGAGCTCTTGCCTGCCCAAAGCCAGAACTCTTGCCCGCCCAAAGCCAGAACTCTTGCCCGCCCAAAGCCAGAACTCTTGCCCGCCCAAAGCCAGAGCTCTTGCCTGCCCATCCGCCCAAAGCCAGAGCTCTTGCCTGCCCGCCCGCCCAAAGCCAGAGCTCTTGCCTGCCCGCCCGCCCAAAGCCAGAGCTCTTGCCTGCCCGCCTACCCAAAGCCAGAGCTCTTGCATGCCCAAAGCCAGAGCTCTTGCCTGCCCGCCCGCCCAAAGCCAGAGCTCTTGCCTGCCCGCCCGCCCAAAGCCAGAGCTTTTGCCTGCCCAAAGCCGGAACTCTTGCCCGCCCAAAGCCAGAGCTCTTGCCCGCTCGCCTGCCCAAAGCCAGAGTTCTTGCCCGCCCAAAACCAGAGCCCTTGCCTGCCCGCCCGCCCAAAGCCAGAGCTCTTGCCCGCCCAAAGCCAGAGCTCTTGCCTGCCCGTCCGCCCAAAGCCAGAGCTCTTGCCTGCTCGTCCGCCCAAAGCCAGAGCTCTTGCCCGCCCAAAGCCAGAACTCTTGCCCGCCCAAAGCCAGAACTCTTGCCCGCCCAAAGCCAGAGCTCTTGCCCGACCAAAGCTGGAACTCCTGCCCGCCCAAAGCCGGAGCTCTTGCCGGCCCAAAGCCAGAGCTCTTGCCCGACCAAAGCTGGAACTCCTGCCCGCCCAAAGCCGGAGCTCTTGCCCGCCCAAAGCCAGAGCTCTTGCCCGCCCAAAGCCAGAGCTCTTGCCCGCCCAAAGCCAGAGCTCTTGCCCGCCCAAAGCCAGAGCTCTTGCCCGACCAAAGCCGGAACTCCTGCCCGCCCAAAGCCAGAGCTCTTGCACGCCTCAAAGCCGGAACTCTTGCCCGCCAAAAGCCGGAACTCTTGCCCGCCCAAAGCCAGAGCTCTTGCCTGCCCGCCCGCCCAAAGCCAGAGCTCTTGCCTGCCCAAAGCCAGAGCTCTTGCCTGCCCGCCCGCCCAAAGCCAGAGCTCTTGCCTGCCCAAAGCCAGAGCTCTTGCCTGCCCCCCCGCCCAAAGCCAGAGCTCTTGCCTGCCCAAAGCCAGAGCTCTTGCCTGCCCGCCCGCCCAAAGCCAGAACTCATGCCTGCCAAAAGCCAGAACTCTTGCCCGCCCAAAGCCAGAACTCTTGCCCGCCCAAAGCCAGAACTCTTGCCCGCCCAAAGCCAGAGCTCTTGCCCGACCAAAGCTGGAACTCCTGCCCGCCCAAAGCCGGAGCTCTTGCCCGCCCAAAGCCAGAGCTCTTGCCCGCCCAAAGCCAGAGCTCTTGCCCGCCCAAAGCCAGAGCTCTTGCCCGCCCAAAGCCAGAGCTCTTGCCCGCCCAAAGCCAGAGCTCTTGCCTGCCCATCCGCCCAAAGCCAGAGCTCTTGCCTCCCGCCCGCCCAAAGCCAGAGCTCTTGCCTGCCGAAAGCCAGAGCTCTTGCCTGCCGAAAGCCAGAGCTCTTGCCCGCCCAAAGCCAGAGCTCTTGCCCGCCCAAAGCCAGAACTCTTGCCCGCCCAAAGCCAGAACTCTTGCCCGCCCAAAGCCAGAACTCTTGCCCGCCCAAAGCCAGAGCTCTTGCCTGCCCATCCGCCCAAAGCCAGAGCTCTTGCCTGCCCGCCCGCCCAAAGCCAGAGCTCTTGCCTGCCCGCCCACCCAAAGCCAGAGCTCTTGCATGCCCAAAGCCAGAGCTCTTGCCTGCCCGCCCGCCCAAAGCCAGAGCTCTTGCCTGCCCGCCCGCCCAAAGCCAGAGCTTTTGCCTGCCCAAAGCCGGAACTCTTGCCCGCCCAAAGCCAGAGCTCTTGCCCGCTCGCCTGCCCAAAGCCAGAGTTCTTGCCCGCCCAAAACCAGAGCCCTTGCCTGCCCGCCCGCCCAAAGCCAGAGCTCTTGCCCGCCCAAAGCCAGAGCTCTTGCCTGCCCGTCCGCCCAAAGCCAGAGCTCTTGCCTGCTCGTCCGCCCAAAGCCAGAGCTCTTGCCTGCCCGTCCGCCCAAAGCCGGAGCTCTTGCCTGCCCGTCCGCCCAAAGCCGGAGCTCTTGCCTGCCCGTCCGCCCAAAGCCGGAACTCTTGCCCGCCCAAAGCCGGAACTCTTGCCCGCCCAAAGCCGGAACTCTTGCCCGCCCAAAGCCGGAACACTTGCCCGCCCAAAGCCGGAACACTTGCCCGCCCAAAGCCGGAACCCTTGCCCGCCCAAAGCCGGAACCCTTGCCCGCCCAAAGCCGGAACTCTTGCCCGCCAAAAGCCGGAACTCTTGCCCGCCCAAAGCCAGAGCTCTTGCCCGACCAAAGCCGGAACTCCTGCCCGCCCAAAGCCAGAGCTCTTGCCTGCCCATCCGCCCAAAGCCAGAGCTCTTGCCTGCCCGCCCGCCCAAAGCCAGAGCTCTTGCCTGCCCGCCCACCCAAAGCCAGAGCTCTTGCATGCCCAAAGCCAGAGCTCTTGCCTGCCCGCCCGCCCAAAGCCAGAGCTCTTGCCTGCCCGCCCGCCCAAAGCCAGAGCTTTTCCCTGCCCAAAGCCGGAACTCTTGCCCGCCCAAAGCCAGAGCTCTTGCCCGCTCGCCTGCCCAAAGCCAGAGTTCTTGCCCGCCCAAAGCCAGAGCCCTTGACTGCCCGCCCGCCCAAAGCCAGAGCCCTTGCCTGCCCGCCCGCCCAAAGCCAGAGCTCTTGCCCGCCAAAAGCCAGAGCTCTTGCCTGCCCGTCCGCCCAAAGCCAGAGCTCTTGCCTGCCCGTCCGCCCAAAGCCAGAGCTCTTGCCCGACCAAAGCCGGAGCTCTTGCCCGCCCAAAGCCGGAGCTCTTGCCCGCCCAAAGCCAGAGCTCTTGCCCGCCCAAAGCCAGAGCTCTTGCCCGCCCAAAGCCAGAGCTCTTGCCCGCCCAAAGCCAGAGCTCTTGCCTGCCCATCCGCCCAAAGCCAGAGCTCTTGCCTGCCCATCCGCCCAAAGCCAGAGCTCTTGCCTGCCCGCCCGCCCAAAGCCAGAGCTCTTGCCTGCCCGCCCACCCAAAGCCAGAGCTCTTGCATGCCCAAAGCCAGAGCTCTTGCCTGCCCGCCCGCCCAAAGCCAGAGCTCTTGCCTGCCCGCCCGCCCAAAGCCAGAGCTTTTGCCTGCCCAAAGCCGGAACTCTTGCCCGCCCAAAGCCAGAGCTCTTGCCCGCTCGCCTGCCCAAAGCCAGAGTTCTTGCCCGCCCAAAACCAGAGCCCTTGCCTGCCCGCCCGCCCAAAGCCAGAGCTCTTGCCCGCCCAAAGCCAGAGCTCTTGCCTGCCCGTCCGCCCAAAGCCAGAGCTCTTGCCTGCTCGTCCGCCCAAAGCCAGAGCTCTTGCCTGCCCGTCCGCCCAAAGCCGGAGCTCTTGCCTGCCCGTCCGCCCAAAGCCGGAGCTCTTGCCTGCCCGTCCGCCCAAAGCCGGAACTCTTGCCCGCCCAAAGCCGGAACTCTTGCCCGCCCAAAGCCGGAACTCTTGCCCGCCCAAAGCCGGAACACTTGCCCGCCCAAAGCCGGAACACTTGCCCGCCCAAAGCCGGAACCCTTGCCCGCCCAAAGCCGGAACCCTTGCCCGCCCAAAGCCGGAACTCTTGCCCGCCAAAAGCCGGAACTCTTGCCCGCCCAAAGCCAGAGCTCTTGCCCGACCAAAGCCGGAACTCCTGCCCGCCCAAAGCCAGAGCTCTTGCCTGCCCATCCACCCAAAGCCAGAGCTCTTGCCTGCCCGCCCGCCCAAAGCCAGAGCTCTTGCCTGCCCGCCCACCCAAAGCCAGAGCTCTTGCATGCCCAAAGCCAGAGCTCTTGCCTGCCCGCCCGCCCAAAGCCAGAGCTCTTGCCTGCCCGCCCGCCCAAAGCCAGAGCTTTTCCCTGCCCAAAGCCGGAACTCTTGCCCGCCCAAAGCCAGAGCTCTTGCCCGCTCGCCTGCCCAAAGCCAGAGTTCTTGCCCGCCCAAAGCCAGAGCCCTTGACTGCCCGCCCGCCCAAAGCCAGAGCCCTTGCCTGCCCGCCCGCCCAAAGCCAGAGCTCTTGCCCGCCAAAAGCCAGAGCTCTTGCCTGCCCGTCCGCCCAAAGCCAGAGCTCTTGCCTGCCCGTCCGCCCAAAGCCAGAGCTCTTGCCCGACCAAAGCCGGAGCTCTTGCCCGCCCAAAGCCGGAGCTCTTGCCCGCCCAAAGCCGGAGCTCTTGCCCGCCCAAAGCCAGAGCTCTTGCCCGCCCAAAGCCAGAGCTCTTGCCCGCCCAAAGCCAGAGCTCTTGCCCGCCCAAAGCCAGAGCTCTTGCCTGCCCATCCGCCCAAAGCCAGAGCTCTTGCCTCCCGCCCGCCCAAAGGCAGAGCTCTTGACCGCCCAAAGCCAGAGCTCTTGCCTGCCGAAAGCCAGAGCTCTTGCCCGCCCAAAGCCAGAACTCTTGCCCGCCCAAAGCCAGAACTCTTGCCCGCCCAAAGCCAGAACTCTTGCCCGCCCAAAGCCAGAACTCTTGCCCGCCCAAAGCCAGAGCTCTTGCCTGCCCATCCGCCCAAAGCCAGAGCTCTTGCCTGCCCGCCCGCCCAAAGCCAGAGCTCTTGCCTGCCCGCCCGCCCAAAGCCAGAGCTCTTGCATGCCCAAAGCCAGAGCTCTTGCCTGCCCGCCCGCCAAAAGCCAGAGCTCTTGCCTGCCCGCCCGCCCAAAGCCAGAGCTTTTGCCTGCCCAAAGCCGGAACTCTTGCCCGCCCAAAGCCAGAGCTCTTGCCCGCTCGCCTGCCCAAAGCCAGAGCTCTTGCCCGCCCAAAGCCAGAGCTCTTGCCTGCCCGTCCGCCCAAAGCCAGAGCTCTTGCCTGCCCGTCCGCCCAAAGCCAGAGCTCTTGCCTGCCCGTCCGCCCAAAGCCAGAGCTCTTGCCTGCCCGTCCGCCCAAAGCCGGAGCTCTTGCCTGCCCGTCCGCCCAAAGCCGGAACTCTTGCCCGCCCAAAGCCGGAACTCTTGCCCGCCCAAAGCCGGAACTCTTGCCCGCCCAAAGCCGGAACTCTTGCCCGCCCAAAGCCGGAACTCTTGCCCGCTCAAAGCCGGAACTCTTGCCCGCCAAAAGCCGGAACTCTTGCCCGCCCAAAGCCGGAACTCTTGCCCGCCCAAAGCCAGAGCTCTTGCCTGCCCGCCTGCCCAAAGCCAGAACTCTTGCCTGCCCAAAGCCAGAACTCTTGCCTGCCCAAAGCCAGAACTCTTGCCTGCCCAAAGCCAGAACTCTTGCCTGCCCAAAGCCAGACCTCTTGCCTGCCCAAAGCCAGAACTCTTGCCTGCCCAAAGCCAGAGCTCTTGCCAGCCCAAAGCCAGAGCTCTTGCCCGCCCAAAGCCAGAGCTCTTGCCCGACCAAAGCCGGAACTCCTGCCCGCCCAAAGCCGGAGCTCTTGCCCGCCCAAAGCCGGAACTCTTGCCCGCCAAAAGCCGGAACTCTTGCCCGCCCAAAGCCAGAGCTCTTTCCTGCCCGTCCGCCCAAAGCCGGAACTCTTGCCCGCCCAAAGCCGGAACTCTTGCCCGCCCAAAGCCGGAACTCTTGCCCGCCCAAAGCCGGAACCCTTGCCCGCCCAAAGCCGGAACCCTTGCCCGCCCAAAGCCGGAACTCTTGCCCGCCAAAAGCCGGAACTCTTGCCTGCCCGCCTGCCCAAAGCCAGAACTCTTGCCTGCCCAAAGCCAGAACTCTTGCCTGCCCAAAGCCAGAACTCTTGCCTGCCCAAAGCCAGAACTCTTGCCTTCCCAAAGCCAGAACTCTTGCCTGCCCAAAGCCAGAACTCTTGCCTGCCCAAAGCCAGAACTCTTGCCTGCCCAAAGCCAGAACTCTTGCCTGCCCAAAGCCAGAACTCTTGCCTGCCCAAAGCCAGACCTCTTGCCTGCCCAAAGCCAGAACTCTTGCCTGCCCAAAGCCAGAACTCTTGCCTGCCCAAAGCCAGAGCTCTTGCCAGCCCAAAGCCAGAGCTCTTGCCCGACCAAAGCCAGAGCTCTTGCCCGACCAAAGCCGGAACTCTTGCCCGCCCAAAGCCGGAACTCTTGCCCGCCAAAAGCCGAAACTCTTGCCCGCCCAAAGCCAGAGCTCTTGCCTGCCCGCCCGCCCAAAGCCAGAGCTCTTGCCTGCCCGCCCGCCCAAAGCCAGAGCTCTTGCCTGCCTGCCCGCCCAAAGCCAGAGCTCTTGCCTGCCCAAAGCCAGAGCTCTTGCCTGCCCGCCCGCCCAAAGCCAGAACTCTTGCCTGCCCAAAGCCAGAACTCTTGCCTGCCCAAAGCCAGAGCTCTTGCCTGCCCAAAGCCAGAGCTCTTGCCTGCCCAAAGCCAGAGCTCTTGCCTGCCCAAAGCCAGAGCTCTTGCCTGCCCAAAGCCAGAGCTCTTGCCCGCCCAAAGCCAGAACTCTTGCCCGCCCAAAGCCAGAACTCTTGCCCGCCCAAAGCCAGAACTCTTGCCCGCCCAAAGCCAGAACTCTTGCCCGCCCAAAGCCAGAACTCTTGCCCTCCCAAAGCCAGAACTCTTGCCCGCCCAAAGCCAGAGCTCTTGCCTGCCTGCCCGCCCAAAGCCAGAGCTCTTGCCTGCCCGCCCGCCCAAAGCCAGAGCTCTTGCCTGCCCGCCCGCCCAAAGCCAGAGCTCTTGCCTGCCCGCCCGCCCAAAGCCAGAGCTCTTGCCTGCCCAAAGCCAGAGCTCTTGCCTGCCCGCCCGCCCAAAGCCAGAACTCTTGCCTGCCCAAAGCCAGAACTCTTGCCTGCCCAAAGCCAGAACTCTTGCCCGCCCAAAGCCGGAACTCTTGCCCGCCCAAAGCCGGAACTCTTGCCCGCCCAAAGCCGGAACCCTTGCCCGCCCAAAGCCGGAACCCTTGCCCGCCCAAAGCCGGAACTCTTGCCCGCCCAAAGCCAGAGCTCTTGCCCGCCCAAAGCCAGAGCTCTTGCCTGCCCGCCCGCCCGCCCACCCAAAGCCAGAGCTCTTGCCTGCCCAAAGCCAAAACTCTTGCCTGCTCGCCCGCCCAAAGCCAGAGCTCTTGCCTGCCCAAAGCCGGAACTTTTGCCCGCCCAAAGCCAGAGCTCTTGCCTGCCCAAAGCCAGAGCTCTTGCCTGCCCGCCCACCCAAAGCCAGAGCTCTTGCCTGCCTGCCTGCCTGCCCAAAGCCAGAGCTCTTGCCTGCCCAAAGCCAGAGCTCTTGCCTGCCCAAAGCCAGAACTCTTGCCTGCCCAAAGCCAGAACTCTATGACTTCTAGGGCTGGGTACCGAACTTCGGTTCTTTTATGGTACCAACCGAAATGCTTCGGTTCTGCAGAGTATCGAAACATGCCTCGTCTTTCGGTACCAAGTTTCGGTGATTGGCTGTAACACTTAACGTGATTGTGTCATCCAGGAAAAATACACAGGTGGTCACGCCTACAGCCAGGGTTGCGAGTGTCGTGTAACCCCTTTAAAATGCCCCCCAGGTCAAAAGTGCGGCTTCACTTTATTAAGACTGATGCCAATAGTGCTCAATGCAAAACATCGTGAACGGAAATAATTTAAGAGCAGAGTTGCTCGGTGACTGCAAGAAGAGCGGACCGCAGCCGGTGCAGCCATCCTCCTCTCAGCAGCCCGTGGGCAGAGCAAAGCCAGAGCGGAGTGAATCATGCTGCTTTCAAACTGGACGCAGCAAGAGCAGCAAAATCACGTCTGCTGCTTCATTTTTGCTGCATGTACCAGCTTCTGACGCGCAGCTGAAGAAGCTTTGCTGCTCTGGATGCGCGGTGCAAAAGTGTGTCTGACACGCGTTGGGCGGAGCTACTCTATCCTTTATTTGCCTTGCAGCTATATTTGCTGTGATCAGTGGGAATAAAGTAGTTTTATTATGTTTTTAAGTGGGAAAATCCACCTGAAAACTTAATCAGTGCAGTCAGTTCATCCTGCCATCCAATATTTCTGTCGGAGCCGCTCAGACCCCCACATACCAGCGGTGCACTGTCAGAAGGATCCCATTCAACGGGCTTGTTTGTCAGACATGGTAATTTTTCTAAAGGAAAACTGCTAAGTAAAAAGGTCCTCACAATGTAACAGTGAATATTAGACACTGAATTTTTTTTTTATGTAAGAGGAAAAATGTAAATGGAAAAATCACAGCTTAAAATAAAACTCAAGATTTGCACTTTTTTATGTTGTGTAATTTTCTTTTTCTTCGAATTGATATTATAAAACTGGTATCGAAAAAGGTATCGTTCAGGAACCGGTATCGAAGTGAAGGTATCGGTATTGGTACCGGAACCGAAAATTCTTGAACAATACCCAGCCCTAATGACTTCCTGAGAGTATCTATTGAATCAGGAAACCAGGCAGGTAATAGGAAAAGGTTTTCACTGATATTTTACAGAAAAGGTGAAATTGAATAAAATAGACTGATAAATAGCTCTGAAAAACGTGTCACTCACACTTCTGAGATCATGGTTATTCCTGCTGGAAATTTGATTCTATCGATATGTAACTGTTGTAATAATCGATATTTTTGTTATTTATCTAAGAATTCAATTAAAAAATTACACTTGTCATCGAAATTAAAATGAGCTACAATAAACTAAACTACAATTTTTAGATTAATGTAATGCAAAAGATTTTTTTCAAAAATTGAACATGGAAAACCAAAACAGCTCTTCCAGAGGAGACTTTAATAAGGACATTTTTAGAAAAGGCCATCGGCATAATCTGAGAGGAATTTTACAAACTGCAAAAACATGCTCTGAGGGCCTCATTGTTGATATATTCTGATTTTTAAGTGTTGCATAAAAATGGGAGCTTTAAATAAAAACCAACACTAAATTATACAGCTTGTCTCACTAAGATCCAATAAATCTTTCTTGTAAATTTACAAACACAGCAAAATATTATTTTCCTTTTATGTACATAAAGGCTTCTCTTGGCCTCTGTGGTCTGTGATTTCAACACTACGTCACACCAGATCAGATGCATTTTGTCACTATGCAGTCAGACGCGTTGGTCAGTAATCCGAAAGAACTTTAATCTCTTTTGTATTTTGTCCAATTTTAACCAGAAGATTATGAATATATTAAATATACATTAGAACTGGAAGTTATAGCTAATCTATAGGTAATTAAAATCCAGTGTAATTATTTTAGTTAAATTATTTTAACTGCAATTTGCTTACTTTTACATAAAGATTAAGTTGCCCTCACCACTTTTGTAATTGAGGCTATGGCTATCAGCAGTTATTCATCACCAACCAAAGAAAATGGCTCTGATCATTCAAATGGTCAAGTTTTAGGGCTAAATGCATTCAAAATGTCCCTTTAACATAGCAGCAGATAAATATGAATAACCTTGAAGTAGAGATAATAACAGTGAAAAATGAACAATGGATCAGGAATGCATTAAATGTAATGATGCTTAAAAGTGTGGGTTAGGTCAGTTGGCACAGAACGTCCAGTTCAGGAGAGGGAGAGCTAGAATAAAAGGGTTTGAGGACTCACAAAATGGTCACGATGTGGCAGTTTCACAGTTCAAGCCAACAGCAGAAGCAATGCAGCACGGGTCAGCAGCTTCTAGCTGCTCAGCAACTGGGCCCAGCTGTTCTGTGGGTGGAAGCATGGATAGTTTTCCCATGTGCTCCAGTGAGGGTGGGCTCACAAAACACTGCGTTTAACTAGGTTTGAAATGCAGGAAAAACAAAGACACTACCTTGTGACTCGTAGGGAGTCTGCATTCTAGCTCGGTCCAGCAAGTAGAGAAAGTTCTCAGTTTCTTTAGGGCTTCAGATGAGGCTTTAGGGCCTCATCTGAATATAGGCATAAAATGTTGTTGCAGTTCATAGTTAAAAAGAACGAGCCCAAAGTTCAGTTCAAACAAATTAAAATTAACCACCTCATGTTCATAGATCACTTTTTCAAAAAAAAAAAAAATTAACAAATTCAAAAACCTATAAATGAACTAGTTCAAGTTCATTTGGTAAATTAAGCCATAATCCTACAAAATAAGACATCATATTTCAACCTTTAAACACCTGTCTATCAGGTAGAATTCTGACCTGTTAGTCGGCCTTCAAAATGTCCTCCTCCACTCCCATTATTATCCTAAATCAGATGCACCTGTTTGAGGTCGTTAGCTGCATAAAGACACCTGTGTCCACCCTATACAATCGGTAAGACTCCAACTACTAACAGCAGATCCAGTCTGTTCCTCTGCTTGGTTTTAATGTGTCACAGCTGCAGGTGAACTCAAACATAAAAAAAAAAAAACATACTCTTTGGTTGATAAAAGTTTGTTTAATTTTATAATTTGGGTTCTCAGGAAGCAAAACAGACCCAGCCCTATTTTATTTTATACTGCATCACACACTGCTGCTGAGCGAGACAAAGGCTTAATCCCAAACTGCCCCCTAAGCACTAAACCTTAACTCTATCACTTCACGCCCAATGAAGTCTCACCCGCAGCGGTGGAAGGTGCCTTAGTTGAAGTCTGGGGGGTATAAATGAGAATGGGACGGCTTCTTCCCTCCAATGGAAAAGGAAAGCAGTTGTTGCTATGGCAACACAGTGACACCATGAGCGTGGCACAGGGTGCCACCTTTCTTTAAACAAAGGTTTACAATCAGATAAAACTATTTTAAAGAGGACCTCCCATTTTGGAATCAATTACCTTTGTTTTGTTTTTTCATGAACTGATTTTCTGTCAGACTGAAGAACTGATCTCTATTCACTGGATTCCTGATTGTCTGTTGGTAGTACAGGGTTTAAGTGAAGCCACCGGCCGCCATATTGGTACTCCCTTATTAGACCGGTCGCAATGTACAACAATACGTGGTCTACAGCATCTAACAACAATGATCTCATTTTCAGGGGGGGCTTAAGACTTTTAAAATAACAATAAATTCATCAGACAGACACCTGCTGTTTCATAGCATAAGTAGATTACTGTATACTATGTGTATATATACACACATATATATATATATACACACACACACACATATATATATATATACACATATATAATTTTATATGAATTTTTCCTTACGTTAGACATGTACATACATTGGCGTATCAATGGATTTTCTTGTTTATTACATCCACTGACAGTAAAATTAGCTGTGAAACGTCTCTACAGCCGGCAAACTGCTTGTTTTTGCAGCCAAGTGCCACTGATGCACTCGATATTTAAGGGCTTAACGGTCCACTTGCCCTACCGACTACGCGGTTTGGCCCTTAATGTGCAGACCCTCTGCAGAACGTCCAAACGGAGGGTTAGTGTTTAGGGGCCGGTTTGGGATTGAGTTCCTTCATGTTCTGGATGAATGAGTCCTGTTCTGATGCGTCTGAATGGAAATACAAAGGCCATAAAAGTTCCTTTCTATTCCCTTATGTTTAACTTGGTTACATGTCGGTAACTGAGAATAACTCACATGAGGAGTATTCAAGAACAAAGTTTTATTTGGTTCATAAAAGTTGTTCAAATCAATTCTTTTGTTTTTGACAAAATAAAAACATGAACATGATTGTCACAGACTCCTGTGGTGTTATTTCTTTCAGCGCTGGTATTTCACTTTTCCCACTCAGACAAATGAAAACTCAAACCTCTTATCAAAATAGATTTTATTCTGCACTGAAGTTGTACTGATCTGAATTATATGATGACACAGATGGATGAGATTCAAGCTGCAAAAGAAGAAAAAAAACAAAAAAACAGAATGGTTCCTGGAGCCCCGACGGTTCCCAGGGGCAGCTGATCCTGAACCAGACCCAAAGCTTTCCCGGGGTTTCCACCTCATCAGAGATAGATAGCCCGGCTCAAAGTTGGGGTTTCACAACCTCAAATACAGTTAAGAAAGAAAAACAAAAACAAATCACACACAAGGCTTAAAAACAGGAATATGAAGAGTCTTCTCAAGTCCAGAAAGTACAGAGTTCTGTTTGGTTCTATTGGGGGATGTGGAGAAATAAACTGAAACGGCAGCGGTCTGATGGGGAGGGGCTTCTGGAGGCGGCTTTGTCCAGTGAAGCTGAGATTTTAGCATGAAACATGTTAGTGATGGAAGAAAAAAAAGCAGCTTAATTTAACCATTAAGGTTTGTTTTCCAGATTTTCCTTTTTGAATATTTTATGTGAACTAAAGGCTGTCACCCAGATCAGCTCTGCATCCAGACCAGCATCTGTTCAGCTCGGGAGAATAAACTGTCCCCAGATCTGCTGCTTTGTGGAAAAATGACATTCATATCACATCAGAATCTTTTTTTAATGAAAAAATGTTTACAGGGTTAAAGGAGGTATTATCTCTGGAACTCGTTTTAAACTCAAAAAGATTCAATGATCAGTTTCCCTCTGAAGTTCACAGCAGGAACATCACCTAGTTTTATTGTTTTTAATTTAAAATAGCAAAGTGTTGCTTTAGTATGAACTTTAAAAGAGAATAAAGTAAAAGCTGAGCGGCGTTTTGGTCATGAAAAACTAATTGGAGGTGAGAAGAGCCAAAGGAGCTGCGGTGGATTTGTTTCTACTTTTTTCAGAGTTGAACCGCTTTGGTTTCTGGGTATTTTATGGTCCTCCTTTCTGAAAACTGCATGAACAGGGGCAAAACGCAGAGGTGGGCCTTATTTCAGCTGCGCTGCCATAACAAACACTTCATCTGCAGACAGTGGGTCAACCTCAGATCAGACATGCCTCCTCCTGATGCGACTTGATGCTGCCCGAGTCTACATCAGCACCTCCACTGCTACCTGTATAACATGGTGGTTTAGCGCCAACATGACATGCTCTGCAGAAGAACCAACAGTTGCTGCACCAGAGAAGAGTCAGATTTATCATCTAAAAAAAATAAATTGTGACTATTTAAGGTTTTTAAAAAAAGTCTTCATCACCAGACGTTTTACTTCTAGTTTTGATATCTCCATCAAACATCATTCAATGCCGTTACTTTCCTAAATCAGCTCTGAACTCGTCCACAAGCTACAGCTAAAATATTAGAAACTAAATAGGACAGCAGCGCCCTCTGCTGTTTGATCTGTAGCTGCAGTCAAAATTATCCATTTTCATAGAGGTTAGAAACAAAATCCACTTCAAAACTGTTGTTTTAAAATTTAGAAAGGGATTCTGGGCAATATTCAGAGCGAAAACTTCAAAGCATTAGGATAGAAAACATTTTTCAATTCTGACCCATTTTTCTTTTCTTTAAAGGGGAAAACAGGAAGAAAAAAAAGCTTTAAATCCTGCACCGTGTTTAAAGCTCCTGAGTTAGTCTGGATCATAATCCAGTCGTTTTAGGATCATTAATGTCAGATTAAAACTCGACAGAGTTTATGGTCTGATAAACCAGCCTGGTCCAGATATCGACAACTGGTTCTTACAGAACCCACCAGGAATAATAAGAGAAGAATTTCTGCAGCTATGAAATCTGGAGGAAATGCTCAGATCTGGGTCTGATGGAACTGCTTTTTTTTTTTTTTTTTTTTTTCGAAAACAAACTTAGTCAAACATCCTGAAAATCATCCATTGTCACAGAAAGGGTTTCAGGAATCCCAGAATTCTGGGAATAGATAGGAAATGTCAGAATATGAGCTGATCTGAGATCTGATCTGCAGCAGTAGAGCTGAAAACTGTTTTATTAACAATAACGTTTTTACCGTCACTTTTCTGAAGCGGAGATGGAGATCTCCCATTAAACAGAAAGCTTTTCATGTTAAAACTGAAGGTTTTAATGGATCTGACCTAAATGTGACCAAAATAAATCTAAAATAAAAATAAAACCTATTGGGTTAAAACACGATGTATGAACATTTCCATTTGTTTAGAGATAAAGTGGTTCCAAGTTCCACTGGAAGCGTGACTCCGGTTAGCATTAGCATGAACTGAACCCCAGGAGAGCATGTAGGGCTTCAGCTCACCTTCTTTACTGAAACCCGTTAAAGCGACAAACTACAGGCGGCAGGATGTGATTTCTAAAGCCAACCTTTACCAGGAGCCCATCAAACCGCATCGTTCTGCGCTCGGCGGCGTGTTCCCTCTGAACGGTTACAGGTGAGTCCTGGCAGAGGGAACCGATCACTTTTCATATATAAAGCTGGAAACATGACAGCAGGTGGAAGTAAAAAAACAAGCAAAGGTGAAGAAATGGAGCTCCAGGCTGAATCCAGGTTCAAATGAGAACAAACCTTCAGAGTGGACAGGCAGGGTTTATTCTGTAGCAGAAAGCCAAATATTAATTTTTTTTGGGGGGGTGGTTAATCTGTTATTTGCCCATGTGGATGCATCAGAGGAAATCCTGGGGATGCACTTCTCCCTTTGCCCCTCCCATAAGATAAAAAATATAAAGACGTTAAAAGGAGAGATCTGAAATTCAAAAAAACAAACTAAGTGCCATTCCATCCTGTGGTGAGGGAGCCGATATGTCCGCACAAAAAGATCTGACTAGTAACATTGATCAACACTTTGTCATTGTTTTACATTTGATGACGATGAGAATGGTTCAAACAGCTTCCATATTTTGGTAAATATACGGATCTGTCGCTTTTTTTTTTTTTTTGCCCCCTTCTGCTTCTCTCTGAGAGTCTGCATGGACAGAAGGTGGCGCCATCATCCCAACGTTCCTCAATCCGTCCATCTGTCAGTTTTATTCCCCCCGCGTCTGGACCTGCTGTGTCGGGTACTTGCTTCCTGTTCCTGTATCCTGCTTCCTGTCTGTCGGTGGGCGGGGCCTAAGCGTGAGCAGTACGCAGGGCAGGCAGGGACAGTCATTTGGCTATGTACACATTCATGGTCGGTCCATGGCTTCCAACGAACAGCAGCACTATTTCCGCAGGTCTAATACGCACACCTGCAGTGGGGGAACAGGAGGAGACAGTGTGAGGTCGCCGTGGCAACAGCAGTAAACAATAAACAGTGCTGGGGGTGCTTACAGAGCCGTCCGACGCGCTGGCTCCCACTTTGTCTCCCGCTGCATTCCAACACACCTCGAAGATCCCGCCGGTCCCTCTGTAGCTGTGCACCAGCGCCCCCGTCTGCAGGGAGACGGTACCGCATGACAACGGGCCGAGCTTTCTCTCAGCTCTAAGAGCAGTTCTCTTCTCACCTGTGTGTTCCAGATGTGCACACATTTGTCAAACGAGCCGCTGGCCAGATGGCGTCCGTCTGGGCTGAAAGCCACACTGTACACCGGCTCCTGGTGTTTGGTCAGCGTGTGGATACAGATGCCCCGGTCCACGTCCCAGAGGCGCACCGTGGAGTCAAACGACGCACTGCGGAGACGGCAGAACCATCCGGTCAGAAAAAGGAAGCCTTTTTTAGCTCCCTGTTCAGAGCTTGAATCAAACCAAGGGCTGAACAGCGAGCAGGAGGTGGGAAACATGAAGACAAACCCACTCTGACCCAGAGAGCTCTGACACACACCTGGCTAGCATGAGGTTAGCGCTGGGATTGTTGGTTCCTGGTCCAGTTGGACTCCATTTAATGGTGTAGATTTCTTTGCTGTGGGCCTGCAGGTCATGGATGCACGAGTCCTGCTTCATACTCCAGATCTGCAGACAGAACGAAAACAGAAGTCACCCTCAGAGGGAAACCGTCTCATTCATCCGGCTGTGAGACCAGGAGACGAGCTAACAGTATGAGCACATTGTGATGTCATTAGAGGATGAAAACAGAAAAAAAACCCACATCAATCTAATTAATTAAATTATTTTTAGTAATCTAATTAAGTTTTACTCTAGTACAAACGGTCCCAAATATTTCATCCTCTGACCCCAAAAGTAGAACAGCAACAGACTGGAGAGCCCTGAAAATACACAGAACTACTTCACTCTAGATTCATTTATGAATAGAAAGTGAAATGTTTATCTTTTTTTTAAATGACATTTAATGATTTAATTGTTGCTCTGTGACTGACTGGTGACCTGTCCAGGGTTTACCCCACAATAAAAATAAACAATAAAATAAACTTAACACACATTTTAGGTTTATAACTTTTAAAGTTGGTTAAAACAATCCTAAAAGTGGAGGGTAGATGATAGAACACGTCTTGTTTCAAATAAATAGATTATTTTCCCATTTTTGGCTGCTACAGATAGAAATAATGATCAGTTTTTGTCACCTCAGCTGGAAGACTGCAGAAGATTCAGAAGACAATGACGATAACGCTGCTCTGCATTGATTATAGAGGAAAACACTCACTGTGAAATCAGCAATGCTTTGCGTTATCATGGAGATGCACCTTACTCTCTCATGGCTTTGCATTGAGCACAGATTAGGAGGAACCAACCTGCTATAATGTTTACAACGCTCAACATAAGCTTTTACTATGAAGTCTGATTACCAAGGTGAAGACAGGAAATGCTAAGTGGTTGCCAAGGTAATGACAGCTGGAAATCAGAAGGAGCTGATTTCAAAGCAGTGCATTCTGACTAAATCCATTTAACAAACTGATGGAAACGGCGTGTAATGTAGGGCTGCAACAACGAATCGATAAAATCGATAAAAATCGACTTTTAAAAGCGTTGGCAACGGATTTCATCATCGATTAGTTGTGTCGCGCAATTAATGCGTCATCCGCCACCGCCGTCATCACATCCACTTGACTGAAACGGGGGAAGAAAAAAAAATACGGCAGACCCCTCCAGCGACTATTTTTCAAAAAAGCGACTAGCGACAAATCTGGCGACTTTTTACGGTGTCACTGGCGGCTTTTGGAGACTCTTACGTGAAAGCATGTAGCGTTCCTACTCTGCCGTGGGGCGCCTACCCCATCCTAACCCCGTTCTCCTGCTCCCACAGGAGTCCCTCTCAGCGCTGCAGTCAGAGGATGTTTACCCTCAGCGTCCAGACTGCAAATGAAGCGTGCAGGCGCCGGGATTGACGGCGCAAATTGATCACAATAATTAAAATAGCCTGCGCTTTGTAAAGTGAAAAAAGTCGTAACATGCAACTTTTGTCAAAACAAATTAACATGGCACTTAACCACCATGTTTGTTTGGTTTTAAAGTGGGGAAACGTAACGTTAGTTTCTCAGGTAGCTCATCTGATGCTTTCCTTACCTTGTTATTAGGTTACAGACAGTGATAAGGTTGGCTACTTATTTTACTTTTAATTTCATTTGAATTAGCTTAAGCAGCGTTTATATTTTCCTTATAAATAAATTAACTTGCAAATTATGAGGGCAAGGCTTTTAAAGTTTAAATCTTCTGGCAAAGATAAAGTAAAGAAGATCCTGCAATTTATGGAAGTAAAGCAGAATAAAATCCAGCAAGATCAGTAATATGTCAATTAATTATATGCCACATTCCCATGAAAATATCTGTCTTTGGAGGATGTGTTTTTAACACCCCTAGATCTCTCATTTTTTTCCCAAATACAACTTATAATTTGAATCACAGGCTATTTTTATCTCTATGGTTAAGTATTTTCTCAAGTAGCAACTTTAACTGTTATACTTTCCTGTCTTAAAAGAAAGAACTCTTCTAGTCTAAAAAAAACTCATTTGTTGAAATGGGGGCCTATTGTTTGAACCCCTTAGGGGCTTTTAAAAACAAAAATGTCTTTTTTTGCGCTTTATGAAACAAAGTACCCTATATTTAGTGGATGTACAGCTACATTTCTCATGTAAGTTTGCGTAATTTTAACACAAACATTTATTTTTCATATTGCACCAGTACAGCTAATGAGCAACCTGTACTTGTGTGCTTGTTTGTTCTGTCTAAAATGCTTATTTTGGAATAAAGATGTTAATATAAAAAATATTTTTTGTCTGATTCATCGATTAATCAAAAAAATAATCGGCCGATTCATCGATTTTTAAAATAATGGTTAGTTGCAGCCCTAGTGTAATGTAAACGATGACCTGTCCTCCATGTTTGTGCTGCAAACGTCTGGACCACGCCTGCTGGTAGGGCTAGAAGCTCTGAAATGGTGCGCTAACAAATCATCTAATATGTCTTTAATTTAAATAAGAAAAAGGGAGTCATATTTTTTTTGTTATTCTAATTTAATAAAAACAGAAACTAAAACAGCAATTTATTTGATTTATTTTGAACAAATACACTAAATGGCAGACCCTTCACTGCTCTGGTTTCCAGAAGGAATGATGTGACTCTGATAGGCTGCTGAGAGAAATGTTTCTATAACAAAATCCCCTTTGATGTTAGTTCTTTGCTAAATATTAGGTTAATTCCTTAAAGTCGTAGGGAAACGGCTGTTCCAAACGTTGCTTTTCCGAATTCTCCCGAGTGGTTCAGACTTTACACGAGTGAATAAAGTGAATGTGATTGGTCGATTATCAAGGGGCGGGATTGTTGTGGCTGAAGGATTGCACTGCAAAAAATCTAAATCTAGATAAGTAATTTTTTCTTAAAATAAGTATATTTGTTCTTGAATTGAGGAAGTAAAAGAGACATTTTGCCAATGGAACAAGATAATTTACACTTAAAATAAGAAAACACAATTGCATTGTCTTATTTCAAGTGCATTTTATCTAATTATCTTATTTTAAGAATAAAATTACTCATTCCATTGGCAAACTATCTCATTTACCTACTCAAATTAAGGGTGAATACACTTAATTTAAGAATTTTTTACTTATTTCTAGATCGTTTTTGCAGTGTGCAGCCTTTTTGGTTGCGCCGGTTTGTCAGAAGCATCTTGCTAACCAGTTAGCAACTTAGAGCTAGTAGGTTCCCAATGGGAAATTCCATTGGGACCAAGTAGCACTAAATTGGTGACTTAGAAACGACGCTGTCAAGGAACGCTATGGACAGCGGAAACATGCAAGAGGAGGAGAGTTTAGTGTCGGAGGTCGTGGATGAGTCTCCTCCGTCATCCATTTTTTATTTAGAGGAGGAAAGCGGGGACGAAGATGTTGTGGAAGAGGACGCCAGGGCGACAGAAGCTTGGTTTGGTGTAGAAGGCTTCCAGCCGTACATGTTTGAGCCCTTGCTTCGCAACGCTGCCAGTTCTGTTAGCTCTACGCCTGCCGAAGACACAGACGTCCATCCCCATGAACACTGGGACGGAACTCAATGGTAAAGGAAATTATCCTTATTTCTTATTTCAACCGTTGCGTATATTCAGGGTTTATACAGAAAGGACAAACTCTAATTTAATGTTCTTTTAATGCTCTTAGATATAATTTAAATGCCATTAATAAGTACCCATTACTCTCTCTTTATATATATATATATAAACACGGCCAAATCCTTCATATAATCTTTACCATCGACAGGCTGCAGCCATGTCCCGAATTTCTCGTTTTCCAGCCACTTATGTTAAAATTTGCATTTTCCCATTTTCTAGCTTTTTCTCTGCCTCGAGCTTCTGTTCCCAACATATGGCTTCAGGATCAAACAGGAGCAGTTCCACGCAAACATGTGGAACCAGTTAAATCTGATATTTGACAACATTTTTTTTAAATTCTTTATTAAGGATTTTAAATGCCATGATAATCACATTTAATGAATTTTAATGCCAACTAAGGCCTTAATTTAAAAAATAATAAATTAATGACTTTTAATGATTTTTAATGACCCGCAGAAACCCTGATATTGGCTGCGACATATGAATCAAGATGCTATGACCGAAAAAATTTGATTGACAGATGACCGTTGATATATGATTGGCCGAATTTAGGTGTTCAGGCTGATGTATAACTAACTGGCCTGCATAAGATAATGAAGAATAAAGAACACAGATTTTAAGACAGAATTTTTTTAGGGAAATTTTCTAACTTTTGGGACAATATCGTTTGAAAAAGAGTATATTTATATACACGTTTAAGCCAGAATGATTTGACATTTAAATATGATTTCCCTACGACTTTAAACGTACAATTTTTTTTCTCTAACCGATTAGAAGATCAAAGCAAAGTTATTGGCTTCTCTGAATAATTCACAATGGACTAAAAATGAGCATAAAAAGCAATTAGCCAAACAATCGTCTGTTTGGGAGCTGGTTTCGATTTAATGTGGATTGAAAAGGAAAAGCCTTACCTTCAGCGTCATATCGTCGGAGCAGGATGCCAGCAGGTTCCCCGTCGGGTCCCACTTGATTGCATTAACTTCATTCTGCAGGGAGACAGACAGACAGACTGGCTCATCATCGGCTGATCAACGACAGGAAGGAGAGCGTTTCTCTGCACATCACTCACCGAGTGTCCCTGGAATGTCTTAATGGGCCGGTCCTGTCCCAGTTTACAGACGTGGATGCACATGTCTGTACTACAGGAAGCAAACGTATTGTTGCTCTGCCAGTCCACGTCCAGAGCAGGAGCTGTGGGAAACATTCAGAAGGCTGAGTTCAGAAACTGGCCGGATGAGTGAGTGGGATACAGAAGAGCCTGGTATACCTGAGTGGAAGGGGAACTGTTGTTTGGCCTCTCCTGTGTGAGCGTCCCAGATGATTGTGGTCTGCAGGATTGAATGATGACGTTAACCTCTGCTGACTGTTCAAACTCAAAGAGCTGATGTGTGGCTTACCTTGTCTACTCCTGCACTTAGGATAAAATTGCCTTTTTTGTTCCACTTAAGGGCGAAAATGGGACCTTTGTGTTGTCCCAGAGTACTGGCCAGATTACCTGTAGAGGACAGAAACTTTTTATGAGTCTAAAAGAAAAATCTGGAGCATTCCAGAATCCTGCCAGTAGATGGCAGCAGAGCACACCCTGCGATGAGGAGAATTATCCCAGCATTAAAGGAGCATCAAAATAAAAACAACTCAAGTTTGGGCTGATTTTATCATGAGCTCCTAAACAAGAATATTTTCCTTTCATGAGGCATCTCACCATCTTTGGTCCATATTCTGGCGAAGCCGTCATATGAGCCTGTAGCCAACAGCGTGCCCTCACTCTGCAGGGGAACAAAGAGGGAGATTATTGATAGAAGCCAGCATGGCCGCCACCTTGAGGACTGTAAAAACAACAAACAACTGTATGTCAACACAACTAATACCGGGTTACCGCGGTAACCCACCAGCTCGATTACTGCTCTGTGTGCGTCTCTGATGAGCTGCTGCAGTGTCTGGTCTCTAATCTCTTTGATGGAAATAAAGAAACTAAACAAAAATAAAGAGAAAAGATGGAGGTTTGGAGCGATAAATGGCTCTGAACAGAGATTTTAAACCCTTATTGTGTTTGTTTGTTTGTTCAGGTGGAGCAATCAGCTCAGTGTTGGCAGCAGCCTTTCTCCAGTGCTGTCCTCCATCCTCTAATGGAACGACCAGTTTCTGAGCGGGTTCTGACCTGGTTCCCCATCCCTCCGTTTCTTGCTGCTCTCTATGTTTTTCCATGCAGTCCAAAGGTCATTAGAGCTGCTTTGCCATCTTGTCTGTAGTGTTTATGGTTAACCTTTCCCAGCCTTTTCTTTAATCTGCTTTTTTTCTACACAAAGGTCAGTTTTACAGAGAGAACCGGAACCTTTTTTGCTGCATCAGAGTCTCCAACCTGAGCAGAACCGCTTCAGATTTAATCTGTTCTGCCTTCTTGGTTGAAATGGATCTTGCTTCCTAACCAGCCAGGCTGACTGGCTCAGACTCTCTGCTCTAAAACAGTCCTGGAAGGTCCACCCTTGTGCTAGAATTACCCATAATGCAACAGTTCTTCCTTGTGATGATAACAGTCAGATTACAGCTACAGTGCAGTTATGTTTTAATGAAGGTATCCTAAATGATGAGCTGGATGTTTCTATGATTTTAGCAACTGGCTGCTGGAAGAACTTTTCTTTTCTATCTTCTTTTTTTTTTATTGAACTTTTGTGCAAAGCAGGGAAACACAAAAAGTTAAACACTCTACATACATAGAAGGATATACACACATATAAACAATAAATAAATAAATGGAGCCCAAAAGCAGAAAAAAAACAAACATAACTCTAGAAATTTTCCTTTTGTTGCCAAGCTAAATCTAATAAACCCAGTCTCATTCTCTGAGCTGCAGGCGCATCCAAGTAGTCCAAAATTTCTATCTTCTTTTAACGTTTTAAAGTCACATCCACTGTTAATTTTTTTGAGCAGTATATTTTTTCCCCCATCCAACTGATAACAGTGCATCACAACAGAATATATTGTTCTGTTTAATGATATATATACATTATATATTATAACGATAACAGAAGCAACTTCTTTCAGTGTTGTAATGTAATTGCCATCCTCTAGAGCAGGGGTCACCAACGCGGTGCTCGTGGGCACCAAGGGGCCCTCAGGGACCACATGGAGTGTCCACACCGTCTACTGAAACTTCATTTCATTCTGTCGCACTTCATTTTTTTAATCATTTATGGAGGATTTCATCATATTATTCATAAATAGCTTGTTCGCCATCTACAACCCCTAATCCAACGCCGGACGACGCACAGTTCACCCGTAAGAGTGCAAACGGCTGCAAACCAACAGACCGTTGCACAGGGCTACAAACTAGCGTCCTGTAAGGTGTCTGTAAGGTATGCAAGGCGTTGTGGACGGCACTACAGCAAGAGTTTCTACCATTAGGTACATTAGGAAACACGAATAGCGTAGAGCGGATGTAAAATTGACCAATCAGAGGCCTCCTTTCTGTGGCCCTGTCTGCGGTCCCCTACAATTGGGGGGGCGCGGCTGCCTTTGACATTGGGCTCTACCCGCTCCTGTTCAGGCTGGTCTGCTGTATTTACAGCATGGGCCAGACTGACTGCCCGGGTTTGGACCCTGAAACTTCTGCATACTGTTAGTGTGTGGGCTTACATTCCAATCCAGTGAGGTGACGTCTTTGTTGCTGGGGACGTCCTGTCCTCCTTCTCTGATGCAGTGCCTCAGCACCAGCTGTGTGGAGCTGCTTGTACTGTTCTCACTCAGGTTCCAAATACGAGCCGTGGAATCCCCAGACCTACAGGGAACCAGAAAAGATCAGGATTTCAACCTACGGCAGCTGTTGGATCAGAGGGACCCGCTTAGGGGATGGCCACTCACCCAGAGGCCAGCAGGTCGCTCACTGGGTTCCAGGCACAAATAAAGACCTCCGACTCGTGACCTCTGAGGACCATGGCCTTGTTCTGAGGGATCTCCACATCGCCGTCCACTTCCATCAGATCTGAGTGGTTGTCTAAGGATACAGTTGGACGTATCAGACACACGATTTAGTTAGTCAGCCAGGATTTTAATGTTTTTAGAACAAAATCAAAATGTTATTTTTGTTTAGGAACCATCATATAGCCTAGGTCGGCTATAACCTCCATAACTGGCATCTCCCTCACTTGCTAAGGCATGGGCTCCGTTCTCCTCCCCGTTGGCAGTGTTCTCTCCGTTCTTGGCGTTCCCAGTAATGCTGCCGCCTGCAGCCGATGCTGGTGCTGAAGCTGCCGCCTGCTGCTGGGCCATCTTGTCACGGTAAGCCTGCTGCCTCGTCTGGACCACGTCTGGCATCACCGCATCGATGAGGGACAGAGACTCGATCGGCCGTCCATCGAATAAAGTGCCGTCCTGCAGAGCGAGAGGAGGGACAAACAGTTATGGTAAGAGACACTCTTTGAGCCAAGATGAGACTAACTGAATAAATGTTCCCACCTCGTTGATGCTGACTTCAGCCTCCACATACTGCAGGCCTTTCTGGATGATGCTGATGAGGGCAGCAGGGGGCACCAGAGCTCCGTTGATGTTGGACTGACTGATGTGGCTCTCTATACCAAATGTAAACGCAGAGTGGGAGAACCCTGACAAAGAGACATGGAAAAGAGGTGTTTATCAACGTTGCTATGGAAACAACAGACCCCACAGACTACATGTTACTTCACCTTTTTCTTTTGTTTGTTTCTTTTTAAACCTCCTAATCCAGACTTTGATGAGGCATCATAAAAACTAAACCAAACATAACATTTAGAAATATAAACATAACATTGCATCCCTTTTTTTATTGCATCATTCACATCATTATTGGACATAACGTACACAGGGTTTAAACAGGAATGAAATTAGCATTTTCTCATTCTCTAGCTTTTTCTCCGCCTCGAGCTTCGAGTTCTATCTGATATATCTAATGAAAATTGTTGAAATGTTTTTTTTTTAAAATAAGATTTTAAATGCCACGATAATCCTGTTTAATGAAATGTAATGCCAATTAAGGCCTTAACTAAAAAAATTATAATTAAATGACTTTTAATGATTTTTAATGACCTGCGGAAGCACTGCTACAGATTTAGATTTACAACTTGGAAATAAAACAAAACTCATTATCCAGAACTTTGAAATCAAATCTAAAGTTGAAACAATTGATCAGAATGATGGATTATTTAAATAGTCATAAAATGATGTGGTAAATGAATGACATTGTTAGCTGGACTAAACACACCAGTCATAACAACACAGCAACAATTCAATCAAAGCTGCACAAAACATATACCATATTTTTCGTACTATAGGTCACATCTACGGAAGAGCATTAGGGCCACTGGAAAAAAAAAAAAAAAAAGTTAACTGATTTTTTAATGTTATTTCAGTATAGTATGGGAAAAATGTCAGAATTCTGAGATTAAAGTCAGAATTCTGACATTTTAGAGTTTAGATTAAACTGAAATAAAATTTAAAAATCAGTTAACTTTTTTTTTTTTTTTCCAGTAGCCCTAATCCTCTTCCGTACACATCAGCCAAAAAATGCATTATGAAGAGTAAAAAAAAACACATGTACTCGCACCGGACTACAAGTCCCACCTTTTTGAAAGGTTAATCTATCCATTGAATCCGTGTTCTGATAACTGGTTCATGGTAGGTTACTGCTCGAAGAGCGCATTGTTTTATTTCATGAACGAGCGTCTGAGAAGCAGCTACAGGGTTTATACAGGAACGAGTAACTGTAATGCTTTTTAATTCTCTCTTAATGCTCCTGGAAATAATTTTAAATCAATCAACAAGTACCATAATATGGCAATATTCTTTGTAATCTTTACCGTCGACAGGCCAGAGCCATGTCCCAAATTCCTCGTTTTCCAGCCAATGCATTTTCGCATTCTCTAGCTTTTTCGCCTCGAGCTTCTTTTCCGAACATACGGCTTTACGATCAAATGGAAGCAGTTCTGCACAACGGAACGAGTTATATCTGCTATAATATATCTGACAAAATTGTTTATGTATGTATATATATTATTTCTAAATAAAGCATTTTAAATGCCACTATAATTACATTTAATTAATTTTAATGCAAATTAAGACCTTTATTCAAAAAATAATAATGTAATGACTTTTAATTATGTTTAATGACCCACAGAAACGTTATACGTGCCAGTGGCCCTCTCGCCTACTCTGGTCGTTTTGAATATCACCACTACTATCATTAATACTATCACTACAGTTTGCTCGCGAAAGTTTCAAAGTCATCCAGGTCATAGTCATTCAAAAAAAATTAAAAACAATCCACTGGACTTTGTTTCCAAGTTTGGAGACGTTTCGCTTCTCATCCAAGAAGCTTTTTCAATTCAAAATGTCAGGAATAACGTTGAGTTCGAGGTTTTATACAGTAGCCCAACAAAGCCTTGTTTTTGTTTTGAAAACATGCAAATTGGAACAGACGAAGGGGTCCACCCCTTTGGAATGGGGCTCATTTGGCTTCTTTTGTTAGACTTCAATGCCCCATACCTGTCTAAGTGTCTGAAAGGTCGGTCATTAAAGGGGATTTTTGGACTGGCTGAATAGACGAGGTCCTCCGCTCTCCTGTATAGCGGCTGGGGTTGCAATGATAACGGGAAGGGATTTTTCAATAGCTGCATTGTAACTGTTTAAGGTTGGTTTTTCTTGAACATAAATGGCTTCCTTCAGGCCCCTCTCAAACCACCTATTTTCTTTACCCAAAATGTGAACATCCGGTCTTCAAAATAATGTTCTTTGTCCATAAGGAGTAGACATTCAACAGATTCTTGTCCAGACGAGGAAGCTCTTCTGTATTGGGCCATGCGTTTCACTACCGTTATAGACGTACATGTAAAAGGGCTAACTGCCTTATTGCCATTTTCAACTACATATTTACTTACTTTCAGCTTAAATTCAGCAGTATATACATTTCTTTTGGGTGGCATATTTATATTCAGTCGAAGTTGTAATGCTAACTTGTTTTATTGTGGTAAGTTGTAAAAAAATTTTCTTTCAGGGGTATTAATAGAATACATGTTGCTTGCAAAGCTACATAGCGCCCTCTCGTGGAGAGAAAAGAAAAGTTTATATTTCACAAGAGTATAAGTCGCATGGCCAGCCGAAACCATGGAAAGATTGCGACCGAAAAATACGTTAAACCTTTTCAATTCAACACAAAGAATAAACCATCTCTGTCTGTAAATATGCGTTATCCAGAACAACGGCACCACCTCCACTTTCATTATTTATTTGATCATTAAATAATGTTTATTTAGTTATATAGTTATGGACTTTACAATTAAAAAGAATATTTCATAAAACATAATGATACAAATACAGTAGTAGCTATTCAAAATGTAAACACTTGACTTGACTGGACCTTGGCTGGTCTCCTACAATTCCTTTTTAAACACCTAAAATATTTTTTCTGTCAAGATTTGTGGACATTAAGATCTAAAGAGAAGCAACATCTCCTGGTCAGACCCTGTAATTCAGTGAAAGGGTGGAGTCACAGTAAAATACTATGCAGAGGATGAGAAGGCCAGTGGCTGGAAGTTGGAGGGGATTTCGCTGCCATTCAGCTGGCTTTTGACTGGGAACGGCCATTTTGAATGACTGCTACTCTAATGTTACAACTGCTTTTTTTTTATGGTGAATTTTTTTACCCATTTGGTCCTTGGGACATTTACCTGTATGTATTTTTTTGCTACATTTCTGAATCAAAATCAGAGATGTAACAATCCAAATTTTTCCTGATTTTATCGGCTGATCTCCGATACGATCCAATTCAATTGATGAATGATGGAATCATATATCTTAGCATGTGAGTGAAGGCTTTAGCCATGAAATAAACATGAATAAAAGAAGGTAAATTTTAAAAATACAGTTTATGTCTTCAGCTACAACTCAGACCACCACCTGTTACCGTCTCAGACTCTCCCACCACCGTCTCTCTCTAAGACAATCCTACAAGTTCTTAAGGTTCTGAAGTTGGTGATTATAAAAACTATTTCAGTTCTACAAACTTTGACCCATTTTTAGGTACAATAAAACATCCATCCTGCTGGACACTGAACGTAGCTGAGCAGGAGAAAGTCAGGCCAGTTTAACGACTGGTGGATCATTAGTATCAACTGAGAAGCAAACACATGGAGTCTGGTTAGATTTAATTAGGTGGAAACAGATGGTTTGTTTCAGACGTTCAAAAGGAAATAAAATCAAATCTCTAAAAATGAGATAAAAAGTTGAGACACTAAACAGCAACTCAGAGCCTCAGCCTTTGTTCAGCTCCGTTAAAGCTTGTTTATGGTTTCATTCCCAGCCCACAACAAATAGTTCTTCATGTTCACCTTCAAGAATATTCTGTGAAATAATATGTTGGTGTGATCAGCTGCTTGTGTAAATAATGAATTAAAAGTGACAAAAAAATTAAGTCTGAGTAAAACCACAGAAGATGGAAACAAAGACCTGCTGAGAAAGAAAGCTTTTCTTTTTAAACGGCTAAAGGATAAAAGCCTGAGGGAAGAGGGGGAGGATACCTGATTCCTGTAGGTATCTGTAGACCAGGAAGTTGACCTCATCACTGCTAATGCTCATCTTTAATCCTGTTACACCATGAGGTCAGCACGCACACTCCTAGCCTGAAACACAGAGAGAGGATCATCAAAGGCAAGAAAATAAGCAAACATCACAGAACCATAGAAAATGTGTTAGGAATAAATTCATCCAGCTTATGAAATAAACACATGTTAAAACAATACATACTAAATAGTAAATAGTTTAATGAGACTTATTTGTTTGGACTCATGTAAACAAATGACAGGCTAACAGTTGTCCTGTTAAAGTACATTTAAAGTACATTTATACTAAATTACTAAAACCGTGACATTCTGATGATGCGTTCAAATCAAGCGTGTCTAGGGGAAACTTCCCAGATCTTTTGGTGGCTTTGCTCTGCAGTGCATTAGCTGTGGCTACAGCCTGCTAGCTTCACCGCGCCATCAAATAAGAGGAGCTTCTATCTGCTCATTGGTTCAACTCAACAAGGCGGACCTGGATTTTACTGAGCGAGTCACAGAGCTTAGCAGATACAGGATTTAGACAGGAATGAGTAACTTTAATGCTTTTTTTAATGCTCTTAGAATTAATTTTAATGCCATCAAAAAGTACCCATGATTCTCATATATATTTATATATTATATATATATATATATATATATATATATATATATATATATATATATATATACACTATATTGCCAAAAGTATTTGCTCACCCATCCAAATTATTGGAATCAGGTGTTCCAATCACTTCCATGGCCACAGGTGTATAAATTCAAGCACCTAGGCATGCAGACTGTTTTTACAAACATTTGTGAAAGAATGGGTCGCTCTCAGGAGCTCAGTGAATTCCAGCGTGGAACTGTGATAGGATGCCACCTGTGCAACAAATCCAGTCGTGAAATTTCCTCGCTCCTAAATATTCCACAGTCAACTGTCAGCTGTATTATAAGAAAATGGAAGTGTTTGGGAACGACAGCAACTCAGCCACGAAGTGGTAGGCCACGTAAACTGACGGAGCGGGGTCAGCGGATGCTGAAGCGCATAGTGCGAAGAGGTCGCCAACTTTCTGCAGAGTCAATCACTACAGACCTCCAAACTTCATGTGGCCTTCAGATTAGCTCAAGAACAGTGCGCAGAGAGCTTCATGGAATGGGTTTCCATGGTCGAGCAGCTGCATCCAAGCCATACATAACCAAGTGCAATGCAAAGCGTCGGATGCGGTGGTGTAAAGCACGCCGCCACTGGACTCTAGAGCAGTGGAGACGCGTTCTCTGGAGTGACGAATCGCGCTTCTCCATCTGGCAATCTGATGGACGGGTCTGGGTTTGGCGGTTGCCAGGAGAACGGTACTTGTCTGACTGCATTGTGCCAAGTGTAAAGTTTGGTGGAGGGGGGATTATGGTGTGGGGTTGTTTTTCAGGAGCTGGGCTTGGCCCCTTAGTTCCAGTGAAAGGAACTCTGAATGCTTCAGCATACCAAGACATTTTGGACAATTCCATGCTCCCAACTTTGTGGGAACAGTTTGGAGCTGGCCCCTTCCTCTTCCAACATGACTGTGCACCAGTGCACAAAGCAAGGTCCATAAAGACATGGATGACAGAGTCTGGTGTGGATGAACTTGACTGGCCTGCACAGAGTCCTGACCTCAACCCGATAGAACACCTTTGGGATGAATTAGAGCGGAGACTGAGAGCCAGGCCTTCTCGTCCAACATCAGTGTGCGACCTCACAAATGCGCTTCTGGAAGAATGGTCAAAAATTCCCATAAACACACTCCTAAACCTTGTGGACAGCCTTCCCAGAAGAGTTGAAGCTGTTCTAGCTGCAAAGGGTGGACCGACGTCATATTGAACCCTATGGATTAGGAACGGGATGTCACTTAAGCTCATATGTGAGTCAAGGCAGGTGAGCAAATACTTTTGGCAATATAGTGTATATATATATATATTAGTGGTGGAACGGTTCACAAAATCCACGGTTCGGTTCGATTCACGGTTTCGTGGTCACGGTTTTCGGTTCGGTTCGATATACGTTGATTGTTACCACGAAATCCCATAAAAATGTATGAAATTAATGAAAAAATCCCCCCAAAAATAATGGATTGTAATTATTTTTAAGTGATCCGCGGAAACCCTGGACCATTTCCGTATGTTTTGCTGCTTTGAATTTAATCATCTGGCGCATGCCCTCTACGATCTCCAAGGAACTCAGAGGGGAGTGGACGGGAGCCACAGTTGAGGCTGTAGGCTTTGCTTTGAGCAGCCGGTCTGGAGCGGAGCGCTGATGGAGTATGTGGGATTTCGGGGTTAGCATGACATGTTGGTCGTGTTGCTGTTAGCATAAACAAAACGTGTTGCACAATGCTTGCACACTGTTGCACTTTTTTCCACAACTTTCTTCCCGCCGTCATCGTAGGTCACTCTAAATGCAAAGTGGTCCCATACAGCAGACCTATAAAGTGCTGCTGGCGTGTCTTCCAACTCCTGTTCTTTCCCACTCGCCATTCCCACACAATTCTCCACAACAACTGATTGTTTTCTGCTACACCCGGCTACGTTGCTTCGCTTCTTCTTCTTGTTTACTACTGTTGGTTGGCTTTGGTCGCAGTACCGCCACCTTCTGCTCTGAGTGTAATCGCTTCACCTATGAGAAAAAGGAGCAGCGCATGAACCGAACGCAACACACGCGAACCGAACCGAGACAGTTTTCATAAACCGTGCCATCCCTAATATTTATATATATATATATATATATATAAATTATAAATAATGGCAAATATAAATTTTCCCCATTCTCTAGTTTTTTCCCTCGAGCTTCTTTACCAGGGTTCCTACAGCATAAGGCAAGTTAAATTCAAGACTTTTTAATGCCACTTGAAATTAAAATTTAAGACCAAATTCACAAGAAACACAAGAAAAACCTGCTTGCAACAACTAAACCCAAAGGTTTATTTTAACATAAAAAACTGCACTAATGTTTCAAATTTTGAAAAGCTTCCCATACAGGAAGAAAGCTAAAAACACACAAATGACAGATATATTTTAACAATTATTTAACTGAATTCACAAACTTTGTTTTAGCAGGGAACAAAACAAATCAGTTTTAAAGCCACAACATAACCAGTGCTAAGTCTTTTTGCAGCTATTTTTCTTTGTATCGTTTTCTTAGTATGTTTGATTTGATGATAAGTGGAGGCGTTGCAGAGACAAGGTTGGAACTAAACTGAGAAATACCGGCTGTTTCTCGGTAACTCGATTTTGACGCTTTGTGTTTCGCGCTTCGCATGTGTGACTCCACTGCCTTAATTCCCATCGTTCTGAGCTTTAAATCGCTTCTTGCACAAAATCCACTGAGCCTCATGTATGTTCCCTGGTTTTAGCCATGGAGAAAACTGTTGGCTGGAGACAATTTTGGTTACATTTACACTTGCTCATATTTTCCAGACAAAAGTTAATGGTGCATCTCCAAAATGTCCCGGCCGCAACAACGCTTTTATTGGTTTCGCTATCGGGAAGGAAGCAATAATGGCGAACCATTTATTTATTTTTTTTTATATAAAAAATTAATTAATTTTAACATTTTATTTAGATTACAAAAATAAATCGTGATAAAAATAATCCTATTTATGAGGTTTTAAAAATTAAGACCTACAAAAGACTGATTTAATAAATTTTAATATGGGGGCGTGGCCTAGGTCTCAACATGGAGTAGACGTGTTTTGAGGGAGCGCCGACTTAACTCCACTATTTTCTCACCCTAAATAATAATATTTAAACTTCTGCCTAGCATATTCATAGTGCACCATCACACTATGAACAGAACAACCAAGCCCAAACTTAATAAGAAAGACAAAGGCTCGGGGGAGGAAACTTTGGATGACCGGACCAAACTAGCAAGCCTGGAAGTGGCTAAGGCTAACACAAGCCCCATGTGCTCTCCAGGTCCATCGGCCACCAATGAGGATGTTCTGTCAGCTATAAGTGAGCTTAGCAGCACGGTCGACACGAGGTTTACTGAGCTCAACGGATCAATTTCCAGTCTCAAAGCGGCGCTCTCGGATATTTGTGACCGTGTGACATCAACCGAGGCCGCAGTTGGGTCACAGGATAGACGGATTTCGGAGCTAGAGAAAAGGTACGACAGTCTGGCAGCTCAATGCTCACTACAGCAAGCAAAGCTGGAGGATTTGGAGGCGTGCTCACGCCGGCAGAATATACGCATTGTAGGCATACCGGAGAGAGCCGAGAATGGTAGACCCACGGAGTTTGTCTGTAAACTGCTGCCCAAATTGCTGGGAGAGGACAATTTTGATGGTCCAATTGAAGTGGATCGGGCACACCGGAGCCTAACGCCTGCCAAAGACGGGAAGGCGAGAGCCATCATTGTCAGGATAAATTTTAATACCAATTAAGGCCTTAGTTTTATTTTGAAGAATTCAATGCCTCTTAAGACTTTTTAAGGACCCGCGGGAACCCTGTTTACGATCAACCGGAAGCAGTTCCGTGCAAACATGTGGAACCAATTATGTCTGACGAAGTTGTTATTATTACCGTTATTTCATTTTTTAAATGCCACGATAATCACATTTCATGAATTCTGATGCCAATTAAGGTCTTAATCTAAAAAATAATAATTTAATGACTTTAAGTGATTTTTAATGACCTGTGGAAACCCTGAGATAGGTCACCCTTGGGACACTTGCGTAACCCATCAAAACCTACAAAAAAAGTCTTGGAGCCATGGTCCAACATTACACAGACTTTGGCATCTCTTTCACAGGATAGTAAAGCAGCAGATGATGATCTTTGATCTGTCTGTCAACCCGCAGGACAGTAGAGGAGAAAAAGGTTCCGCCTCTCTGACATGCTGGCTCTTTGTTTGCTGTAGCTGTCACCAAACGGGCTGCGTTCAGGACACAGAACAACGGCAGGCAGGCAGGCAGGCAGGCAAAACAAATACATGTAGAGAACATAGTAACATCAGCTGTCTGGATCACGACCACATAAGGTTTAGCATGTTGTAGCATTCAACAAACGGAGCCAGACTGGAATATATTAAACACACAGAGGGACTGAAGTCGTTTCCTGTCCTTTTGATTCAAGGAATAAAACAGAAAGCAGCGTGCTTTCCAAATCCTTGTTTAACCAAATAGTGTGGATGTAATGATGGATTCAAATGACCCCGCTTTTTAAAAAAGTCCGTAGTCACGTCATATGTTTATACCAAAAAGACCAAATCCAGTTAATTATCCTGAAATAAGGTTGTATTCTTCAAACATTTGTCCTGATGGGGTTTTAATGCCAGGCTCATTTAGCTAACATAGACATGGCGCCATCTACTGGGAGCAAGCTGAACTACCAGGAAGCCAGTAGTGGTCTAAATCCAGACAATGATGTAATGCCTTGCATAAAACCTACAGCTCAGGGGATATAGCTTAAAGCATTGCTAACACAAGTAGCGCTATTAGCTACTGTAGGACATGTCCTCACATGTCAATCAACTGAGCTTTAGTGAATTCCAACAGTCAGACTGTTTTCCCAGAGCAACTCTAGTTTTGTCTCTCTTGGAATCAAACATATTTTTTTTTCTCTTTTTTACTCATGATCCTTGACTTTTCTCCCATTTTTTTTCACTCGCCTTCAGCACTTTGGCTTGTTGACCAGTTGTATAAATTTGCAGTGTCGTAATACCAGTCAGGTGATGTAGTTACAATAAATATGCACAGAATGGCTTCATTTACTGAAAAAGTTGAGCAAAATAAAGCCTAAAAGACAAAAATAACAGACACTCTGCAAGCAGGACGCTGTGTTTTGTCATAACACTCTGCATGTAAACTAGGGCTGCAACAACGAATCGATAAAATCGATAAAAATCGACTTTTAAAAGCGGTGGCAACGAATTTCATCATCGATTAGTTGTGTTGCGCGATTAATGCGTCATCCGCCGCCGTCGTCATTGCCGTGGGGCGCGTCCCCAATCCCAACCCCGCTCCCGCAGGAGTCCCTCTCAGCGCTGCAGTCAGAGGATGTTTACCCTCAGCGTCCAGACTGCAAATGAAGCGCGCATGCGCCGGGATTGACGGCGCAAATTGATCACAATAATTAAAATAACCTGCGCTTTGTAAAGCGAAAAAAGTCGTAACATGCAACTTTAAAAACAAATTAACATGGCGCGAAAGCACCACTTATGACGCAGCATCTGAAAATGAAACACGTTGGAGCCTTCGATGGCAGTGAAGAGAGCTGATCAGCAGGCTGAGCGACCATGTTTGTTTGGTTTTAAAGTGGGGAAACGTAACGTTAGTTTCTCAGGTAGCTCATCTGATGCTTTCCTTACCTTGTTAGTAGGTTACAGACAGTGATAAGGTTGGCTACTTATTTTACTTTTAATTTCATTTGAATTAGCTTAAGCAGCGTTTTTATTTTCTTTATAAATAAATTAACTTGCAAATTATGAGGGCAAGGCTTTTAAAGTTTAAATCTTCTGGCAAAGATAAAGTAAAGAAGATCCTGCAATTTATGGAAGTAAAGCAGAATAAAATCCAGCAAGGTCAGTAATATGTCAATTAATTATATGCCACATTCCCATGAAAATATCTGTCTTTGGAGGATGTGTTTTTTACCACCCCTAGTTCTCTCATTTTTATTCCAAATACAACTTATAATTTGAATCACAGGGCTATTTTTTATCCTATGGTTCAGTATTTTCTCAAGTAGCAACTTTAACTGCTATACTTTCCTGTCTTAAAAGGCAGAACTCTTCTAGTCTAAAAAAAACTCATTTGTTGAAATGGGGGGGCCTATTGTTTGAACCCATTAGGGGCTTTTAAAAACAAAAATGTCTTTTTTTGCACTTTATGAAACAAAGTAGCCTATATTTAGTGGATGTACAGCTACATTTCTCATGTAAGTTTGCGTAGTTTTAACACAAACATTTATTTTTCATATTGCACCAGTACAGCAATGAGCAACCTGTACTTGTGTGCTTGTTTGTTCTGTCTAAAATGTTTATTTTGGAATAAAGAGGTTAATATAAAAAACATTTTTTTTGTCAGATTCATCGATTAATCGAAAAAATAATCGGCCGATTCATCGATTTTTAAAATAATCGTTAGTTGCAGCCCTAATGTAAACAGAGTGAATTTCAAGTGTATAAATATAAAAAATGCAAAATTTGCACCTATAAATGTGGCAGCTCAAGGTGTGTAATTTTAGCATATTTTGGATAAATTTGCAAATGTCTTGATGTGTCCTCAGATTCTTCCTTGAATGGATTTCCTAGTCTATCACCCGCATGTACAGCAGATTAAAAAAATAATAATAAAAATAATAGAAAATGCCTTTTTTAAGTTTCAAATTCAAAAAAATTTAACAAATACATTTTTTCGAAAAGTGTTAGAAGAAGCAGAGGTTAAACAAACAACAGGAGTTAAAAAACATTTTAATTTATCTTAGTAAAAAGTAAATATTGAACAATAGTTTCTGAATGTATTCTGAAGATAATCTAAAATATTAATTCAACTTTGCACATGAGCTATAAGAATAATACCACTACAAGCGGTTTGGATCCCTAAAGCGAACAAAGGGAATGAACTGGAAAACTATTAGAATCCGTTCTGCCCTGATGGACCAAACAGAACCATTTCAATGAGTGTTTAACATTTTCAATCAAAGTAGATAGAACCAGTAAACATCCTTAAATCCTAAACAATGCGACATTACACCAATAAACAGGCCTAAAACTAACCGACCACCTCAGCAGCAGGATGGGGTTATTATTAGATCTGGGCTTTGTGTAGCCATCAAGCTGCTATTTTTAAAACCGCCATTTTTCTGTTTCTTGTCCTCGACCCAGTTAAAGCAGCAGAGAGAGTTCAGTCAGCAGCACCGTCTGTGGAGAAATGCTACTCTGTAAACAACGAGCTGTGTTTCCCTCTGCTGATGGCTGCTGTGGTGGCGCTGTGGAGCCGCTGTGCATCGTTTGGTGGATGGGAATCTCTGCCTGCCCCTCTCCTCCTCTTTCTCTGTTTCAGCTGCCAGCAGCAAACTGCTGCCTTTTAGTCAATCCAGCCCCACTGATCGAGCACCATAGAGGGGGAACAACGTGGACACGTTTTGGTCCAGAAAGCACACCGTCACAAAATTCCCCAGAGCAGGCCACACATAAGTACAGAAAGGGGCTCGTCAATCCAATCAGTGGCTTTTATAAGGAGATTTTTCCAGACTGTGTTTATGGTACCATGTTACACAGAAGGTTTTCTAAGATACATAAGCATCAATTAGAACCTGACAGCATTATTGACCTACTTTGTGAATTTTGCCTCAAACCCAATGAGAGACAGCTTTCTCCAGTTATTCAAAGAGTTTCTGACTGAGAAGCAGCATTTATTCCCATGTTTCTTCCTGCTCATTGGTGAAAGAAGACATCTTGTGAAGCTGTTTAAAGTCTAGTTGTGTAATAAACACGCAGCCACAAACTCCTCATTATGACCACTCTCCTCCAACAGAAAGCTCTCCACGTCGCCATAATTGTTCAGCAATTTTTTTACAATCCTGGCTCCTTTTTTTTTTTTTTTTTTTTATTCAAAGTAGTGCGTAGCTGTATGAACAGTTTAGGGATTTGACACATTTTACAAAGTAAAAAGCATTGAGAGTTCATATGTATGGCTGCCTGACGCTGCAGTTGACTTTAAATATCACATTACCTGAGAGGGAAACGTGACTGGATGTATATTAAAAACAAAAAATGTAATCAAGTTAATTGCAGGGTCTGTAATTAATGAATCACAGTGAAATCAAATTTTAATCCAAAACCATATATCGGCAAAAATAAAGCAACCTTTAAAAATAGAAAAACCTGTGCGCTAGTTGCAGTGTTAGCTGCAGCCCTAATTGTTATTTTAAAAAAAATGTAAAGACCAAGTTTGTTTATAAGCTAATGTTTCTATCCATTGAATTAATACAGCAAGTTTATTTTCTTTATATATTGTACATATTTGTGTTGTTATAAAAATATTTTCAGTACACCTCAGTAGTTTTGAAAATTTTGTTTGAGCCCTGCACGTCCTTTATAAACCTTAATACCGCAGCATCCACAGGTGAATCAACGCTGTTTAGTTTGAATGTAATGATCTTGTAATGATTGATTATAATATCAAGGCTACTTTAACAGACCAAAGGATGTATTCCATCCATCCATCCATCCATCTCCCTTCACGCTTATCCCAAGCGGGGTTGCGATGGGTACTGGTGCCTATCTCCAGCTGTCTACGGGTGAGAGGAGGGGTCCACCCTGGACAGGTTGCCAGTCCATCGCAGGGCGACACAGAGACAAAAAGGACAAACAACCATTCACACTCACACCTAAGGAGAATTTAGAGAAACCAATTAACCTAACAGTCATGTTTTGGACTGTGGGAGGAAGCCGGAGTACCCGGAGAGAACCCACCAATAATCAGGGAGAACATGCAAACTCCATTTAGAAAGCCCACAGCAGAGAAATCGAACCCGGAACCTTCTTGGTACAAGGCAGCAGTGCTATCCACTGTGCAACTGAGCAGCCCAGAAGAAAATACTCATTTAGGCCATGGGGTCTTCAACGTTTCCAAGGCCAAGGAACCGCAAGCTGATGGCGAGATGGAACGGGGACCCTCTAAGTATACAGTGGGGCAAAAAAGTATTTAGTCAGCCACCAATAGTGCAAGTTCTCCCACTCAAAAAGATGAGAGAGGCCGGTAATTTTCATCATAGATATACCTCAACTATGAGAGACAAAATGAGAAAAAAAAAATCCAGAAAATCACATTGTCTGATTTTTAAAGAATTTATTTGCAAAATATGTTGGAAAATAAGTATTTGGTCAATAACAAAAGTTCATCTCAATACTCTGTTATATACCCTTTGTTGGCAATGACAGAGATCAAACGTTTTCTGTAAGTCTTCACAAGGTTTTCACACACTGTTGCTGGTATTTTGGCCCATTCCTCCATGCAGATCTCCTCTAGAGCAGTGATGTTCTGGGGCTGTCGCTGGGCAACACGGACTTTCAACTCCCTCCAAAGATTTTCTATGGGGTTGAGATCTGGAGACTGGCTAGGCCACTCCAGGACCTTGAAATGCTTCTTACAAAGCCACTCCTTCGTTACCCGGGCGGTGTGTTTGGGATCATTGTCATGCTGAAAGACCCAGCCACGTTTCATCTTCAATGGCCTTGCTGATTGAAGGAGGTTTTCACTCAAAATTTGACGATACATGGCCCCATTCATTCTTTCCTTCACACGGATCAGTCGTCCTGGTCCCTTAGCAGAAAAACAGCCCCAAAGCATGATGTTTCACCCCCATGCTTCACTGTAGGTATGGTGTTCTTTGGATGCAACTCAGCATTCTCTCTCCTCCAAACACGACGAGTAGAGCTTTTACCAAAAAGTTCTATTTTGGTTTCATCTGACCATATGATATTCTCCCAGTCATCGTCTGGATCATCCAAATGCTCTCTAGCAAACTTGAGACGGGCCTTGACATGTACTGGCTTAAGCAGGGGGACACGTCTGGCACTGCAGGATTTGAGTCCCTGGCGGCGTAGTGTGTTACTGATGGTAGCCTTTGTTACTTTGGTCCCAGCTCTCTGCAGGTCATTCACTAGGTCCCCCCGTGTGGTTCTGGGATTTTTACTCACCGTTCTTGGGATCATTTTGACCCCACGGGGTGAGATCTTGCGTGGAGCCCCAGATCGAGGAAGATTATCAGTGGTCTTGTATGTTTTCCATTTTCTAATAATTGATCACACAGTTGATTTCTTCACACCAAGCTGTTTACCTATTGCAGATTCAGACTTCCCAGCCTGGTGCAGGTCTATAATTTTGTTTCGGGTGTCCTTTGACAGCTCTCTAGTTTTGGCCATGGTGGAGTTTAGAGTGTGACTGTGTGAGGTTGTGGACAGGTGTCTTTTATACTGATAACGGGTTCAAACAGGTGCCATTAATGAAGGTAACCAGTGGAGGACAGAGGAGCCTCTTACAGAAGAAGTTACAGGTCTGTGAGAGCCAGAAATCTTGCTTGTTTGTAACTGACCAAATACTTATTTTCCACCATATTTTGCAAATAAATTCTTTAAAAATCAGACAATGTGATTTTCTGGATTTCTTTTTCTCATTTTGTCTCTCATAGTTGAGGTATATCTATGATGAAAATTACCAGCCTCTCTCATCTTTTTGAGTGGGAGAACTTGCACTATTGGTGGCTGACTAAATACTTTTTTGCCCCACTGTATATATGGTATGAAATTATATCAAACTGGTCCTTATAGTCACTTTACTACAGATGGAGTATTGTAATGACTACACCGTTTACGTCCCGCGATCCGTGCAACAGTGGGTACAAAGTACCACAATTAAGTGCTACTTGGTCCCAATGGAATTTCCCATTGGGAACCTACTAGCACTAAGTTGCTAACTGGTTAGCAACATGCTTGCGACAAACCGGCCACAACCAAACTTGCCTGCAAACCTTCCGCCACAAAAATCCCGCCCCCTTGATCAACGACCAATCTTATTCACTTTATTCTCTCGTGTAAAGTCGGGCAGCACTCGAGAGAATCCGGAAATGCAACCGTTGGAACAGTCGTTTCCCTACGAAAGATACTAGGAACTAAAAGATCGATATTCTATCAGGCAGCCAAAAATCACGTTATATTGCCAAATTATTTTTTTTCCCCACACCCCTACTTATAAGCCACTTGCACTTGTATTATGTATTTGGTTTCAGACGGGACCCTCTGCATGCACATGCAAACGGAGTGAGAAGTGGGTAGGGCAAGGGACTTGGTTGTTCTGAAACAACCATCCATGTTTCCACCCATTTCCATTATAGAATACTGAGCTCCAAAAGTGTAATTCCCTCAGACGTCAGCACACAGAGATTTTTCTCTAGCTATAAATCAGTGGTGCTGTGCCGCTGCTAAATGGGGGATATTTGTGTTAAATATAAGCCAGTTTCATTCCTAATAACTCAGAGCCACTTGGTTTGTCCTGCTGCATGAATTTAATGCAAAATTACATGAAATCAATATCAGGTCATCAACACTTTAAATGCTGCATATCTATTGGATGTTTTTTTTCAGCTTTTATTGCCCCAAACTCCTGTGATGCTGCTTGTGCATCAGATTTACAAGTGTACAAGAAACAGAAGATACAAAAGGTTCCCGCTACAGATTTTAGTATGTATATAAGAAAATGCAATTAATTGTCTTAATTTTTTACCGTCTTAAAATTGATTGATGAGTCTAAATTAACACGTTAAAGTCCCGGCTCCAATAATAAATCATTTAACTTGTGGAGGAGATGACTGAAGATCACCGGTTTCTCACAGCTGTCTCACTCAGAACATGTGAGCAGAAGAAACTGCGTTAATTGAACAGCTTTCACAGATTACAGCCTTTTTTTTCCAGTTATTTTCAACGGCTTCAGTGAAACAGTCTGTTCGCTAACCTGCGAGAATCTATTCTCAGTAACGGTGTCAAAATGCAAGGGGTGTGAGAAGCAAACAAACAGAAAGCTGAGGGAAACCAGGTGACCATAAGCAGAACTGCTGTGAGGCGCAGGTTTAATTTTGGGATACGGGGTTAGAGATCAAGTAATCTGAGTAAGCATCCAATCAGCTGTCAGAGCTGCTAAACTAAATACAGATGAAAACAAGATGTAAATCTGAAAATTAAATGTGTGACTAATGCAAACAGAAAGGTGTAAATTAACCCTAAACATTGCCTCACTACTATCAATCATCATCATGTCACCAACTTTAACTCTTGCTAAAATTTACCATGAGATGCAAGATAGAGTAAATATTAACGCCTCTAAAGGAAAAAGAGAAACCAATATCTATTTAACTTTCATGTCAGGGGTTTATGACAGCTTTTAGTGTTGACTGTGGTTCAAGTAAAAAAAAGCCAAATGATGAAAAAAAGCCAGTATACAACACCCCAATGAGCGACGGACTCCTGCAACACTTCTGGTGCAAAGCAGCCAAAAATATAAAGGTTACAACTTCAGGGCTAAACTGCATGAATTATTTTTACTTTTTTGATTAATCGATTAATAATCGGATAGCCATAGGTTCCTTAAAGAAAACCTTTTGTGAAATTAAAACAGGTGAAACTAAAACTTTTCCCTTGAGGATGCTGGATAGAGGATATTGATGGACAAAATTATTAATTTTTTTTTCTTAAATGCAAACTGTTTTTAGAAATTCTTATTTTAAAAAAAATAATCTAAACTCTAATCTGAACTTTTTGACTCACCAGCCAAGTGGAGTTGAAGTTTATATAATTTAATGGCCAAAAAAAAACAAAATGTGTTCTCATATTTTTAAGGAACATATTATTTCACTAAGGCACTATGTTAAATGCAAACAAAATTACAGTAGAAGGTAATTTAGCTATATTAAGTTGTAATTGAGAATTTCGTAGAATTTCTACATTTCTACAGGTGCAAATGCAAAATACATTTATTTGATCAAGTGGCCCTACATAAAACCATTCATAAAACAGCAAACTATTTTAAAAAGCGTAGCCTTTCTTCTTCAAATTAAAAGATGAAAGAATGTGACTGAAGCGTTACTGTGGTCCAAACATTTACTCACCTTGTAGTGAATGGTACTTTGGCATTAACTCGCTAAATTAAATATTTAGTTGCATTTGGCGAGTGGAGAAAAAGTTTATCCCAAAACCTTTAATCGATTATGAAATATTTCAATGTTTTATATCTAAATTGCATTTTTCTTTAAATTAAAAATGTTCTTTGCTTGAAACAATTTTGGAACAAAACTCACGTCATAGACGTGCTAACATTTGGGGTGACAGCATCCAAAATCTGATTTTTACCTGGTGCATTCTGATTTCAGGGTTATCCTGCAGCAGTTTGTCAGTTACTTATCACTCATTAAACAATTGTTATAGGAATCGGAAACAGGAAAATAGTAATGCCACCTAGATATCAACCTGAACCTGAACCAAGCACATTGAGCCAACAACCATGGTGCTTCCTGTCTGAGCAGCTCAGTTTACCATAAACTACCTAACAGCCGAGCCTCTGGAAGCACGGATTGACCTGCTGTAAACGGAGGTTTAACGGCCGAAGCTGCTAGGATCACTAACCCCAGCAGTAAGTCTGCAGACACCGCCGCTGTGTTCAGGCAGTCAGGACTTTAAACCATGGGTTCAGAACCTGCAGCAAACAGAATCAACCATTAGTTTGGTACAAATTAACAGACGACTATGGTGACGCCAGTTTATCGTGTATGTTTCTCATAGGTAGACAGATTTTTGGAGATTTAAAACCTTAACTTTAATCAATCTCTACACAATCTGGTATCGGCAGGTTGGAGATTTAGTAAAACTGAAGATCAGAAACTTGCTGATAGGAGGAAATTTAGAAAAAAGTTTCTTAGAGGTCAGGATTGAGAACGCTGCACAGAAGCTGACCTCTCTGTAGGACACATTTGAACTGATGATGAACCTTGCTGTGGTTTTTGGGAGCTTAAAGTGAAACACAGATAACTCTATTCTCTACATCAGAACCTTTTCCTCTTTGATGTTTAGCAACTCTAGATCCATCTCCTTGACCGTGATATCTTGCAGACAAGCCATTGTTTGTTTTTTTTTGGAGGTAAACACTCCCACCGGCGTGTTCTTGTGACCATCTGCCGAAGTTCTCGTGAGTTCTCGAATAGGCTCCCCCTTGCACTTTGGCGGGAAACTGCTCTGCATCCCTAGAAATTACAGACCGATGGTGCAGAATAGGGGTGGAACGGTTCACAAAATCCACGGTTCGGTTCACAGTTTCGTGGTCACGATTTTCGGTTCGGTATATGTTGATTGTTAGGAAAATTTATTATGTCTTGTATAGTCAGGTTAAAACTGAAAGAAAAAAGCAGTCTGACATTTGATACATCATTGTGACAGTCTTAGGTTAAAAGTAGGTGAGATTCTGACATTGCAAGAGAGGAGACAGTGCTAGTTCCATGTGTTCCATGTGTTTAATTTATTTGGCAAACAATCTTTAAAAAAGAAGCATAGGTTCTATCAAAAACAGACTTAGGTCCCTTTGTTTGAAATGTTAAAATTTTAATTAAATTTAAAAGCTGCGGGGAGTTGAAGTTTTCCTGTCGACTCTTTCTCTCTCCTCCTTGTGCTGCCAACTGTCTCACTGGGATGAAGGCTCCACAGGTGAGCTGACATGTTGGTCATGTTGCTGTTAGCATAAACAAAAGGTGTTGCACAATGCTTGCACACTGTTGCACTTTTATCCACAACTTTCTTTCCGCCGTCATCGTAGGTCACTCTAAATGCAAAGTGGTCCCATACAGCAGACCTATAAAGCGCTGCTGGCGCGTCTTCCAACTCCTGTTCTTTCCCACTCGCCATACCCACACAATTCTCCACAACAACTGATTTTTTTCTGCTACACCCGGCTACGCTTCTTCTTATTATTATTTACCACTGGTGGTGTGCTTTGGTCGCAGTACTGCCACCTTCTGCTCTAGAGTGTAAACGCTTCGCCTATGAGAAAAAGGAGCAGCGCATGAACCGAACGCAACACACGCGAACCGAACCGAGACAGTCGAACTGAACGGTTCGGACGGTTTTCATAAACCGTTCCATCCCTAGTGCAGAAGCATAGAAGCAGAACTGGTTCACGACCAGACCCAAGCGACATTTGATGTTTGCGGTTGCAGATGTATAATCTGCCCTTTACTCGTGATGTATCCCAACAATCAGATAACTGACCTGTAACTTATGGCCCACATATGGCATACGCTGGCATGCGTTGGGATGTACTTAAATCAACGTACTTGCAGTATGTTGACATGTACCAGCGTATTTCAGTTTGCTCAAACTGACCCATAACTTATCCAACGTATGCCTGCGTTATTGCTAGATTTTTAATACGTCAGACATATGCTGGCTAAATCGTCAAGGTGTGACAGGGGCTTTAGAACAGGACATCTTAACAGTGTAACAGTAGGTTATAAACTGGATCATCAGCAGCCTTTGGGCCTGTGCAGACAACACTGCACAGCTAAACGTCATCAAATGGAAAACTCTGACCTGCTGAGGCAGTGACCTGAATGTTAAAACGCTTACAGGTCCAGCAGGCAGCCGTACTGAACAGAGTGGCTTCATGTCTGATGTTCCTCACATATATCATGGCTTCATCCTGGATTTATTCTCTCTGTATTCAAAGTGTGAAACCTGTCACTTCCAGAGAGCAGGAGGACGATGATGTCCAGTTAAACTCTGGTAAAAATCACAGCTTCAGAACGAAACACATTCAATCTTTAAGCCGAGCTCTAAAACTCTGAACATGCTGATTTTTTCCAGCCTGTTATCCTTGACCCACATTCCCTGTGTGCAGTTTTCCTTTCACTCATTTTTTCCATTCATCTTTCCCCTCCTCAGGTTTCTGGCAGGGCTGCAGAAAAAAAGCCACTCGGAGAGGAACTGGGTGTGGCTCCTAATGGTGCGTTTAAATCTGCAGTGTACTTGGTGGAGGACACAGCCCAGCCTGCCAGAAACGAGGTTTATAATTAGTCTAAAGCTCTGAAATACTTGGATCCAACCAAGACACCTATGAGCTCAGTCCCTCATTGGCCAATGGGATCCCACTTATTTCAGGAAAATAAACGGTATGATATTAATTGTAACAAACCCACATCTAACCAGCCTTCTCTCTTGATCCTTTGGATGTTATCCACTCAACTCAATATTTTATCATAAAAAAAAAAGAAAATGTTAGAACTGTAAATTTAGAGTTATATGTTTATATTATTTTACATATATATATATTTTTTTTACTATTTTTCAAGGCTGCACTTTAAAAAAAATGAAATTGTCCAGAGAGCTGTTCCAAACCAAATTTCTTTTTGTTTTACACTTGTGTAACAAAATGAGAAATAAATCTAGGTGTAGCTAGAACCGCTCCAACTGACCAAAAGCATCAGCATGAAGGCAGTTATATGGTGATCGATGAAACGTATTTTGAAAATAATGACCTTTGTAAAACTCAATCTGATAAAAAGAAAAACAGAAATTAAATCTTAAAAAAAAATATTGAGTAATATTGGAAAAAATATTGTGGCATGTCTGCGTTAACTGCGACACACAAGACGACCTGGTTTCTGAGTAGGGGTGTAAATAATAATAGTTTTGTAGTGATGCATCGATCCAACAGCCGACGATCCGATGCATCGACACGTCCGCAAGAGAATCGATTCATGTTTTTTTTTGTCTATTTTTATCCATTTGCTCCTGGGCGTAGTTCTCCTCCCGTGCTGCGGTGGCGCTAAACCTATTTTGCCCTCCTACCTCGCTTCCTGGTTATACTCCTGCAGCAGTGTGTTGCAGTGAGCTTGACACAGACATTTTTGATTTATGCTCAGTATTGAAGCGTGGTCTGTGCTACACGCTGTGGGTCTAGATACGGCCGAGGCGGCGAGGAAGTGGGGGCGAGTTTAGTCCAACGACAGAGGGACATGAAGTCCAAAAAGAGCAGAGATACAGGTGGAAAAAGGGTCCCAGCGTTCTTGCGCACCTCGCTTCTCTAGGGGAGAAGCGAGGTGCGCTGTCTGCTGTCTGCTACAATTTGGGAGAGGTGCAGCGGAGCGTCTGTGGAGGGGGCGGGGACGTCTGGGGCCGAGGTATTGCATTGCACTGATTTTGTGAAGTATTTTTTGATGCAACTTTTCTACTTCTGTTATTTGCTGTTGTTTCTAAAAAGAAAAATGCATATCGATATTACAGCATTCATTGATTTATTTCTTGATTTATTATTATTATTGATTTATTTCCAATTTGAAACATTGTCTAGCCTGTAAGGTGTAAAAAAAATAAAAAATTAATCGAATCGTATCGTGGTGTATTCCTGAGTATCGAAAAAAATCGAATCGTTGGGTCAGGAAATCGATACTGAATCGAATCGCCGTGATGGATGTGATTTACACCTCTATTTCTGAGCATAAACCAGGCTTTAGGCAACAGTTTAGCTCATGATCGACTCTCAAACCTTTTTGTGGATCACAAGATGAAAAGTTTAAGAACCTCAGTTTCAGAAAACGGGCCGCTGGTCTGATCTGGTCTACAGAACATAAACACGTCTAGAACAGTGTTAAAACCTGGACTGTTACAAATAAAGCTTCATCACAGCATCATTAAAATAAATATTTCTATCATTAAGACTGTTTGGAGGAATTATGTTCAGGTCCTGATTTTCTATGCGTAATTAATACTCAGTCTGACGTCTGTTCGCCGATATCAGCTCAAGCCCAAGGTTTACTGGCCACCGATTGGCTGCTTATGGCTGAGTGATATACCAGATCTATTCGATTTATGATACTTGGTGCCACAGCCACCCCCTTATAATGGGCTATTTTATAATAAATCCTGTAATCCCTCAGCCCTAGAGAACCTTGGGCAGATGTCAGCCTGAATGAAAGCTTTCAGGTTGGTTGTATACAAATTGTTCTGGTGTACTGCAGGCTTCTGCTACATGTAACTGATGGCTGCACGTTGTCACAGGAAAATAAAGGCCCCCACACCTTCAGAATAAAGACTTTGGTAGAACATGTAAAGCACCTGATACAGCAGACTGGATGTTTGCTCAGTTATTCTAATTATAAACAGAGTTTAAAATGAATGATAAATATCTACCTTCTGCCTTCAGACTCCACTGCTGGTGATTTTCTGGCCCTTATAGTTAAATTGGAACTAAAACTACAGACAAACAAAAGCTCATTGTTTCTGATACTGTAGTATTTATCAAATGTTGATGTTGAACATTGTTTTCACCGAATAATTGGTCCACTTTAAAGAATCAAAACAGTCATTCTTACAGTATTTTCCTTTCTGCTGTCCAAACAGGAGGACACAGTAATGAGTGTCCAGAGGTTTCCTGGAAATTCTGTTCATTTTTGTCCGTTTTTTTCTCCTCGGTCAGGGGGCTGTATCCTGCTAAACCAATCAGAGGAAACCAGTCGAGGCTACAGCAGGGTGGAGTTATCGTGTTGGTCCTGTTGGACTCCCGCAGCAGCTCAGCTCAGACATAAACATGTGCTCTGTAACTACCCAAACCTTTCTTTATACAGCAGCCTACTCTAAAGCAGGAGGAGGAATTTCATGTAGAAGATGTTCTGAATAAGACTGATACTGCAACAAAGCGTTTCCTGAACATTTCAGCATGTGGACCTAAAAATGGCAATATAACAGAGACAACCCCTTAAAAACAGATTGAATTTCCTCACTCTATCTTTATTTATGAATATAAACAGAAACAATTATGCTGGTTTTTAAATACCTTTATTTCTTATTTTATATATTTATTGAATACATTATTCTATTTTTTTATTTTATTCTATTTCTTATTTGATTCATTATATTAAATGAGAAAAATCTAAAAACAGTCTGCGGCTGTTTTCTGAACGTCCACCCTAATCACTATATAGGGCACTAATTTAGCAGTTATGCCATTTTAGATGAGTGACTGAACGTCTAGTGGATGAAAAAGTAGTGGACTCTAAATTTCCAACAATGCATCTTCAAAAGCAGTGATCATCCATGGTCACTTAATGAGCAGATATATCCCAGATTGCTTTGCGAGAGCTCTCCTTGCAAAGCACCATGGGATTTGTTGTGGCGGCGACAAAGACGCAAAGACGGTTGGTCACATAACTATTATGTGACCAATGGGGAGCGAAAAGGTGATCATCTGTCCAAATGGTCAGTTAACAGAGTTCACTATAAAGTCCACTATATAGTCCAGGGTTTATAGAGGAATGAGCAACTCTAATTTAATGCTTTTTAATGCTGTTAAAACATTATTTAATGCCATCAACAAGTACACATGACTCTCATATATATATATATATATATATATATACATACAGTGAACCCTCTTTATCTCTGGGTTTACGTTCCAAAAAGAACCCACGATAAGTGAAATCCGTGAAGTAGAAACTTATTTTTTTTACAGTTATTATAAAATGAAATACTCCATACAACATTGAAATCAAGGAACAAAAACTTTTTATAGGCCCAAGCATTTGTTTAACAAATAAAAGTACGGTATAAACGTTGTTGTTGTCTGTTTTTTTTTTTTACACAAATAACTACTGTACTGTAAAATAATATAGTTATAAATAAATAAGTAATAATTTTAATCATCAATATGAAATGAAGGGTTAATGTTGCGGGGATCAGCACCGCCCCGCCGTGACGGATTGGAACGGGAGAAAATGAAAAATGATTATGAAAAAAAATACAAAGTACAGTAGGACAAATAGTGACTGACGTGTACAGTACAGTATTTCACTGCTGTTCTGACGGAGCCGCTGCATCCTGACTCTGCTCTGTGGCGTTTTTTTTCTTCTAAAGCCTGCGGTGCAGGTGTGTGTTTTGGAGAGAAGAACATAGTTATCGGTAGTTGTTGTCGCTCTTTTTTCTTCTGGGCCAGAAGATCCTTATAAACCGACATGCCACCATTAATATGTTTGACAATAAAGTTTAACAACGCATGATGCAAATCCGTGAAGCAGCGAGACCGTGAAAAGTGAACCGCGTTATAGCGAGGGTTCACTGTATATACACATATGAAAACATGCAAAGTTTATTGTCATCTTTACTTTCGACAGGTTGCAGCCATGTCCCAAATTCCTCGTTTTCCAGCCAATTTTGTTGAAATGTGTAGTTTCCCTATTTTCTAGCTTTTGCTCCACCTTCCACCTCGAGCTTCTTTTCCGAGCATATGGCTTTACGATCAACCAGAACCAGTTATATCTGACAAAACTGTTATTATAAATTTATGTAATTTTTTTTTTAATAAAGCACTTAAATGCCATGATAATCACATTTAATGAATTTTAATACCAATTAATTTGAAAAATAATAATTTATTGACCTGCAGAAACCCTGTAGTCCCCGCTCGATATAGTGATTGAAGGATGTTTATTTTTCATCCGACAGCCAGTAGGGGGCGATGAACCATCCGTGTTAATCAATGGAGAGGGTTTGGATGTGGCTGAACACTTTGAATATCTTGGAGTGGTCTTTGATTCAAAACTAAAATTTCAATCAGCATGTAAAGCGAATCTCAAATATAATGAGGCTTAATCTTTCAAAGTTTAAACATAGAAAATCATCTCTGATTTTAGAATCAGCAAAACCTTATATGCATGGCATCATATTTTGCCATATAAACTACTGCCATACCACATGGTCTCACACTTCAAAGGCCATTCTGAAACCCCTCAAGACTCTTCAAGAAAACTCTGAAAATCCTACACAAAAAGCCTTTTTGTTGTCATAAGATTTTAGAATTTGATCGTTATGAGATATTTATGGATTTTTTTAAGTTTTGAATGAACTTGCTTCTTCCCAAACAGATTTAATAAGCAGAAAAACAATGGAATAAAAATCTGAGATTTAATCAGAGGAGACTGTAATGTTGAGTGGCGAAGGACCAAATGGCTGCATCCATCAGAGGAATGTAACACACTGCCAGCTCAGGGGAATGGTGGCCTAGTGGTTAGAGCATTGCTTTTAAAGGTTCTGAGTTCAAGTCCCTCTCACACCCCCTTTGGGTCCCTGAGTAAGACCCTAAACCCCAGACTGCTCCCCGGGCTCTGTAAAAAATGCCAGCCCACAGCTCCCCACAGGGATGGGTTAAAAGCAGAGAGTGAATTTCGTTGCTTTGTACTTGTGACAATGTAATGACAATAAAGTTGAATTCTATTCTATGTTAGGAGCTGTGTTATTATAGGTTATAGGTCAACGTTGGTTGAAAACTAACCAGACGTGCCCACAGTCCTGTTCACCTAATCTTATTTTCATTTTGTTATTTGTGTCTTTTCTGTTTGTGTCTATTCTCTTCTCTCCTGAAGCGTCTAGTTTGATGTTTACTATTTTTACCTGCCTTAGGACAGTGGATCCAAAGTAGCTGACATCTTGATGAATGCGAGCATTGTCCGAATTCAAATAAACATCAAATATGCACAGCACAAACAATATATATAAATATGGATAAGCAGACCCAAATATATCAAATATTTCAAATTTAAAGCTTTTAAAGAAGCATGATGTTGACAGAGTTTAACCTACAGGGTAAAAGGTGGCTTATAAATAGAACCTAGAAGTTTTTTATATGAATTCTGATTAATGAAATTGTTTTATTCCCATAAAATTTCCTCATAAAAAATTTAAAAATTACGTACATTACTAGGGAAGCTCAGGTACAACTTTTTCCATTTCCAATACAATGACGATATTGCGGCTTTTAGAATTGGCCCATAATGATATTGATCTGATATTAGCACTCTAGTGCAGAGGTCTTCAACAGGGGGTCCGTGACCCCTAGGGGGTCCGCAGAGGTACTGCATGGGGGTCGCAAAACTTTTGGTTGATTAATTTTTTTTTTTTTTTTTTATATTCCCTCCTGAATTGAAATGTCTTTAAATCCACATTAACATGAATTCAACACACTGTAGTAAACAGATAAATGGAGGCAGAAGATGTCTTTCAGTCATCAATGCACACATTCAGCGACACACAAGAGCTCTTTCAAGCTGGGCACCGTTTCATTCACAACACCTGTCCCATCAACCAGGAATCAGAATCAGAAATACCGTAAATTCTCTAATATTGGCCTGTATTCTATTAGCAGCCGGGTCTCTAATAATGGCCTGTCTGGCTGTCGGCAGAGGTAAATAATGGCCGGACTCTTATACAGGCCGGGGCTATAATTAGAACCAACAATGTTCCTGGGCAGTCCTCAAAGACTTGTGATAGTAACATACAAGTACCACAGGGGGGCAGTGTTTGCTAACGAATCCAAGCCATTAGCATGGGAAGTCCCATCCTTAGCACAGACAGTGCCGCAGACAGGAGGTCGGCTTGTTTTGTTTTTATGACCAAAATTGCGGAAAACAACACGTTAAGTTTCACCAGCTACAAGTGCGAGGTGCGCGAGAACGCTGGGACCCTTTTTCCACCTGGAGCTCTGCTCTTTTTCACCATTATGTCACTCCGTTGTCGGACTACTCGCCCCCACTTCCTCACCACCTTGGCCGTATCTACACCCACAGTCTATTATAGCGCGGACCACGCTTCAATATCATTAATAAATGTATTAATAAAAAATTTCTGTGTCAAGCTTATTGTGACACGCTGCTGTAGGAGGATAACCAGTCACACAATCATTCTGATCTGAAAGACAGATGTGATTACCGGCAGGTCTGGTGGTAACCAGGCAGCGTTAAAATGACAGAATTTCGTTGGCCTTCATTGTTCTGAATTTCTCTTGAAATAGATTATACTGGCAGCCTACTTCCACTTAGCCTGCCTCAAATAAAATTTCGCTGTGATGGCAGAACAGTTTGCATTTTTTTTTTTTTTACTGTTTCGCAAGTCAGTTTGGCCAAGATTCCATTCTGTGTCTTGTTTCTTTTTTTTTTTTGCAGCTGCTGGAAGATGTCTGAATAATGTTCTGTATACCGTTATGTTAACTGTACTTTTTCAATAAATGAACCTAGTATTTTATAGGTTCAAAGAGACACAAAATCTCGTTTTTTTCATTCCCCTGGTAGTCTGTTTTGATCAAATAGAAATAGAGGCCTGCCTCTAATTCTGTCCTCCTTCCAATAATGGCCTGGACTAAGATGTACCTGAGTGAAATAAAAGCCCTGGCCTATATTAGAGGATTTACGGTACTTAAGAATCCCAGGGAGAAATTACTTTTGTTACATTACTCCATCTGTAATAGAGTTAATATAGGACCAGGTTGATATAACACAATTTCATACAATATATTTAATAAGGGGGTCCCCGCTCCATCTTGTTATCAGTTTGGGGGTCCTTGGCCTGGAAAACGTTGAAGACCCCTGCTCTAGTGTATCAGCTATGAGGAGACGTCTAAGAGGCAGATTAGACTTCTATTCGAGAACTTTGGCAGATGCTCACGAGAACTTCGTTTTGGCAGAGACCTTAGCATCTTTATATAATTTGTCTGAGGCATCTTACAAGTGGTTGTACTTCCAAACCTCCACGATTAGCCTTTCGTCATAGTTGTCAATTGTAGTTGTTCCTCTGTTTATAAAAAAAATTGCGGGCGCCAGCAACATATCGAGAAGAACGACCACACAGACATTCAGAAAGACATACCAAGGAACAATCAAAGCTGCTTTTTGTCTGTGCACTTCCGCTTGAGGTCTGCGCGGGTTTGCGACCGTCCGACGGGTAGGCAGGATTTTGTTTTGCGCAGAGACAGAGTTGATGGAAGCTATGCGTCAGAAGCATAAATCGGCCTTAACAGTTAAACCATCTTTTGACAAACTGATCAGTTTTTTTTCAGATTTTTACAGCTTTATTCTTGGCAAAAATATTTCATTAAAAGTTTGTTTTGAATTAAAAAAATAAAACCTGTCAAACTTAACTGAGCCCATTTCCCTCCATTTTTAGCCTTTGCTACTCTGATCTCACCGGGAAACTGAATGTCTTTTCAGAAAATATAAATAAATCGTCACCTAAAGCATAGTGGCTGACATTGTTGACATCATCTGCTTTTTTTTAAAATATACAGACAATTTATGTATTTAATTCATGTCATGATACAAACATTTCCCTTTATTTTTATGAACAATGAAGGAACAGGAAGAATACAGAAGATCTTTTATTACTTGCCCCATTTCAAACATCTTTTAACTGCATCATGTTCTCCATAACCACAGACCTTCTACTTATTTTCCCTAAAACCCAAAAATGTTTCACAGGAGGATCTCCAACAAAACCATAAAATTCCCTTTTTGCTCATGATCGCGGATCAGTTTCTATTTGTTCTCATCTAAAAACTTTGAGGTCCTCTCCTTTAGTTATGTGCTCAGGCCTTTAGCTTAACTGTTTAGCATGGCGCTCTTTTCTTTGTGTTCAGTGTGGCTGTCAGATAATAAAGCATTCCAAGAACTCAACATTTTTGACAGTATGGAAGGACTGTGTGTTGCTGGAAATCTCCCTCCACCTACTGAGCAGTCAGGCTCAACATGGGCATCAAGCTGTCATCAAAAGTGAGCGTTTGTTGGAAAATTGACGGCTGCATTGAAGGTGAATCTCAGCAGAGAGATAATTCCCCCCTGCAGTAGCGTGGTATAACCTCAGAGGACAAACCCAGCTTTAGAAACATCTGTTCTAAGTAACACTGAATCACAGGTTAGCTTTAGCATCACTGGTTCCTAGACAAACCTAAAAGCTGCCTGTAAATGACAGCTAGCTTGCTTTTTACAGCTCCAGGCTAATTAGATCCAACTAGCTGATCATATTCAGCAGATTACAGCTGTTTAAACCTCTGGGCCATTTCCCCTGCCTGTAGATCTCATTTTAATTAATCCACTGGTATAAAAAAAAAAAAAGTGTACTATCTCGGAACTAAAAAAAAATTTTCAGAATTTGTATTTTTAGGTTAGAGAGAAAGAAAAAAAAATCTAAAAAAAGATGCTAAAGCTAAAATAAATAAATAAAACAAAGGAAATGTTTCCTCCATTTAGGACTGTTACCACTATGGGATCCCAAACATTTCCCTCCTAACATCCAAATTTCTTTTAACATCCCCCAAACTTTAGACTGAAACCTATAGGTCTGACTAATAACAGCATCGATCTAAAGCAGAGATCACAGATTAGCACCCCGCGGTCCAGATCCGGACCCACTTGCTGGTTAATCCGGACCCAACCGGATTTAAAACATTGATAAATTACTGCATGTTGTCCGTCGAAAGTGTCTAACTTCACCTGCGTCGCTTCTCCTGTTAATATGGTAAAGCCTGATACAAATTATCCAATGAGCTGCTGTCAGTCTGGGTTGCTGCTGCTAGCTACTTTAGACACAGCAGGCAAACCTGTGGCAAGCCGGGCGATGGGAAAGAAGGAGAAGATGATGAGAAAAAGAAAGCAGAGAAAGTGTGGACTGCTGTTATGTTTGGCTCACCCTACTTCTGTGAAGCAGGATTCTCCAACATTAACAGAATCAAAAATAAACATCAAGCCAATCTCAAAATAGGCACCTTGATATGTGCTTGAGAATGGCTTTGTCTCCATTCGAACCCAGGTTTACAGCCCTGCAGGGCAGCATGAAGCCCACTGCTCTCATTAAGAGAGAAAAAAGAAAAGAAAAAACGGTCAGTTCAGGTGTTTTATAAAACATCTGAATCAGGAAATTGTCTATATACAAAACTGAACAATTGCTATTCTCTACTTCAAAAAATACTTTAATTTGTTTTATTGAAAAATTCAATGTATAACATGGATGCATAAAAACCTAATTTTATTTCACTGTGAAATTATGTTTAAAGTAACAGATTATAATTAAAAATGTCTCCGGACCTTTAATGGTTGCGGATTTTCTTTATTTGGACCCCGATGATTTTTAATTGGTTACCCCTGATCTAAGGTCTACACAGGCGCCAGAACTGTGCTTAGTAGCCAAGCAGTAAAGGTATGTCTACACACAAGGAGAACGGTTATATTGTTCTGACAGGACCGCATCACACAGAGCATCTACTAATAAGACAGGATCCAGATGCTGGTTGGAAAGAACAGAAAAAACAAAACAAAAACATTCTTTGAGGAGCTGTGAAGACGTTTCAGAGGTGATTTCTAGAGGCAGCGGATGTACTAACCAAAATAAAATCTATATTTACTCAGATGTTCTCTATAGTGTAGTATGTAGCGTAACATTAGCATGGCTATCTAGGACCGACTGGAAGACATTGACTAGGTTAGCCATTGACACTGTGTCTAAAGTTAGAAAATAGAGTAAATAGAAAGTAATTCACAGTGAAATGTCATTGGATAAGTTTTTATTAAACTGATGAATCCGTCTTTTTTTTAACTGTTTGGTATATTTCTCATTTGAAATATTTTGCAAGTTGTATTGATGAAAAAAGATCTATGTGTATATTTGAATATGAATTCCCACTACATGTGTAAGTTATATTATTAAATGTATTCAAACACTGGACAGTGTATGTGTCCATGTGCGCATACAGGCATGTATGTATATTATATGCAAATTATCTGATTCTTGTAACTATGAGCAAAAAGCAAAATATGAATTTGATGTTGCCTCTTATTTTGCCAATTTATGTGATTTTGCTAATGTAGAACCTGAAGCTCTGTGGAGTTATTAAATTTGTTCTTTAATTAAGCTCTATTGTGAATCAATGTCAGATTTAAAGGCTAAAGCACAGACAGCATAAAAGTAAAGGCACCATGTATGCACAATTCAAAAATAGAAAAAAACTACAGCATTAACATTTACTTGTAATTCACTCTTGTAAAATCTTATTTTATGTAATATTTGATTACCATAACAATGTAATAAATACATTTACTTCATAAATTATTACTTTTGGCACATCTGTATTATTGTGCTCCATTGACATTAATTTTGTTGTGATGGATTTGTATAACATGTTATATTACATGATTTCTAGACTTCATTGACTTTATAATGACTATGCAATGTGATATGACTATTTGATATAAGTTGAAGTAATCTACTGATGCTATGAAACAACAAGCATGTTTCAAATTGATGAATTTATCTTTATTTTAAAAGTAAAATGAGAAAATCATCATTGTTCGATGCTGTGGTGCACATATCGTTTACATTGCGACCGGTCTAACTAGGGAATACCAATATGGGAGCTGGTGACTTTACTACACCCTGTACTACCAACAGGCTATCAATAATCTAGTGTATAAATAGAGATTAGTGACATAGATGCATCCCTGCTCCACCTGAAAGAAATGGTTGCCTTTTTACCAGGCCTTAGCTAAACTCAATGGCCTTATTCACTTATTTAGATCAGCCACAGGGGAGGATCGGCCTTGGAGAACCTTGAACCAAACCAAGTAGACTGGGTTCTCGGCAAAGCACATGTATGAAATCCAATGAGAGGCAAGGCAGGACATTCACTCAAGGCTTCGTTGTTTTTGCCGTTAAAGACCAAAGACCAAAGGACAGTTATACATTTTAAATACTGTAAAACACCCTCTCCTATTTATAGGGTAGCTGTTTAACAACTATCTGTAAAAAAAAAAAAATAAACTCAATAACACAATGATGGCACTTATAATAGGTGGTCTTCATAATTACTGGCTGTTCGTCGATTGTGGCTAATCAAGTGAAACTCGTCCAATTGCCAAGCACAGCCAAATGACTCATACAAGTCTAACATTTAAAGTAGCAGGGAAATGCTGAATTAAAAAGGAACGGTTCTCCATTTTTTATATACACTGCACAAAAAATAAGGGGAACACGTAAACAACAAAGTATAACTTGAATCAAATAAAACTTCTTTGAAATAAAACTGTCCACTTAGGCAGTACCACTGATTGACAATTTCACATGCTGTCGTTCAGATGAAATAGACAACAGGTGGAAATGATTGTGAATTAGCAAGGCATACTCATGTGTCTGCACAGTAGTTAGAAAGCGACTCCATGATGATGGTATGAGGGCCAGATTTCCACAGATGGGGGTCGTGCTCACAGCCGAACACCATGCAGGACGCTTGGCAGTTGTCAAAGAACAACAGGATTGTGCTCTTCTCTGATGAAAGTAGGTTCACACGGAGCATGTGACCGTGGGGAGCGATCTGCTGACTGCAACATCTTATGGTGTCGGGTTGCATTTCTTTGGAGGGCCCGCAAAGCCCTCAATGTGGTTCCCAGAGGTAGCATGACTGCCACTGGGTACTGACGTGAGATATCAGACCCCTTGTGAGACCATATAGTGGTGCAGTTAGCCCCAGGTTCCTCCCAATGCGTGTCAGCAGTAGTTGCAAGATGAAGGCTTTGGAGCTATGGACTGACCTGCCCGTTCAATAGACCTAATTCCGATTGAGCACATCCGGGACATCATGTCTCAATCCATCCACCAACACCATGTTGCACTACAGACTGTCCAGGAATTTGAGATACTTCAGTCCAGCACTGGAAGGCGATCCTTTAGGAGACCATCCAGAGCCTCATCAGGAGGAAGCCCTTGTGTTTTAAGGAGGTTGTACAGGCACATGGAGGCCACACGCAATATTAAGCCGCATTCTGTTCATTCAGTATCTGTATCAGTGAGATGGTACGCAGAGCATCTCTAATTTTTATCATGTAAATGAAGGAAGAAAGAATATATACTAAAAGAATCAGCCCCCAAAAAAAGTAAAATAAATAGCACCCATCAGGGATCTTTAAGACCATTTAAAAAATAATATCTGTAGACAGAACCATAAGACGTCAATATGTTGTTTATTAACAAACACATAGGTGATTTTGGAGTGAGTTGAGCTTTACTCCAACAAATTATTCCAATTTATCTCTTATCGTTTACAAAAGATAAATACATCTCTCAAATTTTTATTGTAATCTACTTTCTGTTTCTCTTGACTGATGGAAAAAAAAACCTGCAGAATTTCTTTGACATTTGAAGAGTTTCCTGGATATTTAAGCATACTGATGACATGATGTGTAAAAGGCTGCAGTGCTCCTGCTCAACATGGCAGTCACTTTTGTTTCACCTAAACCAATCAAACACAGACATTTAGTGATGAAAGCACGGCCCACAGATTTGTTATTGTAACACAGTAAAGGTCTTAAAACTTCTCCAGTCTCTCAGTTTTGTTCGTTAATAGTTTTAGCTTGCTTGGTTCTTGTTGTTCTGGGTACAATTATGTACACATTTGTTGAAAATAAAGTATTTAGCACTTATGAAAAATCCAATCTGTTTAAAGAAAAAAAAAGATACAACCTTTAACATCTATAACTCTAATCAAGACACAAATCAAGACTCTGCATCACATTTGTAAACATCAAATTTGCACTACATGGCAAATTTTCAAATCCCTTCAAATAGAACTCAACTATAATGTTTCTACTGCATTTTGCACTATTTTTCTGATCACGTCTCACCTTTATAAATAGGTATGTTCATTTCACTGTTGTAAGCTGCTCATTCACTGTTGAAAAGCTGCATGAATCGAAATTTCGTTTTGAACAAACTCATTGCATGCAGAATGACAAAGTCTTTAAAAAAAATAAAATCTAAAAAAAAGTTACCTAAAACTAGTAGTTGTATAAAACACCTCACCTCAGAAAACTGGGCTGTGCTCTCAGGAAGGTCTTAGGAAGCACTGTTGGCTCTACCTTCCTTATACCGCATCCAAAATGGGATGTGGTATAAGGAAGCCAAGCTATTTTCTATTTTTATGCTGCTATACGTTTAGGCTGCTGGAGGACACAGATACCACTTTACATCACTCTTCATTCATCATTGTGGCTTCAGCTGGTCTGGTTCTGTTTGGCTGCGATACCATCATGGAATGAAATGCAGCAGGGATGCTGCAATCAACACCTTTGTTTAAACAGGTTAGAGTTGTGCCTGTTTTCAGTGAGTGGGCCTGTTTCTTTCCTAGATGTACATTGTAGACAATGCAGGTGAAGTGTCTTGCCCAAGGACAGAACGACACTGAAAGTCAGAGTCGGGGCTTGAACCGTCAACCCTTCGATTTCAGGGCAAACTCCTACATCCAACCCCACTGTCGCCCCTGTCGTTTTGTTTGTATGACCGCCATTGTGGAAAACGACTCGTGAAGATGGACCAGCTAGAAGAACGAAGTGCGCGAGAACGATGGGACCCTTTTTCCACCTGGATCCCTGCTCTTTTTCGCCCTCATGTCCCTCTGTTGTCGCACAAACTTGCCCCCACTTCCTCACCGCTTCGGCCGTACCTAGACCCACAGCTAGTTCATGATTGTCCCTCTTGCATTGTGGTGTGGAATAACATAGTGCACACCAAGCTTCAATATTGAACATGAATCAAAAATGTCCGCCTTATACCTGCGACAAGCTCACTGTGACACAAAAGATGAAAAATATTGAAAATTAAAATTCAGTCAATTTCTTTGTTTTAAAATCAATAATTTTAATTGATCATTTAGACGATAAATCAAAGTTCTTTACAAGACTGGAAATGCATCAAAATGACAATAAATGCTGCAAAATAATAAAATAATATTATGTAATCATAATACCATGAAACTGTGATATTTTTTAGGGATGCACGATATAATGGGCCCCCTATCGGTATCGGCCTTAAAACTGAATATCGGACATCGGCCACCCCACCGATATTTAACCGGATATTTGATCAGCTTCTGAGTTTCTAAAGTCTAAAAAAAAAAAAAACTACTTCTTCTTCTTCCTCAAAAACTTCTTTTTTACAGACTTAAAAACTTCTAAAGACAAGGGAAAAAATATTGATACATTAAAATATCACAATATCTTCATATGCTGATATATTGCCATTTAAAAACACCATATCAATCTCTTTTGCTAATGAAATATTGCTATATGTCATCGTTATGCTACGAAATCCCCCGAAAATTCACGAAATTTTGCCATATTTTTATATGTTGATATATTGACGCGGTATCGATCTATTTCACTAACAAAATCTATCTATATATCTATATGAAAATATATTTGAGTATATTATTTTTCAAAGTGTCAGAAATGGATAACAAAACTGCTATTTTCTATGACTACTTATTTTTGTCCAGCTTTAACATTGGTATCGATATCGGTTATCGGCTACATGAGTTTTAAAATATCGGCATATCGGATATCGGCCAAAATCCCAATATCGTGCATCCCTAATATTTTTTATACCAGCCCATATACCTGCAGGAAATAATATTCTTTTGTTTTGTTTCTCTAAACCAAAATTAACTTTCTTTGGAAGAAAAAAATGGTTTTGAAAATAGCATCTGTGTTTAGAAATGATAATACAGTGATAACCCTTATCTATACATTAAGAAAAGTGGGTGATATTCCTGTTGCAGCTCAGACCCTTGTTACTGCAGACAGAACTTCAACCTCTCCATCAGCGTTCAGGGATCGCATGCAGCAGCCTGACATCCTTTCTCCTGAGAAGCAGCTTTAACATTTGCTTGGCTGCTGGGCAATGACGGGGAGAGAAACCCAGCTGTGTGATCACACGTCTCTGGCATGGTCAATGCACAGCAGCTTTGACCCCTGCTGACCGATAATGTGGCTTTAAAGGAACAAAACAGAGACGGAAAATCAGAACTCAAAAGGGAGGTTTTCCACTGCAAGAACCGGGAACCAAATCTGACCTGAATCGGCCTCTGTCCCTCTGCTGCTGTTCCTCACACGCCTATAGAGAGATGTGCGTACAGAGAGCACAGCCCCATCCCTTAACAACAACTCCACCGCTAGGCAAACTGTGGGGGTGTATAGTTGGAGCGACCAAACCTTTTAAAAGACAACATGCTGAAGAGGAGAAGGATGAGGTGCGAGGATCTACAGCCCCCAAGGCGAAAAAGTTTACTAAAAAAAAGCAGTTTTTGGGAAGAAGCGCTTCACAAGAAACTTGTTTATTTATGATGATGTTATGCTAAATTCACACCTAAAGCAGCAGAAGCAGCTAGTTTACATGCAGTGGATGGTTGACGTGCATCACGGTGAAGCAAAAGGTCCTGCAGCGCATTTTGAGCAGTGCATCTTGACGCATCTGAGAAACTGAAGCAGCGACTCATGAGCTTTCTGAGCATCTGACGCGAAAGCAGCAGCTGCTGGAGTTTGAAATATTGAACTTTTGCTCCTGAACGCGCCACATCAACCAATAAGAGAAGCTAATCTGGGAGCTGGCAGGGAGACAGACACAGCGCTGCTGATGCAGATCACTATGATCACTCCTCTGAAACAGTTCTCTAAATTAACCTAAAAGGCCGAAATCAAATTATTGTAAAATAGGTTTGATTTTATTATCCTGGTGCATGCAGTTTGAATTAACACGTCTTTATCCTGTTAACTGGCTGCAACTCAAAATTATTCTGAAATACATGAAAAAGCAGAAAAGTAATCAGCGGCTGTTCTTTACCTTTGGGAGGACCTAACTGGTCATATAAAACTGTTATAATGGTTTATGCTCAGAAATCAGGTCGTCTGCGTGTGTTGCAGTGAACGCAAATATGCCTCCACCCCTTCACACTCTGGTGCACCTCTACAAAATTGTAGGTGACTGCAGACAGGAGGCCTCTGATTGGTCAATTCTACATCCACTCTACAATATGGGTATTTCCTGTTTTGTACCTTACTGGCTTGTTTTGTTTGTCTGACCACCATTGTGGAAAACGACTCGTGAAGATGGAGCAGCTAGAAAAGCGAGGTGTGCGAGAACGATGGGACCCTTTTTCCACCTGGATCCCCGCTCTTTTTCGCCCTCATGCCCCTCCGTTGTCCAACAAACTTTCCTCCACTTCCTTACCGTCTCGGCCGTATCTAGACCCACAGCTAGATCGTGATTGTCCCGCTTGCGTTGTGGAGTGGAATAACATAGCAGAGACCACGCTTCAATATTGAGCATAAATCAAAAATATCTGCGACAAGCTCACTGCGACACACTGCTGCAGGAGGATAACCCGCCCTTTACTGTGGCAGGGTGAGGCTGCATGTCTGGAGGCACCACATACGTCCCACAGACCAGACGGGACAGTTAAGGGGTTAAATAAACCTGATCTAAGCTTTGGTTTGGTTTTGTTCTGCTTCCAAAGATTGGAGCTGTTGATTTTGAACAAACTAACAGATTTCCGCACGTCAGCTTTGAAACCACAGCCACTGATATACTACTAAGGATCAGAACGGCTTTGGATGTTCTTTGAATCCCGCTATAATCAGGTCGTCCTGCTCCCTGTTTTTAAACACAGTCAGTTGCTGATAAGCACATGCATGTGTGAGATCCCCGACTGTTGGTGAACCTCTGTTTAGAGCTATATACACTATATTGCCAAAAGTATTTGCTCACCTGCCTTGACTCACATATGAGCTTAAGTGACATCCCGTTCCTAATCCATAGGGTTCAATATGACGTCGGTCCACCCTTTGCAGCTAGAACAGCTTCAACTCTTCTGGGAAGGCTGTCCACAAGGTTTAGGAGTGTGTTTATGGGAATTTTTGACCATTCTTCCAGAAGCGCATTTGTGAGGTCGCACACTGATGTTGGACGAGAAGGCCTGGCTCTCAGTCTCCGCTCTAATTCATCCCAAAGGTGTTCTATCGGGTTGAGGTCAGGACTCTGTGCAGGCCAGTCAAGTTCATCCACACCAGACTCTGTCATCCATGTCTTTATGGACCTTGCTTTGTGCACTGGTGCACAGTCATGTTGGAAGAGGAAGGGGCCAGCTCCAAACTGTTCCCACAAAGTTGGGAGCATGGAATTGTCCAAAATGTCTTGGTATGCTGAAGCATTCAGAGTTCCTTTCACTGGAACTAAGGGGCCAAGCCCAGCTCCTGAAAAACAACCCCACACCATAATCCCCCCTCCACCAAACTTTACACTTGGCACAATGCAGTCAGACAAGTACCGTTCTCCTGGCAACCGCCAAACCCAGACCCGTCCATCAGATTGCCAGATGGAGAAGCGCGATTCGTCACTCCAGAGAACGCGTCTCCACTGCTCTAGAGTCCAGTGGCGGCGTGCTTTACACCACCGCATCCGACGCTTTGCATTGCACTTGGTTATGTATGGCTTGGATGCAGCTGCTCGACCATGGAAACCCATTCCATGAAGCTCTCTGCGCACTGTTCTTGAGCTAATCTGAAGGCCACATGAAGTTTGGAGGTCTGTAGTGATTGACTCTGCAGAAAGTTGGCGACCTCTTCGCACTATGCGCTTCAGCATCCGCTGACCCCGCTCCGTCAGTTTACGTGGCCTACCACTTCGTGGCTGAGTTGCTGTCGTTCCCAAACACTTCCATTTTCTTATAATACAGCTGACAGTTGACTGTGGAATATTTAGGAGCGAGGAAATTTCACGACTGGATTTGTTGCACAGGTGGCATCCTATCACAGTTCCACGCTGGAATTCACTGAGCTCCTGAGAGCGACCCATTCTTTCACAAATGTTTGTAAAAACAGTCTGCATGCCTAGGTGCTTGAATTTATACACCTGTGGCCATGGAAGTGATTGGAACACCTGATTCCAATAATTTGGATGGGTGAGCAAATACTTTTGGCAATATAGTGTATGTTGCTCATCGTATTTATTCATTTAAGTTATTATCCTCTCAAAGGAAAACTAAAACTTCACTAACTCACCAGAAAAAAAAAAATACAAAAAAACCCAAAACACGGATAAATTTATAACGGTTTCACAGTGCCCAACAAAACCCATTTAAACCCGGGAATGATCGGCTTTTAGTGGCAGTGGGAACAGCTCGCTGACGCATGTTTACCGGGATCAAACAACTCGGCAAGTGACATGCGTTAAAATCACTCTGACCGGAATACTGTGGGAACACCAGGGGTAAATTACGTGACACAGTTGAGCAAAACTTACGGACATGAACACATCTTGCCAGTCACTTCTGGTCGAACAAGCCGAAACAGCTCTTTTTAAATTAAATAAACATGGCGCAGCTCTGATGGGAGGGATTCGGAGGAACAAAAGAGCTAAAAATTAAAGCACACCGACTATTCCCTGGCTTCCTTACATGCTTCTCTCCATTGTTTACTTTCTCGATTTATATCGCACTGGTGACATCATCAACGCTAATCCAGCATGATGATGTCACCAGACACACAGCTGAATGTAACTCTCTCTACAACTTCAAAGTCAAACTTACAATGCACAAATAGGGCTGTGTAAAAAAATCTATTTTAAATTGATTCCTTTACATTTTTGCAAAAACGATGTCTAGGGAATGAGATCGATTAGTTTTATAGTGACAAGCTTGATGTTCACATTTAACTGAGCAGGAAAGATGCATTCTAAGCCAGACAGCTGTAAATATAGCCAACAGGTTGACTGAAGACATTAACAAATGGGGGCTGACCAGCAAACACCCTGTAGTTGTTACAGACAACGTTGCAAATATGGTGCAGTGGAGATAATGCAGCTCTCGCATGTCTGCTGTGTCACGTCTGCTGGCTGGAGTGAGGCTTCACTTTTTCACAAACAAGTTTGCACTTTTGAGACAGTTTTGTTCACATCTCAAGTTTAAACTGTCTGTATTTTGAAACACAGTTTAACCACTTTCATTATTGTAAAAAAAAAAATCAAAATTAATTGATTTAGAACTGTATTAATCAAAATCGAAGTGATACAGGACTTTGGCCTTACAGCCCTATGCACAAATATTTTTGAAAGAAAATAACCTTCATAGTTTCATAGCAGATGTGTGTCCAAACATCATAGGAATGTGTCCAACCAGAAAAGATGTAAATCAACATGCTGATCCAGACTACTTTAGTGGATGCAGAGGTAAGAAAATAATCCAAGAAAGGACAGGATTTTTATCCATTAAAGCAGACGTGCAGCATCTCTCCCTGTCCATTTCATTAGTGGCAAGAAGTTCTTTCAGATTCCAGTCATACCAAACCTTTAACATATTTCTGCTTCTTAAACTTTTAATCAGATAATAATATACAAGGGATTATTTATTATGAATACTAAAACTCTTTCCACAAAGGTTAATCTTGTTTTCTAATGTAAATACTGTAGGTTGTGACATCCATCACAAGTGGCTTGGTTTAAATATATTGTTTAGCTGCCAAAAAATCATGAAAATTAACGACTTCAGCTTTATAATCCACGATTAATGAAGTATAAATATAGTCAATATTACACCAGTGAAGAAACTGTTAGCATTGGTTAATAAACTAACAGTGCTGCTTCCCTCCAGGGTTGTGGTAGATGTTGTTTACAAGCACTAATTTTCACCATCAATTAGATTGTGATTTATTCAGAATAAAAAAAAAAAGAATGAAAATAATCTGGTTAAATTGTTATAGATGCAAGTAATCAAAATAAAAAGGGTGATGGGACCAGAAATGGGTGATGTAAATATTGCCACTAAAGGGGAAACGCGTCACGCTGACATGAGGCTCTCAGGCACTCAGCTCCATCCTGAAAGATGTTTATACATCTGCAGAGCCAATCAGAATATTAACCCCTTGCTCACACTGGCTCCGGTGCGGTTACCGAGCCGACGGAGACCGCAACTCCCGCACACCCCCTCTCACACCGCCCTTTTGACTACGGTGCGGTGCGGCTCCGGCAACAGGTCCGGAGATTTAACTCGCGAGAACAGAAGTTCACTTGAGTTCACGTAACTTCACGCGATAACACGGCCCAAGTAAGGATATTTGCGAGAGCTTGTTGCGGAGGGCTCCGGCACACCGCAAGGATAGCTTTCTTGCTGAATTTTCTGCAGCGCCGGAGTGTCTCGGTAACTGCAGCCGGACAGCTCAGCAGCCGGTGAGAGAGGTTTACGTCTTTTTAATGACTTGGAATCACTGCGGCGCCGCACCCACCGCACCGCAACGGTAAGACCGGAGTCTGTGTGAGCCGGGGGTCTGACCGACACATAATCCGTCTGAATGTGGGTTGGGTCCATGTCCATTATTCTGACATCAATCTAACCCGGGGGTCGGCAACCTGCGGCTCCTTACTGTCCCCCTTGCTGCTCCCTGGAGCTTTTTAAAAAATGTATTGTTTCAATATGGTGTGCAGAAGGGTCAAAGAAAATGTATTATGTTTTCCAATGCTGTTAACATTTGTAGAATAAATACATTTAAACAATAATTTGCATCACAGCCATAGAGGTCAGTGGTCATAACTTGCAACCAGTGCGACGCGGTGCCAGGCAAACAAAGCTTCAGGTGTGTCTCAGAACGTGGATCACAAAGGGAAAAAAAGGAAGATAGCTGATGAGAAAAGAGGATTCAAATAATGGACGAATCATTTGCTTTCATTATCAATGCGGAAGGATTGCCTGCATTTTTGCTTTGTAATGAGAGGTTGTCAAGAAATAAAAAGAAAAATTTGAAAAGGCATTTCCAGGGAAGGATAAATATGCAGCCGATCACCAAGTTGGGAGTGAGAGAAAAAGTGCGATTGCAGAACTTCTGGATAAATTAAAGGAGCGTAAAGATAGATTTAAGAAGTGAATTGCATCTTCAAACTCCACTAGTGCTGCTAGTTTGGTTGCAAGGATGGAAAACCGTCCACAGATCGAACAGGTAGCGCTCTGATGCAAGGATGTGAACTTTCCACCATTTTTTTCCCCAAATCCTAAAAATACAAATAACACCAAGGAAAGCTGGTAATGGAGGATGTGGGATTTCAGGGTTAGAGATGCTCTGCTCTGATGGATGTCAGTTCCTGCACGGTTCCTAATGACTCAATCAACTCCTCCCAACAGAAACTCATCCACCATAGAAAGATTCCTTTCTCATGTTTTTTATAATTTCCTCAATGCAACAAAACTTAAACCACGCGGTGAAGCGGTGCGGTGAGAGCGTACACTGCTCCTCCCTCACCTAATGCTGCTCCAGGATAATTTAATCATGGATGCTTATTATATATTTAAGCCTATAGTGGGATAATACACTTAGAGCCTATGTTGCCGTATATAAGACTCTTACATTTTTGCGGCTCCGGGCAGATTTATTTTTTGTTTTTTTTTTGGTCCAATATGGCTCTTTGAGCAGTTTGGGTTGCCGACCCCTGGACTAACATATCCCTGAAATTTTTGTTTGATTCTTTGAGACTATGTTGCTTTTTCTTCCTCGATTTAAATGATAAATGACACAATCGTAACGAATGTTACATAAATATCAATCTAAACAAAACATTTATTCCCAAATCAGGGGAAATATTGATACTGGATAGTAAAGAGAGCGGCGATGCTTGCACCTTTCGTGATCTCAAGGCATGGCTGTGGATCGCACGAATGAATCTGTGAAGATATGGAAGTATACAAAAACAAAAACTCTGGTCTAAAATATCAGCTGAATGATTTTACAGGACTCAAAGTTGTGTTTTGTAATGATATAATTTTGATCTTCCTCTGCACCTCCCAGAAGCATGTAGACATTTCTCTGTTTTCATAACCATAAAGGGCAGCGTGTCACCAGACTTTACCATTCCCCCTGGCTGGAAAAGTGCCAACCATACTCCCCTGCATGGATCTGCGTGTTACGGCCCTTTCACACCTTGCCGATTTGGCCAGCGTATGCCCAACATCCCAGAATCTCCCAAAACACTGGCATACGCTAAACCAGGGGTCACCAACTTTTTAAGGCTGAGGGCTACTTTATGGGTACTGAGTCATAGGACGGGCTACCAATACTGACCTATGAACTAGAGGAGTCGGCGTTCACCTGAACTTTATAGATAATAAACATATTTCTATTGTTTCTTTTCATTTTTAATTTGCTTTTAGACATTCTCATTATGAAATCCATATAAATCCTCAAATGTTCTAATTTATTGATATGATAAAATGCTTCATAAATGCTTCAAAATAAGAGCTTCAGTAAAAAAATAACATTTCAGATTTAGTCCACTGGTGAATTGTTCTGTTTTCAAAAGATGCTGAGGGCACCCCATGTTGTCCTTGAGGGCCCCTTGGTGCCCACGGGCACCACGTTGGTGACCCCTGCGCTAAATTTTCTAAGTATTTTTTCGATTTTGGCCGTATATATAGTGTATTCATAATGAGACCAGAACTTATGTCAAACAACAGCCTAACTTAAACATAACACACGGCAGCATAGTGCCCATGAGATGATGCTTGTGCATCATTTCATGGTTATTACAGGCATTACGAAGCATCAGTTAAAGCTGCTGCCCTCAGGCGCATCGCTGCTCCTGGGCGGAGCAGCAGAGCAGCAATGCGCCCGGTCAGCATCATGTTGCGAACACTGAAGGACATAAGCTTCCTTAGGAAGTACAATCTGCTTTCCCTTCTTGTAGACGGCTTCACCGTTGTTTCTCCAGTCTAGATTGTCGTCAAAGTGAACATCAAGGTATCTACTCCTCAACCACCTCCACTTCTTATTTCATTAGCTTAACACGAATCAACTTGTTCCTGTTTCTTCGGAAATCTACAATCATCTCCTTGTTTTGTTGACATTCAGGATCAGATGATTGTTTCCACACCACAAAACGGTTCACCATCTCCCTTTACTCTGATGCAACCATGACAGCAGTCATCCCGGTATTTCTACAGAGGACAGGACTCTGATAGCAACTTTAACTCCAAGGCGTTCATTGGAAAATTTTAAAAAAGGGTTTTAAGAATAATTTTGCTGTCTGTTCAGGTTTTACCTTTTTTTTTCTTTTTATATTTACAGCTTTAAACTTTTTTTTTACACAGTTTATATAACTTTACGATTCATATGACTCAACCTGAAAATAGGAGTTTCCAGGTTATTGAAACAAAAAATATAGGACTTGAAAAATAAAATATGAAAAAAATATGTAAGGAATCCAAAATAAGATTTTTTTTTTTTAAAAAATGTGAAAATTTTGAGATTAAGAAGTTTTTTAAAGTTTTTTTTTTTTTCTGGATCACTAGATCCAGAAAACTAGCCGTTTTTTTTACAAGACTAGCTGTGTTCAAACCTTATTATGGACCTGTGCCCAGTTTTAGCAACCAGATGGAGGTAGAACCTCTGAGGTTCTGCTGCATTAGAGATCTCTGACCCAGAAATCTATGTAGTCTTATCTGGATTATTGTTTTCAAGACGAAGAGAAAAATAAACTCACTTCTACCCTCAAATCTCAACTGCATCAGTAGAAAAAAACAAACAAACAAGAAAAACAAAACTATAATGAAGCAGCAGCCTTCAATGAATGATCCAGATCAAGGATGAATGTTTGTTCTATATTTATACATCTCCATTTCTTATCAAGACATTCCCTAATGAAGGCAGACATATTTTAACGCGCTGCACTTAAGCCCATTTTGTCTGTCCCTCCACTATTCACAACACGGCCAGGCGCTGGTTACATAACTGCACTACTCCAACACGCCTCCTGTGTGATTTATTAAGGCCAAGTAATCAGTGTGTCCTACATAGATAATGTGACTCAGCTCGCTGATCTGCAGCTCACCATACGCTCGTCTCCTCAGTGCCGTTATCGGCTACATCATCACAAACAAGCTCATGTTAGCAGTAAAAAGCATTCAGACAATTTCATTTTACATGAGCGGCATAACGTTAGAGCTGGAACAGTTTCATAAACACACAGTGGCGATGAATATCACAGCTTCTATGTTCAGGAGCTTCATTTAAAACAAGAGAGGCTGAGAGTCAGAAAACAGCTGATTCTGATTATTACAGAGAATAAAGGAAGAAACAAGCAACAGAAGAAAAAGATTTAAAGCAAAATGTAGAAACCAATCCAATAACTCAACTTGCAGTTAGAAGAGCAGCAACTATTCTTGATTAAGCTAAAATAATACATATTCAAATAACAACATTGACTTGTTTTGAGAGACTGATATAAAACCATATAACTAACTAGCCCTAATGCAAGCCTGGTTAAAAGCCCTGGAATGAAACAACAGGTTTTCTTCCTTTTATGGTATGATCATGAATATTTAGATGAGCTGTGTGCTGATTGGTTGGTGTACAACAAGCAAAGCTGCTGAGCAAAGACGCATCATGGCAACAAGCACTCACTCACTCACTGAAACATCGAAATTGTTGATATGGTAGGATGACCCAGACGTCCTGTTTTCATACCTAAAAAAAAAGGCAAATTTCACAATTGTCCGGGATTTTGGTTGACTACAGTGCTGCACGTAGTCCAAACACACCGGGCACTTTGTTTTTAAAAAATATAAATATAATAATATAACCACAGATGTCTGGGGAACAGTGATTCCGCCTACATGGTATAAATGCTGCAGTTTAGTTTGCCCATAGGAAGAAGAGCTAGAAATGACACAAAACTGGGCCAAATGTAAAAAAAAAAAAAACGGCGTTCCCCTTTAATGCTTTTTAATGCTCTTAGAAATAACTGTATTGCCATCAACAAACACTCATGACTCTCATATATACACTCACCGGCCACTTTATTAGGTACCCCATGCTAGTAACGGGTTGGACCCCCTTTTGCCTTCAGAACTGCCTCAATTCTTCGTGGCATAGATTCAACAAGGTGCTGGAAGCATTCCTCAGGGAGTTTGGTCCATATTGACATGATGGCATCACACAGTTGCCGCAGATTTGTCGGCTGCACATCCATGATGCGAATCTCCCGTTCCACCACATCCCAAAGATGCTCTATTGGATTGAGATCTGGTGACTGTGGAGGCCATTTGAGTACATTGAACTCATTGTCATGTTCAAGAAACCAGTCTGAGATGATTCCAGCTTTATGACATGGCGCATTATCCTGCTGAAAGTAGCCATCAGAAGTTGGGTACATTGTGGTCATAAAGGGATGGACATGGTCAGCAACAATACTCAGGTAGGCTGTGGCGTTGCAACGATGCTCAATTGGTACCAAGGGGCCCAAAGAGTGCCAAGAAAATATCCCCCACACCATGACACCACCACCACCAGCCTGAACCGTTGATACAAGGCAGGATGGATCCATGCTTTCATGTTGTAGACGCCAAATTCTGACCCTACCATCCGAATGTCGCAGCAGAAATCGAGACTCATCAGACCAGGCAACGTTTTTACAATCTTCTATTGTCCAATTTCGATGAGCTTGTGCAAATTGTAGCCTCGGTTTCCTGTTCTTAGCTGAAAGGAGTGGCACCCGGTGTGGTCTTCTGCTGCTGTAGCCCATCTGCCTCAAAGTTCGACGTACTGTGCGTTCAGAGATGCTCTTCTGCCCACCTTGGTTGTAACGGGTGGTTATTTGAGTCACTGTTGCCCTTCTATCAGCTCGAACCAGTCTGGCCATTCTCCTCTGACCTCTGGCATCAACAAGGCATTTCAGCCCACAGAACTGGCGCTCACTGGATGTTTTTTCTTTTTCGGACCATTCTCTGTAAACCCTAGAGATGGTTGTGCGTGAAAATCCCAGTAGATCAGCAGTTTCTGAAATACTCAGACCAGCCCTTCTGGCACCAACAATCATGCCACGTTCAAAGTCACTCAAATCACCTTTCTTCCCCATACAGATGCTCGGTTTGAACTGCAGGAGATTGTCTTGACCATGTCTACATGCCTAAATGCACTGAGTTGCCGCCATGTGATTGGCTGCTTAGAAATTAAGTGTTAACGAGCAGTTGGACAGGAGTACCTAATAAAGTGACCGGTGAGTGTATATGTATATATAACGCAGTAAAATCCATTGTCATCTTTACTGTCAACAGGCTGCAGCCATGCCCTGAATTCCTTGTTTTCCTTCCGTCCATATATCGTGATATAATATATCCGAAGAAATTGTTTTTATAAACTTCTTTTATTAAATACAGCATTTTAAATGACATGATAAACACATTTAATGATTTTTAATGCCAATTAAGTTCTTGATTTAAAAAATAATAATTTAATGAAATTTAATGATTTTTACTGACCCGTGGAAACCCTGGTATGAGTAACTTATGTCATCCAACATGTTTACCAGAGCAAAGGCTCATTATTCACGCAAAGTGACACAAAAAACACTGGGAAAACACAGAAACTTCAAAATAAAAGCACCGGATTCAGTATACAGAAAGGTATACAGCGACATGTTCTTCTCTGGACCCACACCGGTCACTACAAGATGCCAGAAGAAAATAAAAAGATAAAAATGTTACCTCTATGTTACACAGACAAACTGATAATCTAGATCATCTAGTTCCTGTTTGACCCGTCAACCAATCTGCATGTTTTAGACGCCTCAAACCTCAAATAGATGATTCAAACCACTGCTTGACTTAAGCAGCCTGCTGATCGTTCATTCATGTAAGGAAGGAAAAAAAAAACTCTCAAACATAAAAAGGCAGCGGGCCCAGAGGTCCAGGATCTCACCTGCCCCAAAAATGTGATGTTTTTCAGTAGTTTAGCAACAATCAAAGGTACAGAGCTGATGCCTTTTTAAGCAGTATAAACCCTCCGAGGATTGGTCTAATGTGGCTCAACGGGGGGAGAGGAGAACTTCAGATTTTTGGACATTTTGCGCCTTTAGCAGGTTGCTTCATTACTAACTTTGCTAGCATCCAAATGATGACTTTCTTCATTATACAAGCATTTAATCCAGCATTAAGGGCAGATTAGAATTATGCAACCGCACACATATATAACCCATTTACACTACCCTTGAAAAACCGTGCCGAGACCGGTCCGAGCTCAGTAACTGAGATAACTTATCGTGTGTAAATGGAAAGCAAACTGAACTGAATCAAGCTAGACATAACCGAACCGCGCCAACTGCAGACCAGTTCCGGAGGTGGGCTCGGCTCGGTTTTTCCCTGGCTCGGTTCTCTGATAACAAGAGCGCATGAGCAGAACGCGTCATCTCCGTCTGGCTGCACATCGCGATTCACACTCCATTCCAGTTTTTGGCGGCAATGCCCCTCTGGAAGTTGCTTGCCAACCAACACAAAACAGAAGAAGAAGAACAACTATAAACAACAATCGAAATCTTATCCACGCAACATTTTGATTTGCTCGATTCCCTCCTTCTTCGTCTTCTTCTTGTGTTTTATGGCGGTTGGCAAACAACTTTTGGTGCATTACCGCCACCAACTGCATCAATACTGGCAGTAATACCGCAGATCGTCACTAGGAGGCGAGGAGTCTAGGAACCGAGATAGCGTGTTGTGTAAACGGTCGTCAGAACCAAGCTCGGCCCTGTTAACTGATCCGAGCTCGGACCGGTCTCAGCATGTATCGGTTTTTCAAGGGTAGTGTAAATGGGGTATAAATGTTGCTTGGGTCTGAACCAGTTCGGCTGGTATGCTTCTGCACCGTCGGTCTGGAATTACTAGGGACACACAGCAGTTTTCCACCAAAGCGCAAGGGGGAACCTTCCAGAACTCCCGAGAACTTCGGTAGATAGTCACGAGAACTTAAACGGCGCCCGGCGGGAGTGTTTATCTTCCAAAACAACAATGGCGAGTCTGCAAGATATCACAGTCACGGAGACGGATCTAGAGTTGCTAGATATTGAAGACGAACAGGTTCTGTTAATTGAGTTGGCAAAAAGACAAAGGAGGACACGTAGGTTGTCCATCGTAGTTGTTCCTCAGTTTTTAAAAATGGCGCACACCGGCACCGAATCAAGAAGGACGACCACACAGACAGCCAGAAAGACATACCAAAGACCATTCACAGCTGCTTTTTGTCTGCGCACTTCCGCTTGAGGTCTGCACGGGTCCGAGGCGTAGTCAGGAATTTTTTGAGGGGGTGCGTGGTCGTTCACAGAGACTGGAGAGGCTATGCGTCAGAAGCATAAATTGGCCTTAAATCACATGATGTGTCATCAGTCTGAATTTTACCAAAGAAATGTATCAAATTATTAATTAGTATAACTATTTACATCTTGTGTCATATTATAGAAGCTTGTATTAAAATGTAGTGTTGGTTTGGTCTGAAGTGAACTTATTGGTAATAATGTTCCTTATTGTTCCTTTAAGGTTTCAATTGTGGATTTTTATTATTGCAAATTAAATCACATGTACTTTTTAACTATGAAAGACTATTTAACTATGAAAGACTACTTTAAACTATGAAAAGAAAAAAAAGTTATAGAACCCTTAATCCAAGCAGGCGGTTTAAAAACACCTTGTAACAGAAGGCTAATCTGGGACAAGTACATTATGTCAGAGTTGAGATTCCCAAGGTTTGCATTGGTCACCTCAGCTGTGCAGGAGTTAGTGTGCGTCTGCCCCTCCCCCACCTCATGCTTTTAGAACAATCAGCAGCTCTGCACTCTAGTAAACTTTCAATCAACCTAGAGGGAAGCTAATTAAGACTTTGGTGAAACTTTTTAGGCCAAAGTGCAGCTTTAGTTTGAACTTAAACTCAGGTTAGGAGGTTGTGTATACAACCATGTGCTGCTGCACAAAACTACTTTACGTTAACACCTGTTAACTTAAAAAAAACAATTACATAACAAAAGGCTGAAATACCTAAGAAGAAAATAAAAACTAAGTCGTCCAAATTCTTTAAAGTTAAAGTAAAAATAAAAAGTTGCCAAGTACATAGCCGTCCTGAACACAGGCGTTTAATCTCAGCAGTAAACTCCAACCATGTTGGAAACATTCTCTAAATGATTGAGGTTAAAAATGACTACAGAGCCTTTCATTTACAGCTAACAGGAAGGAAGCGCGCGCTGACAAACACAAACCACGCACGAAAACGGCTCAGTGAACACGTGCACAATACGCGCGCGCCTTACTCACGCGCTGGCGCTGCCCATCCCCCACTCTGAGACAAAAATGTCCAAATATACAGCAAAAAACGCGTTATAACCCGCCCAAAACCTGCGCTGGTTCCCCACACAGCCCCGCCACACGCACGGCTACCATTTATAACCGCGATAATAAAGCCGAAATATGAGAAACACTCACCTAAAGCTCCAGGAGGGGGGTGCCTTCTCCTCTGTGCTCCTAATATGGAATCTCCTCCACCAGCAGCGCTGTTTTCAAGCTCTAATTAAACCTCGAAAAGAGCGTTATAACTGCCCTCCGAACCGGCAGACCGGTACCTGGAATCCCCACTGGGCGATGTGTGTTGAATATGCGGGCATGTGTGGTGATAAATCCCCTTAAAATGGAGCTGGTTGTACAGTTGGGTCTTCAGTGTACTGTTGCTCGCTAGTAGAGAAAAGAGCCAAACGGTTCCGTAGCAGCAGCTTCAGACACAGAGCGGCTGACCCGCCAGGCGAAAATGAGCCGGGCCCGAGCTGCTCTCTGCAGGAAGCTCACTTCAGGCACACAAACATCAAAATGGGTGTCGCAGTATGAGAAAGGCTGCGGGTTACTCTTAGCTGCTTAATAATCATTCACAAATATTGGAGTAAATTACTCACTAAGTAGCCAAGCCAAAAATCAGCTCTTTGTAGTTTTTATCTTCCTCTCAATTTATATTAGAGCAATATTTCCCTTAAAATGTTCATTATTAACCCTTTATAGGGTACTCAGGGAAAATCTAAATTTCCTTATTACCTTTGTAATATTCAAAAAATATATAGAAACGCAAACTTTTCCAAATATATATATATATATATATATATATATATATATATATATATATATATATATATATATATATATATATATATAGATATATAGGTGCTTCTATAAGAAATTCATTAAAAAAAACACTAAGGGTGAAAGAAACAAATTTTTTTTGGTACAATATAACCTTAGAGGCATTAATGCTGATACTGGCACTAACATTTTTTAGTTTATAGACCTATATATAATTGTTAACTAGGCTTATTAACTTCTGAATTTTACTTTTTAACATTTCAATTAGCTTTTAAATATCTGCAAGCAGAGACTGCAGTTGTTTAGGGGCCGCCGACCTCTTAGGGGCCCCGTCACTGACTCCTGGTAGGTCCTCTACGCAATTGTGGACTATACGTCTCTTTGCAGACATAATGGTGTGAAAAATTCCTGTTTTACCCACCTGATGCCAGTCTGTCTGACCGGACCTTATTTATACTGCAACACGTGCCAGATTTCAACATGATGGTGAGGCGTTTAAACATGACACCAATAGCAAAGCAGACAGTGGTACTTTTAATTACTATGTTAATAACTGTGTGTAGTTCATTAGATGGTTGGGGGGGTGGGGTGTTGTACTTCATATGGGGCCCACCCAGATAATGTTGCTTACCGGCCTTTTGTTGTGTCGTTACGCCATTGATCGACTTGTTAACTTTTTTTTAACTTAATCTACAGCAGGTAATATATAATTCAAGGGCTCATCTAATTGGTCAAACACCAAAATAACATGTACAGCCATGTAGCAGGATCTTTGCTGAATGGCTGGATATAGATCTTGTGCTTCTAGACCTCACTGAGGGACAGGTGGGACTCCATTTTTAAGGGGTATGCAAGTGATCAGAAACGGTAACTTATCCTATAAAGGAATAATTATGTGTTTTACTGTTGTTATTTGTTTCGTTTTTTTGTGTGAATCCCAATGTTTTTAGTTTTTTTTTGGTTTTGTTACAAAAGGTAAAATATAAATCTGACTAAATGAATATATGATTCAATACACATTAACACACATATGTACAGAGGTGTCCAGAAGAAGTAGAAATACTTCGTTACTATAGACTAGTAAACTAGCCCACCCGCCAGCGGCCAAAATCATTTTTGCCTGTGATTGGTGTAGCCTCCATCAATGCCCCAGGCCCTAAATCTGGCGGGCCAATAACAATGCAGAGATGTGATTTGAATTCCTGGATACAAAGTGGGCGGGGTTTTGAGGGTGTGAGGACAAAGCTGCACCAACAAAGCTGATTGGCTGTGTCGTAGGTGGATGTAGGAGAGAAATCAGTTTCTTCGGTTGAACTTCCACCTAGGCTCCATTTTAAAAAAACAATGTGTATATTGTTCGAAGTTAATTACTACTCAAAGTCAGTTTTTGCTTCAGCAAGCAGGGATGTCACACTCTTTATTTCACTTTCAATGGGTGTGTTGCAGCCATGGTATTATTTCTTTGGTATTACGACTGTAGTCACATTTATTAAGCAGATCTAGACAGTGTGTGTCTTTAAGAGAACTTATGTAGTTTATGACTATATGCCTTTTTTGTCTTTAAAGGGGGGATAAATTGTTTTTTTGAGCAGGAGATCATATATATGATTTAGATTCAAGTTAGCTTCTATGGGAGGTTAAAAAAGGTCAACATCTTATCAGTTACTAATAGCCTCGTTAAAGCTCTGTCAGAACAAATAATTCTTCTCACTGTGCCTTAGTTTAAACTTTCATGGTTATCAGACCAGAGGATAGTGGTATCTCAGTATGAATTGTCCACATGAAGAAGCAGAGGCATATATATAGTATGTGGATGTAAACATGGACAAATTAACAGCTATTCAGCTGAAAGCGTATGCTTATCAGTAGGCACGAACGCACATGCGCAAACAGAGATAAGGCCTGGCTGAGACAAAGAGACATGCAAACATAGACAGAATGCCCCTGGGTGCTTTGTAGAGGGAACTACACTCTGGCTGTGATAGAGGAGTGGAGGATGGGTGATGGCACAGAGACAGCAGGGAATTTTACTTAACCTTTGCCTTACTTTCTTAGAGAAGTCAACCATTAAAGATCCACCCCGTCATTTTCTATCTTTTTCTACACGCCTGAATCAAATGGCTCAAACATTATAGACGTTCAGCTCTGCACAGGCCTGAGAGCGAGGTGTTAGATTGAGGTATAGGAAGATGGGGGAGACAGGTCATAGGCAGCTGAAGTCAGCCTTATTTTTCTTATAAGGCGGCCCAATCCGAAGGTGGCTGGACACTCACCTTTGCTGACTACTGTAGTAAAGTACAAGTGATATATGTCGGCACATTTTACCTCACCGAGTGAGTTAAAGAGTGTTTCAGTGAGTGTGTCAAAGTTTTCTCTGTGGAATTTGAATATTTTTTGCTTTTATGCAACAGTTCTTCAAACTAAATGGAGGGACGGACAAATCGATGGTCTGAAGCAAAAGCTAGGGATGCTGTTTATGATTTTGAAGAGCTGGCACTTAATTGAAGACCCCGCTGCCCATCTGGGTCCCGTCTGTCGCAATAAGGACCTTCCTCTTCCTGGTTAGGAAATATTAAAGGCCTTTTTGAGAGACAGAGAGACCAGACCAGTCTCTCAGGAGGACTGTACCAAGATTTTTTTTTTTCACCATTTTATTTTCATTATACTGTCACAAGTACAGCACAATGAAATTCACTCTCTGCATTTAACCCATCCCCTTGGGCTGCCATTTGCGGCGCCCTGGGAGCTGTTTGAGGTTAAGGGTCTTTGCTGAGGGACCCAGAGTGACAGTCTGTGGTGGTGTGGTTGGGGCCCTATCCCCTAACCACTAGGCCTCCACTCCCCCCAAGATGCAGGCTTTGATGTCATCAACATAGCACAAAGCTGCGACGATTCTCTGAATCCCATCAAAGTTTGAAGTCATAACTGAGGCTTAGCATTGAGTCAATGAGTTGATGCAATCAACTGGTTTTCCTTAGATAGAAAACTTTGAATCAATCTGAATGGATGATCTGGTTGAACTGTAAAGTGCCTTGAGATGACATGATGTGAATTGGCGCTATATGAATAAACTTAATTGAATTGAATTTTAGACTTAAGGGCTGGTTATACTCGCGCAGCAGAGTGTCGCATTGAGCTTGTCGCAGGTGTGAAGCAGATATTTTTTATTTATGCCCAATATTTGAACCATGGTCATGAGCTAGCTGTGGTTCTAGATATGGCTGAGGCGGTGAGGAAGTGGAAAAACACAAGGGACATGTTAGTGCGACAATGGAGGGACGCAATGGCGATCATACAAACAAAACAAGCTAGTAAGGTACCAAACATAAAATACGCATAGTGTAGAGCGGACGTAGATTTGACCAATCAGAGGCCTCCTGTTTGGGGTCACCTACAATTTTGGAGAGGTGCACCAGAGTGTCTGCGGAAGGGGGAGCATATCTGCATTAACTGTGACACACGTAGACGGCCTGGTTTCTGAGCATAAACCAGCCTTTAGACTTAGACAGACTTTATTGTCATTTTGTACACACAAACCGCCTGCCTTCTTTGTCCAAAATGTGAACATGACAAAGATGACAGGTGGTTTGAAAGAGGTGTGAAGGAAGCTATGGTTGTTAAGAGAGAAAAATCAGCCTTAGAAAGAGGGGGTGGACTCACTACAACGCAGCGAGGGAGAAGATTCCTTCCCACCATCATAATCCTCATCACCAGGCAGGGGAACAATACATCTCGCCTGGCCAGCCAGGCCAACAATGCCCCTAATCACTCCCCCCTTTCAGAGGCATAGGCCAGTATCAGGTAGGGGTGTAAATAATTGTTTTGTATCGATGCATCGATCCAACAGCCGACGATCCGATGCATCGATACGTCCACAAGAGAATCGATTCATGTTTTTTTTTTCCTCCGGTCTATTTTTATCCATTTACTCCTGGGCGTAATTCTCCCTCCTGTGCTGCGGTGGCGCTAAACCTATTTTGCCCTCCTACCTCTCTTCCTGGTTATATACTTACAGCAGTGTGTTCCAGTGAGCTTGACACAGACATTTGTGATTTATGCTCAATATTGAAGCGTGGTCTGCGCTACACACTGTGGGTCTAGATACGGCCGAGGCGGTGAGGAAGAGGGGGCGAGTTTAGTCCGACGACGGAGGGACATAAGGGCCAAAAAGAGCAGAGATCCAGGTGGAAAAAGGGTCACAGCGTTCTCGCGCACTTTGCTCTTCTAGCAGGTCAAACTTCACGGGTTGTTTTCTGCAATTTTGGTCATGAAAACAAAACAAACTGGCCTCCTGTCTGCGGCACTGTTTGCGGTCAGCTACAATTTGGGAGAGGAGCAGCGGAGCGTCTGTGGAGGGGGCGAGGACGTCTAGACCTAGGTATTGCATTTCACTGATTTTTGCAGTATTTCTTTATGCAACTTTTCTACTTCTGTTATTTGCTGTTGTTTCTAAAAAAAAAATGCATAACGATATTACAGCTTTCATTGATTTATTTCAAACTTGAAACTTTGTTTAGCATGTAAGGTCTAAAAAAAATATTTTTTTTTATTAATCGATTAATCGAATCGAATCGTGGTGTATTCTTGAGTATCGAAAATAATCGAATCGTTGGGTCAGGAAATCCATACTGAATCAAATCACCATGATGGGTGTGATTTACACCCCTAGTATCAGGTATTGCAGGTTATCAAAGATCTCAACGACCCAATTACTGGATCTGTTCTTTTGGTTCAATTTGCATGTTTTCTAAGCCGATACAAGGCTTTGTTGGGCTACCCTATAAAACTTGGAACGCAACGCAATTTCTGACAATTTGAATTGAAAAAGCCTCCTGGATGGGAAGCGAAACATTCCAGAAATATTCCAGTGTTTTTTTTTGTTTTTTTTTACTTGAATGTTTTGAGGTTCCAAAATGACTAAATTAACAATATCAGGATGACCATCAATATATGAGTTTTGGTATAGCCATAGTATGTGACCCAGCACCTTTAACCACAGCAATGTATTTTATACCATCCAATTTATTCAAATAGATCGTGCTCTACTAGTAAATTACCTCGGCCACAATTTTCAGAAGCTGCACATAAAAGTAATATGACTTTTAAAAGCAATGAACAGTAAAACTGGCCTTCAGAGGAAAAGTACTACCTCTCTCTCTCTTCTGGGCTATTTGGTGCTCAAACAGTGGTAAGGTCTCAACAAAGCATGGCTGTATAATATGTCTTACAGTAATGGCTCTTTTTCCTACCTGCTCAGCTACCCTCTGCAGCAGAGCATAGGAGAGCATGCTTGGCTGTTTCTGTTAACTGATTAAATTATTTAACGCAGTAGAGATGGAAACCGAAGGGGGAAAGATATGGAAGGAGTGTATACACCTCTGTATGATACATGCGAGCAGGGCAGAAGGAAAAAAAACAGAAAGTAATGACTTACTCTTTCATGAGTGTTTTTGTGTGCAGACCAACAACAAAAGGAGCTGCACGGCGTGTTCTGCCTCATCAGGCTGATAAGACAAAAGGGAAAGCCTGGCCATTTAATAACCTCATCGATTCCCATCTCACCCAGTTACACATTAACATTTACAGCTAGAAAAACCCAGCTTGGACAGACACATGGTCTGCTGGGGAAAGACAAAAAAGAAAAGAAAAAAATCAATAACAAAGTAAAGAAAAACCCTCAAGCTTTTTCATGGTTTTCTTCTTATTATCAACTCTTGTTTTGAATCTGCCTTCGATTAGATTCGCAGATGGCTGTAAAGTTTGTTGTGAGCGTCTGTAGTTTCTTCTCCTAGACAGAGCATAAAACAGCAAAGCCCCTCCCCCACATGTTGCTGTGTGCAGCCTTAAATAAATCTACTACATTTTGATTAATTCAGCTCCTATAATAATTTTCAGATATGAAAAACAAAACAGATTAAAATATGGAGTGAAGTTTGTTCCATCATCATTATTTCAAAGAATGTGTTTTGTAAATCGAAATTTAAAGAAAAAAAATTCAATCCAGAACATAAACGTTCAAAACTGTTTTGATTAAAAAAGGTTTTTAAAAAGTGACTTGTGCTGTTTTCTCATATTTTATTGTTTAAAATTATTTTTTGTTGCATTTATTTTTCATTTAAATAACTTTTTTATTCAGATTTTATAAATTGTTTTTATATTTCTTTTTTACTAATTGAGTTTTACCAATTGCATTTGTTTTCAGACGACAGAATGGAAAATCATGCCCAATACAAACACCGGCTATTAACCAATCAAATGTTGCTGGTAATGTCCAGCAGACCAGTAGAAATGCACCTCATGGAGGAGGGAAGCAGGCCTCTCTCCCTAGAAGTGGAGAGAATGGCTCTGTTCGAAATCCTGGGCTGCATCCTCCAAGGACGCGGTCTACCTAGACTGGATCCTTCGAAGTCCGTGAAAATAAGGAGACCAGAAGTGTTCGAACAGGTCTAGCCTTAGGCGGGTTTTACCACCATATGCTCTGTTGCTTAGCAACCGTTGACACACAAAGCAGGAAAAGAATGAAAACCGAAGTTTTCCAAACTGTTTGTTTATTTATTTATTTTTTATTATAAAGTGAACAAAGACTACACTCACAAGAATCCAGACTGGATTAAAGATTCCAACCACCGGTAGCAGGAACAAATAAAACTAAATGTAATGATAGAAACCTTAGTCAGTTAAATAACCTGCTGCTGTCATTCTGCACATCTCTGATGTGGCTGCTATTTTCAAATATCCATTTCTGTAAAAATTTCCATAGCTGCATATTGGTTATTAATTCTCCAGTTTTATATTGTTAAAACACTTTACAGTATTGTATTGTTTATATTTTAACTCTTCCTTATTATGTTATTCTTATACATTTTTCTAAGGTCCACATTTGTGTGACCATTTTCAATAATCTTTCTGCTGCTGTAAATTTGCCCATTGTGGGACAATAAAGGTATTTTCTATTTTATAAAAGGGTTAGAAATGTATAAAAATATATCTGCAAAATCTCTAATATTCAACAACACAAAAAACTTAGTTAAGCATATTGTGCAAAACAGCAATAAAAAAATCAGATTTATAGTCCCCACCCAGCAAATATATTAGAATCTGTCCTTAAATTACAGACAAACCCATTTATACAGTAAAAGATTAAAACCTTTAGATAAACCAAACATTACCGCCACATATCTGACTCAATAACCATTAAAACAAATATTTTCATTCATCTCAGACGGAATTATTCACAGACTTGTATTATATTAAGCTGAACTTCCAATTTTCACCACTGTGTGGCACCAAGTAACCTTTCCTCTGATCACGCAGCAAATCCCGGCTTGCTTGGTCTCGCAATGAATCCTGGGTAAACCAAGGATAGCGAGGATAGATCGGACCCGTCCTTCAAATCGGGCAAAAAGAAGGACGCATTTTAAGGTCGCATAAGGGAGGAGTCTTGGAATCCGACCAGACCTTGGCGCCACGCTATGACGTAATCGCCCTTCGAATCTGGCCTTCTCAGGACGTGTCCAGGGATTTCGAACAGAGCACAGGTAATCTGGAAACAGAATTAAAAAAAAAAAATGAATCTGGAAAAGACATTTTAAAAGCCCAAAACAAAACAAACAGCAAAGCTACCCTCTAAACCATTTTTAACTAAAAAAAAGTTTCATTTCTTGATTTGGTTTTTGGAAATTGCATTTTACAAAATGTTTATTTCTAATTTCCTTAAAATTTTTTTTTTTTTTAAATAAAAACCAAACATAATTGAATCAGTCTATACCCTGCTGTATCTCAATAGCTTCCTAATAGTTTCTCGACTACCATGTGATTCAATCTCATATCTCTAATTATTTCTAACTATTAGTCCTCTGTACAGAAAAAAGAAAAAGCTCTCTTTTAAATGGGGTTAAAGGGTTCAAATTAATCTGATAATCCTGAACAGCAGCTGCAAGGCTCTGTCCAAAGCATCCCAGCGATGCCATGTGACGGGTTATGATGGACTTCCATAAAAGGAAACAGCTCTGTGGGGAACACTCTGGAGAAGAAAAAAAAACCCCACAGAGAAGACGTGTCGTGGCTCATTCCCCATAGCATATTACTCACTGTATCGCCTTCAGAGAGCTCTGCAGGACAGTTACACATTATTGAAAGTCAAGTGTTTATGCTTCATGCTCAGCTACGGTTTCAGTTTGTTTCCAGGCGTTTATCCTCTGGTCATGAGCATTATTAGCTTGGATTCTTGCATGTTTGAAACCTTTACATCATTGGTCTCTTACTCCAGGCTTGATGTATTTATGCTTCAGCATACCTAAATCAAATAATTCAGTCATTAGCAGGGCTCTTTAGAGGCTGAGAACATGCTGATGAGGTAATTCAGCCATTTGATTCAGGTGTGTTGGATCAACAGCCCTTGGGGATGAGGTTTGAGACTTCTGCTTTAGATCAAAAATAAAAACTAGACAGTGGGTTGTTACTTCAAGGGTGGAATACTATATTTTTACTATCAGGAAGTCCACGATCTGTAGTTAAAAGCCTTCAGCTAATCCAAAACGCTGCAGCCAGAGTTCTGAGGAAAATGAATCATATTTGTCCTATTTTAGCTTTCCTCCATGGAATCTCATGAAAAACATTCTCATTTTCATGTATAAAGCCCTAAATAAACAAGCCCATTTATCAGAGATTTGATCGTTTCTTGCATTCCTAAAAAAGCCATTTGTTCTCAGTCTATGAGTTTACATATTTGTTTCTAGAATTTCTTAGACTTCTACAAATTTTATTGTCATTTTGTATACATAGTGTGTAAACAAAACAAGATTTCCGCTTTTATGACATTTCCATTCCTTAGAGAGCAGCAGTGATCAAATGTAAACAGTGTGGGAGGAAAAAACATGGTGCAAAAAAGGCATTGATATAGAAGTTCAGAGAATTAGTGTATATGTGGCAATTATGCAGTGTTTTGGTTTGGTGTTATCAGTGTGATGCAGAGTCTGTGAATGCTAATGTTCACTGAATGCTAATGCTCAATGAGCACAACCAAAACAACGCATATAGAAATATCTTTTTTACCTCTTTTTCACCCAAGCAGAGTATTTATTAAGCATCAGATCAAAGAGGAAACACTATGTTTACTTGTTGGAATGGTTGTTTACTCAGTGGAATGGAAGGGGGCAGCGTTTTGGTTACGTTCTTAGTCCGACTCGGTTCTGTTGGTTCTGTTCCAGGAACAGCTCAGGTGCCCAGTTCATTCATCCAACAGGTAGTTCTCACCAAAACTTGAATTATTCTGATGCAAACAACAAAAAGAATAACTTATCACTTTACTTGGATTTATCACTTTAGTTGGATATTCACTTTATTTTGATTTAGTTTTTACATATGCATAGATATACATAAATGTATATACATACATATATATACATATATATATATATATATATATATATATATATATACACATATGCAGTGGGGAAAAAAAGTATTTAGTCAGCCACCAATAGTGCAAGTTCTCCCACTCAAAAAGATGAGAGGCCGGTAATTTTCATCATAGATATACCTCAACTATGAGAGACAAAATTAGAGAAAAAAAATCCAGAAAATCACATTGTCTGATTTTTAAAGAATTTATTTGCAAAATATGGTGGAAAATAAGTATTTGGTCAATAACAAAAGTTCATCTCAATACTTTGTTATATACCCTTTGTTGGCAATGACAGAGATCGAACGTTTTCTGTAAGTCTTCACAAGGTTTTCACACACTGTTGCTGGTATTTTGGCCCATTCCTCCATGCAGATCTCCTCTAGAGCAGTGATGTTCTGGGGCTGTTGCTGGGCAACACGGACTTTCAACTCCCTCCAAAGATTTTCTATGGGGTTGAGATCTGGAGACTGGCTAGGCCACTCCAGGACCTTGAAATGCTTCTTACGAAGCCACTCCTTCGTTACCCGGGCGGTGTGTTTGGGATCATTGTCATGCTGAAAGACCCAGCCACGTTTCATCTTCAATGCCCTTGCTGATGGAAGGAGGTTTTCACTCAAAATTTGACGATACATGGCCCCATTCATTCTTTCCTTCACACGGATCAGTCGTCCTGGTCCCTTAGCAGAAAAACAGCCCCAAAGCATGATGTTTCCACCCCCATGCTTCACTGTAGGTATGGTGTTCTTTGGATGCAACTCAGCATTCTCTCTCCTCCAAACACGACGAGTAGAGTTTTTACCTAAAAGTTCTATTTTGGTTTCATCTGACCATATGATATTCTCCCAGTCATCGTCTGGATCATCCAAATGCTCTCTAGCAAACTTGAGACGGGCCTTGACATGTACTGGCTTAAGCAGGGGGACACGTCTGGCACTGCAGGATTTGAGTCCCTGGCGGCGTAGTGTGTTACTGATGGTAGCCTTTGTTACTTTGGTCCCAGCTCTCTGCAGGTCATTCACTAGGTCCCCCCGTGTGGTTCTGGGATTTTTACTCACCGTTCTTGTGATCATTTTGACCCCACGGGGTGAGATCTTGCGTGGAGCCCCAGATCGAGGAAGATTATCAGTGGTCTTGTATGTTTTCCATTTTCTAATAATTGATCCCACAGTTGATTTCTTCACACCAAGCTGTTTACCTATTGCAGATTCAGACTTCCCAGCCTGGTGCAGGTTTATAATTTTGTTTCGGGTGTCCTTTGACAGCTCTCTAGTTTTGGCCATGGTGGAGTTTAGAGTGTGACTGTTTGAGGTTGTGGACAGGTGTCTTTTATACTGATAACGGGTTCAAACAGGTGCCATTAATGAAGGTAACGAGTGGAGGACAGAGGAGACTCTTACAGAAGAAGTTACAGGTCTGTGAGAGCCAGAAATCTTGCTTGTTTGTAACTGACCAAATACTTATTTTCCACCATATTTTGCAAATAAATTCTTTAAAAATCAGACAATGTGATTTTCTGGATTTTTTTTTCTCATTTTGTCTCTCATAGTTGAGGTATATCTATGATGAAAATTACCGGCCTCTCTCATCTTTTTGAGAACTTGCACTATTGGTGGCTGACTAAATACTTTTTTGCCCCACTGTATATATATACAGAAGAGCTATATGTGTATATATTTTATCTCTTTTTATGCTTATTTTTTTTATCTTTATTATATTGTGTAGTTGGATGTGTGTGTATATATATATATATATATATATATATATATATATATATATATATATATATATATATATATATATATATATATAGATATATAGATATATATATATATATAGATATATATAGATATATAAAACTGTAACTGGAGCGTGTAACAAAATCAATTTCCCTCTGGGATTATTAAAGTATTTCTGATTCTGACCAAGAGGCAGCTGAATGGAGTCGGCTCCTCAGGTAGACTCTGGCCTAGGGATGTGATGTCGGGGGAGTGGCTCCCGCTTATGTCATTGATATTTGATTCTCCACACTTTCCGAATATCATAATTTTCAGAGTTTCACTGAATGTTCCTCCCATCTTTGGATAAATCAATTTGTCCTTTCTTCCTTGTGCACTTTTTCCTCTCCTTTCTTTCTCCAGTAGTCTCTCTACTTCCATTCCTTTTTATCTTAAGGTCTTATGTTTTCTGTCCTGTCTTCTGTACATCCTTTGTTTCTTCCAAACCCTCTATCTTGTTTCCCCTCCTTTTATGCAACACCTCTTCCTTATTGTCTTTTTTATTTTGTCATTCCTATGTTCTTTCTTTCTTTCTTTCTTTCTTTCTTTCTTTCTTTCTTTCTTTCTTTCTTTCTTTCTTTCTTTCTTTCTTTCTTTCTTTCTTTCTTTCTTTCTTTCTTTCTTTCCTTCCTTCCTTCCTTCCTTCCTTCCTTCCTTCCTTCCTTCCTTCCTTCCTTCCTTCCTTCCTTCCTTCCTTCCTTCCTTCCTTCCTTCCTTCCCAAATGCCCTCTGGATGAGCCTAGCTGAACATCCTTGGTGCTTCATCAATATCTTTCCACTAACCGATGTTGCAGTGTCATGCAGCCAGTAGCTCTGTCTTGATGCCTGTGATGTTTTCTCAACTACAAGACTTTCCTTTATGTAAACATCAATTATATTGCCTCCCTCAGGTCAGCAGGCTAAGTGTGCACTTTGTTACAAGGAACCTAGTTTCAAATCCCAGTTGGGTCAGGAAAGTCAGTGTAAAGGGAATTTTTTTTGTTAAATATTTTTCAGAGGATTTGGTTCCATTGTTGTTGCCAACAAAGAACACGTTTTGTAAATAGAAATGTGGAAAAACGTCTTAATAAAAAGCAGGTTTTGAGCGTAAGTTTGATGCTTTCTCAGATTTTACTGATTAAAATTACTTTATACTTTTTTCTTTTTTTTTTCAAATTCAATTTTACCTTTTTCGCTTTTCGAAATGACATTCTGTTTACTTATATTTTACACATCACATTCTCATCATTTCTGGGAAACAGGCTTTCATTGAGGAGCTAAGAAGCATTTCTATTTGTCTGCTGGACATTAGCAACAGCATTTTTATAGGTCGAGTGATCGCGTTTGGATTGGCCTTGAAGTTAAGAGAACGAAATGCAATTTGAAACAAATGCAATACTTAAAATCAATCTAAAAAAGAAAAATCATAAAAAAATATAACATTTCAAAAGTAAAAGAAGAAAATAACACATTTGGAAAACAATAATAAAAAAAAACTAAATATAAAATTTATGTCCTAGAAAAAATAAGTTAATCCTATAGTAAAAAAAAAATCTTGCTAATATTTCTACCCGCAACTAGGAAGAAAACAGTACTGTATTGGGTTTTTCTGAAAAGCCAGTTAGTTCTTACCTCAAAGGAACAAACAATGAAAAACAGATGCCCAGGTGAGTAGGAGAACATTTACAGGAGCATAGAAAGCTAGAGAGCATGGAGAAGGAGCATGACCTCTCGGTTGTGACATATTGGGGTGTCTGTATGGAGCTATTGAATCTGCATGCAGAAACACATTCAAAATGCTTATAAAGAGAAGCTAACGATTATTTTACTCATAACATATGTAGTTTTTTGTTTCCTAAAAAAACGTATTGCATTTAAAATGAGCAACTATCTTTAAATTCACGAACACATTCTAAGCTACATCCCTTCATGGTAATTTATCGGTGTACTGACAAGCCTCCGCCTGTCAGAAAGTGTTTCAGCCACAGGAGCTCTTTAAAGTCCCAATCTATGTTTAAATCCAAGCCTCATTTGAAATGGTCACTGCACCTCTCTGCAGAAAATTGCTCTGGGAAAATAAGAAATAGAAACTAGAAATGGAATTGCATGTGGTTGCTATAGTTATGATCCCCCACCCCCACACTCTTCAGAGCCGCAGCACACTGAGCTGCAGTCAGACTCAATGACTGATAATGTTAAGGGTCTGTTGTTGAAGGCTTACTCAAAAATATATTTTTTTTTCCATGGGAACATGTTTCAGGATAAGTTTTACCATTTATTCAACTATTTAAAGAATTGCTCATCTGTAGCAAGAGAAAAGATGAAATATAAACTACAAACAAACCTGCTGCTGCTTTTTCTTTGCAGGAATATCTCAGTTAAACAGATAAATGGTGAAAAGTCCTTGGGATAGAGGGCATACGGACGTGTTGGAAAGAAAAAACGGAGAGTGTAAAGAAGGCGTGAATTAGAAATGGTTGTGTGGGAGAGGCTCAGATGTGTAAATCTTTATGGATCTCAGTAAAGCACTCATACAATCTAATGTATAACCATGCTGGTCGACTTTGTCTGGAAAATCATTGGGAGAGTTTTGGTTTCATGCATGTTTCAGGGAGCGACTTTGCTTCAAATAAAAAAAAAAAACAACATAAAAAGCAGCGGTAAAATGCTCCTATTGAAGAAAAGGGTATCCGTTCGAAACAAACCAACAACATCATAAAACTAGATGAATTGATTTTAATTACATAGCATTGAGTCTAAATCTAAAAGTATTTCGTCTGAACTGTTTATTTTCTAGTTAACACACTATGCCCTAAAGATGAAGGTCTGTTTTAAGATTTCAAATTAAGGATGCACCAGTTAATAAGGGGGAATAGCCTAAGAAACATCTTAATGTTGACAAAAGCTAATCTTTTAAACACCTATCTACGGTGGTCCTGAAGTGCAAACTGCAACTACAAATCTAAAAGCGCAACTACATTAAGAAAAACAAAACTACATAAAGCAAAGTGCAACTAGATTAAGAAAAACACAACTACATAAAGCAAACTAACTGAAATTTCGTGATTAGTCTAGAGCACAGGTGTCAAAGTGGTTCCAGAAAGGGCCGAGTGGCTGCAGGTTTTCTTTCCAACCAAGCAATAGCACACCAGACTCCAGTCATATCATCAAGTCATCATGTTCAGATTGGACTCCCTTAATGAGATGACTGGAGTCTGGTGTGCTATTGCTTGGTTGGAAAGAACACCTGCAGCCACACGGCTCTTTCTGGAACCAGTTTGACACCCCTGGTCTAGAGCATATCCAGTATCACCTCGTACGTATGTCCTGATTCAAAATATTCCTGGATAACGGCAGCTATGTTTGGGGCGCCGACAATATCCATGTTTTCAAAAGCCGCAGCAGGCAGAATGACTTCCGGTTCAAGGGTCAAACGGCGCCGTCGTCCAATCAGCGATGTCTCATGTTTACCACTGGTATCTACCTTTCCGGTAGGTTAATGTGATTGTGTTTTCCTTAATGTAGTTGCGCTTTGCTTTATGTAGTTTTGTTTTTCTTAATGTAGTTGCGCTTTGCTTTATGTAGTTTTTTTTCTTAATGTAGTTGCGCTTTGCTTTATGTAGTGTTGTTTTCCTTAATGTAGTTGTCCTTTGCTTTATGTAGTGTTGTTTTCCTTAATGTAGTTGCGCTTTGCTTTATGTAGTTTTTTTTCTTAATGTAGTTGCGCTTTGCTTTATGTAGTTTTGTTTTTCTTAATGTAGTTGCGCTTTGCTTTATGTAGTTTTGTTTTTCTTAATGTAGTTGCGCTTTGCTTTATGTAGTTTTGTTTTTCTTAATGTAGTTGCGCTTTGCTTTATGTAGTTTTGTTTTTCTTAATGTAGTTGCGCTTTGCTTTATGTAGTTGTGTTTTTCTTAATGTAGTTGCCCTTTGCTTTATGTAGTGTTGTTTTCCTTAATGTAGTTGCGCTTTGCTTTATGTAGTTTTGTTTTTCTTAATGTAGTTGCGCTTTGCTTTATGTAGTGTTGTTTTCCTTAATGTAGTTGTCATTTGCTTTATGTAGTGTTGTTTTCCTTAATGTAGTTGCCCTTTGCTTTATGTAGTGTTGTTTTCCTTAATGTAGTTGTCCTTTGCTTTATGTAGTGTTGTTTTCCTTAATGTAGTTGCCCTTTGCTTTATGTAGTGTTGTTTTCCTTAATGTAGTTGCGCTTTGCTTTATGTAGTTTTGTTTTTCTTAATGTAGTTGCGCTTTGCTTTATGTAGTGTTGTTTTCCTTAATGTAGTTGTCCTTTGCTTTATGTAGTGTTGTTTTCCTTAATGTAGTTGCGCTTTGCTTTATGTAGTGTTGTTTTCCTTAATGTAGTTGTCCTTTGCTTTATGTAGTGTTGTTTTCCTTAATGTAGTTGCGCTTTGCTTTATGTAGTGTTGTTTTCCTTAATGTAGTTGCCCTTTGCTTTATGTAGTGTTGTTTTCCTTAATGTAGTTGCGCTTTGCTTTATGTAGTTGTGTTTTCCTTAATGTAGTTGCGCTTTGCTTTATGTAGTTTTGTTTTCCTTAATGTAGTTGCGCTTTGCTTTATGTAGTTGTGTTTTCCTTAATGTAGTTGCGCTTTGCTTTATGTAGTTTTGTTTTTCTTAATGTGGTTGCCCTTTGCTTTATGTAGTGTTGTTTTCCTTAATGTAGTTGCGCTTTGCTTTATGTAGTTGTGTTTTCCTTAATGTGGTTGCGCTTTGCTTTATGTAGTTTTGTTTTTCTTAATGTGGTTGCGCTTTGCTTTATGTAGTTGTGTTTTTCTTAATGTAGTTGCGCTTTGCTTTATGTAGTTTTGTTTTCCTTAATGTAGTTGCGCTTTGCTTTATGTAGTTTTGTTTTTCTTAATGTAGTTGCGCTTTGCTTTATGTAGTTTTGTTTTTCTTAATGTAGTTGCGCTTTGCTTTATGTAGTTTTGTTTTTCTTAATGTAGTTGCACTTTGCTTTACTTTATGTAGTTTTGTTTTTCTTAATGTAGTTGCGCTTTGCTTTATGTAGTTTTGCTTTTCTTAATGTAGTTGCGCTTTTAGATTTGTAGTTGCAGTTTGCACTTCAGGGCCACCGTACCTATTTGACTTATCATGCATAATCTCCTGCATCCTGGATAGTAATTTTATTGCTATGACACTCTGACGGGCTAAAAATTACAATGCAAAGAGTGAGCTAATGACTCTTGAAATATACACTGTGCAAAAAAAAAAAAACATGAAGTGATTACATTGAAAAACTACAGATCTCAATGTCAACCCAAGATATACGTTAACCTGAGACTGGAATATTTAAAAAGTAAACCTGAGACTTAAGCCTTCTTAGGAGAATATCTATTTGTGCCAAACAGAGTGATCTATGCCGGGATTTTTATGTCATTAAATATTATGTAATTACTTATGACTTACCTTTTTCCCAAAGTCCCTTATAGCCTTCACATTAAATATGAATTAACTAAAATACATAATATATACTTATATGTATATTATGTTATTTATGTACTGGCGACCTGTCCAGGGTGTACCCTGCTTGGGACAGCTGTAGATAGGCACCAGCACCCCTCAAGACCCCGCTCGGGATTAGACGTGTCAGAAAATGGATTTATGTTTACGTTCAATTCAATTCAGTTTACTTATATAGCGCCAATTCACAACACATGTCATCTCAAGGCCCTTACCATTCACCAGATCATCTAGTCAAATTAATTCAAAGATTTCTATCAAAGGAAAACTAGTGGATTGCATCGACTTAGTCCCTCACACTAAGCATGCTTGTAGCGACAGTGGAGAGGAAAAACCTTTTAACAGGAAGAAACCTCCAGCAGAACCAGGCTCAGTGTGAGCGGCCATCTGCTGAGGCCCACTGGGGTTCAAGGAGACAGAAGCAGAGATACAAAAAGCAGCTGTAAAAGGCGGCCCCGTCCAGGAAACACAGCTCTGTAATACAAAAATATTAACTTTGCTGTCTTGAGAAGAACATTTCTAAATACAACTGCTCGTTTAGGCTGTTCTAATGTGATAAACATTTCTGGGATAGAATTGCTATAGACCTCTTGCCTTTTAACTGGAGCAGATTTTTTTTTCTTGATTTAGTAAATAAACGGGCCAATTCTTCCAAAGCTTGATGCTTTGGAAATGGAAAAGGACATTTCAAATAAGAGATATTTTATAATATCTATGGCAAAAAGTGAAGCATGAGAAGTGAAAAAACATTGGGATTTTAGGCAGAATAATAATAGAGAAACCAGGAGGGTCGCGGGCAAAGGAGGACACTGAAGAAAGCAGTGTAAATGAGCAATGATGAGGAAGATGATGCTTTAGTGAGAGACAGCGAACAATGGCAGGGAAACTGATGAAGAGGAGAACGAAGAAACAGAGAGAATCCAGCCTTTCCAACTGGACCAGCTGGTTCTGTTGTCTGCCCAGCAAACATTCATGTCTGCCTTTGTCCTAAAGAAGATTAGCCTGTATGGTAATGGTAATTAGTGTTCTTTTTCACAAACGATTAGTTTATTTTAACTTGTTACTCATTAACAATGCAACACTAGTGTGCAACATACATGATTAAATAAGTTCTGTGTTTATGGCTGCTAAGCAGCCCTTTGATTACTTTATGATCCCTCGTTATGGGATGTTGCGTCATTGCTGGCCTGGACCAATCCGTCCTGTTCTACGAGTCAAATACAAACCTGGCTTAATAAATACTCCCACACTGATATAATCTGCTTTATTTCACACCCTGTCCACACCCTTTGTCTTTATACAAACAGAAATTATTTGATATGCTGAAATCCAATAAGCTAGTTAAAAGAATCAGAAAGTAGGCCATGTTGCCAGTTTCACTTTCAGTTTCAAGCATCCTACAGTGAAAGGTCAGTGAAGCTGCTGCATAAGAAATTAAGGGACAAATTAATGGTAACAGGTCATTGGTAAAACATTCTTGCAAATTCTACAGAGTAAAAAGTGTCAGATGATGGCAGACTGTCACTCTATGGCATAGTGTCTTGGCATATCTTGGAAGTCGTTGACTCGATGCAATCCACTGGTTTTTCTTGACAGAAACTTTTAATCAATCTGACTGTATCGTCTCTGAAAAGTGCCTTGATATGACGGATCACAATGGGTTTGAATTGGCACTGTATAATTAAACTGAATTGAATTGTGTCATGATAGTTACTCAATCTCCATTGATCGTTTTAACACATTTCCTACAATTTTAATGTTTGTTGTTTTCTCAGATCAGAATCAGAATCAGAATCAGAAATACTTTAACAAAAGTAATTTCCCTCTGGGATTATTAAAGTATTTCTGATTCTGATTCTGATCTGAGAAAAAAAAACATTAAAAACAGATATCCTTAATCCTTAGATATCCTTAATGGCCCTAAACTTTGCCCTATAGAAAATGCAAAGACCCTGCTTATTAGCTGAAAATGTGCTTTGAGATGGTAAAAATTTTTTATTTATTTTTTGCAGTCTGCTCTTCAAAAAAAGAAGGTTCTAAAAAAATTTTATTTCAAGGCAGCAAAAAAATTAGATTAAGACCGATGAAAAAAATGAAGTGTTGCAGGTGCTTTTTCACTCATATATTTAACATAATAATCTCTGGGATATCTGAGCTAAAATAAGATTTTCCTAAAGATGCATTAAACAGATGCAATAATGATAAAGTCTCTAGTGGTTATTATGAACAAAAAATAACCAGAAAACATCTAAAAAAAAGGCTTTATTTACATTTATTACCATCAGGACTTATTGTCACACCTGATCAAACAGTAGAAATTAAACATTAATGAGCAGCTCAGTCTGATGATACTTTTACAAAGTCGGGGTTTAGATGTGTGAAGGACATCAAACTTGTTCCCATTGTAACACATTTGTTTTATAAATATGAGTGAATAGCAGGAAAAATGTCACCATGACTGGTTTAATGAGATAGAAACAGCCGGAAGAACAAAACATTTTGGTTCTTTTTGTTATGTGGGAGTCATTTTGGATTTTTAAAGTGTTATAACAAATATCTGACTTCAGTAGAAGGAAACTCAAATCATGTTGGTATTTCATTAGATTTTTCTTGAGTTATAATGGGATCAACCAAAACTAAAATCCAATATAAGAGCAGTTCTTTGGACCAATGAATTAGGTTATTTTAGTCAATCAAAGCTCCACAGACGACAACCCAACTCCTAGAATATATCATCATATTACATGTCCATGTTTCTCAAGCTTACATACTAGTTCCCTACCACGGAGCTTGATGCAGGCAGTGAATTTGTTAATCTGTAATATTTCTCTTTGTTCAGTAAAATCTCTGCTAATAATAACATAAACATATACTAATTATTTGGTAACCTGGATTTAAAAACTGCCCTGCACACCACAGTAACCTGATCATTCAGAAATGACATAGTACAACCTTGAAGGCATCACAGCATCCTGCAGGTTTCTTTCCCTCTTTATCAGTTTGAACATGTGACCTGCATGCAAAACGTCCTTGGAACTGTTGGAGCAGTGCTGTAGCTACAGAGTTCTGACTTCTTAATTATGTTGCAGTTAGTTGTAGGAAGGTGATAAAATCCCCAGGGGATTAAAGGCTGAGTAAATGACAGATTAACATCCCGTCTTTCCGGTTTAGTTATTTTTAAAATTACCCAAATTTTCATATGTACGGAATACAGTTGTATATGACTATTTATCATATTAGATTTAGTAGGAGACCTAATGCGCAGCCAAAAGCCTCTATAGGCTTAGGTTGCTGGAGAACACAGGGACCACTTCTCATAATTCTGTCTATTCTCTCTCATCTTTTCTTGCCATAGTAGCTTAATCTGACCTGGATCTGTTTGGCTGTGACACCATCCTGAAGGCAATCAGCCGAGCTGCTGCCATCAACACCTTCGATTACACCTGATAGAGTTAGGCCCATTTTTAGTATTTAGCAGTGTTGTATAATAACGAAGTAAAAATACTTCACTTCTGTACTTAAGTATATTTTGGAGTACTTTATACTTTCCAAGAGTATAAATTTTTTTGAGAACTTTCACTTTTACTTCACTACATTTACGAACTTAATTGCATACTTTTACTCCGATGTTGGGATCCTGAGGCTTGCCCACCAGAGGGCGCCGAGGATCCTCTTCTGTTTTTTGTTTTCTTTTAGGGACTGGGGTTACTGTTGGGATCTGGGGATGTACCACCTTTCTCCAGCAGAGTGCGCCGTGGGTCTCCTGGGCTGGAGCCCTCCAGCACACCTGGAGCTCGTCTGCTCATCAGGAACCTTCCATACATAAGCAGCTGCCAGACCTTCCTTCAACGCCGCAGTGTTGACCTTAGTTTGGTTAGCAAACCTGAGCCTCTGTTACCAGAAATAATCTAAGTCATCTCAAGTGAGAAACCTGATTCTAATCTGCCTCTGTCTTTGCTCTCAGGAAACCTGTCTCAAGTCTGAAGCTCTGGGTGAGCTTAACCTGCCTGCCAGCCCTGGTGAGCCAAACCTGAAGATTCCAGTCTGGATTCCTCCTGCTGCTCTTAGAGAAGAGCTGGAAACTCTGATCAAGGTCTGCCATTCAAAGTCAGAAGCTAGACGCTGCTGCTGCTTGTGCACTCTGCTGAACCATCAGTCTCTGGACCCAACGGTTCCCTCCCTCACAAGTTAAGCCTGGACTCCTTCAACGTAGACTCAGAACAATCTTAAAACTCAATTAATCTTCTGACTGCCTGGCTAATCAAACTGTCCATCTTTGCAGACATCAGTGAACCCAACCCGGACCAGTACCTGATCCAGTTCATGTTCTTGTGTCAATCTAACTTCAATAAACTCTGTTAAACTTTTACTCAGCCTCCGTTTGTGTTCTGCATGTGGGTTTAACCTAAAAACCAATCATGACATCCGATACATTTTCAATGTTTGGTTTAGTTACTAAGTTAAAAAAAATAAAAAATAAAAACGAGCAGGAGAGCGAGAGAAACGCAAGTGTTTTGACCCACCTACTGACTACAAAGTCGGGTCTTGCCTGGGCTTGTTCATCAACACCAATAGGATACGCCTGTTTCGCAAAGCCAATCTAAATTTATCCTACACTTGGTTGTTTATATTATTTTAAGTGAATTTAACCTTCAAAGTTTAACAAAATATAAAAAAGTCATTCAAACTGCACTTACTTTTTACTTATACTTTTCACTACATTACTTGAGTACATCTATTTTACAGTAATTCTTATACTTAAGTACAAGCCATTTTAGATACTATAAGACTTTTACTCAAGTAACATTTCATTCAGTGACTTGGACTTTTACCAGTCATATTTTGGAGAGGTACTTATACTTTTACTTGACTCCGAGATTTCAGTACTTTATACAACACTTGTATTTAGTCCAGTTTCTCTTCTAGATATAGCTATAAGCTCAGTTTTTACTGTTACTAACTAGAAGTGCCCTTTCTCGTCCTTCTGAAATAAAAAAAAAGTGTCTCAAACCTTGTCTGCTTAACTGTTTCAAGCCCATTCCTTTATATAACAATTCCAAAGCCTCTTTTAGGCCAAGAATGACTAGTTATTTATCTTTAAAAGAGGTAATATTGCTTTCAGTGGTGGCCAGCCCATAGGGGGCGCTGGGGCACCGCCCTCCCTGATAAGAAGAGGGAAACGTAAAATATATTTTTACAAATTAACTCATAAATGTCAGTTTTACTCTCTAGAGTGTGTACCTATAAGCAAAACAAATTATATAAACTACATTTCCTTACCTACTGTCATTCATTTGTGGATTTCCACAGACAGACTCGTCTCTGTCTTGGGGCGCTGATCAGACTGCCCCACATTTGCAAAGAATCTGCCAATCATGTACTATTGCTAGGTCAATTTAATAATTTAATGGCCAATCAGCGTCTCAGAATTTTATGGTCTTGGGGCGCTGAAAATACTGCCCTTTAACTGGCTTCTGCACCCAATGCGCAGGTGCAGACAATTAGAGGGACGATAGCGAACGTAACGAGCGAGGTGCAGCTTCCACCAAATTCGGTGAGATCCTTATTCATCTACCCGTTTGCCAGAAGAACATCCCTGTTGTAGGATATGAAAATTTCATGTCATGGTTATTGTGACCAAAATCATCACTGTTACTGTTATTATATAGTAAATTAAATCATTACTGTTAAATTGTATTTATTGTCCAATTGTTTATTTGAATTCTTATTCTGGATTAGTTGGAGACATACACTAGGCTGTATCAGCCCCACCAAAAATATTTTTCACCAGCCGCCAGTGATTGCTTTATATATTTCTTGTTTTTGAAAGAGAAATTCTTTCCACAAAGGGAAAACAGCAGATCTCTCCTCACCAAACATCTTCACAACAAACTTTTTTCCTAAGCTGACCCATGTTTTTTTTCTATTCTGCTGTGTGTTCAGAGCCCCACTCTGAGTATGATTATTATTACAGAGGCCAGCGTGGTCAGAAATACCCCCCAGTGGACCCTAGTGGGTGGGTAGATGATATAATCTATGTCATACCGGCTTCACAGTGAAATGGAGACCAGAAATGACTGTGAGGCATGAATGAGGCCACAGAGTGAAATCATCGCTGAGGAGAAACACAGAAGCTGCTTGGCTGAAGGAACAACCTTCTGTAGAAATGTTTTTATTACTAACTGCTTCATTACCTCCTGATCTCAACTTTTTTAGTTTGACTTGTTTAAATCAGAACATGTCAGACTAACTGCAATAATGCTTTGCCAGACCAGGTGCTTGATGCAGATACTTATGAAATGTTAGAATCACATTTTCTCTGACATGAGACCTTTTATTAAAAAAAAATTAGGCTAATTAAAAAAATAATTTAGACAATTTAAAGCTACAGTGTGTAATTTTTAGCGACATCTAACGTCCAGACTGCAGACCGCAGCAACATGAACAACCCCCCCCAGCCCCCCCCATCGCTTCTCCCCCCCAACAGTACGGCGAGCGTTACGGGACAAAATGTCTTCCACGACGTCCGCATCACCTACCTTCTCAAGTGATGAGGTTTGTTTACATAGATAATTTTAATGCTGTCATCTATTGTTCAGTACCGTCTCACTTCATCTCTCTCAACTTGCCGTAGTTACTTTCGAGCGTAATGGGCGATCTCGCAATCGCTAGTTTGTTGGCTCTGCGCTGCCATAGCGCAAAGATGTCTGCCTCCATGGCTGCGAGACCCGCTCCTATGTAATTATAAATAACGAATTCTAAGGCAACGCAAATATTAAGGTTAAGAGGCTGAGCTCGTAGATGATGATAAATAACATAGTTATGTATAATATATTACATTTCTGAATGTATATCCCTGTAATTATTACACACTGTAGCTTTAAGGTTTAACACAGAAAATGGAATAAATTGAATCAAATAAACCAAGAGTGACATGTATCCACATCCTTTATTTGTTGCTTACAATGCAAATAAAACACAATTAAAAAAAAAGATAACTGAAAATGTCCGCCCATTGTATTCTTTTAAACTGACAGATCTCTTTTCGACAGAAACAAGTTTTCCTTTTTTTGTTGAAATATTTGAAGCTTAGTGTTTTAAATTACTCACCCCATCCAGGAAGCGCCTACCTTGACTGTGCTGCGCCTGCCCAGAGAATGTGCCTACTCTATCCAATTAGTGTGCTGTGTTGTGAGGCAGAGAGTGTGATCATTTTGGTTCAAAGTTTAGAGAAAATGCGTCTTTTAGCAGCTAATCTACACATTCAGCCAAGTCAGCAGAAGTGTGCCAGATACGGCCAGAGGCGTAGCCAGAACATTTTTATAAGGGTGGTCAGGCAATAACCAATGTACAGTGAGGGGGGCCCGAAGGCGGATAGGAACCAGAACCTCAGGGTCGATCCACACTGTTCCAACAGGAAAATTAAAGAGCAAAACATCCATATTTTCTAAATAACTATAACTAACTTTTCTAAACTACAATAACTATACTTTCCTACAGCCTTTGCTAACAAATAGACGCCTATATTTAAACATTGTAATTTCTAGATAAAAGGTATAGTGAATAAAACTCAGTTTTGAGTTCTGGGGCATAAATCTTTTCCATTACTTACCTACTTATATCAAACATTCTGCATAAAATTGATATTTACAAGCACTAATATCTACATAAATTGATTACTTGATAAGTTTTTATTAAAATTGTAATTTATCTATGATTTCACTGAAGATGACTTGCAGACACATCCCTTTCTCTTTACCCCATATAACAAAAAATCTGAAAGAGCATTAATTCTGTATTTATCATGTCTGATGTTGGTATATTTATGTGTAAAATTAACCACAAAAAATTAAAATTTTTTGAATATTCCACTTCAGAGTATTACTGTTGCCACTATCTGTATTAGAGTAAAACAAATGGTAGGGGTGGCCACAGGGGTGGCCAATGATTGGCTAAGGGTGGCCATGGCCACCCCTGGCCCCCCATCTGGCTCCGCCCCTGGATACGGCAACGTCCCGAAATGGGCACCCACATCAGCAGAGGTGACGCAGCAGGGAAGGCAAATGTCTTTTTTCCAAATTGTAAGAAAAAAAGAAATATTTTTAGAGCTGAAACAATATATTTAATCTTTAATTGGGTGAAGTAGCAATCGCTTTATATTTAACACATGCCATTAGCTGAAAGAGGAACCCACTCAGATCAGAAAGATGAACATCAAGAACGTTTCCTCAAGTGGAATAGTTTTTGCTTCGCTTGGCTTTAATTCTGTATAAAATCTTATTTAAAGCACCCTATGCTATCCACTTATTAATAAAAAAATATATAATAATCATATGACGAATCAGCTGTTAGTTGCAGTCCTAAAAATATCCTAACAAATGAATCCTCCATTGTGCCAGAGGCAAAGTTTCACCATATATTCAGTAGCAGCCATTCAAAATGGCCCTTCCCAGTCAAACGTCAGCTGAATGGCAGCCAACTTCCCTGCAATTACCAGCAAAATCCCCTCCAACTCTCAGCCACTGGAGTTATCTTCTCCTTCTCCATGGCGTTGTCACGGTTTGTTTGGAGGTTTTTGTTAGGACCCAAAAGCAGAAGCTGACAGGCAGGAGTGAGATCTTGGAAGGTTTAATGAAAAAACAGGCAGCAAAAACAGGAATCCAAAAATCCAACTTAAAAATGTAAATCAAAACAGAAATCCAAAAAACCAACATAAGAATTGAACACTAACCAGGACCATGGAAACATCAGGGGAAAAAGTCCTGAGGAGCCAGGGTAGAATGAAATAAGATGAGTAACCAGCAAAGAGGGACTGCAGAGGGAGTGTATTTATGGCTGACTGAACAAAGGTAGGACTAACGAGCTGATTAGGAGCAGGTGTGAGCAGAGCTGGTGAGGAAGCCAAGGGAAAAGAACACAAGGGGGCAACATATTTTTTTACTCTAACTCCACCCTTCCACTGAATTACAGGGTCTGATCAGGAGACAATGCTTCTCTTTAGACCTTAAAGTGGTCATAGAAAGCAAAACCGTTCAGTGGGTGAAATGGACGTACAGAGAAGTTCAAACCCCATCCACACCTCCTTTCTCTGCAAATCTCACTATTCTAAACTTCAACCATAAAATGGGCGAATCCAAACGAAGCCCTGAGTTGATGTAAACTTGGGGATGTTGCCTTATTTGGTTCTGGCCTGTACTTTTGTCACGCCCTGAAATTTACATGCAGACCAGCCCACTGGTGTACCAGCCCAAGTGGGTGGGGTATGAAGTGTCGACTGCTAGGCTGCTGGCTGGACCGGACCAAGCCACGAGCCGTCCGTCAGTCCCGGTAAAGCAGGGAGGAAGCATGGGGCCGCCTGTGTCCAGGCTACCATCATCGGTTTGGGTACAGTCGATCTGTCGCCCGCTGGCTCCCAGCCCCCGTCCGCCAGGGTTCCTGGACCGACTTCGTGCTGCACTATAGTCGACCAAAATCCCGGACGATTTTGAAATTCCCCCGGACATTTTTTTAAGTATGAAGTATGAAAAGAAGAACATGTCCGGGAAAAGGAGGACATCTGGTCACCCTTCCATATCAACAATTTCGATGTTTCAGTGAGTGAGTGCTTGTTGCTATGATGCGTCTTTGCTCAGCAGCTTCGCTCGTTGTAAACCAACCAATCAGCACACAGCTCATCTAAATATTCATGAGCAAACCATAACAGGAAGAAACCCTGTCCTTTCATTCTAGGGCTTTTTACCAGGCTTGCATTAGGGTTCATATGCCATTTTCAGCCCAACCAATGTTACACACCCTATTCAGAGACCTTAAGGACCAGCACTAAATACCCTATGGAATCATTCTATGACCCCTTTAAAGTCCACAAATAATGACAGGAAGAACATTTTAGTACAAAAATAGATATTTAAAAAGGAATTGTGGGGGACCATCAAGGAAAGAGGGGAAATTTTCAATGGCTTCTACTGTAGCTTATTGGAGGGGTTAGAAACCAGGATATAGATCCTTAAAAAATCTGATCACAATTCTGCATGGTTTCATTTTTTATTTCTATAGTTGTTTATGAGGCTCTTATGCAAACACAGCAGCTCTGTGTGGAGAACCAGGAAATAGTAAGCAGTGAGATCCAGTAAATGAGGCCATTTTACATAAGTTTTACATAATATTTCATTGTCTAATCTTTGTACATTGTATGTCCATATATCTACAACCCTGCCTAAGTGGAATCATCCATCTTCACTCTGGGATAGAGAATGAGAGGATGGAAGGAGAGGGAGCTGGGGGGGGAGGGGTACATAGAGCTTATTGTAAACTGTAAGAGGTGTGCAGCAACTGGGACAGATTATGTCTGCGGAAACCAGGACTGCAGGGTCCCACCCATCCCCCACACTGCACACAGACACACACACACACACACACACACACACTACAGCTCATTTGCGCTTTGCTGGTCACTACACTGCAATAGATAGATTCCACCCCACCCCCCTATCTTCTGCTCAGTCATTCAGACCTGGGAGAGTCAATAACAAGCTGACATCATCATTGGTTTTGTAGGATACAGTGCCGCCTTTATTCCAGCAGCCAAATACGTGTGTGAGAGAGAAAGAGCAAACGAGCAGCATGTATGTTGTTTCTGATGAGGCCGGAGGCCGAGGAGCAGAATGCAGGTCAGCAGGTGGGGATAGGTGGACACACACTGGAGGAAGAGGCAGTTGTCACGTGGGGGAGGGGTAGAAGCACCATGAAGTACTCTTTCTTCTGTGGCCTACAAGAAGCCGAAGTCGTTTGACACATGCACAATAGCCCATGAAATATTCCAGACATTCTTGGGAGGGGCTGCCTATGGGAGCATTAATGGACATGACAATTTAGTTTCAGTTAAAATGGAAAACGGTTCTGGAGAGGGAGACACTTTCTTTTTTTACCTTTATATGTGATGGTTGGAAAATAAAAAGCTTTATATATCCTTTTCAGAATTATAGAATAAGAAGCATTTATTGAAAATAAGGAACTATAGGTTCAGTGTGAAAGCAAATTAATTTATTGTGCTTAGATTATGCAATGTTGTTTTGTTTGAATCCTGATAGGGCATTCACCAAAATTGAATTATGCTACGTTCACACCGGACGCAGCAAGAGTATCAAAATCGTGTCTGCTGCTTCATTTTTGCTGCTTGTACCAGTTAGCAAAAGTGGGTCTGACGCGCGTTGGGCGGAGCTACTCTATCCTTTCTCTGTCTTGCAGCTATATTTGCTGTGATCAGTGGAAATAAAGTAGTTTTAATATGTTTTTAAGTGAGAAAATACACCTGAAAACTTCATCAGTGCAGTCAGTTCATCCAGATTATCATCCTGCCATCCAATGTTATTTCTGTCGGAGCTGCTCAGACCCCCACATATCAGCGGTGCGCGGTCAGTAGGAATCCCTTCAACAGCAGCCTCTGGCCGGGTCGCCTCCTCGCGGTTCGCCGCGGCGGCTGGTCGGTGTTTTTCATCTAAATAATCAAATCTGCAGGCACCAGAATAATAAAAGCAAACATATTCTGCCGGCAGATTTCTGCATTTTAAGTTCATTTATGCGTCAATAAACTGTTTCAGATGAGTAATCAGAGCGCTGTGTCTCTCTCTCTGCCAGCTCCCAGATCAACTTCTCTGATTGGTTGACGCGGCGCGTCGAGCAGCAAAAGTAAAATTTTTCCATCTCGAGCAGCAGCTCGTTTGCGGCGCGCCGCGCGCGCATGATGCTTTAACGCACCCGACGCGCTGCTTCAGCTGTTTAGACGTGCTGCGCCTGCTGCTCAAAACGCTCTGCGGGACCTTTTGCTGTGCCTTGAGGCGCGTCAACCATTGACTTTGCATGTTAACTCGCTGGTTCTGCCACGCCTGCTGCGTCCGGTGTGAACACAGCATTAGGCTGAGTCCAGTCACATCTGTACAACTGTAAAGTTGCCCTCCCGCTCAGCAGGTGTGGGACTGCATGGTGGCGTCTGTGCATCCTGCAAACCTGGTTTCTAATTAGCTTATTTTATGAGCACACACTGCACTCAGCAATATCAATTGGATTAGACCTACCTGATATAACCAAGACTGTTGTGTCAGAAAGATGTATTGTCAGTCATTTTCGGCCCCAACCGTGCCCCCATCCCGACTTCATGCGATGACATCACAGAACGACACATCGACTCAACCTCAACTGTTACAATCAAATAGTCAATTTGGAAAAATCACAGGTTTTTAATATCCTTCTTCCTGGTTATGTGTCGAGAAAATGTTTACTTCAGTCCTGTGGAAAGCATGTTAGCCTAAAGAGAAAAGACATTTTTCACATCCTGGCTGCCATGCTTTTCTTTATTCAAGGCATCCAGAGTATTTTCAATTACTGGAGCTTTGTAGAATCTGTAGCCTTGAAGGGCTTTAACAGCCAATGACAGGGCGTGATTCACCTCATACTCTCTTGTGTTTCATGGGGAAACAGTAAAGATAGCCCAAATTTCATCATGGCAATTTTACATTCAACTATCCATACATTTATTAATATGTATTCAGATTGGACCAAAGGTGCAAAATAACACCCGTGTTTTTTTTTTAAAGCAAACATTGGATGTATAAATTAGAATTTATTGTCGATTTTCTCTCTTCATATAAACTCCAATTTAAAAATGAATAATAAATCAGTTATATACACCACCTGTAAAAGCTGCCTTTGCTACAGAGAAACTAAACATTTTTTATAGCCATCCACAAGCGTCTGACACAGTCCTGGCTACATATTGAACTACTGCTCTTTGATAGAGTCAGTGAAGATCATTTAAAACGGTCAGCTTGCCGCTGCAGGCTTGGCTCATTTGCACAGTCCATACATTTTTAACAGGGTTCAGTTCAGGGTTTTTGCAGAAGCGTAATGTCAGCTTGTTTAATGCATTTTGAAACCAAGTCGCTCTTTGGGATAATTCTCCTACTGGAAAGCCACTTTGTGCCAAACAGTCTTTAGTTTTCTTAATTCCAGCCTTAATTCCTCGAGTGGCAGTGAATTAGACACTCAGCATGATACCCCAACCACTTTGCTTGATTGTTGGTAGGGCTGGACGATATGGCAAAAAAATAAAATTTGGATTTTTTTAGTCATCTTGTACGATTACGATTTTGATCGATTTTAATTCAAGCATTAAAAACTACATGCAGTTATTTTATAATATGTTTACTTTATTCTAAATATATTGTGCAAAGTGACAAATATTTAGCCAACAATAAACATTTAAACTTAAATATTCATAGCATAGATTTTGTGCAAGTAACACAAATGTTTCCCCAAAAAATAATTGTACAAATTTGTTATCAGTAAAAAATGTACACCTTTATATTCAGAAGAAAAAAGAAAAAAGAACTTAATTTGCTGAAATATGTAATTTATCAAACAGTCAATAACTTGTATTGATCTTCTGGGAAGTAGGTGGTTTTTAAACAGCCACTGTTGAGATCCCAGTTCATATTGATATAGTTTTATACTCATGTACGACTGAAGAGACTGACTGGACCAAATGTCTGTAGTAATTTCAAAAAACAAAGCAGAGTCCAACTTGTCGTGTTTCGACTCGGCGGGTCATATTTTAAATCACATACTTTTAGCATTTGAAGGAAGTCTGGCTTCTCTACGGTGTAATGGGCACCATGTCCATCCCAATATGAACAGCTAAAGCATCAGTCATCTGCTTCCACCGCACTCTACGCTCGTTGGTCGACACAGATTTAGAAAATGAGGCGTCCAGGGTTTATGCTCTTTTCTTGTCTTAGTCTTGTTTGTCTTTGCTCCTCCTACCGACGCTGCACTCCCAAAGCTGCGACTGGAGTGAAGTGATTCTGTGGCGTGCCTTAGATGCTGAAACAAGTTAGTTGTGCTGCTAGTCTTGGTTTTGATTAACCTGACTCCGCCAGATGGATTTGCTCCGCATATCCATCTGGAAACCTTCCGTTGAAGTAATTTTGGGAAGGAGCGAAAATACTAGTTAGCTGATTGGCCTATGTTGGTGATAGACGGGCCAAATAAACCAATCCGATCAACGAAGCATATGACGTACTGACAGAGCGACAATGATTGACTCTTGCTGAAACCAGTCCTCTGAGAAAAGCCTCCAGAGCAGTGTTTTGCTCTTCTTTCAGTGAAGAAATACTCTGTAATTCCGATAAAACTTGCTCGATAGCCACGCTAACGCTAGTTTCATCGGCTGAAGCAGTCATGTTCTTTAGACTGAACTGTCACGCTTCTTGTTGCATCACACCTCAACCCGCCTCAAAGCCAACGCTGATTGGACGTTCGCTTGATGAACGGCTCCAAATTTTCTTTAACGGAGAGTAGCCAGACTGATCTGCGAGTGAAACCTTGAAAGCTCGCAAGATCAGGATGGTCTCACGAGGCTAGGTTTTGATAGCATTTCGACATATCTAGCACACTCCTGTAGTCTGCTCCACATCGGCCTTGTCAAAGTCGAACCACTTCAATATATCCGACGAAACACAAGTCTGCTCATCCAAACTTAAACATGCAAGATTTGGATTGCTTCATCAGAAAGTTACTCATTGTTAATAGTGGCAGCCACAAATTACAATAAAGTTACTTGATGTTTTACAACTGGTTAAACAAGTCAATAACAGTGGAGTTTGCTGCATTTATACAGTATGTTTAATATGGGCTGTGCTTGTAATGATTATATTGATTTGATTTGCCAGATTGTTTTAGCTGTTTCAAGGGAACCATACAGTAAAAACTGTTAGATGAAAAATGCAAAGTCTGAACTATAATGATTTTACTTACACTCAGTAAATACCTGCATGTGTTAAGAATAGTGAAACATTCAATCAGATAGTAGTAGAATAGGCAGTAGGGCTGGGCGATATAGAAAAAAAGCTTATCGATAAAAAAAAATGCATATTGATCGATATCGATAATTATTGAAAAGATTTGAAACCATATTTTATGTGCAGCTCTGCCTGGACTTTTTATGATATTGCTAAATGATTTAATTTTAATAAAGAACACAAACACAGACTTCGAATTAAATCTTTATTTAACCAACTTTTTTAACCATAACAGAATTATTTTAAAGAAAAATAACTTAAAAGACCTGAGTTATGTTATTAATTAAATACTGACAAAGAATAAACTAAAGTGAATAAACCTGGTTCAGCTTAGTTTCCTGCTTTAACCTGAGTTATTACTTTGAAGTTTCTGGCCCCTCAGCATTTTTCTCTCAATTGTTAGAACTACGTGGGAAACTGCCCAGAACTGAATATATATATATATATATATATATATATATATTCCCGAAATTCCCGAAGACTCCTCGGACGAGAGCCGCGCCGGGGCCTACACAGCTCGTACTCCTGCGGGTGTGAGCGGCTGAGATGATAAAAAAAGTTGGTTGTGTTATCAGACTTCGTTTTCACTGGTTCCCGACACATTTTACAGATGACTGTGGTTTGTTTTTTGTCCGACTTGCCATAACTGAAATACTGCCAAACTGGCGAACTACAAAAACCCTTCTTTGGAACAATTTCCTCCGCCTCTCCTGCTGCGACATCTTCATGTGCTCTGTGTTGTGGTTTGAGAGGGCGGCGCTTTGTGACGGCATGCCTGGGTCCGCGATTGTGATTGGTTGGGAGGAAGTAGTGACTAGCATAAACCTACATGCTAGGCTACAATGAGAAGAAAGGAAAACTTTGTTTCTTTATCGAACTTTTATCGAGCCTATTTTTTTCTATTGCGCCACACGTCTATCGATCGATATATATATCGTTATTGAATTATCGCCCAGCCCTAATAGGCAGAGTTGGGTACTTTAAGCAAAAATGTACTTAAGGGTTGTCATAGTTTTATCTTTGAGTTTTCATTGTTTTTTTTTCCATTTTGTGTTATTCGGTTTATTTTTTATTGTATTTGAGTTCTTAGGTATTTCCTGTTTGCCCTCTGTTCTCCTCATGTGTTTCTCTCCTTTTCCCCTAGCTCCCTTCTAGACTCCTCTGTTCACACCTGCTCCCATTCTACTGATTAGCCTGGTCTTTGTTTCTCTCTCCCATATATGCACCTCCTGCTCAGTCACTGTTGCTGGTTTGTCATCGTTTATTCTCCTTCAAGTTAGTTTTTTTTGGTTATCTGTATTTTTGTGGATCCTGGTGATTTATGTTTTTGAATTTTTGCTTCTGTTGCGTTTTTGGATAACTAAATCAGCAGAAACCACCTTCAGCTTCAGTGTCTGCATTTGGGTCCTTTCAAACCTCCACCCAACATGACAAGGGTTTTTTAACCCAAGTATAAGCATTCTGTTTGTTTTTGACAAGCTTAAAGGCATACTATGCAACATTTTTCAGTTAATTAATGTGTTCCATAACGTTTTGGATGATTAAATGAGTCATTTCAGGTCGAACAAAGGTTTTCTCGGCCGCCCTGGTGGTCTGTAGGGGAAATACCGTACTTGCAATTGCAGGAGCCCTCGGCCCGCACCCACAGGCTCAGAAGTCTCGTGCATCGCGAGAGTCGGTCTTGCTTTACGGCGAGAACTGCTACATGCCCCCAGTGAAAGGCATGCTCGTTGCTAGCGCAGTGGCGATATTTGTGCAGTTATCATGGCGGAACCAGTGAGAAAACAGCAAAAGCCCATGCATAACAAATAATGTATGAAAACATGCTAAATTTTCAAACTCAAAAATTGGAACAAAATAGTCACTTACCGCAGTAGACATGGTGAATCGTTGCGTTTTGCCTGTCAGCTAAGCTCAAAACAACCGCGCCTGGCTTGACGGAGAAACCAGGAGAACAGCTGAGCATATTTACGACAGTGCACTTTTACTTTCACCCTCTGGGGGGAGCCTCGCTGGAAAATCAACACCGGTTGCATAGTATACCTTTAACAGACACAAGTTATTTTGACGTCAATGGGGCAGAGTTTCTGAGCAACGGGACGTCATGCAAAGAGTCAATAGAATAGAATTGGTAAAAATAGAAGAGATTGGAATAGAATAGAGAAGTATCTCATTCCATACTTTATAAGTTTTGTTGTTTATTACAATAAAAATACAAAACCAACCTAATGAAAAAAATAAAGACTACAGGAATAAAGACTTAAAAGACAAACTTTACTGTAATTTTATACACACAGGGTGTATACAAAACAAAATTTCGTTCAGTACAGCTCTCAAGACAATTCCATTTGTTAAAGTGCAGCAGTGATCAAATGTAAACATAAGACTGAGACATAAGTTACAGTTTTTCCAACTTTCAGCTTTAAAAAAGAAAAGAGAAAAAAAAGCATGAAATAGTAAAACAGATTATTATCTGTGAAATGAATGTCGGTATGGGGATGGGTTTACGATGATTAAACATTCATCGGCAGTATGGCACATTTACATTGATATTGCAGTGACCCAAAAGGTATGACTGATTGCACGTCTGCTAAAGAGCCTGATGGCAGAAGGGATGAAAGACCTCAGGAATAATTCAGTATTGCACCCTGAAGAGCCACAATCTGCTCAGAGCTCCTACTGTGTCATAGAAGGGATGAGAGATATTGTCCATGATGGATGTCAGCTTTGCAAACATCCTCCTCTTCATACACCTCCTCAGTGAGGTCCAAAGGATGGTCAAGGACAGAGCTGGTTCTCCTGAGCCGCCACTTCCCGTGAATTCAACCGTTTTTGGCATTTACTTAATCATATTTAGTTACTTCAATATAGTTGTTTCATGTTAGCAGGGTAGGTCATAAAACAATTGTGTTAAAGTAACTAAACATGATTAAGCGAATGCCAGAAGCGATTGCATTATTGTTTTCAGTGTGCAGCAGATTACACTTTAGATGCCTCCACATTGTCACTGAAGGTTTTTAAAAGTGTTCTTTACACTCAAATGGTCCTCGGTCTCCTCGCAGATCAAGGAGACTTTGGCCCTTCAGTGGAAAAAATAAAAATCTAGATAAGTCATTGCTTCTTAAAATAAGTGCATTTGTTCTTGAATTAAAAAAGGTAAAAGAGACATTTTGCCAATGGAACAAGACAATTTACATTTAAAATAAGAAAACGCATTTATATTGTCTTATTTGAAGTGCATTTTATCTAAATATCGTAATTTTAAGCGTAAAAATACTTATTCCATTGGCAAATCATCTCATTTACCAACTCAAATTAAGGGTAAATACACTTAATTTCAGAAATTTTTACTTATTTCTAGATCATATTTCCAGTGTTTTTGAGGAATTGATGGTCCAGTTTATTGTTCAGATAAACAGGCATTTAAAGACCAGTCTCCAAATCCCAGTTTCGACTCAAAATCCCACTCACCTCTCAAGAGTAAAGAATGAACACATCTCTGCATCTCAACAGGTCGGCCAATCCCCTAATAATTAAGAGGAAGTTCCATCGAGCACCATTAGTTTCAATAAATCTGAAACAAACCTTTGAAATGTTAGTAAACAGAAAATGTGAGTTTACACCATCTGGCTTGGAACCTCTGGGCCCAGTTGAGCTCAACAGGAATTAGTTCTTCAGGTTGCATTGTCCACAGCTGTTGTAAACAGCTGTTGGTGTGTTTTCCAACAGAAACAAACATGGGATATTTTTTAAGATTTTTCCCAACAAGGCTTCTTTTTACAGGTCGTATTTCATCCTCTCACAATTTGTTGATGTCCGATGTACTTATATAGCACCCACCTCTACAGGAAGGTTACATAAGTGAGAGGATAGCTGAAGCAACCCTGACTACAGGCTTTGCACACAGAAGTACCTGTGAGGAAGTGAAATATTACCACATAAATTCACAACTGGTGAAGCTTTTGACCACGATTGTAGCTTTTGTTTCAGTGGGTAACCGCAAACATTACAGCTCATGTGGGGCTGAACAACAGTGAGAAAGAGAAACTGGTGATGGAAACTATTAAAAAAAATGTTAAACATTATATCCACCGTAAAAATATGTTGACTCATCGCACAGAGCAATCTGTCAACATCTAAAACTCTTACTGTAACAGCAGGAGAAGACCCAGTTCAGTGTGCCTTTATTCATATATTTTTTGTAATAAATACTTCTTAAATAAGTTTATAAGTAATACCCCTTAAAATCTTAGAATCTGAATGTCTTTGTTCTAAATTAGACCATCGTTTCTTTGTCTTCTATTGGACACAGAAGGAAATGTGCTACTGTTGCCATTTCTTTGAACAGCTTTTGTTTACATGGAATATTTGGATGCTGTGCTGTCAGAGACAGAGACACAGGGTGCTTGAAAAATGGATCATACAGAGGATAAAAGTGAAGCCGGGCATACGCTGTGCGACCTGACGCTTTCATGCGATCTACCTGCTCACGCTGTACGTCTAAAAACCAAGTCGGACTCAGCTCTGCAGTGAGATGGCGCTACTCAGACTAAAACAAGTAGAAGAGGAATATGAAGCTCGCTAGAGTGAAATGCGCTGCGTTGGAAAGGTGACGATGTATTTGGACAAAGACATGGCTGAGCAAATGTGGCTACTACTGTCTGTCAATTTTACAGAAAAAACTCCATTTCACTTGCACCCCCGCTGCTTCTGTGTTTTAATCAGAGAGGAAGAAGAAGAAGAATCATTATTTATGTATGCCCACCGAGCGATTTGCCCACGACTGAATCTTCTCCTGACCTTACGGTTCCTGATGGGGAGGTGGTTGTGAGAGGCTGATCACCCCTGGTTACCCACAATACACTACATGATGCACGATCAAGCTGAAAGGCGGCCCGATCGAAAAAACTCTCACGCTACTAGAAAGTCAGCCCGAAAAAGGGCAAAAATTGTAAAATGAAATGGTAAAAATTGTATAGTGTATGCCCGGCTTGATGGACTGTACTGAGACAAGCTAGATCTTCTTCTGAAGGTTATGTATCTTAAAAAAAATCTGTAGGATTGGTAGAATTGATCCATATAACTTAGATTAAAGATTTACATGATCTGCCTCTGTTCCACTTTTTATACTCAGAAATGTTAAGTTGATAAGTTGATTTATTAAAAATGCTTTTCAGTAAAAGTCAACAGCAGTAACTCCAATAACAAATAATAATTTTATTCAAAATGTATTTATTAATAATGCTTAACAATTCCTGTAATGGATGAATAGCACAATGAAAGAAATAATGTCTCAGATAAACATCCCTCACTTAACAATAAAAGTTAAGAATAACTCTCAACTCCCAATAACAGATGATACTCAGCCTCAGTAATGAACGAAATAATGTCTGTTCTGTAGGCAACTGGAAAAAATAATATAATAATAATTAACAAATATGCTAATTAAGAAAAAATACCTCTTTTGTAGCAAAAATAACTCAAAATGTACCAAAATGAACAAACATATCAATAGACTATCTTTACTTTCGGAGTGGCTTTTCAGATCCCTTGCACCTCCATTGGACACCGAGACATATGCAGTGTTGGGCACGTTACTTTGAAAAAGTAATTAGTTATAGTTACTAGTTACTTCTGCCAAAAAGTAACTGAGTTAGTACCTGAGTTACTCCACAATAAAAGTAACTAGTTACTAGTAAAAGTAACTATTACGTTACTTTTGCGTTTCTCGCCCCGGTAACCCTCACCACCCGGCCCACACCTTCTCGCCGTGTGTTTCCAAAGCCAGCTGAATAGAGAGGACGACAAAGACAAGAACCTACAGAGAGTTTAGCATTTATTGCAACTCAACGTAAATGACATCAGGGGGGAACGCCATGTGAAGTTTTTAAACAGGGCATTCAGATCTGGTGAGTATATGAAATTAATAACTGGGGATGTCTAATTCTGAAATCCTGTGTGTTTGGGTTGTTATAGATACTGCAACATCTATCTATCATCTATCTATCTATCTATCTATCTATCTATCTATCTATCTATCTATCTATCTAGATGTATACTCTCTGTGTGTGACATAAAATATGGATCTCCATCCCTGCCACAAAGGCCATCAAATACTGCTTAAACTAAAAAATATAGTAGATTGAAAAGGCAGAGTATCCATCCATCCATCCATCCATCCAGATTTCTCCCTTTCTCCATATAGGCTAATGATCGTTCACGCTCCCCCCAGTTCTCCTGTGGCGCGAGCACAGGGCGACTTTAGCGAGCATGCGTGTTTCCTGTCGCTTGCGCGGTGAATCGTGCCGCCTGTGCTGTGCGGAGATGCAGGGGAAACCGTATCTGATGGGGAAACGCAGCTCGACGTAACACTGGTATTTCCATCAGGAAAACGCTGTTTTGCTGCTGGAGTCCTCCTCACTCTCCATCTCTCTGTGTGTGCTGTACGTTAACACCCGCCAGCGGAAACACCCACCTACCCAACTGACAGACGGAATCTCACTATACATCAGCCATTCTCATCCTCGCCTCTCTCATGAGAAGGCGCGCACGAGTCCTATCATGAAAAAAGGTTCCTTGTGCGACCTGAGTAACGCGCAGTAACGGGGTGTCTGCAATGGTAACTGCTTTATAGTTACAGTCAAAGTAATTAGTTAGATTACTCATAACTAAAACAAGGTAACGGTGTTAGTAACGCCATTACTTTCAACGCCGTTAGTCCCATAACTGGACACATGTGCCTGCTTTGCACACTGTGCACAAGGCCTCCCGTTTGTCTCGACCCAGTCTGAAAGTGGGGAAACTCTTTTGTAAATCGTCGGTAAACATACAGTACATTTGCGCTTTTGCATGTTGTTGGCGTACTGACAGCCACGCTATCTATATTCTGATTAAGAACAGGGCTGCCCGCACTGACGCGGCTCAGGGATTACATCACACGCAGCGCCGTGCGCAGTGCCCTAGCGCCTGTAAATGGAATGGTCCAATGAAGGTAATTTAAAAAATCAGGACATTTCCTCACTTTCTAAAAAAAACCCGGCACGCCCGGGACAGGACGTGAAATATGGATCTGTCCCGGGAAATACGGACGTTTGGTCACCCTACATTATGTTACTCTTTCAAGCCCCAACGTTTAAATTGTTTATAAATCCTCATAACATCCTTTAGATGCCCTGTTACCATTTGTAGATTTCATTGTAAACACTTAAAATTGACACTTAATTTGGGTAGAGACTTATTGCAGATAGACACCAAGCTGCACAATTAGCTTAGCTCTTCTTATCTAGCCTACTAAATAAGACTTTTTTAGCCAAAGAACTCACATGAAGGTTGAAGACACCATTGTTTTAAGATTTTGTTCCTTCTCCAGCTTTGTTTATTTATGTAGATCTAGTCTGCCCACTTCTTTACTCATGGTAGCATTTACACCAATATCACTAATCATCAGAAACAAAACATCATTTTCAGGGTGATGGTGTTTTCCTTGAAAGGCCCACATGCAAACAGACAAGTAGTCACAGGCATCACCGCTCTGCCCTTCATTACACACAGGCACAGACAAACCCTGTACTGTGTAACACACACACACACACACACATACACAGAGTCTACACAACATTCCAATCAATTTTCCACACTCGGGTTTAGCATTCCAGCGTTGCAGCTCCTTTCCTTTCAGAGCACACAGGAAGCCTTGTGCAGCAGTCTACTGGTGTGTGGATCTGTTTGTGTGGATAAAAAGCTCTAGATGTTGCTATAGCAGGGGGCCATGGGGAGCTCAGTGTCTGATCCGTGGCAGCAATAAGCTGCTCTAACGTCTTAAAAACTAGACTCGCATCCAAGCCAAAAGTACTTATTTTCCAGAAGCACCCAATGCATTTATTGGGATTTTATGTAAGAGAGAGTACAGCTAATTGTGTACTTTAGGAAAACAAAACAGTCATGTTGCTTAAGCTTTCCTGTTTTTGTGTTCAGTCCACATGGCTATATTATTTTCAATGCAGCAGTTAAAGCTAAGTCTATTACAGCTTTTTCTGAAATAGTTCAGATATTGCATTAACCTGTGAGGTACATTTGTGTCCGGGCTATTATGAGGTCCTTCGAACAAAAAAAGTGGTTTGTAATTCAAACCAGGATGTCCAGCTTGCAGGTTTAAGGTTTATTTGGCTCCAAGAATCTGACTCAAATATGCTGACTTACATCCTCAGTATGCCACCTGAGCTCTGGTAAGGCTGGCATACACTGCCCTTTGTTTTTGCTGATTCTCCAGTCGTGCGAGAATCTTTTGGATCAAGCTTCCTGCCTCGTGTAGCATATAGGAGGTAACGGAGGGCGATTAGCCTCTGATGACATCCTCCTGATCAGGAATTGTAAGGTTGTGAGAAATCAAACATGTTTGAAATTTCAATTGGCCCTCATGAGGTTTTAGTGGGCAAACGAGTGTCTATGAGCCGATTTACCTGAACCTCGCTCACTGTGCATGTGCAAACAAGGGAATCCTTCTTCTCTAAGACTGACAAATCCGGCCAGCTCCATCTCTTGGCGCTGATTCCCGACATGTGGTTTTTGGACGTGGAGTGTGAGCAGGTAGATCACATCAGAGTGTCGGGCCGTACAGTTTCAGAAAAGAAATTGTGAGCGGTGAACTTTTAAACCCTGTGGTTTCGTCATACAGTTTGAGCTGTAGCTGAAAACAAGGATTAAAAATATATCGTACCGTGTATGCCTGCCATTAGAGGCCTCCTAATGACCCATACAATCAATTCTGTGCTTTTAGCTTTGTAGTCCTACCATGATTTAATGTGGCAGCTAAATTGCTTATAGCGAACTGAAAATAGGACTTTTTGTGGAGAGGAAAACCAGTTGATTGGATCAAGTCATCGACTTGCAAGATATGCTCCTCAGGGATTACTTTGTGAAGATTATTATTGCTTGCATTTTGTCATTGATTCTTCAGCAATCCCTAACACTAAGCATGCATGTAGCAACAGTGGAGAGGAAAACTCCCTTTTAACAGGAATAAACCCTCAGCAGAACCAGGCTCAGTGTGAGCGGCCATCTGCTGAGGCCCACTGGGTTTCAAGGAGACAGAAGCAGACATCTTCCCATGTCTGATCCTTCTTTCTTCTGAGCAGGAACAAAACAAGCGTGCACCAGTTCTAGAAAATGACAACAGAAGTGTTTGAAAACTGATGGGGTAGAGTAGAGTCCTGCAAATAGGTATAATTAGTGGTATAGGCAGGAACAGATAAAATTGATACACGGACAAGATCTAATAGTGGCTATTTTCTTTTAAGTTTAATGAGGATTTATGAATAATCGCATAACTTTGAATGTTTTTGTAATAATCTATGAATAAGCTCTAGTTTTCATATATTTCTTTTGGTTTTTTTTAAATAGTTTTATGGTTATTGGAATGGTTTAAATGGTTCAACTGTGTCTGACTCTTCTGGTGAGGCTGCAGAGTTTCTGCCCAGATTTCTGTGGCATATTAATGGGGTTTCGTTAGGAAAAAATTATCCCAAAAGAGCAACAACAGGCGCCCGCCTTGTTAAAATCACAAGTTAAACAGCTAGAGAAGAGTCTGTACAACGTCTCCCCTACCCCCCCCCGCCAAATGTGACACAAACACAAAGAGAATAAAAATGATGAAATGAAAGGCATTCTTATTTTATTTTAGAAATGATTAAGATCAGCTATGAACACAAATATGTCATAGATACTTTGAAAATAATATAAGATTATCCTGAAACAGTTTAAACCATAAAGTGCCCACCAGCAATGGAAAAAGTAATGCAACATTTTTTCTGATTAAGCATATTTACTTACTCTACATCAATTTCATGATGGGTCTAAGTGGGTTAACCCATATGCAGAACACCAGACTGGAGACAGAGGAAAAGTTAACAAAGTTTAATAAAGGAAGATGCACAGATTAATATTGACTGGTTCTGGTACAGGTCCGGGTCTGGGATCACTGATCTCTAGATGGAGAGTTTGGTTATCCAGGAAGTTAGATGGATTGATGAGTGGGTAGTTTCTGAATGTACCTTGAAGAGGTTCTGACAGATCCTTGAGATGGGGAACCGATGGGGTCCAGAGATTGAGGAAGTAACAGAGAGGTCAGCAACAGCAGCGTCTAGCTTCTGGCTAGCGAGCCTCAGACGTGGGTTTGGTTCCTAGCTCTTCCCTGAGAGCTGAGGGAGGAATCCAGACTAAGACCTTCAGGTTTGGCTTCCTTGGGCAGGCAGGCAGGTTTCCAGAGCTTCAGACTTCAGTCAGGCTTTCTGTGAGTAGAGAAGATAGAGACAGGTTAGAATCCAGTTCCTCTCTAGAGTCTACTGTGATTCACTTGATTTACAGAGGCTTAGGTTTGCTAACCAAACTTGGTCAACACTGCAGCGTTGAAGGGAGGTCTGGCTGCTGCTTATGTAGGAAGGTCTCCTGATGGGCTGATGAGCTTCAGGTCTGCTGGAGGCTCCAGCCCAGGAGACCCACAGCGCTCTCTGCTGGAGACAGATGGTAGCTCTCCAGATCCCAACAGTAACCCCAGTTCCTGACAGAAAACATATAACAGAAGAGGATCCTCGGCGCCCTCTGGTGGGCAAGCCTCAGGATCCCAACAATCAATGCCTCATGTTAGCAGGGCATGACGTGAAACAATTGTGTTAAAGTTACTAAATAAGGTTAAGTAGATGAAACAAAAAGGGTCAATATTTTTTTCTATCATAAATACGCAAGTCTAAAAATGAGAGGATAAAAGATTGGGAGGAGGTGAAAACACAGTGGTTATTCTCAGACTTTCTTTATTATCTTGTTTGAACGTCGCATATCAACATTTATACAAGAGAAAACTTACCACCACCCCCTCCCCTAACTGTGTGTGCTCATCTGAGGGTAGAAGGATGAGGGGACGGTGTGCAGCGGGCTGCACATTTGACTACAATTCAGGTAATTTCACAGCCCAGTGGTGCTGGTCCCCACCATGCTCTTGCAGAGCGGTCAGTGACATGTATACATGTAAGTGGAAATGCTTCAATGAGCAGTAGGGACTGCTGAGAGGCCTGCTGCAGAGGAAATAGATGACTGTTTGTGATGGTGCTGAAATCTTTAAAGAAAAAGATGTAAGTAAAAAAACAACAATAAGTTTGGATATCTTTTTGAATAGAGCTGTAGAGCTGATATAAAAGCAGTAAATATTAAAGGGGCAGATGTAAGATGATCTGAAAAAGAAGAGGGTCAGAATAATTCCTTGTAATCAGAAGAACCTTAGCAGGGTGTGAAGGCAGTGATCCCTTTTCAGCCTGTCAAATCTCATGTTTTATGCATGGGACTTCAGAGGCTTTTCATCTTTACAGCAGTCAGTTTCCAGCATATTTCTGTAAAAATGGAAAAGCCCATTTCTGTGCAGTTCTTAAAGCTATAAAAAAAATTATATAGCAAAAACACAATTGAAGTACATACGTATATTTTGATATATGTTTCTAGAATAAAAGATACTTCTACCCACCCTTATCTCATATTTACTGAACCTCTTAGGGCAACACTACAAATGACCAAACTCAAATTCATGTGTGGACGATGCAAATATTTGCCAAATGCTTAACGGTTTCCAGATCTGAAACTCAACTGCGGCCGCAGTTTTTCTAATCTTTTTGGAATTTTATTACTTTGGAAAGTCAGGTGGAAACTCTCACCAAAATATCTGTGGATACTGTTGTCACAAAGGAAGCATTGGTGGTTGGAGTTTCTGTGGACATTCGGACTGTCAGAAAATTAACTTATTAAGACTAATAATAAAAATACATGTAGTTAATATCATTATATTAGTTTTTATTTGTGGCACTTTTACATGGGTTACCTATAAAATGCACTATAAATATAATTTAGAATGATCTTTTTTTTCAAAATTTTAATTATTACCCCAACGTAATGGCTCAGGACCTCATGTTTCTTGCATGGCGGCTCTCAAACTGGCTGTAGAACAGGGAATCTGCTCATTTTAATGGAACCAAACCAGTTTGTCGATCTCAACATTTGTGTAGCAATCTTTTTAGATCACCCATAACACACCCGCTTATTGCACTTATTATGTCTAACATTTCAACATAAAAATGCTCAATAATGGTTGTGAGGAACCAAAGACCTGTCCTCCCAGGAAACCATGCTAGACACATGAGGGTTCTCCAGTTGATTAATGTTGATGGATGTTAACGAATAAAAAATCAACCAGGCTGACAATTAGATGACATCGAAGTGCAGTGAAAATACTAAAGAAAAAGCTGCAGATTCTGTAAATCCTTTTGCTGGTACGTGTATGTTTTAGTGTTCTTTGGTCATATTTTGGTTTGTTGAAAATTCCTATAATTTTTTCAAATGACCCTTGCAGTAACTATCAATTAGAAATGAAGTTCAGAAGAAGTGAGCAGTTTTCTTTCCTTTCCCTCCTTAGAACTGTATCTCTGCTTTGCCACCTGTTCTCTGTCTCTAAGTGCTTCAAGTGAAGCGACTGCCATACGGGGGCTGCTGTTTTCAGAGGAGAGAAGCTTCACTGTAGGGAGCTCTGTAGATCAAATCATCTACACACACTCATTACTCCAGGAGGAATGGCGTGCAGATAAGTGTGTGTGTGTGTTTGTGTGTGTGCAACGTTACAGAGATGGAAGGATGTGAAATACCAGCATCAAACTGCTTGTGACGGGGTCTTTCCCCTGGCACTTTACACAACACTCAGATTATATGCTGCACAGAAGAAATTACTCCAGGTGTTTCAGCAGCTTGTGGTTTTTATTTAACCTGAGACCGCTCTATGAGCCCATTATGGATAATACGCCAGGCTTTAACACATATAGGTGTGACTGACAGGTATCTGAATGATTTTTGCTCGAACATATTTAATTTGGAATTATAGCATCACTCTATTCAGAAATAATATATTTCTATGTCTTATTAACTTCCATCCCATATTCTTAAAGAAAATAATTTTAAAATAAAAAAGTGAGATGTGAATATTTTATTATTCGTTGAGTTTTTGATTTTCTTATTTCTGCATTTATTTTTGTATTTTTTGCATGATAAGATTATTTGGATTGGATAAGCTATTTTGGGGTCAATCCTTTGGGTTTAGCTTCTTATTCATTCTTCTGTTCTATATTTTTATTTTTTTATTTTCTTGTACTACAGTTGTTCTCCTTTGATTTTTTTTTTTGTAAATTAGTCTCCCTCCTTTAGTTTTCTTCTCTCATTCTGCCACGCTGTTCCACCTTCCCTCTGATTAAGCTTACATAGTTTCAGTGTCATTGTACATGTAAAGAATAAAAATGGAGCAACTGAGTTTTAAATACAACAAAAGATCTTTTACATTTTTAAAGTGAATTAATTCTGGGTCAATACAATGCTCTTAACTTCAAATAACATGAAATCAGTTTGAGTCTGTCCATTCAAATTCAGTCTATAATGGCGATACCCTTCTATTTGCAAGCTCTCATTCTCTCCATCACTTTGAGAGGAAAAAATTTAAGATGGCTCATGATTACTAAGTCATGTTTTTACTTTGTGATAAAATGGCACCCAGTCCAGGGTCTAACTCCCATCTTGTATAATAATCAAAATCAGAATCTTCTTTATAAGCTTTCTTTTTAAAATCTCAAATAAACAATTAGAAGTTGGTTTCCACCTCTCACACTATGTCAACGTTAGTCAAATATGTAAAAGCTTAAAGAAAAATAAAAACAGGCTTAAAGGAGCTGTATGTATAAAAACATGCTACTGCGGGTACTATTTAATGAAGATGCCAGTTGTGGACCTGTGAGGCGTCTGTTTCTCAAACTAGAGACTCTAATGTTCTTATCTTCTTGCTCAGTTGTGCAACGTGGCCTCCCATTTCTTTTTCTACTATGGTTAGAGCCTGTTTGTGCTGTCCCATGAAGGGAGTAGGACACAATCTTTAATTTCTTAGCAATGTCTCGCATGGAATAGCCTTCATTTCTAAGAACAAGAATAGACTGTCGAGTTTCAGATGAAAGCTCTCTTTTTCTGGCCATTTTGAGCGTTTAATTAATCCCACAAATGTGATGCTCCAGAAACTCAATCTGCTCAAAGGAAGGTCAGTTTTGTAGCTTCTGTAACGAGCTAAACTGTTTTCATATGTGTGAACATGATTGCACAAGGGTTTTCTAATCATCAATTAGCCTTCTAAGCCAATGAGCAAACACATTGTACCATTAGAACACTGGAGTGATAGTTGCTGGAAATGGGCCTCTATACACCTATGTAGATATTGCACCAAAAACCAGACATTTGCAGCTAGAATAGTCATTCACCACATTAGCGATGTATAGAGTGTATTTCTTTAAAGTTAAGACTAGTTTAAAGTTATCTTCATTCAAAAGTACAGTGCTTTTCCTTCATAAATAAGAACATCTCAATGTGACACTACTTTTCAAAAGTTTGGGGTTACATTGAGATGTTCTTATTTATGAAGGAAAAGCACTGTACTTTTCAATGAAGATAACTTTAAACTAGTCTTAACTTTAAAGAAATACACTCTCTATATATATTTATATATATATATAAATATTTATATATATGTGTGTGTGTGTGTGTGTGTGTGTGTTTGTGTGTATATTTAATTTTTTATGGCAAGCAAAAACAACCGTTCTCCATTTCTCTATATTATAAAGCGGAATTCAGGGAAAAAGAACTGCATTTTCTCATTATTTTCTTTTACAATCTACAGTTTATGTTGGATTTTATTTGATTTTTATTTTATGCACAACATAGATTTTCTTGTCCGCTGGGAGTGCGGGAGAAGTGCATGATTAGAGGGAAAATTGACCACAACCTTGAAATGATAAGGCACATGTTTTTTTTTTTTATTATTGTTAGTCAAGCAGTTCAGAAAGTAACCTATAAATAATCTTATTATGGATTAATTGCATACATAAAAATTTGACTTTTTTGCAGACTTCTTCTTTGTTACAATATTTCCCATCGTTAAAAGGCCTTTAGCAGATTTTCCTCTGAAAATCTGTCAGATTTTAAATGATTACAGCGACTGCTTATGTGACTCAATGAGGCAATAATGAGCGCAGAGAAGTTAATCAAAACCAAGTGACTGGAATCTGATTGGAACCTCTTAGTCACTAAGTCTAGGAGCCGCTGACTGACCGGCACTGATGATGCTGACGTCTTAGATGGCAGAAACAACTCTTTGGTCCTGGTGGGAGAAAATTACCTCATAAGATAAGTGCGGATATAAGAGTTTTAAGTATGTGTTTCATCCGGTGGTTAATTATCCGTCTTTCAAGCAATCATTGCTATAATTATGTTAAAATTGTGAAGTACATATGTAGGAATTTGGTGTTGGGTTATTTCGGACTTAGACAAGTTTAAATAGCCAGTTTAATCGATCAGTGAGCTTTTATGCTCCTGACTTTTCTGCATTGCCTCTATGTTTTAAGCTTTTTAAAAAGCTGGAGAAGTAGACACAGGTTATGATGATCTGTAAAAGCTACTTTGGTCAACATGATGAAATCCGATATCGCCATAATTTAGACTCTTAATAAGCTTAAGTTAGGCTAATAGTGTCATGGTTTTGGCACTGATGGTTGGCTTTTTTTTATCTGCCCCTGCTCTCCTGTCTAACTGGTCCTGCTGCTAATTCACCTGGCCCCTGCAGCTATTTATGCTGTTTCCTTTCCTGCCATCGGTGCCAGATTATTAAGGCTATTTGGTGAGAGTAACTCTAGCATTCTGATTATTGTTCGGATTGTAACCTGTTTCTGTTTCGTAGATCCCGAGTTTTGCTTTGCCCCTTTGGGGACCTGTGAGGCGTCTGTTTCTCAAACACTGGTTACTATATTAGTGATTTTAACTGACACTTGTTTTACGTCAATTGTATATATGTTTGAATTGTGTAAATAAAGTGCTGTTAAAAGTAAAAAAAAGTCAAACTAGAGACTCTAATGTTCTTATCTTCTTGCTCAGTTGTGCAACGCGGCCTCCCCCTTCTTTTTCTACTGTGGTTAGAGCCTGTTTGTGCTGTCCTCTGAAGGGAGTAGTACACACCGTTGTAGGAAATCTTCAATTTCTTAGCAATTTCTCACATGGAATAGCCTTCATTTCTAAGAACAAGAATAGACTGTGGAGTTTCAGATGAAAGTTCTCTTTTTCTGGCTATTTTAGCGTTTACTTGACCCCACAAATGTGATGCTCCAGAAACTCAATCTGCTCAAAGGAAGGTCAGTTTTGTAGCTTCTGTAACGAGCTAAACTGTTTTCATATGTGTGAACATGATTGCACAAGGGTTTTCTAATCATCAATTAGCCTTCTAAGCCAATGAGCAAACACATTGTACCATTAGAACACTGGAGTGATAGTTGCTGGAAATGGGCCTCTATACACCTATGTAGATATTGCACCAAAAACCAGACATTTGCAGCTAGAATAGTCATTCACCACATTAGCGATGTATAGAGTGTATTTCTTTAAAGTTAAGACTAGTTTAAAGTTATCTTCATTCAAAAGTACAGTGCTTTTCCTTCATAAATAAGAACATCTCAATGTGACACTACTTTTCAAAAGTTTGGGGTTACATTGAGATGTTCTTATTTATGAAGGAAAAGCACTGTACTTTTCAATGAAGATAACTTTAAACTAGTCTTAACTTTAAAGAAATACACTCTCTATATATATTTATATATATATATATAAATATTTATATATATGTGTGTGTGTGTGTGTGTGTGTGTGTTTGTGTGTATATTTAATTTTTTATGGCAAGCAAAAACAACCGTTCTCCATTTCTCTATATTATAAAGCGGAATTCAGGGAAAAAGAACTGCATTTTCTCATTATTTTCTTTTACAATCTACAGTTTATGTTGGATTTTATTTGATTTTTATTTTATGCACAACATAGATTTTCTTGTCCGCTGGGAGTGCGGGAGAAGTGCATGATTAGAGGGAAAATTGACCACAACCTTGAAATGATAAGGCACATGTTTTTTTTTTTTATTATTGTTAGTCAAGCAGTTCAGAAAGTAACCTATAAATAATCTTATTATGGATTAATTGCATACATAAAAATTTGACTTTTTTGCAGACTTCTTCTTTGTTACAATATTTCCCATCGTTAAAAGGCCTTTAGCAGATTTTCCTCTGAAAATCTGTCAGATTTTAAATGATTACAGCGACTGCTTATGTGACTCAATGAGGCAATAATGAGCGCAGAGAAGTTAATCAAAACCAAGTGACTGGAATCTGATTGGAACCTCTTAGTCACTAAGTCTAGGAGCCGCTGACTGACCGGCACTGATGATGCTGACGTCTTAGATGGCAGAAACAACTCTTTGGTCCTGGTGGGAGAAAATTACCTCATAAGATAAGTGCGGATATAAGAGTTTTAAGTATGTGTTTCATCCGGTGGTTAATTATCCGTCTTTCAAGCAATCATTGCTATAATTATGTTAAAATTGTGAAGTACATATGTAGGAATTTGGTGTTGGGTTATTTCGGACTTAGACAAGTTTAAATAGCCAGTTTAATCGATCAGTGAGCTTTTATGCTCCTGACTTTTCTGCATTGCCTCTATGTTTTAAGCTTTTTAAAAAGCTGGAGAAGTAGACACAGGTTATGATGATCTGTAAAAGCTACTTTGGTCAACATGATGAAATCCGATATCGCCATAATTTAGACTCTTAATAAGCTTAAGTTAGGCTAATAGTGTCATGGTTTTGGCACTGATGGTTGGCTTTTTTTTTATCTGCCCCTGCTCTCCTGTCTAACTGGTCCTGCTGCTAATTCACCTGGCCCCTGCAGCTATTTATGCTGTTTCCTTTCCTGCCATCGGTGCCAGATTATTAAGGCTATTTGGTGAGAGTAACTCTAGCATTCTGATTATTGTTCGGATTGTAACCTGTTTCTGTTTCGTAGATCCCGAGTTTTGCTTTGCCCCTTTGGGGACCTGTGAGGCGTCTGTTTCTCAAACACTGGTTACTATATTAGTGATTTTAACTGACACTTGTTTTACGTCAATTGTATATATGTTTGAATTGTGTAAATAAAGTGCTGTTAAAAGTAAAAAAAAGTCAAACTAGAGACTCTAATGTTCTTATCTTCTTGCTCAGTTGTGCAACGCGGCCTCCCCCTTCTTTTTCTACTGTGGTTAGAGCCTGTTTGTGCTGTCCTCTGAAGGGAGTAGTACACACCGTTGTAGGAAATCTTCAATTTCTTAGCAATTTCTCACATGGAATAGCCTTCATTTCTAAGAACAAGAATAGACTGTGGAGTTTCAGATGAAAGTTCTCTTTTTCTGGCTATTTTAGCGTTTACTTGACCCCAAAAATGTGATGCTCCAGAAACTCAATCTGCTCAAAGGAAGGTCAGTTTTGTAGCTTCTGTAACGAGCTAAACTGTTTTCAGATGTGTGAACATGATTGCACAAGGGTTTTCTAATCATCAATTAGCCTTCTAAGCCAATGAGCAAACACATTGTACCATTAGAACACTGGAGTGATAGTTGCTGGAAATGGGCCTCTATACACCTATGTAGATATTGCACCAAAAACCAGACATTTGCAGCTAGAATAGTCATTTACCACATTAGCGATGTATAGAGTGTATTTCTTTAACATTAAGACTAGTCTAAAGTCATCTTCATTGAAAAGTACAGTGCTTTTCATTAAAAAATAAGGACATTTCAATGTGACCCCAAACTTTTGAAAAGTAGTGTATGTATATATATGTGTGTGTGAGTGTGTGTGTGTGTGTGTTTGTGTGTATATTTAATTTTGTATGGCAAGCAAAAACAACCGTTCTCCATTTCTCTATATTATGAAGCAAAATTCAGGGAAAAAGAACTGTATTTTCTCATTATTTTCTTTTACAATACAAAAACAGTAATGGATATTTGAAAAATAGCAGCAACATCAGAGATGTGCAAAATGACAATATATATATATATATATATACATATATTTTGTCATTTTGCACATCTCTGATGTTGCTGCTATTTTTCAAATATCCATTACTGTCCATAGCTGGATATTGGTTATTTATTCTCCAGGTGCACAGTATTTATATTTAAAAAATCTTGTAACTCCTCACTTATTCTTAGACATTTTTCTAAGGTCCATTTTTGTGTGACCATTTTTTCTATAATCTTTTTGCTGCTATAAACACCAGAATTTCCTCATTGTGGGACAATAAAGGGATTTTCTATTCTATCCTTTTCTATTTCTCTATATATATATCCACACGACACATCATTTCAGACAGCCCAGGACTTAAAAAAACAGCTTAAAGACTAATATTTTAAACGGTAAAACCAGTAAAGGAAAAACATGACAAGCAGCAATTTTGAGCTCAGAGGACGGATTGAGAGCAGAAATGCAAAAAATGAATCCAGCTTCTACTTTTTGTCTATATAAAAGACAGATTGAAAGGTCTGTGGCAATAACAGGAACAAATAGTGAATACTGTGTAATATTTCAATATGCTGCAGCCCCCAAACACAAGCCAAGTATTTGTGTCAGAGAGAGAGGGAGAGAGAGAGAGAGAGAGAGAGTGTTATTATGTTGCACTGAGATTTGAGCGTTTCATTGGTGAGATTGGCCGCCTGGATACAGCTCAACCAATGACAGACTTCCTGAGTTTCCTTGGCAACTCTATCAACTTTTGCTGTGAATGAGGAATGATGTTACAAAGATAGAAACGTGTTCAGTACAAATACTGAACACCCAGTCCTTTCTTTTTTGTCTCCGCTTTCATTCGGTTTGTAAACATCCTTCATGTTTCATATAAGTAACATGAATGGAACAAAAAAACAAACATGGAATTTCGACATTAAGCATTAGCTTGTTATTTGAATGTTTAAAGCTGGCCTAATGGTGCAGTGAGAACACGTTTTAACAGAAGCTGGTTAAATGTTAGCCTTAGCGTTGCCTAATCTACCTGCTGCTTCTTATCGAGCACCCTGGGCGTCCGACAGGAAGGAAGCAGGAAGAAACTGTCAGCAGATCAGAGTCTTATGGCAACTGTTCACATCTGTTGAGTAATCTGTGTTGTAAACGGCTATAAAACCTACAATTTATGAGCTGGCTGAAACAAACACAAATTATGAAGAGAAATACAATTTAAAAGGACAAAGCAGAGGTACTAATGTGAAGGGTCTCATAAAAACGATCATTTCAATCCATAGTTAAGCCACTATATATACACACACTATAACAAAGAAGAAGTTTGCAAAAAAAGTCACATTTTTATCTATGCAATTAATCCATAATCCGATTATTTATTGGTTACTATCTGAACTGCTTGACTAACAATTAAAAAAAAGCTTCCTGGATGGGAAGCGAACATCTTCAAAGTTAGAAACAAAGTCCAGTGGATTGTTGTTTTTTTTTAACTTTTTTTGGCACTCCTCTACAAACTGCAGCCAACCCCCTCTTGAAAGACCATCACAGGACACTCCCACAGGGACATGTGATCCTACCACCCACCGTCCTTTGGGACAAAGGTATCACATCACAGACTCTCAATCTCTTTGATATGTTTTCTCTCACAGGGCAGACACATCAGGGAGAACAGAGACAACATGGATAAATTGACTTCATTCCTCAAACCCTGCTCAAGTTAAGTAGTCAGGACCATAAACTGGAGACCGATCAAAGGCTGTGGACCTCTCAGAGCTGAGTCTTGCAAAGACAGACTGTTCTGCAAGAGTTCTTCATTCGTTTATAGCAAGCTGTGAGATGCCACAGCAATTTCTTATGCACCTGTCATAAATTAATGGGGTGTGACTGGGATAGTCAGACGGCTCGCAGTGGATGTCGTAAAATTTCAAGTATTTTCAAACTCAAAACTGGACAGGTATGGTGTTAGGACAACAAGTTTGATTCAAGCTCAGATGAAAACACTAAACACACGGAGTAAATTCACAGCAACAGCCATTCAAAATAAAATCATTTATAAAGATCATTAAACTCCAGGTAAAACATATTTCAATTAAAAACTCTTGGCCAAACATGTTAAACTAAATTAATAAGGGACTATGCAAACAAAGGAAAAGAAATGTTTGAAAACTGTAATCAAAAATAATTTAATAATATTTCAGTTTAGCATGGATATTATATTTTAGAATGAAGGTTTATCTTGAAGAGTTTGTAATTAGTTCAGATTAGCTTTTAACCAATTTAGAGCAATTGGAATGTATTCAAATAGATTTTCAATGCAAATCCAAGAGGTTAATAAAGCAATATTGGGTAAAATAATTTTTTAATTATATATCATCCCAAATCAGAAACAATAATAGCTTAGATAATGGATTCTTAACCTCTTGTGATTGTTCCTGAGTGAAAGTAAAGGGTACCCTTCAGCTTCTTTAGCTTAGTTTGGTCTATTTTAGAAACAAAATGTAAGGAGACTTACAACATGCACCTTAGCGTCATATTAGTGTTAAAACCCTTATTTAAATAAAGTCTATCCTAACTTTTAAGTAGTTCAAAACAAGTTAGCAATGGGTAGGCTAAGGTCCAGTCACTTTATATATAACTGCATAAGAACGTTGACATAGGATGTTTTTAATCAAATATATGTAGGGTATTTTTAGTTAGATTATTCACTGTATCCTCCCGACCACATCAATGCACAGTTGGGAAGAAGCATTAAACACAAGCACACATGGACAAACATGTAAACCTCCTGTCCCTGCTTTTAGGGCCGGTTATCCTTCCGCAGAAGTGTGTCAAAACTGAGCTTGTTGCAGATATTTTTGATTTATGCCCAATTTATAATTTTGGTCTGCGCTATGTTATTCCACGCCGCACCTCATTCTTCTAGCTGCTCCAACCTCACAAGTTGTTTTCCTCAATGGGGGTCATACAAACAAAACAAGCCGGTAAGGTACCAAACAGGAGATATGTGTTGAACAGATGTAGATTTGACCAATCAGAGGCCTCCTGTCTACGGTCACCTACAGCTTTGGAGAGGTGCACCAGAGTGTCTGCGGAAGGGGCGGCGGCAAAGCTGCGTTAAGTGTGACACACGCAGACAACCTGGTTTCTTAGTATAAATCAGCCTTTAACTGAAAAAATTCAATCTTATTTCAGCCAAATCCCCAAAACACTGACAAGTGTTTATAAAGACAATATTTTCATACCTTTTTCCTCTTTTTTGTTTGTTCTACTTCAATAAATAACTAGGGGTGTAAATAATAATCGTTTTGTATCGATGCGTCGATCCAACAGCCGACGATCCGATGCATCGACACGTCCGCAAGATAATCGATTCATGTTTTTATTTTTCCTCCAGTCTATTTTTATCCATTTGCTCCTGGGCGTAATTCTCCTCCCGTGCTGCGGTGGCGCTAAACCTATTTTGCCCTCCTACCTCGCTTCCTGGTTATACTCTTACAGCAGTGTGTTGCAGTGAGCTTGACACAGACATTTTTAAATTATGCTCAATATTGAAGCGTGGTCTGTGCTACACGCTGTGGGTCTAGATACGGCCGAGGCGGCAAGGAAGTGGGGGTGAGTTTAGTCCAACGACGGAGGGACATGAGGGCCAAAAAGAGCGGAGATCCACGTGGAAAAAGGGTTCCAGCGTTCTCGTGCACCTCGCTCTTCTAGCGGGTCAAACTTCACGAGTTGTTTTCCGCAATTTCGGTCATAAAAACAAAACAAGCCGGCCTCCTGTCTGCGGCGCTGTTTGCGGTCAGCTACAATCTGGGAGAGGTGCAGCGGAGCGTTTGTGGAGGGGGCGGGACGTCTGGAGCCGAGGTATTGAATTGCACTCATTGTACTGATTTTCTGCAGTATTTTTTGATGCAACTTTTCTACTTCTGTTATTTGCTGTTGTTTCTAAAAAAAAAAAAAAAAGCATAACGATATTACAGCTTTCATTGATTTATTTCAAACTTGAAACTTTGTTTAGCCTGTAAGGTGTAAAAAAAGAAAAAAAAAATTAACTGATTAATCGAATCATGGTGTATTCTTGAGTATCGAAAATAATCAAAAAGTTGGGTCAGGAAATCGATACTGAGTCGAATCGCCATGATGGGTGTGATTTACACCCCTATAAATGACCGAAGCTCAAAAAAGTGGGACAGAAAGTTTTTGCAAACAGCCGTTTTCAACTTTAGAGATTCTGTGACAAACTTGTTAGATGTTCTTTTATAACTTGTTTCCACTGAGGAGTACGGTGTAATTCTGTCTGGTCTGGTCCAATATTTTGAGATCTTCCATTATCAATTTATCCCATACATCAGAAAAACATCACCACCCACGATCCTGCGATTGGTTAAGTCTTCTAAACACAGTTAGCTTATACAAGCCGTTGGATGACCTCTGACCTTTGCTGTTGTTTGCACCTTCAAAGCATTTGGTTTAACCTTCATATGTCATTCAAACAGTTTCAAACCACAGCAACTCAGACCGCACCACTTATTGGAAAAGCAGCTTGGGATGGTATGGATTTGACTGAGTCATTCTAACATAAACAGGCTTGAACCAGTAGCTAGAACTTTAGTAGCTGTGCTTATGTAGGTGCATTTAACAAACTGGAATTACACAAAGAAAAACTACTTCCGTTGTTGAACAGAAGTATCAACACAAGTGAATGGAAATTATAAAACCTTTTCTTTGCCGATGATGGCTGGCTGTGGTTTTGACGGGCTAGAGCAGGGGACTGAGGGCGGCGGGTATAAAGAAAAGAGGAGTAAAGAGAGATGTATTCCATCATCTCAAGGTTTTAATTTCTTTGAAATTTTAAGAATTATCAATAATATTTCTTCTGCCTCTTTATTGTGTCCTACCTTATGTGTCATGATCTCAGCACTGATGTGTGGTCTGATCACTCATTTCACTCACCTGCTTAGCTCTGCCCAGTTCTCATCACTATTCATCTGATCCACCTGCTCCAGTCTCTATTTAACCTGCCTCCTTCCAGTCATCATTGCCAGATTATTTGAGCCTTTGGTCAGAGTTTCTCTAGTGTTACTCTATGTTCTGATTGCCTGATCCTGACCTCTCAGCCTCTGGACCTCTCAGCCTGCCCGTTCCCGTTCTGATCTCTTTGCCTGACCTGTCTTCGGACTCCGGCTGGATTCTTCCTGTCTGTGGACCAAACCTGGAACTGTGTCCCGACACCATTTTGGATTTCCCTTCGGCACCTCTTCGGCCCTCTGATCTCCTAGCTCTGGCTACTAAGCATGTCTTCGACACAGGCTTTGCCCTCTAGATTATCCTGCCTTCCTTCATCCGCTCGGTTCCGATCTCTTGCCTGTACTCTGACCTCCTGGGATTCAGTCTGTCACATAAATCTGTATAAAATACTTTGTTTGTGGCTGTAACCCGAAAAATGAAGGAAAACTCTCTTTGGAGATAGCATTGAGTTGATGCACACTAAAGGAAACCAGGTTCTTTGACCTCCATTAAAACAAGATGTTCTCACTCGCCTGATTTGAATTCAGCTTTGGAAGCAGAACTACCAGCCTGCTTGTGTCTATGCAATCCTTGTGTGAAATGAAAACAGACGAATCTTCAGATGAATGTAAGGAACTCTTGCTTTGACATTTTTTGTCCTCGAAGTAACTGTAACCCTGGAAAGCACAGTTTGTCTGCTAAAACTTAGCAGTGAAACCATTGAAATTGGCAAAATAAACAGTTTTTCCACTTGCTTTTTTCTTTTTTTTACTGAAAAAAGAGAAAGTAGAAATAAGGGAAGGGAAGAAGGGAGAGTCAGGGAATGTAGACAGATGGTAAATATTTTCCTTCTGTAAAGAAGCATGGTAGAATGCAGAGCACTGCTGCTCTCTGCTTGACGAGACTGAGCAGGCATATATATAAATATATATATATATATATATATTTATATATATGCATATATGTCTGCATGTGTGCGTGTGTGGCTCTCTCAGTGAATGTAGGTGAAAGGGCTCTGCTGTCAAAGCCAGGAAGGCAACACAGAGCCCAGCAGAGCAGAGCAGGGATAAGCTGTCCTCCTATAAGGGTGGGGTGGAGAGGCAGGTCCATGTGGGAGGAAGGAGGAGGTGCGGTGAGATACAGAAGCCACTTGATTAACTCCTGGAACAAAGCCAGCAGTTTTGTGTGCCTGTCTCTTGCAACCATCTTCCAGTATTACATCTCTACGGCCTCAAAACGGAAGCTGTAAGAGAAGAGGAGCAGCTGCAGTCAGCTCAGATTCATGTGCTCCAAACCGACTCCTCACCGCTAACCAGCTTCCTGAATATGTACAAAGAGGACCTATGTTTATTTTGGTGCGGCTGTTATTTTTACTTCAGTGCAATATCTTTAACGCATTTCAAGGCTAAAAATGAGGAAATTTAAGTAGAACAAATTTGTCTACAGAGAGATTTTGAGCAACTTTGCAGAAATTTTTTTTAAGTCCTATAAGAAAATGTGGTAATTTCTCCTCTTGTTGTATCAGGTGGCAGCAATTCTAGATCTAAAAACGACTCTCCACCAAAAACACACCATAGAAAGAGAGAGAAAACAGCCGTTTAAAGCACATCTAGCCACAGTTCAGTTATGGAGGTATTATTTAAAACTCTCTCACAGAGGAAAAGAAATTTGGATGCCTGTATTCAATTTGGTTTATTTATATAGCGTCAATTCACAACATCTCACCTCAAGGCACAGAGATAATTTAACCAGATCTTACAGTCAGATTAGTTAAAAGTTTTCAATATATATGACTGAATTAACTGCTGCTCTGCTTCAAATTGTAAAAGTTGTCCCTCCCTTCTAATTTTAGATCACACCATCATTACTATTCCAGATAAACATGCAACAGTCAAGCTGTATTCATTAATACATTTAAGGTATGTTTATCCATGTATGTTTAAACCAGCTTACTTATCCGATTAAGAAATTATTTTTTAGTCAGAAAAAGACCCTTAGAAAAGAAGATTAAATCATTTTGTAGTTTAATTTGAAAGATACAAACCTTGATGTTGGAAAATATTCCAAAAGACGGTTGTAAAGACAGGATGTTTAAAAAGCAGCACAAGGACTAAATGAAGAGATTGTTTCTGGGAAATGCTGAGAGTGGTTTGGTTTTAATAAATTTCATTGTGAGTAGAGTTAAGATTCTTTGGGGAGAAAATAAAAATGTCCAGGAATTCAATTTGCACCCCTAATAAAAAAAAAAAATGACCAGGTTGGTAGAGGTAAGAGATGCCTAAAATCAACATACGAGTTGTCAGGGTTGGTGGATGTAGTTGTGGACCCAAATGCAGAGCTGAAGAGGTAGGGATAATTGCTTAAAACATTTAATGAAAAAGTAAAAATTCAAAATCCAAAGTCCAGAAATGATCAACAAGAAAACACATGAACCAAAAACTAGACTAGGGAGGAATAACCCATAAGAGCAACAAGGATCCAGTCAACCAGGATGTATGGGTGTGTTTGATTTCAGCGGCTGCATCCTTCAAGGACCCAGTCTACCTGGACTACGCCCTCTGAGGTCCACGAAAATAAGGAGACCAGAAGAGTTTTGGCTGTGAATTCAAACAGGTCCAGCCTTCTCCTGCTTTCACCGTCAGTACTACTCTGTCGCCTAGCAACCGTAACAGTTGATACACAAAGCATACTCATCATCATCTTTATTTATACAGCGCTTTATATAGCTACAGCTGAAACAAAGTGCTAAACAAAGCTAAAAATAGTAAAACACAATAAAAGGATAAAATAGAAAATACAGCAGGCAAAAAATGGATGCTAAACTCCTCACTACTGTTCTGGGTGCTAATAACCTTTTTAAGGAGCTTCAGCAGCAGTATTCTTTTATTAGATTATCAGAGTTATTGTCCCCACACTGCAGAGATATTAGAATCTGTGCTTTAATGTCAGCTAAACCCATTCACACAGGTACAGATAAAACCTTTAGGTATATCAAACATTACCCGCCACATATCTGAATCAATAAGCGTTTAAAAAAAACTATTTTCATATATTTCAGACGGAACTATTCACACACTTTTATTATATTAAACTGCACTTACAATATTCACCACTGTTAGGCGCCATTTACCTTTTTCCTCTGAGCAGCTGGCTTAATTTGACTCGCAATGAATCACGGGATACCCAAGGCTACAGAGGATACAGCAGACCAGTCCTTCAAAACGGGCAAAAAAAGGCTACATCTGTCGGTCGCATAACGAGGAATCTTTCAATCCGAACAGACCACAGTGCTGTACTTTGACCTAATTAGCCTACAATGCAATACAATGCATTGCAGAAACAATGTGAGAACTAATAAGCTGATATGGAGCAGGTGTAGACAGAAGTAACAAGAAGGAGCTAAGTGGAAAGGAGACTGGCACAAGGGGGCAATAGAGAGTAACTCAAAGAATACAACACAGCTTGAATATAACAAAAAATGGAAAAGAAACCAATGACCAAGAAACACAGAATGACATAAATCAAAGCGTAAAGGGCTGGTTATCCTCCCACAGCCGTGTGTCGCATTGAGCATGTTGCAGATATTTTTGATTTATGCCTAACATTGAAGTGTGATCTGCATTATGTTATTCAACGCCACAACGCAAGAGGGACAGTCACAAAATAGCTGTGGGTCTAGATAGGGCAGAGGCGGTGAGGAAGTGGGGGCAAGTTTGTGCAAAAACTGAGGAGCGAAAAAGAGCGGGGATCCAGGTGGGAAAAGGGTCCCAGCGTTCTCGCACACCTCGCTCTTCTAGCTGCTCCATCTTCACGAGTCGTTTTCCACAATGGTGGTAACACAAACAAAACAAGCCGGTAAGGTACCAAACAGGAAATACTCAGAGCAGATGTAGATTTGACCAATCAGAGGCCTCCTGTCTGTGGTCACCTACAATTTTGGAGAGGTGCAGCAGAGTGTCTGCGGAAGGGGCGTGCATTTATATTAACAACTCTTGTCAGATTATCCTGGATTATCAGGATATAAAAAAAAAGAAAAGTCTGATGTGCTTTTAGAAAAATGTTTGACAAATTCCTCATAAAGGCGCCTTCCATAGCAGTGAATAAAGATGTAATATATTGACATTTGTACATCATTTTTATTTTTCATTAGAAAAGCTACTGCTATCTTAGCCTCGTGAGACCATCCTGATCTATTCAAGAATTCAAGGTTTCACTCGCAGATCAGTCTGGCTACTTTCCGTTAAAGAAAATTTGGAGCCGTTCACCAAACGAACGTCCAATCAGCGTTGGCTTTGAGGCGGGTTGAGGTGTGACGCAACGAGAAGCGCGACAGTTCAGTCTAAAGAACATGGCGGCTTCAGCCGATGAAACTAGCGTTAGCGTGGCTATCGAGCAAGTTTTATCGGAATTACAGAGTATTTCTTCACTGAAAGAAGAGCAAAACACTGCTCTGGAGGCTTTTCTCAGAGGAAAAGATGTTTTTGCTCTTCTCCCGACTGGTTTCGCCAAGAGTTTGATCTATCAATTGGCTCCTCTTCGTCGTCGCTCTGTTAGTACGTCATATGCTTCGTTGATCTGATTGGTTTATTTGGCCCGTCTATCACCAACATAGGCCAATCAGCTAACCAGTATTTTCGCCCCTTTCCAAAATTACTTCAACGGAAGGTTTCCAGATGGATATGCGGAGCAAATCCATCTGGCGGAGAAAGGTTACTGCGATCTCTCCATATGTCTAAAAGCTTTTTTCACTGAGCTAAAACTTCTTTTTTGTAATTCCACTTCAAGTTTTCATTTATTTATGTGTTTTTATTCCCTTTGTCTTCAACCAGATCATTGATCCACGGTATCTTAGAGGCTCGCTCTGATCTGTCTGTAAGTTTCTAACGTATGCATGTGGTAATGACTGCCAGATTCTCAGTTCTGTTTAAGAAATGGAACAGACGTGAAACTGAAAGGCTGGTGGTTTCTCCAAAAGGTCGAAGGCAGGTTTACACCTCTTCCTCTGAAACACTCTAAACGTGTCAGCAATCTAGGAAACATCTTGAGTTACCTCCGTTTTTAACGATCACATGATCTTTGTGTTGCCCGCTGTCAATAAGAGTTTTTTTTCTTTTCTTCATGCCTGTTTTCTGTACAAACCAGACATGAAGAAAGCAAACACACTACAGTCTGATAGAATGACACAATGTACACTTTTCTCCTGGGCTGGTGCAGAATAAACACTGTCAGAAAAGAGAAAAAAAACAAATCAATCCATTTTTTTCCACAGCACTGCAGGTTGATGACATGACATTCAAATAACCCTAATACTTTTTAAAGAAAGCTTTGGAGAAGTCGCTGGTTATATAACACAAATCTCTTAAGGCTGCAGGAGACATTCACAGTGCGATGGGGAGAGATCTGCTTCCTGTGCTTAACAAGACTGAGCTATAAAAAGATGAAGACTCAGCCTGTAAGTGTGTGTGTTGGAGTGGGAGCCTGCATGAGCTGGCTGCAGGCACAAACTGCAAAGGACAATCAACATTTACAAGCAGGCGAGTGCGGGTAGGATGGAGGTGTGAGGGAGGTGCAGGCAAAAGATGGGAGAGAAATGAATCAGGGTACGTGTGAGCGCTTGGCTAGGTCAGATAATGAATTGTTGCAAAGGGTAGGGAGGGAGAGGGTGCTGCAGAGGAGAATGGCTGAGGTCACTTCAGGCCAAACTGTGCTCTAGGGACCAGATGATTAGCTGCAACAGAACAGCTCAAAAGCAGCAATCAAAAAATGGTTATTTCTAAAAAAATTTCCCACAGACCCTACAGAGCTGATATTCTGCAGACCTTATCTGACAGACTACAAAGAGTGATTGTGTGCTCATGTTTTCACTAAACATACAAACTTATAACTTGTATGTAAAATACATGACATCCCCTCTGTAACGTCTGCTGTCCTTTGTAGAAATGCTACAGCCTGATCTGCCTCGTTTTGGGCTGATAATTTGTATTTCTAGGTGTGGATGGGATTTACTGTCTCCTCCACTATCTTTGCATCCCGACACCACTTCAATCCCCCGTAGTCTGTTTTCATCGTCCTTCGACCTTCCGGCAGGCGTCTTTACCTGTCAAACGGAGATAGAGATGCAGCTCTTGCCTCTTCTTTTCTCCATTAAATCCCACACTGAACAGAAAAAAACAATGTCTTCCATTAATCTAACGACCACTCAAGCAGTCAGTAGCAGGGAAGCAGCTGCTTTCCCAAATCAGTTCTTTAAAAAGGAAGGTTTTTAATTATTTTTGAAAGCTGAAGTAATTTGATTAAAGGTAAATATACGAATAGGAGTTACACACAACCCATGTATGGAGGCCTTAGTCCTCGGGGGTTCGAATCCGGCCTGTGGTCCTTTTCCGCATGTCTCTTCCCCTCTCATATTCCGTTTCCTGTCAGCCTACTTTTCATTAAAAAATAAATAAATAAATGAGCAACTAGTGCCGTAAAAAGTAAAAAAAAAAAAGGAATAGTATTATTTTTATATGATTATTGATTATATTATAAATAAATTTAAGACGTTTTATTACTCTCTAGATATAAGGCACCATAAAACATGTTATTTATCCGTACTAACAGGAAATGGTAAATCACATTATTAGAAATAATTTGTTCTATTCAGAAAAAGACCCTTAGAAAAGAAGATTAAATCATTTTCATTAGAAAGATACAAACCTTGATGTTGTAAAGGCAGAATGTTGGGTGCTGGATACTGAGGGTGGTTTGAGGTGGTTTTAATGAATGCCAGAAATCTTTCATTGGGATTTAAAGGTAGAATGGAGAATTATCGCAAATTTTTTAAAAGACACGCCCTCTCCACAAAAATGCACATGCACAACCCTGTACCTGCTCCCTAGAGGGAACGCCTATGAAATGTGAGAGCGTGCATGAGCCCATTTCTCCTTGTGCATTCTCTGTTTAAAAGTTACTTTTTGCATCGCTCATACAAGCTTATCTTCCAAAAAAAGTTTTGCAATTTTTCCACTATGTAAGACTCACCACTGTTAAGTGAAAATGGGGACGAGCAAAAAGGACGGCCTTACGTAAACATTCCACCAGACTGGTTGACAATTATAGAGGACCAGTTATTTTGATGATCCACCCAGAAAAACAACATCCTCCACTATACCTTTAAGAGTTTTGGGGAATGTCCAGGTTGGTAGAGGCAAGAGATACCTAAAATAAAAACACATGAGTAAAGGTTTAAAACCACATGCCATTAAGAGCTGTAAAGATAAAACAGAGGCAGCGCTTAAACTTTTACAGAGCCTAGTTATTTTATTTTTCTCTAAAAAAAACAAAACCCAGTGGCTTAGATCCCACAGCTGTTCATTTAAAAGGTTAATTAGCAGTTTTTAGTGTTTATAATCCACCCGGAAAAAGAACATCCTCCACTATATCTTTAATTAAGCAAAAGACAAAAACAAAAATGAATTTTCTAGCTTAAAACAAAGTGTGTTTAATCTCTAATCATGGTGCTCAATTTCAAATTCATAGTCAGAAACTCATCAAACTAAATATGTCATTAGGATTGGTCAAGGCAAACCTTAAACATGCTGAATAGCTATGTTCTCCTTGCTTGAACCTAAAGTGTGATTTTAGGTATTTAAAGCAGGAAATACCTAAAAATGTCCTATTTTGTTTTCCTCCAGCACATTGGACTTAAATCAAACCTTTTTCTGATCATGGTGTCACTCTTAGGTGTTTGATATAAACTTTAATTTTAAGTTTTTGAGATTTAGGAAAACAATCGCCTCCAGCCTTGACACAGAAAAGGAGATTTAGACCCCGGCCCAATAATACTGCATCGTCATTCTGAGGCACTGAGGAGAAATCTAATATAACAATTCATACGCAGATTATCTCCGAGTTGTTTTTATATCAAAAAGGATGAAGTCACAGTAAAAGCAGAGCTAAATCCAGGACATTCCTACAGGGAAACCACCAGTAAACCTGGAGAGGGAGTGAAGTGCTCTGTTAGGAACATAAGGAACAATCAGACCTCCGATATCAGATGAATTCTGGTTATTTAGAAAAATGCTTCAAGATACAAAAATACAAAAGAACATGGCATTTGCTGTATCAGATGAAAATATAAAAATATGTCATGAATCTCATTTTTCATGTCCCACTAACACCAAACCTTATGAAATGTAATGTTTTTAACTCTTGTTCTGTTGGAAAAAAGGCGTTCAGCAATAACCAACTTTTTCTCTTCATGTAACAAACTGATGATGAGCCTATTTTGATGACTCAGTTAAAAAGGATGTTTCCTTTTTTTCAATCAGGATTCAAACATGTATTAATGAGAGTAAGCTCTCTGTCCAAGACAGGGAGGCTCTCCATCTTCACTTGTCTTCATTTTACTCAATTACTGCAACAATTATTGACCAAAAAAATATAAGCTATACATGCATTTATGGATGGTACTTCAAATATACATATACATATATAGAGTACATCACCTCAAAGAACATATCCTGTGGTTGGAGTGTGACATATGGACAGGGAGCACTGGTGCTTGGTGGAGTAAGGGGGTGGGGTGCTACAGTTTGCCAAATGGTCAGAAAAAGTGATTCCCCTAAGTGCATTTCCCAATAAAATGGGGGCGTATCTGAGAGAGGAATGGATTGGACTATTAAATTAATGCGCAGGGTGACAAGGAGAAATGGACAGAGGGTGGGGCGGCAGAGCAGATGCCAACAAACTGGCACATGCATCCGCTTTTTTGCAAAAACAAAAAAAAAGTCATTGGCACAATTATTCATAAAACTGAAACCAAAAATACCAAAGGATATATTAAACTCTTTTTACTTCCATTACCGTAATCCCAATAAGTGCAAGCAAAAGGAGTAACTAAAGTGATTTAACTGAAATAAATGAATAATAAACAAAAACAGACAGAAGGTCATAGTGAACCTGCTCATTAAGAACCAAACAATATTAGATGATGGAAACGGAAAGGGTCAATGGTACCGGCGGCGGCTTACAGCTGCTTCTCATCTGCAAGGGATGATTTGGCTTTAATAATTATGATTTAACAATTTAGGCTTTAAGTTGGAGTGTTTCCTGTTCTACGTCATCAGTGGGGAAGAATACATTACATGGATGTGAACTAACAAGACTTTGGTGATACTATAGGTCAGAGGTCACGGATTAGCGCACCGCGATCCAGATCCAGACCCACCTGCTGGCTAATCCGTACCCAACCTGATTTAAAACATTTATAAATTACTGCATGTTGTCCGACGGCAGTGTCTAACTTCACTTGCGCCGCTTCTCCTGATAATACGGTAAAGTCTTCCGGAGCGACCGGCACCAGGCTGCACATGATCCAAATGAGCCAATGAGCTGTCAGTCTGGGTTGCTGCTGCTGCTACTTTTAGACACAGCAGGCAAACCTGTGGCAAGCCGGGCGATGGGAAAGAAGGAGAAGACCATGAGAAAAAGAGAGCAGAGAAAGTGTGGACTGCTGGAAGAACTGCGGTGAACTAGTGAAAGAAAAGTGAAATGGCGTGCTCAAAGATGACCCTGCACATTTAGAGGAGTTCGGCTCAACCTGCTGCTGTGAAGCAGGATTCTCCACCATAAACAGAATCAAAACTAAATCTGGATCCAGCCTTGAAATGACAACCTTTATATGTGCTTGAGAATGGCTTAGTCTCCATTCAAACCCAGGTTTAAAGCCTTGCAGGGCAGCCTAAAGCCCACTGCCAACATTAAGACAGAAAAAAGAAAGAAAAAATAAAAAACGTTTTTTTTCACATGTTTTATAAAATATGTGAATCAGGAAATGTCTATATACCAAACTGAACGATTGTTGTTCTCCACTTCAAAAAACACTTTAGATTTTAAATTGGAAAAATATTCTATTTTTTTTTCTATTTTTTTATTTAAAAGTCAATATATAACATAGATGCATAAACACCTAAATTTATTTCAGTGTTAAATTCTGTTTAAAGTATCCGGGTCTTTACTGGTTGTTGATTTTCTTTATTCGGACCCCACTGATAATTAATTGGTTAGCCCTGCTATACGTGTTTCATTACATGTATCACGATACGACTGATCAAAATCTATCCCAATGTAGCAAAGAAATATATTTTGATTTTTATAATAACAACACAGCCCTGGAACACCTCATGAGATTGTGTTGTTTATCTCCTGCTGCTGGTACAGGGCAGCTGAATAAAACATTCTTAGACCGTATGCTTCCAGCTGGAGGTTGAAGAGTTTTATAAAAGTGAAACAATAAAATGAATGTTTGCCCATCAATACTTTTGAAGAAATTAAGATAAATTCTGCTATATTTTTTTATCTATAATCCTATAATGAGATATCTCAATATTTCACAGAATCATTTTCTTTTAGACAACTCTAAAAAAGCAATATGTTAAACAGAATCCTTTTAGGTGCATAAAAATAAATTATTTATCATAGATTTAGTCCTTCTCTGCCTGTTTCCTTTTCACGCTGACTCTCACCATTTTCATTGTTTTCCATTTACTCATTCGCTTCCTCACTTCTTTTCTCTTTGTTTTTCCTGTATTTTTCTCATTTCTTTCCCTTTAGTCCTTGTCTTTTTTCTTCTCGCTCTATCCATTTTAGTAATGTTCCCATCTTTAAACTGTTTCCCTTCCTTCCCTTTCCCTTTTTCTTGTTGCTTTCCTCTCAGTGTTTTCCCTCGTTCCCTTCTCCAGCTGTGTCTGTATTTTCTCTCTTTTTTTTACGCTTCAAAAATTATTTTGTGAAGGGTTTGCCTCAGCAAGTCTTGTAATGAGGAAATCCATAGCTACCAAATTCTTGATTTCTTGCACAATGACATTTCAAACCATTTCTGCTCAGTAAAAACCATGAACACGAAAATGGTTTCATGTCTATATTTTTGATAAACCAATATCTTCATACTTTCTTAAGCCAAAACTCTTGGGTAAGCTGGAAAAGGCTTTATGGCACTACTGAAAGCATGCTGCAGGTCATAGAAAAGACTGATAATGCTTAAAAAATAAAAAAATAAAATCAGGTGTAACAATGCCCAGATTACCCCAAATGCCCAGAGAGTGCTGGGTCTCTACAGGGTCTACCAGGCCCTGGAAAGTAAAGCTCTGGGAGAGTGAATTTACTCAGATACACGTCTATGGAAACCTTTCCTGGCCTTCTCAAAATCTAAAAGGCTTTTGAGTAGCAATGGGAAAAAAAGCTCATGGGACCTACAGATATATATATATATATATTGTTGGGATCTGGAGCTGTACCACCTTCCTCCAGCAGAGTGCGCCGTGGGTCTCCTGGAGCTGGAGCTTTCCAGCACACCTGAGACGCATCTACTCATCAGGAGACCTGCCCTTTATAACCAGATGCCAGACCTTCCTTCGACGCCGCAGTGTTGACCTTAGTTTGGTTAGCAACCTGAGCCTCTGAAACTGAAAGAATCTAGTTGTCTCTGTTGAGAGATCAGATTCTAACTCTTCTCTGTTTTTGCCTCACAGGAAACCTGTCTCTAGCCTAAGGCTCTGGGTGAGCTTAACCTGGCAATCTGCCCTGGTGAACCAAACCTGAAGATTCCTATGTGGATTCCCCTGCTGCTCTTGGTGAAGAGCTGGAAACTCTGATCAAGGTCTGCCATTCAAAATCAGAAGTTAGACGCTGCAGCTGGTCGTATCCTCTGCTGAACCAACAGTCTCTGGACCCAACAGTTCCCTCTCTCTCAAAGAGAAGCCTGGACTCAGTCAAGGTAGAATCTGAATAATCAAGAACTCATAACTCATCTGCCTGCTCCACTAACCAAACTATCATCTCTGCAGACTTCAGTGAACCTGCCCGGACCAGTTCCAGAACCAGTACATTATCTTGTGTTGGTGAAACTTTCAATAAACTCTGTTAAACTGTTACCCAGCCTCCGTTGTGTTCTGCATGTGGGTTAAGAACCTTAAACCCATCATGACAGAACACTGCGGCCAAACACAAAGCCCAGCAGATCACCTCCGGAGGAGGCTTGAGGAACAGGACGCTCAGATCCTTGGACATGCGCTTACCCTCCGTGAGTTACACACAAAGATTGAACATCAGAGCCAAATGCTACAAACGTATGCCAGCTACATAGGTAATGCTAACGCCACGACAGCGGTACGTCCAGTTCCGGATCCACTTCCGCCTCCGAGGTCACCGGCAGTGACGTCACTTCCTGATTTCCGTCCTAGTCCGCCTGAAAGATTTTCAGGTAACCCAAGAGATTGTAAGGGATTTTTGTTCCAATGTCGATTACTTTTTGAGCATTCTCCTGGCAGTTTTCCAAATGACAGAAAGAAAATATCATTCATTCTTTCTCAACTCTCTGGACGAGCCCTTGAATGGGCGGAGGCAAGGTTCTCTTCAGAATCCAGTTTTTCTTGTACTTTTTCCGAGTTCATATCTGAGTTTTCCCAAGTATTTAACCACGACTCAGATAAAACTATTGACTCCCGAGCCCTGCTAGATTTAAGACAGGGAAATTCTACAGTGGCTGAGTTCTCAATCGACTTCCGGGTCAAAGCCGCAGCCTCAGGTTGGAACGAATGTGCCTTTTAAGGCCTTAAATGAAAACATCAAGGATGAACTAGCCATGATCGACAAACCAACTAGTTTGGAGGATTTAATCCGTTTAACAATCAGATTGGATAACAGGCTCCGAACTAGAAACAACACTAGACAAAGAAGTCTAAATTTTTCTGTGTCAGCTCCTGCATTTAATAATGCTTCTGTTTTTTCTGGATCCGCAGAACCCAGTTCCAAGCCAAGGTCTAAAAACCAGACTCTTTCTGTTCCTGTCCAAGTCTCTCACTCAGATGGAGCGGAGGTCGAACCCATGCAGATTGGATACACACCCTGAGGAAAGATAACGACGATTTAGGGGCAATCTGTGTCTATACTGTGGTGAGACTGGCCATTTCATAGCTTCATGCCCGGCTAAGTCAAAAGCCAGGGCCCGTCAGAGGAATTGAGGAGTCTGACGGGCCATTTGAAAACGGAAAAGGCTCCTCATCTGATGTTACCTGCTACTCTTTTTTTTTCTAACCAGAAAATGGAAACAAGACTTGATGAATAAATGCAACCTTAAAACATGCTGATATGAATCATTTTTTTTGCTGTAAAACTCAATATAGGCAAGATGAAAGGGTCAGTTGGATGAAATGCTGTAAATGGTGAATTAATATATGTAATACATTTTGTTTTAACCATTTATAGAAGTGCAGCTGTGACCTGTTTTCTCACCTTTTCCACTTACAAAAACTGGAAAAAGTGAATTTATTTCATTCTGATTGGATTTAGAACCAGAGAATATGGTCAGGCTTTTAAGCACAAATAGTCTCTCAGCGCTACCATCCATGTCTACTTCTGTAAACAAAGAGCACTCCTGTGATGTCATTGCGTCTCCTACTGCGTATGCGGGACACTTTGGTTGTATGAATGCAGTTGACATAGGAGAACTGCAGTCGGCCCTCGTGTCGCATATATTTGGAAATGTGAACAGCAACGCAAAAAAAAAAAAAACTATCTTTTTCCACTCTGATCTAGAACTGCATGTCAAAAACTAAAAGTGTCAGGTTGTGTGGAGGTTTGCAGAGGACCCAAGTGCAGAGACAGAAGCTGAGGTTGTTTCTTGTAGATTTAATAACAAATGGTGGAAGCAGAAACATAAAACCAATCAAGGAATCAAGGAACACAGGAGCCAGCGCAAAGGGGAACACATAGGTTAATGAGAATGAATCCAGTAACTGCAGAGGAGGAGAATATATGCCGAACAGAACAAAGAATGGAGTAATCAACTGATTAGGAGCAGGTGTGGACAGAAGGAACTAGAAGGGAGCTAGGGGAAGGAGACTGACACAAGGGGGCAACAGAGAGTAATCAAATAATACATAAGAACTTAAAAGCAACCAGAAAACAACCAGAATGGCACAAAATGAAACCAATAATAATTCAAAACCAATAAAAACTCATAAAGAAAACAAAAAGTACAGAAAGGGCAGAATTAGGACAAAAATACCCCATTTACACTACCCTTGAAAAACCGATCCATGCCGAGACCGGTCCGAGCTCGGATCAGTTAACAGGGCCGAGCTTGGTTCTGACGACCGTTTACACAACACGCTATCTCGGTTCCTCGACTCCTCGCCTCCTAGTGACGATCTGCGGTATTACTGCCAGTATTGATGCAGTTGGTGGCGGTAATGCACCAAAACTTGTTTGCCAACCGCCATAAAACACAAGAAGAAGAAGACGAAGAAGGAGGGAATCAGGAAATCAAAATGTTGCGTGGAGAAGATTTCGATTGATGTTTATAGTTGTTGTTCTTCTGTTTTGTGTTGGTTGGCAGGCAACTTCCGGAGGGGCATTACCGCCAACTACTGGAATGGAGTGTGAATCGCGATGTGCAGCCAGACGGAGATGACGCGTTCTGCTCATGCGCTCTTGTTATCAGAGAACCAAGCCAGGGAAAAACCGAGCCGAGCCCACCTCCGGAACTGGTCTGCAGTTAGCTCGGTCCGGTTATGTCTAGCTTGATTCAGTTCAGTTTGCTTTCCATTTACACACGATAAGTTATCTCAGTTACTGAGCTCGGACCGGTCTCGGCACGGTTTTTCAAGGGTAGTGTAAATGGGGTACAAGTCTCCCACCTTATTTCAAATCCAGTGAAAATACAAACAGCACTAGGAAGCACTTTTTTAGTTTAATAAAATATCGGATCAAAACTAGAGACAAAGGTTTTTGATACATAAATAGGATTTTTTTTTTTTCTGTTACATTAAAAACCACTTCGATCAGAGAATAAAAGATTGGGTGCCCTATAAATAATGTTAGAAAATATGGGAATTGTCAAAGGTCAGACTTCAATAGGAGAAATGCAAATCGTGACTGTTTTCTTCTTCCTGTCCAATGTTTGCAAACTACTCTCATCCTCTGTCAGTCTGTTTATAAGTTTGCCCTTTTGTTTATTAAATCCTTCCTCCCATCTTGCTATTTCCAAGCTTCTGCCTGCACTTTTAGGCACCGCAAACAACCAGCTCACCACACTTTTGTGAAATGTAAAGAAGTTTATAGTGCCTGCATACGTTTTTTTATTTGTTCTCATCATCCGTTTTTCTAAACAAACTTTGAAAGTGAAGAAGAATTACTATTGGAGCTCTTCACCCTAAAAGTGCTGCAGGTGAAGAGAAGCCAGTGGGTAGAAAAAAGATGCAGGGTCACTGGGGCCACGTGAAGACGAGGAGGAACACGAAGAAATTCCATGAATTAGTGATAAATCTTGAGGAAGGAGGGTACGAGAAAGACATACACAATACTGAGACACATGGAGAGGAAGAGATAAATAGACTGGAAGACACATACAGAACCACAGGACCAGAAATAGAGAGCGAGAAGTGGAGTACATAAATAAAAGAGGCTGAACTCTGTGGTGGGTGCAGGCAACACAAGCAAATCTACAGCTGCACTGGCTTCAGTTACAGAAAGCCAGGGAGGGGGGGTTATTTATAGAAGTATACAGGAATATTATGACTAAATCAATCACATAAATATAGAATAAAAACAATATTACTGCTTCAAACAAAGACTTTTCTTTATTTTAATAGAGAAAAGTCTCTTTGAAATCAAGATGATGAGTCGGCAAGTGCTGCACCTATTAGTGAACACTAATACCAGCTGGATTAGTCTTTATTGAAGATTTATAAACAGTTTCCTGTTCTCAGTGTATCACAAAAGCAGGATTTCACAATTTGTAAAAGCAAAGAGCTTTCTCAGGAGCTTCATAACGATGGTTTAAAACAATAAACGTCTGTTTCCAAGCAAGCCCAGAAATGGCCGTAGGCCAGCAGTGTTTGAACGTAAACCAACACCGACCAGGTGAGCAGTTAAACAATCAGACCAGTAACCCACAGACATGTAACACCTCTAGGGAGCTTTAAGAAGACTAGGGATAAGTGTTTTTTTCACTTAGTCAACACGGCCTCTATAAATACCAACAGCACAAGTCAGCACTGTGGAAGAAAACGCCGGCACTCATCCTCATACCATGTTTAGAGAGGAAATAAAACTGAAAAACATAATAGAAACAGTGAGATTTGGAGGTGGAAACATCATGCTTTAGGCTAATTTCTGTGTCATTATACATAAGGATGAAGGGAAAAGAAAAGAAAAATGACAGGAATGTGAAGATAAATTTCTCTTAAAAAATATTTATTTGAAAACACAAAAAACAAAAAACAAAAAAAAGAAATCCTCAAAGGCTTCAAACATTGAACGGCACCATCAGGGACATTACTTTTAGAAAATTATTGGAACAAATTACTCCCAAAAACTTTAAAGTTTTCGAAGAAATTTTTTGCAAAAAAAAAGGGTAAAAAAAAAATCAGTTTTTGGAAATGCATATAGATAGCTGCCAGATCTCAAAGCTGTTACTACCAACAAACACTTTTCTATGGTGGCCGATGGGTGATGACAACGTTTAAATACATGATTTCATGGCAAACACTCAAAAATTATAAGATAAATGCTATAAAGAAACAACCGTGCAAAACACATGTAAAGGAAAAAAATGCTGCAAATAAAAAAAATAAGGAAGCAAGAGCTGCAAACCACTGTACTTTCCTACAGCATATTAATCAAAGCTCAGCAAGTCTGTTAAATACTAATTCTCCTTTCCTTTTAACTATTTTTTTACATGTAATTCACACTTTTTGAATTTCATTCACGTTGAGACACATGTATCCAGTCAAAAAGGTAAGTCAAGTGAAAACATGCAAATCATAAATGAAGACATGATTCGGATTTGAAAAACATGGGATTCTAACATGTGCTTTTAAAACAAAAACATCCTAAATCCACAAATATCCTTTGCAAATACATTCCAAATACACATAAATCACATGTGTTCCACATGTTACATTTTCATGTTGTACATGGGTTTCATATGTTTTCACATGTGAAATTCATGTTTTGGTTTGTTTTGTTTAAGGCTAGCATACACTAACCACTCTAAAGTCCAAAGACATTAGGACTGGCTCAACGAGGACCTCTGTGAAGACCAGTCATGTTTTTCCAAACCTAAGCCAACCATTTCTTCATGGACCTTCACCTATAAACTATAACTATTTACTGCAGCCTATTTAAAGGTTTTACAGTTTTGCACAGTTGGCATTCTATTATGGAAGAATGCTGCAGTCCACCGAATTCCTCAGATCAACCTGTACTTTCACAAATGTTTGTAGAGAGCAGTGTGCAGAGCCATGTGCCTCGGGGTCTCTACAAGATACTTATTATGGTGTGAAAAAAATGCTTACAAACCTGCTGTAGAGCAACATTACAAAGGATTGTGATACAAACTAAAGGAGTATGAAGCTTCCTCCTGGCAAAATTCACTCAAAAGGCGATGGGAAATGTGATGCCATAGTTTTGAAAAAAAAAAATGAAAATAAGTACATACAATTTGTCAAAAAAACATGGAATGATGCAACAGGGGGTCTAACAGTTATTGCCTGTTCTTAAGTCAATGTTTATCTCTTCCAGATACGCTTCAAACCTTGTGTATGCAAGCAGGCGTTGACATGATGCCGAGCGACAGATTGAGGCCGCTGTGAAGCGTAAAAGAGAGGCTTTAGTTATTGATCCAGGGGTTAACAGTGGAGCTGCACAGATAGCGCAGTGACTGCAGCACTGGATGACTATGATGCCGTACCAGGCTTGCTTTCCATCAAAATCTGCTCCTATTTTTTTGCTGTATGCAAAAGGTTTTACAGAGAAATACCATCAATGCTATAGTAATCCCAAAAAAACTGTATAAATATTGTAAAGCTTACAGGACTCTGATGTATGCTCTTCATGGACCTATGATTGTCTTTATCTGTGCAAAGTTAAAAAAACATTCAGTTTAAGGTTAGATATGTGACATTAAAGTTAGAAATATCAAGTTTTCTCTCTGCTAAAGGAGAAATGCTAAAAGAAGCTAAAACAAATGCAAACGAGCAAAGCAGAAGTGCTCCAGACCACTAGGGGGCAACAATCATTTACACATGTTACCATATCATAGACAGATTACTGCAAATTAATGTCTATAAACCTGATTTGTTGCAAAACTATAAATAAGTTACCCACCCAGAGGAAATTTGGAGGTAAGAAAAAAAAGTTTCCCTTTGACTCTTTATTCTCTTTCCCTTTATTCCTTTTAGAGCCCTCTTAGCTTTGAATGCTAGTTTACAAAGCAGGTATTTAAAAGCGCCATTTACACTACCCTTTTGAAACCGTGCTGAAAGCGGATAGAGCATGGTAACCAATATAACTGTTGAGTGTAAATGGAACTGGATATCTTCCTTTTTCGAGTCTGTGCGAATATTTTGTCTAACTTAAGGATTTTTGTCCTTAATCAATTCAGTTTATTTATATAGCGCCAATTTACAACACAAGTCATATCAAGGCACTTAACAGTTCAACCAGATCATCCAGTCAAATTGAATCAATGTTTTCTATCTAAGGAAAACCTGTTGATTGCATCGACTCATTGACTCAAATGCAATCCCTCGCACTAAGCATGCTTGCAGCGACAGTGGAAAGAAAAAATTATTGGTCTGTCTAAAATTCTTCCAAAACTATGTTTTTTGTTATTGTAAACTTTTCACTTTTCTTCATTTAGCAGTTAATGTTAATGGCTAAAAAGAGAAAATGTGAAAGGGATTGTGCGCGAAGAAAAACAAGAGTCGATCTTGGGAGGACTTTGTTTGTTGGCTCAGGCTGAAAGTAGAAGCCAGATGTGAAACTGGTTCTCTTTTCTCAACTTAATTATTAGACTGGTAAGTTAACATTTTGCTCTTAGTATACAGTCATATGTCTTTGTTATTATTTTCAATGTTCAGAATAAGCAAAATATGGGCAGAGAAAGTTATCAGGCTACATACAAAAGCTAACGGAGACGCCCCTTCTAATTGAATTGCTGTACATTGGTCCTCTGCGCCCCGTGCTGCAGCCCGGCCTGTCCCGGTGGTGCTCTCAAGAAAGCAGCAGCATTTCTCACGCCCTCCAAGATGCACCTAGACACCTTGCTCTGTCCCCAATCATAAGACACGTGAGGCTGGCCGGCTGACTGTTGAGTTTTGGTACAGTGTTACGGCGCTTGTGGCCACTGGGGCGCTAGATGTCAAAGTTAAAAGTCTAGTGCCCCATAGTGGGTAAAAGTTACATGGTGTGCCTTTAAATTGTTTTCAATCTGAATAAATATGTGTAATCTGACTGAAAGGTCATAATAAAATTTGTTTTGGTCTTTTAAGGAGCAGTGTGTCGCAGTGAGATGTAGCAGATATTTTTGATTTATGCCCAGTATTGAAGCGTGGTCTGCTCTGTTATTCCACGGCAAAATATAAGAGGGACAATCACGGGGAAGTGGCTGCCAGTTTGTGGGAGAACGGAGGGACATGAGGGTGAAAAAGAGCGGGGAACCAGGAGGAAAAAGGGTCCCAGCCCCTCACAAGTCGTTTTAGGCTACAGTGGTCATACAAACAAAGCAAGCCGCTAAGGTACCAAACAGGAAATATGCATAGTTTAGAGTGGATGTAGATTTGACCAATCAGGCCTCCTGTCTGCGGTCACCTACAATTTTCGAGAGGTTCAGCAGAGTGTCTGCGGAAGGGGCGGGGCCACATTTGCATTCACTGCGACACACACGCAGACAACCTGGTTTTGAAGTATAATTCAGCCGATACACTGTATCATTTTTTCCCCTTTTTCAGGCCGATTCTCCAGTCGTGCGAGACTTTTTCGATCAGGCCGACTTTCAGACTAATTGTGTACTGTGTAATGTACAGGGGGTAACAAGGGCTGATCAGCCTCTCAGGACCACTTCCCGAACAGGAATCGTAAGGTCGGAAGAACATTTTTTATTCAGTCGGCTGTCCTGAGGCGTTTGTGGGCAAATCGCTTAGTGCGCAAAGAAGGATTCTTCTTCTTCCTCTCAGATGAAGACACAGAAGCATGGCAGGGTGTGAGTGAAATTGGAGTCTTTCTGTAAAATTGTCAGACCATAGTAGCCATGTTGGCTCAGCCATATCTTTGTCTAAATACGTGGTCGCAGGTAGATCACATGAGAGCGTCGGGTCACACAGTGTCATGGTCCTGGTCTGATTGTTCCTGTTTTCCTTAGTTATCCATTTGTTGTCCTCTGCTGCCCTCTTGTGTCCTCCCTTCCTGTTTCTCTGTCCTGCCAAGCACCTGTTGCCAATTTCCTCGTCAGCTCTCTCTCTGTCTCTGTCCCCTTTAAAAGCCCTCCCTGTTCAGTTCCTGTTTGCTGGATCCTCGTCAAACATCCCGTCTTGCTTCCTGTCTGTTACCTGCCTGCCCTGTCTCGTCTCTCCCTGGCTTCTAGTTTGATTTACCCCTGATGTCTCCTTGGTTCAGGTTCGTTTGCTGTTTTTCTGTTGGACTCTGGTTCCTGCCCCTAGTTCTGTGAACCAGAATAAACAGGCTTTATTCACCTCTGCCTACTGGTCTCTGCGTTTGGGTCCTCCACACAAACACCCTGTTCATGACAACACAGTGTGAGAACATAAGACAGTGAGCTGTGAACTTTTAAACTCTGCGGTTTCGTCTTACAGTGTGAGCTGTTTTATTTTTTTTATTTAACCTTTATTTTACCAGGAAGTCCCTTGAGATAAAATCTCTTTTTCGAGGGAGACCTGAGGAAGCTGTAGCTGCTTGCAACAATTTAAAAATCGTACAGTGTATGCCTGGCTTTACATGTGATTAAAATGAGATCTGAGGCTCCTCCTATTCATTCTGGCCCCTTGCTCACACTGGCTCCGGTGCGGTTACCGAGCCGACGGAGACCGCAACTCCCGCACACCCCCTCTCACACCGCCCTTTTGACTGTGGTGCGGTGCGGCTCTGCGGCTCCGGCAACAGGTCCGGAGATTTAACTCGCGAGAACAGAAGTTCACTTGAGTTCACGTAACTTCACGCGATAACACTGCCCAAATAAGGATATTTGCGAGAGCTTGTTGCGGAGGGCTCCGGCACGCCGCAAGGATAGCTTTCTTGCTGAATTTTCTGCAGCGCCGGAGTGTCTCGGTAACTGCAGCCGGACAGCTCAGCAGCCGGTGAGAGAGGTTTACGTCTTTTTAATGACTTGGAATCACTGCGGCGCCGCACCCACCGCACCGCAATCGGTAAAACCGGAGTCGCCGTGAGCCGGGGGTGACAGCAGCTCTCTGAACTATGGTCTGACCCAAGACGGCTGACCTGTAGACACGTCAGCCTAGCTGCCAGCAGCATCCAGTTAGGCAGTGTTGTGCCTGAACGCGTTCATTGAACGAAAGTTCATGAACTATTTTGGGCGGACGTGAACTGAACGTACTGTATTACTGCCTGATGAACGTTATTGTGAACTCGTTCATTCTGGTGTCTGTAAACGGCACGCTCTCTCAGTTCAACTCCGTTCAATGGTTAGGGTTAGGGTTAACCCTAAGTTGCCAGATTTCTATAGAGCCCTCCAGGCGAAACCTCGGCTAAATCAAACTGTAAACAGGCCTTAATATGTAGCGGGAAAAACACCCAATCTGGCAACACCAGCTACCAGTGTCGTAGCCTACAGCCGCATGCGTCATCAAAACAAAATGCAGCGTGGAAGCCACAGCAGCATGGAGGCGACAAAGCAGCAGTATGATCACTTAAAACAGTTTTATGACCAGGTGGTCGGTGAGGATGATGGCAACAATCTTACATTTCTCTGCAAACTTTGCCCGCCGGCTTTCAGTAAAAAAATCCGCACTTCAGTAACCTTAAATTCCTACCTCAGCCTGGTCCCTCAGTTTGTGTTAGTAAAATGTTCTTGAGGGTTTTACTATTCATGTAACTTGTTTGTTAAACCTGCCTGGTATAATTTTCCAGGATTCCTTTTTAGTATGTACTGAAATGGAATTTCAAATTGAAAAAAAATATTAAAATTTAAAAAACATTTGCACCATAAAGACTACTTTCCTGTTTTTCTTTTAATAATTCCTCATAAAAAAGACCATTCAAGCAGCACATTTTTCCTGATGTTTTTTGAGAATATACTGTAGCTGCAGCTGCTACTAGTGTGAAGTGAATGGACAGCAACAAAGCGTTAAAGCAACAATGGGGAAATGCTGTCTCCTCAATGCTAATGTAAACCCTGGTTGGATAAGGATACAAAACTGGATATGAAGATGAAATCTGACGCAGTTTCAGAGTTACAACTGATAAAATAATTGCTGTCTGTGGTTCTACAGTAGGCTATGGTGTAATTGAACAATATATGAAAAAAAAAAAAAAAAGAACTATGAACTAGTTCATTTTTTGGAACCGTGAACTTAGTTCAAAATTTTGAATTATGAACTATGAACTGAACTAGTTCATTTTAAAATGTGTGAACTGAACTTTGAACTAGTTCTCGTAGAAAGAGAACTTTCCCAACACTGCAGCTAGGTATCTACATATTAATGTCTATGTACTAACTTTAACATTTTCCTCATTAATAATACTACATAACTAAAATTGGTGCACATATTAGAGCATTGATGGTCAAACTTTTTGCTAAACTCCCATCCTTGTTCCTAGTATGTGAAAGTCTGACTGTATTTAGAAGATTGATTTAAATTTAATATAATAAGTATAATAAAATTGACATTTTAAATGATCATGTAGAGTAAAGATGAGGTTAAAATGTGGCATCTATAAAATATTTACTTCTCTATGATGTCATTTTGTGTTTTAACTACTACATTAGGGTGGCTTGGCTCTGACAAAGAGAGGGCAATGGGTTTCTAGATAGATCAAACCCCTGTTTTAGCCATGATGAATGAGTAAAGCCGAATATGTAACTCATTAGGAAATTAGAGAGTCACTCAGACTGAACAGATCTTCTACTAGTCCCTCTGGAGAGTTACTTACTGCTTGTCACAACAAGCAAATTGCTACAGATTAAAAGGGAAAGGGTTAGGGGTTAAGTGGCTACCAGCGACTTCTGAGACTGAATGTCTGGATGTTATTCCCTGCATAAACACTGGAGATTACAGCTGGTGTTGAACAACTTTTAATGAAAAGCTTCAGTGCCTACGGAAAGTGGATTAGTTGCCAAATTTCAAATTAGAGTACTTAGGTCGGAAAAAGGAGCAATTTATTAGTCTCATTTTGAATAGATACTGAGCTATTCTAAAAATTTTATTAATATGTTGCTACATTTTGTCATTAACTTTTTAACGACATCGAAGCAGCTACAGCTTTAAAATTCAACATAAATCCAACCCTCTCTCTTGACCTCCTTAAAGAGTTAGAATTGACTTTGTGATAATTAGAGTGGCCTAAAGGGGCAAATACATTGAAAACACATAAATATGTGACGATGCAAAAAAATTGCTGCAAACACAAAAAAGAACATCGGAAACTCAAAAATAGAGAATATGAAAAACACAATCAGGCTAACATGCAAAACAAATGCAAAAGATAAATGCTGCCAACATGGAGAGTAGAGAGCAGCAAAGTGCAAACGCACTGCAGACACAAAACCTGCTGCAAACACAGAAATCATGCCAAAATACAAAACACATTCAACGGCAAAATTCTGCAAGAAAAGCTGCAAACTTCTCATGACAGAAGTCCTCCAGCCCACCAGGAGGAGATGATTACCAACTCATAACTCAGACTAGATCATTAGTGAAGATATAAACAGGTTTATGTTTAAAAGATCCAAAGGAAAACGTTCCTTTTCTTTACTCTCTCCAATTATCACTGGTATCCTGTTTGTTGTTTTTTATTAGGGCCTGGACTATATACAATAACTCCTGGTAATGTCATCTGGTCCCTTGTGAGTTGCTAAGTGTCTCCCCCTAGTGGTCTGGAGCATCTCTACTATTTGGAGCTAGTTTGCTCCTTGCAGAATTTCCTCTTTGCCTGTATATTGTGAGATTGCGTGCTTGTTTCATTTTTAGCTTTGACTGCTTCTTTTATCTTTTATCCAATTAACTATCTGCTCATAACAGCCTCTTTTATTTTAGTGATGTCAACTAAATGGAAAACTTTCTTGAATATTAGTTACATGAAAATATAAGACAGGATTCCTGCCCTCTTCTTTTCCTTCAGTACATTTCCACCTTTGAATTCCAATCAAAACTTTTTTTTCTTTTTTTTTTTACATCTTTCTCTTATCTAAAATATTATTTAATTATGAGGTGTGGATACTACTATTCAGTTATTAATTGACAGTTGTTCAGATAGTTTATTGCGATAATTAAGAATCTGGGCAAACAAATGTAAAACTTGGGGTTCCTCAAAGCTCGAACCTCAGGCCAACTTTTTTTACATCTCGGTGACCCCTTAGCTCAGAATAAAGAATCCTGAGGAATTTATCACATAATCTATGCATCTCATATACAACTTTATGTCTGTCTCACCATTTTATCTTACACTGTCACAGAGTTAATATTCAAAGTATTCATGGGTTTAGAGAATAAAAAAAAGTTACTGTTTTTATTCCCAAAAATGCAAGGTTAGAAATCAGGTCTTGGCAAGACAAAATGAATTTAAAGGGTACAGAGCATCTAATCTATTAATAATCTGTTAAACAAAATAATGTGTTTATTTTCAACTAGACTGAGAACAAATCACGCTGGTTTTCATATTTAGTCTGTTAGAATTATAACTATTGTGTCTGAACAAGTCCTCAACTGTTTGGGAACTTCAAATAAAGATTTTTGTTTTAACATTTATTTTATTGTATTCTATGTTTTTTCTATAATTCTATTTTTTTATTAATTTTAATAAATCTCATTATTTCTCTACTCCTGTGTTTTCCTGTATAGCCCTGCCAATGACCTTGAGCACGAACGCTGTATAAATAAAATAGCCTTGCATTACAATTTGAGGTAAAAATGCTAAATATAAGTTAAACAAGAAACAGCAGTTTTCTCTCTGCCTCTGCTGCTCAGTCTGTCCTTATGCAACTCAGTGTCCTCACTCAACTCTGCCAATGTCAGCTATAAATAGCAGCACGGCCTCCAGGGCTCACAACTCACACCCTGAGCACTCACACAGAAATACAGCTGACAGGTCCTGCATGATAATGGCTGAGCTTTTATTTTCATCTGGAACATTTCAGTTTGTTCCCAGACTGAATTTGCAATGTTAAGTTGGTTGGACACCTCTACATTCAGTATTATAAGTGAAAGCATTTCATGTTCCCCGCTTCCTGCTGGTTGACAGGGCAGAATTTCAAATGTAAACATGAAGCTACTATGCAAAGCGTAGAAGCAGGGATTGTTTCCTTTCCAAACCTTTTTGGATGCATGTGTGCACCATGAAACTCTGGTTTTATCTTATCATATTTTCATCTCTGACTGCTGAGGATCGATTATTGATTCTGAGTTGGACACTAAGCTCTTCTAAAGTCTCTTTTTCTTTATCTAGAGGGAGAAACAGCCCAAGGGGGGCGGGTGGGGGTATACTTGGAGGTTTCCAGTTTGCCTTGTGTGCTGCCTAGATTCAAAAACACTCAGCGAGTCATGGGCTGACTTGTTATTCAGGTTGGTGAAAGGCAGACTACTTGTCCTTTTGGAAAATAGTTGATGTAACTCGGTTGTAAAGATAGACATAAAAAAAGTGGCATGAGATTTAACATCCCTGGTTAAAGAATAATTACTTATTTGATCAATGATACTGTTACAGGCACGATAGATCGAAATCTTACTTGTGTCCTAATTTTATTTAAATGCTGTATTATACTGTAAATAAGCAAAGAACCATTTATAATGTAAAAAATGATTGATATTTAAACTAAATATGTTGTTATAAGTCTGCTACCATTTTATAAAAGATTATTTATATATATATATATATATATATATATATATAATTCAATTTTATTTGTTAAGCACTTAAAAACGATCACAGCTGATAAAAGTGCTGCACAGAAAATGTATTTTATTCAATTATATATTTATCTATATTGATCTGTGTATGTGTGTGAATCCTTAATAACAGGACTGAGATTAAACTTTTTTTTCAACAGTGACCTGCCAGCAAAGGCTATCAGCACAAATCGTACAACAGTACTAAATGTTCAGCATCACATAATTTAAACAGCTGGGCAATAACAGATGGCAAATGATCTAATGTCTCTGTCCTTTAACATTGATTTAAATTGCCTCAAAGGAACATGAGATGATAACTTTAAATCCTTTTTTTGTCATTCCAGGTTGCAGGGCTAGAAAACTTAAAAGCCTTTTTATCCATTTCAGTTCTGACCTGGGGGACCAGCATTAAAATGTTTTCCATATTGGAAAACGTTCTGGACAGAAATGAACATAAGTATAAAGGAAGTTGTCCAAAATACTTTTATAGATTAAAGCCTAACCAGCTAGAGGGTCTGATATCTGTTTAACATGTTAGACAATCAGGCGCAATGATATACAGCTTACAGTTTTTTCAAATGCTGATCAGAGACGATTATTAACAGCAGATCTTCGTTATCCATCAGGGAGTGTTGGCATTAAAAGACATTTCTATCACCACAATGTCAGGCTGAGTGGAGGCTTTGAGGACAGAAATGCAGAGATTAGTAGGCAGAGATGAGTCTTGCTGATTTACTGAAGTACTTACAGGCAACTGAGGCAGGAATCCCAAAATCCAAAATAATGTATGCAGAAAAATCCAGACTCTAGGAGACATCAGGGAAAACATACATGAGGAGCCAGGAAAAGACGAGGAACCAGCACTGAGGAACTGCACAGGGAGAGTATATATAGGAGACAGAACAAAGACTGGACTAATGAGCTGACAAGGAACAGGTGTGGATGGAAGCAACTAGAAGGAAACCAAGGGGAAAGGAAACAAACACAAGGGGGCGACAGAGAGTAACTCAAGAACACAACGCTGCTAGAAAACAACTAGAAATACAAAGAAACTGACACACAAAGGCATTTGTAACACCTGTCAACTTTAATTTCAACCACTATTATATAATAAAATAGATTGTACAGATGTGCAAAATATACTACATACTTTACAGCAGGGGTGTCAAACTGGTCCCAGAAAGGGACGTGTGGCTGCAGGTTTTCTTTCTAACCAAGCAATAGCACAGAAGACTCCAGTCATCTCATTAAGTCAGTCGAAACGTAACATGATGACTTGATGAGATGAAGTCTATCAAAAAGGCTATCACATAGATATTTTTAAGTAAAAACGAACATAATGTCTCTTTAAATGACTAATCCATGGAATTAGATGACCTAAATGTTAACTATAGAGATATGGCCATTTTTCATTAAAGTAAGCATTTTGTAAAATCACCTAGCACACTGCATTTTCCATCTGTATATTTGTAGGCATGAGCTGCAATTAAATTAACCTATAGATGTACTATAAGATTGGCAAATAACCCCACTTGAACCTGCTATTCACCCACAAATTAACCTATTTTTAATGAAGATGTTAAACCACAGGAGGAAAGATACAGATTAACAATATCCTCCCACCAAAAACCCACACAAAATCACAGATTTTCTGTGGGTTCATCAATATATCAACATATGTGTTAAACTTTATTAATGTTCTTATGATATTATACAACAGCACCTTAATAAAGTAAAACTAATTATTGCATGGAACCAGAAATACGTCATTACTATCTACACTCTGTGGCCGATGACCAGTTTTTACTACAGATCAGTATTCCTTCCATCTTGGATAAAATAATCCCAGGCTTCAACAGAGCATTTTGTTTTTCAGCAGCATGTGCTTCAGCCAGGCAGAACCAAATGGAGCACACAGCCTCTGGTCTCCCAGGCAACAAGCCAGGTTTCCTGGGGTAAGAAATCACAAAGCCCATTGGTGGGAGGATGAGGAGCTCCCTGCAGCATTCCCATGGCAACCAACTCTGTGGTTTCTGAGAAATGATGGCATGTTTTTTTTTTATACCTCTGTAACACCAGGCTCACCCCCATACAGACTGCATACATTCACTGACTGTAAAATAACAAAGTCCTATTTAAAGGAAAAAGAACCACTGTTCTTCTCTTAGCTGACAGGAGCAATAAAATCTGCTTTTCTTTGTTTTGTTAAACTACTACGGCTCCATGAATACCCAACATTTTTAACCTTGGTTTCCCTCCTGACTGACAACAAGGGCCTAAACAGAACGGATTATGGAAAGAAAACTATGAGAGATGTGAGGTTATTTTGGTTTCATTCTAAGCTTGCACTTATGAATTAGTTCATATAATACCTTCTATTTTTTATAGGAGCAGCATTAGAATGCGGAATTAGAAGTGTTATATTCTATAGATCATGGCTTAGTACCCTTAACTTAACACAAGAAGCTACTTCAAGGGTTCAAAAACGCCGGCAAAATAAAGGCATTTGATAACCTGGTGTGGTGGAGCAGGGATCTTACCCAGGATCCAGGCCCCGGTTGGGGTTTGACAACAAGCGCCTGGTGGTCAAGTTCCTACTTGGATGCATCGGGTGGCCAAGCCAGAAGGAGTGACATCAGGTAATCGCCCAGTCGGTCCACCACCTGCAGTGGGAACCATGAGGGATCTGTGGACCTGATCCATGGATGCTTAAACTTGCTCTGGGGATGTGGAACGTCACATCCCTTGTAGGGGAAAGGAGCTTGTGCAGGGGGAGGAAAAATACCAGCTAGAAACATTCATGCTTGCCTGCACACATAACCCAGACTCTGGAACCCAGCACCCTGTTAGAGGCTGAATTCTCTTCTACTCTGAAGTGGCCTACAGAGAGGTACGGAAGGCAGAGGTGGGCCTGGATCCGAGTACTCAGTGTTTCCTGGGAAGTCTTGTGGAGCACTCGGGCAGAGACGTATCCCAATCCCTTCTCTGGGAGCACTTTCCCAGATTCAGGGGGAGGTAGGGGACCACCGTGTTCTCTGCCTTTGCTGTCAATAGAAAGCATCTGCGGTGAATGTCTCAGCAGAAACCTAGTGGTGGACACTGGCAAGGCTGATTTATACTCAGAATACAGGTCGTCTGCGTGTGTCGCAGTTAACACAGATATTCCCCTCCCCCCCTTCCCCAGACACTCTGGTGCAGCTCTCCGAAATTGTAGGTGACCACACACAGGGCCGCAAACAAGAGGCCTCTGGTCAAATCTACATCCACTTTACACTATGCGTATTTCCTGTTTGGTACATTACCGGCTGTTTTTGTTTGCAGGGCCGCCATTGTGGAAAATGACTCGTGAAGATGCGCGAGGACGCTGTCACCCTTTTTCCACCTTGATCCCCGCTTTGTTGTCACACAAAATTGCCACGACTTCCTCACCGCCTTGGTTGTATTTAGTAACACAGCTAGTTCGTGATTGTCCCTCCTGCATTGTAGTGTGCAATAACATAGCGCAGACTACGCTTCAAAATTGGGCATAAATCAAAATTATCTGTGATAAGCTCCGCTGCACTGCTGCGGGAGTATAACCAGCCCTTTAGGAATGCTGTCAAGCTGAAGAAAGACTCCTATTGACCCTGGTTGGCTTCCTAGGTCAGCAAGCAGGTATTCTAAGTCAATATGTCACCGCCCAGTTTGCAAAGGTAAAAACCGGAAGATGGTGGGAGAGACTTTAGAAAGACTATCGTCACACCCTGCGATTCTGGGGGGTGAAGCATTGGTTAGTGTTTTTAATGGGAGTGGGGCTGTTGATCCATCCTCCGATGGTGGAAGGAATACTTTCAGGATCTCCTTAACATGGTAGATGCATCTTCTGTTGGGAGAGATGGGGTGCAACAGGTGAGATCCGTTCATCAACAAGGCTGAGGTAACCAAAGTGGTGAAAGAACTTGGCAGTGGCAAGGCTTCAGGGGAAGATGAGATCTGCCCCTAGTACCTTTGGTTGAGGTTGGGCTGTCCAGTTAATTTATTTTTTTTGTTTTGTTACTGTTAACTATACTAGCTTTAGCCAAGAAGTAAAGAGTACTCAACACTCGAGTGGGACGACTTCCTGAAAAGTAGCCAATCACTGATGGTCTATTTTATCAGGTTGGCTCCTCCCTCAGAGAGACTCCCTCAAGTTAACAAAAGCACACAGAAATGGGTCCAACTGCGAACAGGAGAAAATCAAGCGGTGCATAAAAGGCAAGTGAACGCAGAGAAGGAGCATGACCTCATGCTTGTAAAAAGTGGCTGCTTCATGGTATTAAATACGCATGCATGATATGTTCGGAAAAAAATTACATTATGTTTTTTATTTGATTTTTTTTAGCTTTTTGCGTAAAGTCATTGACACTTTCACCAAACATTTTAAGGCTCATGGTGTAGAAAACCCAAAGAACATACTCAGTTTTCAGTTTTATTGCTCCATAAAAGCAAAGCATATCTCTAAGGAAGACCAGAAGTAACACTACTGCTCCCTGTTTGTTTATAGCATTTTTCTATAATTCAATGATTTAGTGTCCAACGGTGTTGGGCAAAAAGAAAATATGAAGACACACATACGCTGGACAGTCAGGGCCTGGTTTTATCATCTTAGTCTTACTCAGTGGTTGCCATGGCAATGTTTGAGAATGAGGCAGTGAGCAGCAGCACCATGGTTTTGATCACTTTCATCTGATGCAACATTTACCATAACCCCAGCACCATCCTCCCCCGCACATCCACACGAACAGATCTACACAGGCCGAGAGCTTTTATCTCCAAGAGTTTTCCGATTATGTAGGTCACCTCTATCTGGAAGAAAAGATGTAGCAGCAAAATAATCCATCCACACACATGCACACAATCAGAAAGTAATCATTTGACCGATTCTGTGGCTACTTATATCTCTGCTGTGTCTGTTTGTGACCCTAACATGGGATTCTGGGAGGTAGGTTGTATTCTTCTTTGTCCTTTCTTGTTTCAACTCTATCTACATTACCTTCACCTCCTCTGTCCGTCTATCTAGCCTTTGATCTACATTCCCTTTAGTGCCTCAGCCCTGCTCTGTCTTGTCTTCCTCTCTGGGATCAAACACAGTGAGAGAAACACACACATATTAGCCATCACAGCAGGAGCTCTGTGAGGTGGAGTCACCAAGTCCACTCGGATATGTTAGGGTGGAGTTCGAAAATAGAGTGCCAAGCTAAGCATGTGTGAACCCTGTTCCAAAACAGTGCATGTCAGAAGCTGAACTACAGAGGTTGTGTGGAAATATCACCTCCTACAGACACCAGCACCTAACTCTGAATTCATAGCTCCACAGTGACCCCTGTAGAGTCATGTGCGACACTGCAGTCATGGTTAGCTATCAGGTCAGCTCTGCTGACACCATGTGGTGAATCTCATAGCTGCTTTTTATGACATTGCCCTAATTATAAAATAAAATTTAGAACACCAAAAAATACAGGTATTTGAACTGGTAGCTTAATTTTTTATAAATTTTAAACAGGCTTGTAGAAGTGCTAAGCCAAAATAAAAAAGTCAGGCCTGTGTTTGTGACAGCCTTCAATCTACATGTTGCATTTGTTCATGACAGTGCTTATTTTTGAAGACATTTTTAAATATTTAAATGAGTTTTAATTCATTTTAAGTTTTTTTTATATCAGTCTTATCTATTTTAGAACTCATTTACATTTTCTTTTTCCATTGAGGGAATCAGTTTTCCAAATCGGGTTGACTGAATTATTTTTCTTTTTTTTAAAATGATAATTTGTTTTTTTCTTGGTCCTTTTTTGGTTTGGTTCTAGATTAGCCATCTTCATTTTTCATCCAGGTTTTAATTCACATTAAAATTAACTGGAATGTCTCCTGAAGACAAAGATAGGACCTAAACATTAAGTTTTATCACATAAACTCCTATTTCATAAGGCATCATGGGTATTAAAGGCATTGGTAATTGGAGTAAGATATATTCTATTTGCATGTTTGATAATTTTTAGTTTACTCTGACTATAAGCGATGCACTGCTTTTGTTAAGTGTGTAGCTAAAGGCTGGTGAATTAGCCCCTTTGAGTAGTTCTACATATTTTACACAATTCCTTTCCATTTAATATCTTCTAAAGAAGAGCAGAAGCAGAAGAGCTAAATGTGTATATATTTTATCTCTTTTTATTCTTAATTTTTTTTATCTTTACTATATTGTATAGTTGGATGTGTGTATATATTATATAAAACTGTAACTGGAGCGTGTAACAAAAGTAATTTCCCTCTGGGATTATTAAAGTATTTCTGATTCTGATTCTGAATAAAATCAATTTTCTACTGATATGGTTACACAACACAACATATTTTGGCAGCAATTATTGAGACGATTGGTTATAAGAATGCTTAACTGAAACTTATACAAATCATATTTAACACACATTGTAGTACATTATATTACTATTTGTTATGGTTTAATCCAGTGTTTTTCAACCCTGGTCCTCAAGGCACACTGCCCTGCATGTTTTAGATGTTTCCCAGCTTTCACACACCTGTTGTCAATTGATAGCAGATTATCAGACTTTGCTGAACTGCAACCATCTGAATCAGGTGTGCTGAAGCTCAGAAACATCCAAAACATGCAGGCCAGTGTGCCTTTAGGACCAGGGTTGAAAAACACTAATCAAACAGAATTTAATCCTTGAGTTTCCTGGTTCAGTCTGGTTCAGATTATGAACCCATTATGCCAATTATTCTTCATAGCCTCTTGGCATGTATTATTAGTTGGAATCATAAAATCCTATCTGCTGATAAAACATGAGTACATTGCATATGATAAGATTAGCAATCAATTTGCAAGAACGGGTATAAATTAATCTGTTGGTTATAAAGTGACAGATGTGGAACATTAAACTCCTCTATTTGTTACCTAAAGGAATCAGGTACGAAATAACCAAAGCAAAAGGTACAAATGGACAAAGCCGCATGCTAAAGGTAACAGAGGAAATTGTTTCTCCCATTTTAGTGCTCAGTTTTTTTTTTACTTTCCTCGCCAAGCATAACATTTTTGCTGCAGCCTGAGCAGAGTTAGATAAGACGAGGTGTTATTCCCAGCTGTTTTCATGCAAACTGCGTCGAGTGATGGTGTTTTCTAATTTCCTTTAAAAACATCCACTGTCATGATGGCTTTCTGATAAACCCATATGCAGAACACACCACGGAGTCAGGGGTAAAAGTTCAACAGTTTATTAAAGGCACACACAGAGAAATATGAACTGGTTCTGGTACAGGTCCGGGACTGGAATCACTGATATCTGCAGAGATGGATAGTTTGATTAGCCAAGCAGTTTAGATGGCTTGTCGAGTGTGTTAATTTAGAATGTACCTTGGAGAGGTTCTGGCAGATCTGGCAGATCCTTTGAGAGGGGGGGAACCGGTTGGGTCCAGAGACTAGCAGGGAGCTCAGCAGCAGCAGCGTCTAGCTTCTGACTCGTGAGTTTCTGACCTTGACTTGGTTTACTAGCTCTTCCTTGAGAGCTGTAGGAGGAATCCAGACTGATATCTTATGGTTTGGCTTCCTTGGGCAAGCAGGCAGGTTTCCAGGCAAAGCTCATCCAGAGCTTCTGGGTTTCCTGTGAGCAAAGAAGACAAAGGCAGGTTAGAATCTAGTTTCTCTCTAGAGCCAACTAAGATTCTCTAAAAATGACAGAGGCTCAGGTTTGCTAACCAAACTTGGTCAACACTGCGGCGTTGAAGGAAGGTCCGGCTGCTGCTTATGAAGGAAGGTCTCCTGATGGGCTGATGAGCTTCAGGTGTGCTGGAGGCTCCAGCCCAGGAGACCCACAGCGCACCCTGCTGGAGACAGGTGGTGATTCTCCAGATCCCAACATCCACCACCCCATCATACACAGTAAGTTTGCACTACTGCTATTATTTTGTGTAAAGTTACATTTCTATTCTAAATATCACCACTACCAGTGTATTACTAAATCAAACCCTAACCATAATCTCACTCGCAATACACCCAAAGTTAATCCCTTAACCAAAACAGTGAGGTCTATTAGGTTAATACCAGGCTTTGGTCCAATGAGCCTATTGGTTAGAAAAAACATCTTTTATATTATCACTCATCAAAACCTAATCATTCTTTTTTAGCACATTTTTCAAAAATATTTTCCTTTTTCCACCTGCTTTCTCTTTAGAACCTGAACCAGAGTGGGGCGTTTTTCAGTTTGAGGACATACAGTCCACAGCGCATTGTCAAATCGCTTAATGATTTAAACAAAACAAAAATGTTAGATGTTAGCCTTCATTTATTGCATTGGAAGTATGTGCAGCCGTGGTCTTCCCTTCCCGGAGGTAAGAAAAACCTCCACTTCCTCCCATTCTTCATCTGTTTGCTAATGGGATTCCAGTCCATCCTGTGGACCTGAGTGTTGCCATTCCTCTCCGTCTCCAACCAGCTGACAAAAAACGGCAACAACTGCAACTGGAACAACAAGCTTCAGAGAAACGCCATCCTCTGCAGCAAGGGTTGGACTCACAGTAAGTTTTTTTTATATTCTGTCTGCTCCATTTTTATTCTTCACTCTTTAAGCTGACACATGTTTTCTTTTATATCTGCATGATTAAAATTGTGAGTCTTTAATTGAATGTTTAAACCTTTACCATCTTTAACTGTTATATAGTTGCAAGCATGTCTTTATAACTGCTGTTTAAAAAAGACCTAATATTTTCCTATTAGTTTTATTCACCCTGTTTTTGTGTATATATTCAGAAACTAGAAGGTTAGCTTTCAAATAATGTAATTTCGGCTTACAGTTCCTAAGTTTTTTGCTTTTCCATTTTGGGTATGCAAAATAGGCCAAAATGAGGTGGATGTTAAGAGGTTAATAATTGAGGGCAGGATGGTTGTTTACTGCTTTTTAACATATGTTAGATATTGGTCCTATATGTAATAAGTGGAAATGGATACAGAGAACACAAAAATCAGATATTTATCAAGTTGAATACTTTAAAACTTAATGAGTTGATATTTTAAAATTCATGTATAAGGCACATAAAAAGTTCTACTAAACAATATTCAAAACAGATTTTTCTAAAAGAAAAAGTAAGTTTAACTCGAAAGGAATGGATATTTTTTTAAATCGAGGTACAGAACAGCAAATGAAAAGATGTATTTCTATTAAAGGTGTTGATTTGTGGAACAAGCTTATTAGTGATTTAAAGCAGCTGAAACTTTTTCTGCATTTATAGAAACTTGAAGGCAATTTTGATGAGTTGGTATGACAGTAGATAGGCTGGTGTATAATTTATTATATTTATTTATTCATTTTGCTTGTTTTCTGTGTATTGGTGAACATGTTGTGTTTTTTTGTTGTTGTTTTTTTTTGGTTGTAATCAGAGTTGAATAAGTATTTCTTTATTGAAAAGAGCAGCAGATGTAAGTTTTTTACTTCTTTCTGCTCCTTTTCTTTCAGTCATGATCTCAGTTGTGACCTGCGCAGGTTTTGTTATGCTGTTCTCGTTCAATGAATGAATAAATAAATGAAAATAAATAAATAAATAATGCTTGTAGACGTGCTAAAAAAAATATGCATTGCAAAAAAAGGAAATCTAAATAAGTAATTTTTGCTTAAATTAAGTGCATTTGTTCTTGAATTGAGGAGGTAAGTGCGACACTTTGCCAATGGAACAAGACAATTTACATTTAAAATAAGAAAAAAACAATCGCTTTGTCTTATTTCAAGTGTATATTATCTAATTATCTTATTTTAGGAGTAAAGATACTAATTCTATTGGCAGATCATCTTATTTACCTGTTCAAATTAAGGGTATATACACTTAATTTAAGACATTTTTTTTACTGATTTCTAGATGTTTTTTGCAGTGTGACTGATGTACTCCCTGATTCTTTGAGTTTAATTAATATATTTAGGTTATTCATTTGCATTTATTCAAGTTTGACTGTTTATTAATTTGACTAGATGTTATGCTTTATCTGTTTCTGGGCATATAGCTTTGTTAAATCAATAATTATACAATATATGATAGGTTAATTTTCATAATTCAATCTTTTGGTTTTTTTTATGTCATTTTGTTGTGTAAACTAAAAATAATTTGATAACAGAATATAGAAATAGTACTACTATTATGAAACTCCCCTACTAATTTGATTACATGTGCTAGAATGACTCGTCAGCAATCTAGATTATTTCATTAATGCTGCATCGCTGTAAGCAGACACTAAGTCTGATCTGGACTGTTAGCACCAGCTGCCCCTACTGCTCTACTATTACTCATTCTAGACATGATAACAAGAGATGACAGAGGAGAGAATCTAAATCTCACTGTCCTTCACTTCCTCCGCTCCTCCTTTCAATTTTTTATTTTCCAACTCATTTATATTTTCAAATAACCGCATTAAGACTTTTCAAGCTTTCCTTAGAAGTTATCTTATTTATGCTGGTGGAGATTAACAGTCATCCAGGTCATATTCAGTCCAAAAAAGTTATGAAACAATCCACTGGACTTAGTTTCCAAGTTTGAAGACATTTCACTTCCCATCTTGGAGGATTTTTCAATAAAAACACAATGTTCTGATGGACTAATGTAGAAAAACCCTCAAACTCAACGCTATTCCTGACATTTTGAATTGAAAAAGCTTCCTGGATGGGAATTGAAACGTCTTCAAACTTGGAAACAAAGTACAGTGGATAGTTTTAAATTTTTTTTAATTATCTTATCTTTTTTTCTTTACCACAATAGAAATACAAATAGAACACCGTGAACTTATCTTTTTTATTTTATTTTGATTACTAAAAAAAAAAGATATATATGCTTAAGGAGTAGATTTTATTCACATTTGATTGGAATGATTAGAAATATTTCTCTCACAATGGAGAAATTCACTGTCTTCATTCATTTGACCCATCCCCTTAGGGAGCAGTGGGCTGCCAGTGTGTGGCACTGGGGGGGCAGTGTGAGGTTAAGGGTCTTGCTCAGGAACCCAGAGTAGAGACTGTGGGAATCGAACCGGGTACTTCAAACCTTCTCAGAGCACAAGCGCACAGCTCTAACCACTACCCCACCACTCCACTAATTAAAATTTTCATTCCTACTTTATGGAGATTATGGGTCTCAAACATATCTTTGCTAGTGGAGTTTGATGTATGCAGATGCACTCTAAAAACTAATCTAAAAAAATAACAAATTCCTTAAAAATTTCCCTTTATTTGAGCAGGTAAGTATTTTCCCCTTTGAATAAGATAACTGAATATTATGCACCTGCAACATTTCCAAGAAGAATGTTTTCAAGAAGACTTGGATAATAGCGCGTTGTGACAAACGCCAGATACAGCACTGGGACTTGATCAACAGCCGATACCGCACCGTGACGTCACAAACCGGCAGGTGGCAGTAGTGTTCTTTGAGAAGCATGGATGCCTCCAGTAAAGCACATTCAAATGTGCTTTACTTAAATGTGCTCGCAAAAAATAAACTTTTGCAAGATCCCACAATACTTTTGTGAGATCTCGCAAAAAATAAACTTTTGGGAGATCTCGCAAAAAAGAAACTTTTGCGAGATCCCGCAATGCTTATGTGAGATCTCGCAAAAGTATTCCGGGTTCTCGCAAAAGTTCTTTTTTCCCCCTCCATGTCCCTTTAGGGGCTCCGTAGTCTTCTCCCAAACACAAGCTTATAACATTCTAAAAAAAAATTAGCCATGATGTTAGGGTGAAGATGTTATTTATTAGGCGACCAAAAGACTTCAAAACATGGAGTTATGTGAGCGCTGATAACTATGTAGAGGCTTGCATGTATGCCAGCAAGCCCAACCATCTGAACAGCGCTGCCAGCACCACACCACCTGTCAGTGCTGCCTTCCAGGAAGAGGAGCAGTCATTGCGTCAGTGCCAAGCATCTTATGACCTGCTCAGAGGCCAGCATGCGTTGATGAGGTAGGTATTTATTTAAGCATCAAGGATGAAGTAAGGGACAACGTGGAGGTACTTGAACAAGTAGATTTGATAATATAAATTTAGTTTATTAAAAGGAATAAGGTTTATGACCTTCATAGCTCCCAGATGTATATGCATTTGGAAATATTAGATTATGTTGCTATAAAACCGTTGGCCATGATAATGACACCTGATAATGACACCTGTTCAGTTTCTTGTTCAGAGAAATTGCAACTCAGACAATCACGCAGTAAAGTAAGAAAGATGATTGAAGTGCTTTGAGAGAGGCATGGTTGTTTGGCATGAGTATTTCAGAAACTGTTGATCTGATTTATGCACACAACGATCTGTCCAATGAAAGGTGTGCAGATAAAATAGCCTCGATGATGTGAGGTCAGAGCAGAATGAGACGACTCATCAAAAGTTTTAATATTCATCAATTATAACCAATTTATGTAAGGCAAGGCAAGGCAAATTTATCTGTATAGCACAATTCAGTACAAAGACAATGCAAAGTGCTTTACATAATTAAAATATAGGAAAATAAAACAGAATCAAAGCAAGTAGGAAAAAAATTAATATAATATAAAATAAAAAATGCAGAAACAAAAAAGAACATTAAAAACTAAAGAACATATGTTTTAGTTGAACTGTTTAACTAGAACAGTCGAAGGCAATCCTAAACAAATGTGTTTTTAGTCTTGATTTAAAGGAACTCAGGCTTTCCGCACTTTTACAGTTTTCTGGAAGTTTGTTCCAGATAAGTGGAGCATAGGAACTAAATGCTGCTTCTCCATGTTTAGTTCTGGTTCTAGGTCTGCAGAGCAGGCTGGAGCCAGAAGACCAGAGTGGTCTGGAGGGTTGATACACTGATAGCAAGTCTGTGATGTATTTAGGTGCTAAGCCATTCAGAGATTTATGACTAACAGAAGTATTTTAAAGTCTATTCTCTGAGATACAGGGAGCCAGTGTAAGGACTTTAGAAATGGGGTGATGTGCTCTACTTTCTTAGTCTTAGTGAGGACACGGGCAGCAGCGTTCTGGATCAGCTGCAGCTGTCTGATCCACTTTTTAGGGAGACCTGTGAAAACACTGTTGCAGTAATCAATTCGACTAAAAATAAACGCATGGATTAGTTTTTCCAGATCATGCTGAGACATTATTCTTTAAATGCTTTTGGAGGTTCAAGTCTGAATCCAGCACTACACCTAGATTTGGGGCGTGATCAGTGGTTACTAGCTGTAGCAACTGAAGCTGTGTGCTAACTTTAGATCTGTAGATATGTAGAGTACCAACTGTTCAAACATTGAATGAGATGGGCTACATATTCCATCACAATTCAACATGTCAAACATAAACATTAACTAGATTGGATTGCATGGAATACAGTTGAAACAAATCTTTTTTTTTTTTTTTTTTTTATGAGAATCTTTAATCTGGACTCATGTTGAGGATTACTGCTTCCTCTACCTGTTACAGTCGTAACACCAGGGCTGTTTAGGAAGCACCCGGTGGTACGACACCAGAAGCATAGGTCTAATTGCTTATGAATCAGAAGTGGAAGCAAATCATTAAACCAACAATGTCGTCTCATTACTTGAAAGTTAAACACAGGATTATTTACAGAATTAACGTTGTGGTATTGAAGGATGCGATCAGTTTTATCACACACCAATCATCTTGTTATGGCGATAATGAAAAAATGAACTAGTTTTTACGAGAAAATCACTGTGAACTTCTCCACTGTTTAAGCTTGTTCTCCCATTAACAAATCATCTATCCTCTTTCTCCTGCTTGCTTTTTCTCCTAGAGTAGAGCTTAACTGCTGCACACACTTTCACAATCACAGCATAATGACTAAAATATATTCCATATGGACTGTGGACAGACAGAATCCGTCAATTTATTCATTATTATTGCAAATATGAGAAGACTCAGGCTATGTAAGGCAGAGCTAAATACTTTTTTTTTCCCACACAGAAAAGTTTGAGTGTAAGGATGAAATGTACGGATGTAAAAGACACAAAAGAGGTGGATGTGTTAACTAAAAACTAGGCAGTCCACACTGTCATCATAGAGGAGAAACATGTGTTGGTGTTAAATCCTCAATGAGTTGAATACCTTCTAAAAGCAGAAGCAGAAGGTTTTAAATTAGGAATCCCCAAAGTCTGTCTTTGAGGGTCGCTGTCCTGCAGGTTTTAAAGGTTTCCCTGCTTTAGCACAGCTGATTCTGATTATTGCAGTTCAGCAAAAGCCTTTTAATCAACTATGAATGAAAATCAGCTGTGCTGGAGCAGGGAAACCTCTAAAATCTGCAGGACAGAGGCCCTCGAGAACCGACTTTCGGGATGCCTATCTCAAATATAATCTACTTCTTTAGGGCAAGACCTCCTATCTGACCAAGAAGCTTGTGGGATACACTGAAACCTGGTTTTGTCTGGACAGGACGTCACAGCCGATGCCTGATCTAATCCCAGTCACGCTCTGAACCCAGATATCATTCCTACAGTCCTTCCCTTCTCTTTTTACTCCACACTCTCTCCCAGCCCACATACCTCCCACATCTGACGGATGCTGGTGACGCTGGTGTTATCTCACTTTCAATAACCCGCCTCAAGAAAACCAGTAAAGCGTGGATCGATTACACTTTGTTTTCCCAGGGTTCAAGACCCGTTAGGTAGGATTTACTCCAGTAGGAGTGACAGACGTTAAGTGTATGAAAATGATGGACAGGCTTAGCAAGAGTAAGGTCAGGTCAGGATAGGGTGGCGGGTGCATTGCTGGGAGAACAATGCCCAAACACTAGCAGCTGATCTGGGTCCGTCTGCCTACAGAAGTCAGGTAAGTTCTGTTCGATCATATCAAAGAAATATAAGACACTGGATTGTGTGTAGGACTGTGTGAGCTGATGACTTGTTTATACCACTTGAAATACTTTGTAGATCATGACACTAAAATCATTTTTCCATGACACCTTGGACAAAAAGTGGCTAATCAAACCAAAAAGCTGGAAATGACTGTAGAAACCAGTATTTTAACTGGGATATTTCTCTAACTTATCAACTAAAGAGTTCAAATCTTCTGTAAGCCGTTGTTTGGTATTTAATGAAGAACCAGGATTGGAAGGATTTCTTTACTAAGTTCTGTCTGCTTCTTCTCTAGTCATGTTCATGTTTTCTCTCTTAGATTTATTTCCGTTCTCCAGCTTAGCCTTTTATGTTTTTCCACCTCTTCACCCTAAATAGCTTTTGGATTGCTTCGGTGAAACAATTGTCCTTCTGAATGGCATGTCACACAATCATGCTTGATGCAATTCACACACACACCCACAAACACGTATACTTGTTCTGCTATATGTAGAGAGGACCATGAGTTGACTCCCATTAATTTTCAGTCATTTTTAACCCTTTCTATGCCCTAACTCTAAACGTAACCATTACCAATGCCTACCTCACCCTAACCCTAACCCATTTGACACCTTAGCCCTAAACCTAACTATTAAGAAAAATTGCTTGTGAGGACCAGCAAAATGTCCTCACTTTGCAACAACTTGTCCTCAATCAGAGGGTGAAATTGGAAAAATGGTCCTCACTCTGAGGGCTAGACAGGTACACCCACACACACATGCATATGTCATTTCTCGCTATCCTTCACAGGGAATGTGCTTTGATTTCCATTCACTCCCCATTTATTTCTATGGCAGATCCTTCGATTAAGCCAGGCATACACTGTGCGATATTGTTGCACGTAGCTACAGCTCAAACTGTACAATGAAACCGCAAGGTTTAAAAGTTCATAGCTCACGATGCATGTTCGCACACTGTGGGGCACGACCCTCTGCTGCGACCTTAAGATGGCCGACTGATTTCTAAACATGTTTGATTTACTCCCGACCTTATAATTCCTCGGGAGGTGGTCATGAGAGGCTAATTGCTCCTCGTGACCCCCTGTTTACTACACGGCGCAGGATGCAAGATGAGGCTGAAAGTCGGCCTAATCGAAAAAATTTTTGCACGACTGGAGAATCAGCCCGAAAACGGCAAAAAATCATATGGTGTATGCCCGGCCTAACTCTACCCATAACCATTGTATACCTAAGCCTAAACCTAACCTTAACTCAATTTAGACCTATAAGGAAATTGGCCTTACACTGTCCCAAAAAGAAATATTTGGCCACAAGCTTACATATAATAAATACCCTGTTGCTTCTGTCAGCAGTAGATTAATCAAAGGCCACAAGGTTTTGAGAGTATCTGTCCTGTGTTCTCCTGTGTTTTATTCATATTAATATATATATATATATATGGCTTATATATATATATATATATATATATATATGGCTAACCAACCAGACATCGTGTTGATCGACAAACAGCAGAAGAAGGCAGTAGTGATAGATGTGGCAATCCCAAGCGACAGCAACATCAAGAAGAAAGAACACGAGAAGCTTGAGAAATACCAAGGGCTGAAAGAGGAGCTAGAAAAGATGTGGAAAGTAAGAGCAGCAGTGGTGCCAGTGGTAATTGGAGCACTGGGGGCTGTGGCCCCCAAACTGGGAGAGTGGCTACAGCAGATCCCAGGTAAAACATCAGAGGTCTCTGTCCAGAAGAGCGCAGTCCTAGGAACAGCTAAGATACTGCGCAGAACCCTCAAACTCCCAGGCCTCTGGTTGAGGACCCGAGCTTGAGGACGTCACTACCACCCCATATATATATATATATATATATATATATATATATATATTTTTTTTTTTTTTTTTTTTTTAACAGACTGAGTTTGACTAATTGCATTCTTTCCAATTTGCTTTGTACAATCAAATACTCTTTCCTTCAAGCCACATACAAGAGCATCTGTTCAAGTAAACAGTAACTCCGCCCTTCTGATCTGTACCAAACTTATAATTAAGTTTCTGTCCTGAAAGTGACATAGACCTGCAGCAGGACAAAGCTGGAATCAAACCAACAATTTTTGTTTAACAGGATGCTGCTTTACCACTTCAATAGTCACTCAATGGGAAATCTTTTATGTTTAGTTTGATTAGTCCTCTAGACTTGCTTTTAGAGAAACTGTTTCTTTCATCCACCAAAGAAGTCACACATGGAAAAACCAGGATGGTTTTTCATGGATTATGATGATTTTTAAGGGTGTCATCTCTAATTCTGTCTGTTTACTTTTAATTCACATCACAAATGCTCAATTTTACAGGAGCTTCCTACTTGTGCCTTTTTTTCCAGATTTTTTGGGCACTATTGGCCTTTATGTGACAGTAGACAGCCAGGAAAGGGGGAGGAAAGAGGAGAAGTAAAAGTCTTTTGGGTGGGGGTCAGAACCTGGCATGGTTGAGGGAGGGAACAAGGCCTCTGCAAATGCAGGCATCCAGCCAAACTCTCTCTAGCCTGCTTTGCTCTGGAAATCCTCCACTTTGTTTCTTTCCTAATTACCTTAAATCAGGAAGAAAAAAATCTGGTTTCATTTCAAATGCAGCCCTGAAACCAGTAATGAAACAACACCCTACATTTGGCGTTATATAAGTGTTCTTTTTTAATACTGACCTTCAAAATGTCAGCTTTCACATGACAGGATGGTTTCCATTTCTGCACTGATCCTTAACTCTAAACGAGTGACGGGTATGTGCTGTGGACAACTCGGACGCTCAGGTCATTTTAAGCATGAACCACAGTAGCCAATAAACTCATCAGAAAATGTTCAGTCAAATACTGACGGACTGGTTTACAACTTAAGGTGAGGCACCGGCAACAAAGTGAAGGACAAAAGCTGAGCTTTGAAAAGTTCTTCTATTAATAAAGATGTTTTTAAATGTTTTTATTTATGTCCATTATGACACAAACTGACCTCTATTCACTGGATCCAGATCTGTTTGGTGAAAATGAGTCTCAACTACTGACAACAAATACAGAACATAAGGGGCTCTCCATATCAGTATCAGTATCTAATATTATTAATGTCTAAAATTTTAACAGTTGAGTAGAAGAAAAATATTGCATGAAAATAAAATATTGTGTTTGAAGCATTTTTATGTACATTTTGTAACAATATGACCTATTTGTGGACGGGTTAAGAAGAAAAATCCAAAAAGAGCAAAATCCTATTTAAAACATCAGCATATTTTGCTGATAATTTGTAAATTTTTTCAAGCCTTGTGGAGCCACCGTCTTGAGAATTTAATATGACGAGGATCTTATTAACTGTGCTGTGCACCTGATTCTCAGAAAGCATAAAAAAAACAATTATTAAACTGCGATTGACTCTAAGCAGTATAATAAGATTTGGTTATGAATTGTCAACCACTTGGTTAATTTCCGGCGTCACAAGGACACAGGAAATGTTCCCGTGAAATTTTATGTTTTTACTTAAAACATGAGTTCCATGGCAGCCAAACTGCATCAGTTTAAAAATAATTTAAAAAAAGAGGACCTTTGGTGAAACCCTGCTGGGGTGATATTCTAATATTTGAAGGCAGCAAATGCATGGATGGAATAATTTGATTGGCTAAAAGCCAAGTTTAACCCTATAATGCCAAATGTATCGTATTTGATACATACGGTTTCTGAAATGTTTTGCGTCTGACACCTTTTGCATAATTTAATGGTAAAAACTGCTCAAAATCCTATTGTACACAATCAGATATACCTGATAACAGAGGGCAGAAGACTACACAAAAAAATAGTCTTGACTTATAGTGATAAATTATTAAGGTCAAAAATGTATTTCTGTTTTTTCTTTTTACATATTTTGTTAAAAGGCCAAATAAGGACTTCAAACCAAAAAAAAGTAATTTTCTGTCTTGTTTTATTCTTGGATCGGGCTTTAAAGGGTTAAGTCATCAGGTCTACACATTTTATCATTTGAATTATTTTATTTACGAATGTCTGCAGTAGAATTTGTCCAGGTAGAATGTTTGCTCTCTAAACATTCCACCTGGACAAAGTAAAAAAATAAATAAAGCAAAAAAAATCAATTAGATAACTGCACAGGTTAAAAATTCAGGATTATAAATTCAGTGTCTAAAAACTTGAATTCTTATGAGACTGTTTCTTTTATAAAATGTGAAAACAATGGTTCTTTTATATTGTCCAGGGTAACTTATCATGGACCCAAAGGAGAGCAGGTCAGGGAACTACGGCAGATAAAAAGATTAATTTAACAGCATTATGACAGAAGAATCCAGCGATGATATCCTGTGAGGTTATATAAAGTACTGAGGTAGGAGTGGAGAATGTCGTAAAATGCAGCTGTGTTATTATGGGAATTTGGAACAACTGTGGAGGAGGCAGGCAAACGTTCTGCTCTCTCTGCTTTTTCTCAGAGTAGCTTCATCTGGTCTGTTCCTGTTTGGCTGTGACTCCATCCTGGAGAGAAATATCAGCTGTGCTGCTGCCATCAACGCCTTTGTTTATAGATGCTGAAGATCTGCCTGTTTTTCAGTGTAGTCCTGTTTCTCTGACCGTGACTGGCTGGATGCGCTCTCTTCATCCTCTGGCATGGGAGTTGGCTCGGAGCTCGTCTGCCTTGCTGTGTGTTTCCTGGACGGGGCCGCCTTTTACAGCTGCTTTCCGTATCTCTGCTTCTGTCTCCTTGAACTCCAGTCGGCCTCGGCAGATGGCCGCTCACACTGAGCCTGGTTCTGCTGGAGGTTTCTTCCTGTAATAGGGAGTTTTTCCTCTCCACTGTCGCTACAAGCATGCTTAGTGTGAGGGATTGTATTTCAGTCAATGAGTCGATGCAATCAACTGGTTTTCCTTAGATAGAAAACTTTGAATCAATTTGACTGGATGATCTAGTGAACTGTAAAGTGCCTTAGGATGACTTGTGTTGTGAATTGGAGCTAAATAAATAAATTGAATTGAATTGAATTCAAACAGGCAGACTGTAAGGCATGGAGACTGAGGAAGGAAGACTAATCACCACTGAGGGTGCCAAACCTAAAGCAAACAAGCTATGAAAACCAAGGAAAAAAAATTATGGAAATGATTTAAATTCTGTTCAGCAGAGAGAAGGGACTAAGACAGCAGTCATGTTATTAATTGTGTATTACATAATTTGACATAAATCACCAGGTGCAGAGCATGTATAAAATGGGTTTGTGCTTCCGGGTTCTTTCCTTCAGGCCGTTTTAAGCATTAGTTGCTTCAGCTTGTTTAGTTCTGTCTATGAAACTCTGGTTGCAGAGAAGCAGTTTGTCATCTGTTTAAACCAAGATTTTAGAGAAATAAATGTAAATATACAAAGAACAGAAAGCAAGAATTGATTGAGAATCTAAACACAAATTAATAAAATTTAAAGAAAACACAACCGATAACATAATGGCAATAAAACAAATAAAACTAGAGATAAAAAAAAAAAAACTGTTAGGTTTTCCACTTATGTTCATAAAACATAAAAAAACAACTTTGTCTACTGTGAAAAAAACTCTGATTTTGTTACTGACTTTAACCCTTTAAAGCCCGATCCAAGAATAAAACAAGACAGAAAATTACTTTTTTTTGGTTTGAAGTCCTTATTTGGCCTTTTAACAAAATATGTAAAAAGAAAAAACAGAAATACATTTTTGATATTAATAATTTATTAATATGCGATAAGTCAAGATTATTTTTTGTGTGAAGTCTTCTGCCCTCTGTTATCAGGTATATCTGATTGTGTACAATAGGATTTTGAGCAAAGTTTTTACCATTAAATTATGCAAAAGGTGTCAGACGCAAAACATTTCAGAAACCGTATGTATCAAATACGATACATTTGGGATTACAGGGCTAATGTAGGGAAATAACATAACATGAGCTGCTTTGGTTGCCTGACGACTGAGATTTGTTAAATTTAGGATGTGAATAAGTAGGAACCAAGATGGATCACCTTAGCGATATTCAAATGTTATGTATTCTGAGCAGCAGCCCAGGCTGCTTTCAGCGCTTGATCTGCCCCACAGGCCGTTCATCACCTCATGTTAGAGCAGCGCTTCCCAAAATGTGAGGTGTTTTTTACAATCACTATGAGGTGACCACTGAGTTATTAAATTCATAAATATGACTGTTCAATAAAATAAAATAAATCTACAATGAAATAAGAAGATATAACATTTAATTATTTGGTAACAGGATTTAAATATGAAAACTATAATGTAACATATACAATTAAACAATTAAATATTTAAAAATACATTCAAATTGACTCATTAAATAATTTAATATTATTCAAATACTATGTGTTCAGAAATGATTATAATGAGAACTTTATTTCATGCACATAAACATAAGGTAAAGTAATTATATATTTTAAGGGCTTTTTAAAGAGTAAAACAGTCATATGAATTATTGACTTAAATGTTGAAGAAATAATGTAACTGTCACCGTATGATTTAGGTTTGACTCTATTCTGGCAAAATTGTCACAGCCTTTCTAATTACAGAGAAAAAGGCAGATAAAATAAGTTTCTAACCAGGTTCTTTTACATGCTTCTGTGTTTTTATTGCAGGTGGATCAACTCTTCCAGCGGCAGACTCCAGTTTCCAAACTCCCCTGAAGCAATGTTTCTATGGGTGGGACCTAAAGCCACAGACAGACAGACTGAAAGGAAGTAAGACGTTTATTCAGAAATCAGCTTTCTTTGCAGCTTAATCGATTAATTCATATATATACCATTAAAGTCTTTTGATCCTGTTCAGTTCTATTTATCAGAGGATTCGGGACTATGAGGTCCTGGACAGACGGAGGACAGTGACGGCTCTGAGGGCAGGCGAGGACAGAGCCATCCTGTTGGGCCTCAGCATGGTGATTTTCTCTCTAATGATGTACTTTGTCCTCGGTATCACCATACTGCGGTCTTACACTGACAGGTAAGAAAAAATAGCAGGATCTATACTTCTACTTAAGTAACTAAAGAGCAAATAGCTCATTAGTTTAGATTGTTATTTAAAAGTAAAGCTATTTTTAAATCATATATATATATATATATATATATATATATATATATATATATATATATATATATATATATATATATATATATATACACCAGACATGGGCAATGTGGAGTCAACAAGTCATCTCCATGTCATGTATTTGTTCTACCCAGCCACCAAAGCAGGTGAGTCCAATCTTCACCGTGAATTAACCTGTGCAGATTGGACTCACCTGGTTAATTGGCTGGGTAGATTAAATACATGACATGGAGATGACTTTTTGACTCCACATAGCCCATGTCTGATACACACACACATATGGCATGCCGTTTAGGAAATTATTATTATATATACTGACAACAATTAGAATATATTGAACGAAAGTTGAATATTTTGAATGATGTTCGAATATTTTGAATGAAAAATTTATATTTTGAATGATTTTCTGAGAATATTGAATTAAACTTGAATATTTTGAATGATTTCCTGAGAATATGGAATGAAATCTTATACATTATATATATATATATATATATATATATATATATATTTCTTCTTCAAGGTACATGAAAACTTTTGAAACACACCATGTTAACAAAAATGACTGTCCTGGTCTCCTCAGTGTGTGGACAGAAGAGGATAGCTGCACCATTGTGAACTCCACCATAGTATGGGATGTAAACTGCTCTTACAGCTGTGGGGTAGACTGCTGGAAGCGTTCCCGTTACCCTTGTCTCCAAGTCTATGTCAGCCTAAACTCCTCAGGAAGGCTGGTGAGATTGCTGCACAACGAGGAGACACAGAGTGGCAACCCTGAGGTAAGCAACTGCAGATGCTGCAGGTGTGAAGTTTGAAATCAACAACAGAGGGTGTTATCATGACATATTACTTTAAAGTGTTGTCTCTGCAGCACGGATTTTGGTTGACTGAACAAAACTGCTGGATTTATTTCATTTGACTATAGCTTAAACATCGAGTTTCAATTGTTAATTTTCTGTATCTCGATAACCTTCTTTAAAATGACTGACTGTGATTCTACCATTTAACTTGAGATATAAGGCGCACAGTAAAAACCATCTTCACTTTATATCTTTTAAGAAAACATAATTTAACATGTTACTGTAATTTCTTAGTTGCGCAAGTGTCAGGAAGTAACTGCTGTGATAAACCAGCAACAAGAAAACAGAACAATTTCCTAAATTATTTCCCTAAATCTAACCATATATGAACCATCATTATTATATTTTCCAATCCAATAAGTTCTGAAAGTTTGATTCGGACTAATTGCGCAGTCCTGTTAGCTTTGCAGTATGAGTAACTGTTGGAAAGTCAGGGTGCCTGGTGGCACAGTGGCTTTACAACATGGTGATTATGGGTTTGTTTTCGTAGCCTGAGGCCTTTTTGTATTTGTAACGATCTTGGTTCTGTTGTTTTTCTCTAAGTTTTCAGTTTCAAGTTCATCCAGGTTTTTACTTGTTTTCTAGCTTTATTGGTGTGTCTGGATTTATTTATGTTTCTTAGGTTTTTCTTTTTCCTCTGTTGCCCCCTTGTGTTTTCTTTTCCCTTGGCTTCCTCATGAGCTCTAGTCACACCTGCTCCTTATCAGCTCGTTAGTCCTGCCTTTGTTCAGTCAGCCATAAATACACTCCCTCTGCAGTCCCTCTTTGCTGGTTTCTCAACTTACTTCATCCTACCCTGGCTCCTCATGATTGTTTTGCCCTGATGTCTCCGTGGTTTTGGTTTGTGTTTCATTCTTATGTTGTTTTTTTGGATTCCTGTTTTGATTAACATTTTTTAGTTGGATTTTTTGGATTCCTGTTTGGCTGCCTGTCATCCTTAATTAAACCTTCAAAGATCTCACCCCTGCCTCTCAGCTTCTGCTTTTGGGTCCTCACAAAAACCTTAAAACCAAATCCTGACAGTAATACCATAATATTTAAGCATTAGTCAAGGATATACAGTAGAATGATACATTGAAAACATATGGAAATGTCATTTATCAGACTGAATCCAATGATTTTTTTCTTTGTTTGCTTTTTTAGTGTTTCTACATTCCAAAGTGCCATAAGAACTACGCTGCGACACAAGCTATAGTTCAGAACATTTCCCAGCGACTCAGGTCTCAGCATACAGTCCAGTGTTACGTCAACCCGACGGAGAAGACAGGGAGCGCCATCATGACACAGATTTATGGTCGAATCGCTGTCTTTCACTCTTTATTTTGGCCAACCTTCTCTTTGATTGGAGGATCTGTGATCATCGCCATGGTGAAGCTAACCCAGTACCTCTCCGTCATGTGTGAGAGACTCAGCCGCATCAAAAGGTGAAGCCTACGAGGCGGCAGGTTTCAGATCGGAGCTCAAGGACTAATTTAAAGGTTTGATCGCTCCGTCCGACTCAGTGATCAAAGAAAAAAGGGACGGTAGAAGACAGCTGACTGACGGATAACATCTATGCAGAACAAAGTCTATTTCAAAACATCAAAAATGTGTTCCTGTTTTTGTTTTTTTTGTGGTTCACAAACAGTAGGTTTTAATTAAGTTCATTTGAAAAGTACTTTATAATTGCAGAAAGCAATCATGGCTGCAGCTAATTAACTTTGACTCAATTTGATATATCTTGCTATATATCTTTGATACATCGCTGTTGAAAAAGAAGCAGTGATATTGCTCTATGTCCTGGATATTACATTACTAACATGTCTTTATTTGTCTTTAGCTCAGTGGATCAGAGGATACATAACGCCATCTTTTTATTGCACCGTTAAGCATGGGAAATTATGGGTGTCAGGAATATTAGTCTTTTTCACACATTGCTAATTCATGTACTGTCACTGTGGAAGGTACACCTAGTGTCAGGATTGGTGGATGTAATTGTGGATCCAAATACAGAGTAGAAGAAGGCAAGCAAGAGTAAAAACACAAAATAAAAAGTCTAGAACTGATCATTAAGGAAACTCAAGAACCAAAAACCTATGAGACTCTAGATAGGAATAAACCAAATGATGAGGATCTAGCAATGAACTACTGAAGAAACTGGTGTATATATGGGTAATAGAAACAATGCAAGGACTAATTAACTGATAGGGAGCAAGCAGAGGGTCATTTAAAAAATACAACACTGCTTTAATATATCACAACATGGAAAAGGAACCAATGACACAGATTGACAATCAAACTGTAACTAAATACTTAAAAAGAAACTTAAACAGAAGTCCACTACGGGCAGAATCATTACACCTAATGGGACCTTTAGTAGGTATTCAAGTAAATGTCTAAACCAAAGCAAATACAGCAAAGTGTATATTTACAGTAAAGATGTCTTAGTCAATCAATCAATACTAAAAACAGAACTATTTCCACTTGTTTTCTAAGAGGATGTGCAAAGAGGCAGAGCTGCAGGGTGTCCAGTCACTTACCATCCCTGTGGTCGCCCTGATAAGGTGTTTTGTTGTTTGTATGTGGAGGTAATTCACCATCTCTGAATTAAGACGTCCCCTCTAAAGGTAGCCTCGTGAGACCATCCTGATCTCGCGAGCTTTCAAGATTTCACTCGCAGATCAGTCAGGCTACTCTCTGTTGAAGAAAATTTGGAGCCGTTCACCAAACGAACGTCCAATCAGCGTTGGCTTTGAGGCGGCTTGAGGTGTGACGCAACAAGAAGCATGACAGTTCAGTCTAAAGAACATGGCGGCTTCAGCCGATGAAACTAGCGTTAGCGTGGCTATCAAGCAAGTTTTATCGGAATTACAGAGTATTTCTTCATCGAAAGAAGAGCAAAACACTGCTCTGGAGGCTTTTCTCAGAGGAAAATATGTTTTTGCTCTTCTCCCGATTGGTTTCGGCAAGAGTTTGATCTATCAATTGGCTCCTCTTCGTCGTCGCTCTGGTACGTCATATGCTTCGTTGATCTGATTGGTTTATTTGGCCCGTCTATCACCAACATAGGCCAATCAGCTAACCAGTATTTTCGCCCCTTCCCAAAATTACTTCAACGGAAGGTTTCCAGATGGATATGCGGAGCAAATAAATCTGGGGGAGTCAGGTTACTCTAAAGCGGAGGTCTTCAACAGGGGGTCCGTGACCCCTAGGGGGTCAACGGAGGTACTGCATGGGGGTCGCAAAAGTTTTGTTGAATAGACTTTTTTTTTTATATTCCCCCTGTCCAATTTTTTCCCCAATAAATAATATGTCTTTAAATACACATTACCATGAATTCAACACACTGTATTGAACAGATAAATTTAGGCAGAAGATGTCTTTCAGTTATCAATGCACATCCGAATCAGAAATATTCTAATAATCTAATAATCCCAGGGCGAAATTACTTTCGTTACATGTCTCAATAGGTCATACAGTGACTATAGGATCGGTTTGATTACACAATTGTATACAATATATACAATTAAGGGGTCCCCGCTCCATCTCACCATCAGTTTAGGGGTCCTTGGCCTGGAAAAGGTTGAAGACCCCTGCTCTAAAGGTGCCTTCACACAGAAGTAAAGAAATAAAACAACTGATTAAAGTTGACTTGGAAGAGGTTAGCAATACAGTGAAGAGGTTTTTTAGGTGCCATTAGAATTAGACATTTGGATATATCCCTAGAAGGCAGATAGAGGCTCCTTCTATTGGATTACTCTGAGAATCATATATATATATATACGTATATATATATATATATATATATATATATATATATATATATAATTTTCATGCTTGGATCGATATTGTTGTTTTTTTGTCATATTGACAACTTGAAGTGCTTCACATTAGAGCCACTTCTATCCAGTCGAAGTACAAAACATTAACCTAATTATATGCTGACAAGTCAGTAGGAGGCAGTAAAATAATAATACCCCAAACCCTCAAAGAATAAAACAATTTATCTTCTAATTTTTATCACATTCTTCCCAAAACTGTGAACTGTTTTTAATTTGGAAAAAGAAAGTAAATCTCTGCAGAGCATTCTACACCAAAGCAATGCCTGAATAGTTCGTTATGCTGACATTCATCGCAGTCGAGCTTTACCAAGCAGCCATTCCCTTTTATCTTTCTGTAGGATGTTATTTTTATCACTCCTGTCCCCATCTACCTTGGCTTTACTTCATCTTTATCAGATTGGCATTAAAGAGTGAAATGGTTAGATGTAATAATTAGCGAGGCAAATAACCACAATCTCTCAGACCTTGACTCATAAATTGATTAGATGGCGTGCACATCATCAACACTTTGTTCTGCTGTTGAAAGAAAAAGAGCAGCAGCTTTAGGGTGTAAATGAGTCCGCAGTTGGAGCCTTGATGTTCAGGTGGATGATTCTGCTGTTCTCTGTGGGTCTGGTAAGTACTGTGTGCATTTCAAATCATGGGCATGATTCCTTCAGAGGAGTTAAATGCAGCTTTCTAAGAGCTTTTTGGGTCTTTTTTATTTTACTTCACAGACTGCAGCAAAACTGTCAGATGAAACAGGTATGAAAACTAAAGAGCTACTAATGCTCTAAACTGAAACTTCCCAGAAACCTGATTTCAAAGCCTTTTCTTTTACCAAACCTTGAGTTTCTTTAGGTTTCAATTTTTACTTACAGGTTAAAACTGTGTTAACAATGACCTGACATGAGAAGTGGCCATACTTAAGCTGTATTTTCAATGAGTAAAAATGTTTTAATTAATGATAAAGTTTTTTTTATTTATCTATTCTACAAATGTTTTTTTTTATATTTGTCTTTTTCAGATTGAGTTTAACTATTGGATTAATTTCACATCTCATATTACAGTCAACACTCGCTTTTCACAATAAATATATATTGTTACTAAGGCCAGTGCAGACCAAGGAAAGTCTATATTCATAGCTGAGACTCTTCAGAGCTGCCTGCACTCTGGCAGCAGTATTTAATCTATATAAATCCATAGAAAGAATAAACACAAAGCATTTGAACAGCTTTGGAGTCACCCTTTAGCATGCGTAAATACGCACGGTGATGCATATTGCGCATTCGAGTAACAGATTAAAAATTAGGGCAGAGGCTGAGATGTATGGAGGACCAACTGTGCCATATTTAAAATTAAATACAGAAATAAATAAATGCTCAATAAATATATAAGCATACAATTAATTGCCAACAAAAACACAATCAACAAATAAATGTAAGTAGACATTAAATTGTACAGTGAGACATAACTGTATATAACACTTTTAATTAGCATCTTTATTTATTTTCCTTTGTAATATTTACTTTATTTGTTTTTTTGTCCTTTATTTTTTTTTACATTTCTGCCTGCTCTCATGTTAAAAGGGAAGGTAGAAATGAGGGAACAGAGTGATAATTGTAATATATAATTTTGTCATGACAACGCTATGATGACAAAATAATGTAGCACCTCATCATGCAGCAGAATACAATGATTTCCACACCTTTGATTTCCGTATACTGTCCCTTTTCAGAACTACAGTTCATCAAAAGTAAAACACATGCTTTAAAGGTGATAGATTATAGGGAGTGGGGTGGTGGAACAGAGGGGGTTTGGTCCTCGATGCATCCATCACAGGTTCAAGTCCCTGCCTGTTGACCTTTGCTGCATGTTTTCCCACTCTTTCCCATGTACTGTCTTTCTCCATTCAAGAATAATACAATAAAGGCCAGTAGAGCCTAAAATAATCTTTAAAAAATCCTGTTTATTTCTCCATGTTTAGTAGCATGTTAGATGTTTTCAATGTGCCCACATTCCAATATGCTGACTTGTTTCCCTTCTGCAGAAACAGATGTTGATCAGGGCCAAGACTGGGACATCTTTGACATCAACAAAGGTTTGTTTGGGATTATTCTTGGTCAAACTGATTTCCTTTGCTAAGTCTGTGCTCGTACCATTATCGTTACCAACTATCCTTTGCAGCCACTGGCCTGGACCTTCTTGAGGGGGATATCGAGGAAGATGAAGTGAGTCATGAAATGATCTCGTTTCATACAACAGATTTTTTTAAATCACTGCATCTTTGATCCACACCAATTTGCTAAACTAAAAATTTCTGGTAAAAACCAGTAGGGCTCTATCAATAATATAATCAAGATTACCTGATGTCACGGTGTCTGTTGTCATGATCTTCTGTTTTGGGTTTTAGGTTTTTGTTCAGGGTTTGTTCTTTGTGCTTTTCAGTTAGAATTATCTTGTTTTAATTTATAGCATAGTTAAACTTTTCTTCGTAGTTTTCAAGTTATTGTTTTATGTTGATGCCCTGTGATTTTTATTAGCCTATATTAGACCTTTTCCTCTTTAGCGCTCACAGTTATCTTTAACTTATGCTTATCAATGGTATTTTAGTTATGTCATTTTTGTCTCGTTTCCCGTTGTTATCTCAGTAACACCTTTAAGTCTCAGTTTACCTCCCTGTCGCCCCCTACTGTCCTTCCACCCCCTTCTCTGTACACTTGCTTTCTACTAGACACGTACTCCAGTCATTGTCCCATTTTTCTCCTCCTCGTATATATTCTCCTTCCCTTCAACCGCTCATTGCTGAATTGTTTCCAATTCAGTGTATTTATATAGCGCCAATTTACAACAAATGTCATCTCAAGCTACTTTCCAGAGACAATTCCACCAAATCATACAGACAGAGACCTAGAGAGATCACAAGCATATCAGAGAACATGCCAACTCCACACAGCAAGGCCTGGAATCAAACCTGCAATCTTCTTGCTTCAAGGCAACAGTGCTACCCAGTGCACTACCATGCAGCCCTACTCCTGAGCAAGCATAGGTTAATCAGATTTAAAATGGAGGAGATCAAAGGGAGTACTTCCTTAAACAATGTGGTTTACACTCAGGGGCGTGCACACATAGACACTAGGTGGTGCTAAAGCACTAGGAAGTTTGCCCTTTATCAACGAAAATGCCCTTTTGAAACTCGTTTTGTTTTTATTTTTTTCATTAATATTATTAAGATTTTACTGAGGTCGGTTTTGAAATGATCTTTTGAAAACCTGAGCCATTAAAAACGACTGAAACAATGCCCCGAAATGAGCCACCTCCTTACGCACACCCGACCAGCCTATCTTTCTTCCTTTGTCACGTGAACTCGCGCGGTCGCCCGCAGGGCATGCCAGATGCGCAGCATCATAGCAGTTCAGTAAGCGTCTTCAGATAGCAGGAACGGTCGCTGACAGGCTGCTTCTCTCGTGCCCCATTAGCCAGGTAATATACAGATCAAGCAAAATCATTTTGTTGTGCATTAAAATGTGTCATTCAGCAGCACCAAACAAGCATTTTTGCCGACTGGTCACCTGATAAACTAGTTAGGCTAGATAAAGTTTTACACTGTAGCCCAAGTCAATGACAGATAACGTGAGGACGACCACATAGGCTACAAATAATTTCGGTAGAGTTTGCAATTGCAAATCTATGTGTTAAGACAAACATTTTCTGTTGTATAGGTTTTGTTAGGAAACATAAATAAACACATTTTGGTCTCTTTATTGTCTTAAGTGTGTATTGATTTAGTAATTGCAGCACAATGCCAAGAAAGGAGGGTTAATTGTCTTGAAAAATCTTAAAACAGATGGATGAGGGAGAACAGCAGGATGTGGGAGAACAGATGGATGTTGGAGAACAGCAGGATGTGGGAGAACACCAGGATGAGGGAGAACAGCAGGATGAGGGAGAACAGCAGGATGAGGGAGAACACCAGGATGAGGGAGAACAGCAGGATGTGGGAGAACAGCAGGATGTGGGAGAACAGATGGATGAGGGAGAACAGCAGGATGAGGGAGAACAGCAGGATGAGGGAGAACACCAGGATGAGGGAGAACAGCAGGATGTGGGAGAACAGATGGATGAGGGAGAACAGATGGATGAGGGAGAACAGCAGGATGAGGGAGAACAGCAGGGTGAGGGAGAACAGCAGGATGAGGGAGAACAGCAGGATGTGGGAGAACAGATGGATGAGGGAGAACAGATGGATGAGGGAGAACAGCAGGATGAGGGAGAACAGCAGGATGAGGGAGAACACCAGGATGAGGGAGAACAGCAGGATGAGGGAGAACAGCAGGATGAGGGAGAACACCAGGATGAGGGAGAACAGCAGGATGAGGGAGAACAGCAGGATGAGGGAGAACACTAGGATGAGGGAGAACAGATGGATGAGGGAGAACAGCAGGATGAGGGAGAACAGCAGGATGAGGGAGAACAGATGGATGTGGGAGAACAGCAGGATGAGGGAGAACAGCAAGAAGAGGGAGAACAGCAGGATGAGGGAGAACAGATGGATGAGGGAGAACAGATGGATGAGGGAGAACAGCAGGATGATGGAGAACAGCAGGATGTGGGAGAACAGATGGATGAGGGAGAACAGATGGATGAGGGAGAACAGCAGGATGTGGGAGAACAGATGGATGTGGGAGAACAGATGGATGAGGGAGAACAGATGGATGAGGGAGAACAGCAGGATGTGTGAGAACAGCAGGATGAGGGAGAACAGCAGGATGTGGGAGAACAGATGGATGAGGGAGAACAGATTGATGAGGGAGAACAGATGGATGAGGGAGAACAGCAGGATGAGGGAGAACAGCAGGATGTGGGAGAACAGATGGATGAGGGAGAACAGATTGATGAGGGAGAACAGATGGATGAGGGAGAACAGCAGGATGAGGGAGAACAGATGGATGAGGGAGAACAGATGGATGAGGGAGAACAGATGGATGAGGGAGAACACCAGGATGAGGGAGAACAGCAGGATGAGGGAGAACAGCAGGATGAGGGGGAACAGCAGGATGAGGGAGAACAGCAGGATGAGGGAGAACAGCAGGATGTGGGAGAACAGATGGATGAGGGGGAACAGCAGGATGAGGGAGAACAGCAGGATGAGGGAGAACAGCAGGATGTGGGAGAACAGATGGATGAGGGAGAACAGATTGATGAGGGAGAACAGATGGATGTGGGAGAACAGCAGGATGTGGGAGAACAGCAGGATGAGGGAGAACAGATGGATGAGGGAGAACAGCAGGATGTGGGAGAACAGCAGGATGAGGGAGAACAGATGGATGAGGGAGAACAGCAGGATGAGGGAGAACAGCAGGATGTGGGAGAACAGCAGGATGAGGGAGAACAGATGGATGAGGGAGAACAGATGGATGAGGGAGAACAGGGAGATGAGCCAGATGAATGAAGAAGAAAGATGAGCTTTAGTCTGTTCTATTGGTGGTGTGACTTTTTTCCATTGAAAACTCATGTTTAGAGAATGTTACACACAAAAGTCAAATTTCATTCAACATGCGTGTGTATTTTTTTTTAAATATAATTAAGTGTTCCACGTGCGCTAAAAATTGCCCCCCCCCCCCCCCCCTCCTGAGCACCTGCCCCCCAAAATGTCTGTGCACGCCTCTGTTTACACTGGATCTAAATACATGTTGAAGGCTTAGAGGAAGATAATAGTTTTTCTAACTCTGAAAGTTGAACTGGATCAACGCAGTCTAAACCTGGTTCAGATTCTACATTTTCCTCCAGAGGTGTCAAGTAATGAAGTACAAATACTTTGTTGCACCATTATTCATTTTTCTTCCTACTTCTGACTTCTACTCATTACATTTTCACACAAGTATCTGTACTTTCTATTCCTTACATTTTTAAAGCAAACGTTACTCGTTACTCTTGGCTTCGGTTTAATGTTTATAAATATTTATCTACGTCATGTGCTCCATCCAATGCAGATCATTGGCTCCATCCACATCTAGTGAAAACTAGTCATTGGATGAGTCGTATAACGCAAAAACTCATTGGTTAGCTAAAGGAAATAATCAGAAGCAAGCAGGTGTTCTTCAAACTGCTAACGTGAATTGTCTATGCCATGCTACAATGTGGGATTTAGAAAAAGATGTTGAAATGTCTGAAAGGTCGGACACAGGCGAGAGCGTATCGGGAGACGGAGACCAACAAGACCTCCCTCATCCTTGGCCCTATCTCAAAGAATATTTCAAAATGTTCGAAAAATTGAGCTTTTAATTCCTATAGTGGCTTCTGGCTGTTTTATTTAAAGTTTACGTTATACATTTAGGAAAACTACATATCTGTGTTCAAAGGCAGCGGGTGAGAAAAACTTGGCTTTTTTTTAACTAGGAAAATCCCAAACCAGACGCCATAGACTGAAGTTCAGGGCGCTGTGTTTTAACCATCAGGGTCGGCCACCATGCTCCACGCATTAATACCTATCATACACATTTTGACATTGATTAGAACCAACGACTGAAAATCTCAGTTGAACCTCCAATTACCTCCATGCTGCCACTGTGTCTACTATTAATGTGGCTCAAAAGGTTGAATCTTATCAACACTGGTGAATCCCAAAGTCACAGCAGTACTGAGAATTTGTACAATATGCAATGGATTAATCAATTTAGTAGGCTATACCTCTATGGAGTAAATATTGTTCCATTATTGTTTCAAGTGATAAACAATATTTTGGAAATGGTAATAAAAAAATCGATTTTGAAAATGCTAATTGGAAAAATTACCTTTGTCAAAATGTTTTGATGTTTTGTTACTGTTTTCGTAGCTTTTGGTTTTTTGTATAATTTTCTTGCAAATGTATTTTCTATGTTAGCAAAAGCATTTAAATTGGTCAAGAGCGAGTGTTTGGATTGGGCTTATAATGAAGAGAATGGGACCTGTAAAAACCAAATAGTTAAAAATGCAATTTGTAAAACTCAGTCTGCAAAAAATTTATTTGAAAACACAATTCTTAAAAAATGTTTTTGAGTACATTTGAAATAAATCAAAACAACAAAATTTAATAAATAAATGAGAAAAAACCCTCTTAATTTGAAATAACAACACCTCATAAAACAGTACAGTCATTTTTTGACTAAACTTCCCTCCATAAGGTACAGGAGACCTACTAACAATAAATAATTTATCTGTATATTATTCTCCATCTTATGCTCCAGACTTATCAGTGGCTGGAATTTTTTTAGTATTTAAAACTGAATTAAATTAATTGAATCTTTAACTCTATAAAAATACATCTGTTTCTAGATTAAACATTCCTAGATTTTAGAGTTCTTTAGTTTTAAATCATACTTAAAATAGTTGTTGCTGTAAAGGCAGGAAAAATCCTGCTCTGCTGCATGTAATCCTGATTTCCATCTGTAATAGTTGTTTCCTGTTAACATTGCAGAAACTTAATAAATCATAACAGATTATTAGTTTTTGATGCTGTCGTGGGAAAAAAGTATTCAACTATTCATCCTAGTTAAATAAACGGAGATGGATGGATTTCACTCAGTCGGCACATTTATTCAGATCTTTGCAAAGAGAGAACAGCTCATCATACAGCCCTCATGGCATAGCATTCTGCTCTGTTCTGATCTGGGCAGGGTTCGTCCCCCCCTACTTACAACGATGGAAAGCAGTCAGAGTCATAACAAATTACACACACTTTGCTTAACAGTAACATGTTATGAATAAACCTTGAGAAAGAATCTGGATTGTTATGGGAAGAATCTATGTCTGGTCTACAAACAACATTCTGCAGGGAATGGTGTGGCCTTGAGAGAGAAACAGACTGAGTGAAAACTTTTATAGTGAGTAAATATGAATATTAATATATAATAGAAGAAAGATAAAAATTTTCCCACAACAGTCCACCCTTTCGATTATAAAAGGATATTATCCTTGTGTAATCGATATATTTAAAAAAAAGGAAAATTTATGAATATAATAAAACTAAGAAACTAAAATTGTGAGTATATGTAAAGAAAGCTAAAAACTAAAACAATTAAAAAAAATAATAAGAAGAAAAATAATAATTAAAAAATAATGAATCAAAAATCCACAACTGCATTAAGTCGGTGGACAATGTTAAATGATTATAATAGATGGAAAAATTATGGAAAAGATAATGATAGCTAAAATATGTTGCCAATAAAAAGAGCCCTGGAATCACATCTTAGTTGGCAAAAATATTTACTGTTTTTTCCCATTATGATACTTTTATGGTAAAATATCTATTTGCTGAAAATGTAAAATTTAGTTCTTATCATTATCAGTTACCCTTTTTGTTTCCCTGGAAAGAGAAAAGTTCAAATCAGTCAAAACAATAGACCCCTTCATGTCTACAAACTGTAAGTCAAATTATTAATCTGAGCTTCATTAAAAGTAAAAAGGATCAATCTCTATGCAAAATGTTAAAATCATAACACAAAGATGTTTCACGCAGATGACGAGTTCAGCTCTTCAGAATCAGGGTCAGTCAAAGCACACATTGAAAAGTTGGAGGATTTAAATCAGCGCTCCTCTTTCCCAATGGTAGCTGAGATGACCCGATCATCAGAGTTCATTCTCTGATCCAGAAATCTCTGCCAATACTGACCATCAGCCATCAGGTGCTCATCTAACACTTGGACTTTCTTTTTATTATCAAGAAAAGTATTATCAAACGCTTAGATACTAAAAATGTTAATCTTTGATTAAAATACAACACATCACAACACATTTCCCTTCTCATTCATGTTGTATGATTAAAAAATCAAAAAGCCAAAACTGATGTCAGACATCTTCAGGTGGGCGTCTTCATCTTTCTGTTGATGTTGGTCCCTCATACAGGCGACATTTTGTACGTGGTTCAATGGGTGGTCTGCAGAGCAGCTGGTCCTCAACACATCAGGTGGACTACTGATGTGTTAATTAACCAATCAGAGGGGATTATTCTGCCCCTTTATTCTGATTTGTTTTGTTGAAGCTTTTCCTGGTTCCTTCCAGATGAGCTCAGATGAGCTCTAATCACTTTCTTTTGATGACTTTGAGCCACACCTCCTGGTGCTGAAGGATGGAAGGATGGCTGAGAAGGTTCCCCATCAGGGTCTCCAGGCACCTTGGTCCCTCTGTAAAGCCTTCTCTGACTAAGGGGAAAAAAGGTCTTGTAGGTCATTTTAATGTGTCACCTGTCAGTCCCAGTCTGGCCAGAGGTCAGTGGTCTGACCCGTCATGAGCTCATGGGGAGGAAAACTAGGAGTCAAAGTTACCAACATGCTGAATTAAAGGAGCTGAGGGAAGGACAGATCAGATGTTATCTTACCCTTTCACAAACAATAGTAGATCAAATAAGTTCATGTAGCTTAAAGAACTCTAGATTAAAATTTGAACTTTAAACTTTGTCACAAATCATTGAATTATTCCATAATTTCAAACTTACCCAGTAAATGTACTTCCTTAGTATTCGTACCACTTATCCCTTCTGCACCTGCAGAAATCCAAACAAGCTTCTCCTCAGCAGAGGACTGTGTGTGTCAGTGGGCTGCAGCGCTGTAAACAAGGGGAGACGCTGCAGCACAGCCTTCTGTTGCTTCCACCAGACATGATGTGTGTGGAAGAAGAAAATAGGCTTTCCATCCGATTTAAAGAACGATGTTTCCAAGGCGAAGCAAAATCAAAGAACCAGAAACAAGAGTTTCATGAGGTGAAGAAACACCAAACCAGGGGTCCAAGAAGCTGAACCATCAACAAACATCAACAAAGCCGGTTTTTCCCAAACGCACATCAGACAGTCAGGCTGAGGTGTTCAAACTTCATCCAGCAGTCTAGCAGTCGTTTCTGTCCTCTGCTGCTAAGAATTACCTTAATAGATCGTTTTCCTTTATAAGGCCATTTTGTTCCCCTATTTATTTACTTTACTGGTTTAGTCATAATTTAGTATTTCATTTAGGTTGTTTATTTATTCTGCTCTCAATTATCAACCCAAATTCCACATGGACTGTTCCAGATGGAAAAATAAACAGCATCTATATGGAACTTTATTAGTTTAGCTTTGCTGTTTTTCTCTTGTTTTACCTTCCTTCCACCCTTTTCTTCATCAGAACAAATAACAAATGTTCTGTTGAAGAAAAACCATAAAGTTTCTGTCAATTTAACCTCCAGATATATCTGAGCTATGGATTCATTGAGAATAGGTCATTTTAAAGTCTCCACCATTCATCTTAATGTAGGAATTAAATCCTGTTATTTATATCCTCTATCATTGTAATCATTATCAATGTTATCTTTATTATTATTATTAATAAATAATGTTATAATGTCATTATTTCCAATTGAGTCATTCGAACACCGTATAATTATTAACCAATACTTATGTTAAATAAATTTGAATATTTATTCCAGATCAGCTTAAGATAGATTTACTTCTTAAAGAATTGTAAATAATTTAAAAGCAAATTCAACCAGCCTAATTTATTTTTATACAAGTTATTTGTGCTAGACACATATAGATTTATTTATCCTTAAAGTTTAATCTAAATCTTAAAGAATTAAGGTTAATAAATTAATCTTTAGCATTTAGCATTTAAATAATGACACAGGTCCTTGATTATTTGAAGAAATGCCCAATTATTGTTAAACAAGCAAATCTGTTCATTTGATTTAATTTTTTTTTTTAAATCTGTCTCATTAAACTTTATTTGCTGTGATATTTGAACCTTATATCAATCCCCTTTATTACCAATTTAAACAGCTGTGCATTATCTTTAACACATTTAACTCCTGCTTTGTTTTGAAAACAGGTTAGGGGGAAGAATGAGCCACAGAAACTAGAAACTGTCCTTATTTTACAGTTTAACCTTAATTATTCTACTACTATCATTTCACAAAAGGGACAACATACAATAGGTAGAGTCGATCCACAGACACTACAGACAACATATAAGACAAACAGATACGACAAACAAAACACAAACAAATGGCCATAACATAAATGATTAAACGTAATTATTACATGCAAACCTTCATGTGTGTCAGGCCCTTTTCTCTCATTGGGGGGGAGCCTTAGCCCGCCCATCTTTACCGAACCTCCTGTAACTGGGTCAACGGTAAAATGGACGCTTTCAGCCTATTTATACGCAGGTACTTTAACTCTAGTCAAATAAACAGCGACTCAGTTACTATTCTGCTGTAAGCCAACCATTTATAACTTTATGTCAGGTGCTATTTCAGTCCTAATTCTGAAAGTTAGGATGTTTTTTTTGTTTTTATCATCCTTGATTTAAATCCATTAAGCAGGTTTTAGGTTTTATTTATTTTTAAACATACTTGTTTTAAATGAGCCAGAAATTGTTATTAATATTTCACTCTCTCAGGAAAATATGCCATTTTGATTCAAATCTTTCAGGAATTAATTATTTATTTTTGCAAATCTATAATTTTAGTTAATAAACTCATAGCTTTTATATATTTTTGTTGCATTTTCCCAAACTTCATCCCATATATTTGATTAACTGTAAGGTTTATATATTTTAAACACTTAAGGGATGAAAATTGCTGATTTCATTATTTAAATGTTTTAAATGATATACATGTGTATTCATATTTTTGGAAGAAAGGAAAATCAATTTCTCTTAGTTTTTCAATTAGAGAAATCTAATTCAGATTAAACTGACACATAACTTTAGATTTTATCCTATTGGATTATATTATTCATTCTTTTTCCTCTATAAGTTGCTGTTTTGTTGCATTTTCATAAGTCAGAGCAACAATCACCTTTTCTCTGTCTTAGTCAGAACCTCAGACATTCATGGCACAGGGATAAAGCAACATACCACAAGATCATGAAGAGATGAAGCTAATCTCTCCGAGTGGCTGCTGTGGAAATAGAGAATTTGGTTTGTGACTAAAACCTGTGCACATTTTACTGTGTCAGCCCATGTTTGGACCCTTTTCTCTCTTTGGATTTGCCTAAGTTTTCCTCTCCAGGTCCGTCCATAACATTATGGAACATGGTGACAGCAGGAAATGAACAAAACGAGACCCGTCCTGTTTTTAAACAACCACAGGCCTGATAAAAAACGGTTTGTTTTCCAGTCCTGAAGCCGACATAGGAAAAGACAGTTGCTGCTGAGTTTTTCTCTTTTAAAAGATAATTTTTGGTTTAGATACTTAAGGTTGGTTCTAATTTGATCAAAAATTACTGTAAAACAATCATGGTTTAGTGAAAGCCAACCAAGCCGTTCATTATCACCCTCATTAGACATTTTCCCATGTCAAGAAAGTCATGTCAGTCAGCAAGCATTTTCTTCACTGCAAGATGCAGAAAGGAATCTAATAAGAGAAAGTTATCAAGCTTTTCTTGAATAGTTGAAAGTCTATGGAAATGGAAAATAAAAGAAAAGAAAAGAAAAGAAAATATATAATCGATCACTTTACCCTTTACTGATTTCTGCCAACAGGCGGTTTCAGTCCTGGAGCTCCACCACCCCAGTTAAAAAGGTCAGCCACTTCTCAAACAAAAAAAATAATTCAATAATTAAAAAAATAATTTAGCACCGGAGAGAAGGAAAGCCTCATGTTGCTGCACCTCCTCCTTGTTTCCCCACAAAAAAAAATCCCCAGTGTCTCTGTCCTCATGGTTTTTGCACACACACACTGTGGAGCAGGTTGCAGCTCAGGTGAGCTATTAGGGTCAGGGGTTCAGAGCAGATGAAAATCCTTTTGTCTTGTTTTCCCCATATTTTAACCCATCATTTCCATCCGGTTGCTGTGTCGGTGTGTGTGCGTTGGGGGGTGGGGGGAGATTGATGCTTGAAGCAGGCTGCCTTTCTCCGGCGGGCCGATAGGAGGGGGGGCAACTCCTCCAGGTCGGAATTCCACAAGGAGCGGCTCCGTTCAGGGAGTCCATGTTTGAAGGGCAGGGAGTAAAAAAAACAAAGATTAGTTTAAGTTTCAATATTTCAAATGAATAATAATAATAAAAAAAATAAAATAAAGTTGTTCATCTTTACCATAAAAAAGAAGAAACCTTTTCAGGAAAGTAATGTTGCCCCACTTCACCCTTCAGTCACTTTAACTCATGTTTCCCTCTCGTTACAAACTTTTCTCATCTAATTTTCTCAAATTTTGTTTTTATCATCAACCTTACTTTTCTCTATTTAATTTTGTTTGCTTTCTTTATTTGATTTTTGGTTAATTCCTCCATTTTACAAGTTTTTTCAGTTTTAAACTTTTAATTTGACCTTATTTTATGCCGTACTTACTTTTTTTTCTGTAATAATTTAATAGTTTTTTATTTTTAGCTATGAGTTATTAACTTCCTGTAAAAATTGAGAGAGTTTTGTTTCTTTAAAAGCACCATTGAAATTAAAATTCATTATTATAACTTAGTATAGTGTAATTTAATATATAATACAGTGTAAATATGTTTAGTATCAGGTTTAAACACTGCCTTTTTTGACTTCTTATTTTAACCCATTTCTTTTTGAAGCTGAGAGTTTCTTTGAACTCTCCTTTTAACCATCCATCATTTTAAAGTTTTCTTCTCTTTTTTCTATTTCCATTTTTTTTGTCTTTTTTTTTTTCCAAAATCTGTAAATTTCTTACCTTACCTTCTTTTAGCCTCTAACTTCTCATGATATTCGTTTATCTTATCTTCAACATTTTTTCTATTGCAAAATTAAATCAAAAATTTCTTCTGGAGGAGTTGACAATTCTCTGGAACCTTGCCTTTTGTTCTACCATAGAACTGCAAAACCTTTCCCATTATCTACAGGTAATTTACCGGTTTCCAATATGCACACCATTCCTCTGGTGCCGACCTGGATAACTGGGGGGATCCCACTCTAGATTACCGACGTCTCAGTAAAATTAAATGCCTTCTGGTGGCACCTACAACCTTCCTCTCACCCTTAGAGAGAGCCTCACGTTCCTATGCGAGGTCTTTTGGTTCACAGGTGGAAAAAAACCTGAATTGCCTTTCGTGTCCCCAAAAGAAAAATTATCTGTTTTTTTTGTATGTATATTCTTTAGTATTATACTAATTTTAGTGCATTAAAATTATTAACCTATTAATCTTTAATTTAGTTAATTTTTTGCTAGATTATAATTTTAATGGAGAAGAAGAGGACTTTGTTTGAGCTAATTTTCCAGTATTTGATTTCTAATTATCTTTAAAGCTGTTAACAACCTGTTGTTTTGTAGTTTAGTTTTTGAAATTTAATTTAAACTGTGCCGACAAAAGATCAATCTTACCGTCTCAAAAAAATGGTTCGTTTTGATCCTCCTGCTGACCTCCAGGGACCTCGATGCCAGAAGTCCGCACTCCCTTAACCTGCTAACGGGGTATTGAGGCTGGAAGACTGCTTCCTCCAGGTGGTGCCAAACCCTTCTGACGATCGCTGTCCTCGGAAAAATCAGTCGTAGGAGAATCCTGCATTGACAACGCCAAATTGTCGTGGGAATAAAGTATTCAACTATTCATCCTAGTTAAATAAACGGAGATGGATGGATTTCACTCAGTCGGCACATTTATTCAGATCTTTGCAAAGAGAGAACAGTCAGCATGAAGCCCTCATGGCATAGCATTCTGCTCTGTTCTGATCTGGGCAGGGTTCGTCCCCCCCTACTTACAACAATGGAAAGCAGTCAGAGTCATAACAAATTACACACACTTTGGTTAACAGTAACATGTTATGAATAAACCTTGAGAAAGAATCTGGATTGTTATGGGAAGAATCTATGTCTGGTCTACAAACAACATTCTGCAGGGAATGGTGTGGCCTTGAGAGAGAAACAGACTGAGTGAAAAATTTTATAGTGAGTAAATATGAATATTAATATATAATAGAAGAAAGATAAAAATGTTCCCACAACAGATGCTCAGTTGGGGAGATCAGTGGTAAATAATTCTGATAAACTATTGATTTAATCTGTGAAGTCAAAATAAATCGTTGCTTTTACTCTGTGACAAATGCTACTGATTTTAGCTCTTCTTCTGAGAGGTTCCAGTTAGTTCATTGAAAGATTTTTGTCTTAAGATGCTACTCCTCAGTAGGAAACCGGCGTGTTGGAAAGCAGCAGTTGTCCATTGGTAATAACTGTGACCGACTGGGCACGGTGGAGCACGAGTTCCTACATGCTCTGGGTTTCTGGCATGAGCAATCCCGAGCAGACCGCGACGACTACGTCGATATCATCTGGGATCAAATTGAATCCGGTAACATCCTAAATCAGTCCAAAAAGTTAAAACCAAACCACTGGATTTTGTTTTCCAAGTTTGAAGACGTTTCGCTTTCCATTGGAAAACAAAGTCCAGTGGTTTGTTCTTTAACTTAAATTTTTTGGAATGACTATGACCTGGATGACTGAGAATCTCCACCAGCATCCTGATTCAGCGTGTTTTGTTTCTCCAAGTGGATTTTTCACACTGGAAACTTTCACAGAAACGAGGCGTGTTCAGGCGTACAGGCATTAGGCCAGAATTAGCCTTTAACATAAAAACCAAGGTCTGAGTGTAAATTCTCATTCGTCAGAGTTTAGGCTCTATTTATATACTAGATCTGAGGTCACGGATAAGGTCCGGACCCAACCTGATTTAAAACATTTACAAATTACGGCATGTGTTTCGACGACAATGTCTAACTTCACTTGCGCTGCTTCTCCTGTTAATACGGTAAAGCCATCCAGAGCGTCTGACACCAGCCTGCACGTGATCCAAATGAGCCAATGAGCTGTCAGTCTGGGTTGCTGCTGATACTAGTTTTAGACACGGCAGGCAAACCTGTGGCAAGCCGGGCAATGGGAAAGAAGGAGAAGACAACGAGAAAAAGAGAGCAGAGAAAGTGTGGACTGCTGGAAGAACTGCGGTGAACTGGTGAAAGAAAAGAGAAATGGCGTGCTCAAAGATGACCCTGCACATTTAGAGGATGTTTGGCTCAACCTGCTGCTGTGAAGCAGGATTCTCCACCATGAACAGAATCAAAAATAAATCTGGATCCAGGCTCAAAATGAGTGACCTGACTCCGACCAGATGGATTTGCTCCGCAGCATATGACGTAACAGAGCGACGACGAAGAGGAGCCAATTGATAGATCAAACTCTTGCCGAAACCAGTCGGGAGAAGAGCAAAAACATCTTTTCCTCTGAGAAAAGCCTCCAGAGCAGTGTTTTGCTCTTCTTTCAGTGAAGAAATACTCTGTAATTCCGATAAAACTTGCTCGATAGCCACGCTAACGCTAGTTTCATCGGCTGAAGCCGCCATGTTCTTTAGACTGAACTGTCGCACTTCTCGTTGCGTCACACCTCAACCCGCCTCAAAGCCAACGCTGATTGGACGTTCGTTTGGTGAACGGCTCCAAATTTTCTTCAACGGAGAGTAGCCAGACTGATCTGCGAGTGAAACCTTGAAAGCTCGCGAGATCAGGATGGTCTCACGAGGCTAATGGGATGGGTGTTAGCAGCAGGAACTGGCAGACTAGTCAGGATGGAAGGGAAGGAGGATTGCAGTCTGTTTGAACATTAAAGACATTTCATCAACCTGTAGCAGCTTCAGATGTTCTGGAAGGAGAGATGGAACTAAAGAGCTGAGCCTGTAGACCTTTTGGATTCTCTGGATCATCCAAATGTCTAGAAACGCTTTTTATGTTTTCCATTTCTCACAATGAAGAACTTCATGAGATTCTAGGGAGAAGATTCAGGCTGGAAACTTTTCAAAACTTCGGGGATGAAATAAAGAAGCACAAAGAGGTGAAAGTTCAGAGTTTTATTAGGATTTTCTTAAACAGCATGAGTGTCACAGATGGAGAATAACTCAGCTTCACATGAATCAGCCATTGTGCTTCACGTTTGGTTCAAAAACTTAAAGGATCGAACTCCGCCACATGTGGGATCCTTCAGAGGAGCTTCAGGAAAAACAGAAATAAAACCAGTTTCCACTTAAGAACCAAAACATCCCCACTTTTCTTCTTCAAAACCATCCTGACAGGAAGACTTCCATCCCAAAAGGCCACAATTGTTCTACAGATTGTCTCATGATTTTCTCAGACAACTCAAGTTGCTGACAGTTACAATAATGTGCAATGCTTTGGTTTGATCCAATTGGATTTGGATTGACTGTGTTGATTCTAAGAGCTGAGCTACTTTTTCCTCCAACATATTTAGAAGAAACGAGGTCAGAGGGTTGGATTCAAAACAAACTGGTTAAGGCAGGAAATGGGAAATGGTATCCGTACAAATCATGACCCTAAGGTGGCTCCAGAAGCAGACGTTCATTAAGAACCGACCCCAAATCCTCTGAACGTTCCAGCTCACGGGAGAACGTCGCTGTGGTGTCCGTCTGCCCTTCTTCACCTGCAGCTGAATCAACAAGCAGCCTCTGAGCTTTTCTTCCCCATTTTTAAAAAGCAAATCAATCAATCAAAAGAGACAAAAGATGAAAACAATCCAAGAGACATTTAATGTGTCTGAGATTCATATCCTGTTCCAGTTATTGACTGGATGTGGAGGTCAGAAATAGAAGCTTTGCAGCCTTCTTCACCTCTGCAAAAACATCTTTTCCTCTGAGAAAAGCCTCCAGAGCAGTGTTTTGCTCTTCTTTCAGTGAAGAAATACTCTGTAATTCCGATAAAACTTGCTTGATAGCCACGCTAACGCTAGTTTCATCGGCTGAAGCCGCCATGTTCTTTAGACTGAACCGTCGCGCTTCTCGTTGCGTCATACCTCAACCCGCCTCAAAGCCAACGCTGATTGGACGTTCGTTTGGTGAACGGCTCCAAATTTTCTTTAACGGAGAGTCTCCAGACTAATCTGCGAGTGAAACCTTGAAAGCTCGCGAGATCAGGATGGTCTCACGTGGCTACAAAATGAGCACCTTGATATGTGCTTGAGAATGGCTTAGTCTCCATTAAAACCCAGGTTTAAAGCCTTGCAGGGCAGCCTAAAGCCCGCTGCGAACATTGAGCCAGAAAAAAGAAAAAAACATATATGTGAATCAGGAAATTGTCCATATAGCAAATTAAACGATTGTTGTTCTCTACTTCAAAAAACACTTTATATTTTGAAATGGAAAAATTTTCTATTTTTTATATTTAAAAAGTCATTGTATAACATGGATGCATAAAAAACAAATTTTATTTCAGTGTTAAATTCTGTTTAAAGTAACAGATTATAATTAAAATGTCTCCAGACCTTTACTGGTTGATTATTTTTAATTGGTTATCCCTGTACTAGATACTTAAACTACTGATATTTGACTGTCCTCCAGGTAAGGAACACAATTTTAACACGTATGACGACAGTGTGTCCAGCGGTTTGGGGGTTCCATATGACTACGGCTCCGTGATGCACTACAGCAAGACATCCTTTAACATCGACTCTGAGCCCACCATCTTCACCAAGATCCCACAGTTCATGGATGTGATTGGTCAGAGGATGGGATTCAGCGCCAGTGACCTAACCAAGCTCCGCCTCCTCTATAACTGCAGTAAGTCTGGACTCATCTGTGGGGCACAGCTGCAGCTAATAATTGTATTAAATGGAAAAAGGTCAGGTTTCTGTTTTTATATTTATTTTTTCATGCAACCTGTTCCTGACATACAGCGATAATCTCTCACGCTTTAATGTATCAGCTGTCAGGAAGCTGTGAATATTTTAGCTGCAACACTACCATGCATAAACCAGAGATGACAATAGCTACTCAATCCCACTTCATTTACGAGATTAGCGTCTTTCATACTCAGTTAAGCAGGTCTCTGCAGCGCCCTCCACTCCCCCCACCCCACCCTCTATTGTGTTCAGTTTCACTCTTTGTCCTTTGGACACCAATGTATCTTTGATTTTAGTTTTGTTGTTGAGGAAGATCAAAATCAAGGAGGTTTCCGTCTTCTTTGTGTCGAGGTTACGGCCTCCAGATCAAAGGTTCCCCTCATTCAGTCACTTACATAACATGTTTTCTGTTATTGATTGATGTTAAACTGTTGTTCAATCGGAATGACTGTCATGGAAAAATAACCTTGGGTTGTTTGTTTGCTTGTTTACCCATCTTCATCTATATTTACACAAAATAGCTTTTTAGGTACATTAATAGGTGCATAATTTTCTCTTCAAAATGGAGGCTGTAAACAAAAATTTACACATTCAGACATACATAGGAGCTAAAATATTTTTTTTTCATGCATTTTACTTCTGGTGAAAGGTTTTATAGTCAGTAATGACAAGGACGCATCATGCTATGGGACTAACTGAATAATAAGTTTATCTGTAAACTGCCTTAAGAAGGCATTTGTTATGAATTGCTTCTATATAAATATATGATATTGGATTATCATCATGATGCAGACGGCGGCTCACACTGAGCCTTTTTCTGCTGGAGGTTTCATCCTGTTGAAAGGGAGTTTTTCCTCTCCACTGTCGCTACAAGCATGCTTAGTGTGAGGGATTGCCTTTGAGTCCATGAGTCGATGCAATCAACTTGTTTCCCTTACATAGAAAACTTTGAATCAATCTGACTGGATGATCTAGTGAACTGTAAAATGCCTTGAGATGACATGATGTGAATTGGCGCTATAGAAATAACCTGAATTGAATTGAATTAAATAAAATAATCCACTGCGAATGGATGGAATAAGGATGGTGGTAAAAGTTCTTTAAAATCCTGGATGGCGATGACCTCAGATTATTGAAAATATGCAGAGAAGTTACATCTCAGATAAATCAACCAATAGAATGAATTAAGATAATAAAGGGAAGAAAATTACTTTCCAGGAATACAGTAGAAACCTACAAAGAGATTAAGGTTTCTATGAAACCATGAGAGATAACTCCATAGATTAATCTGCAGTGCATTGATGTAGCTGCTGTTTCTTCTCCGTAGCTAAATCCTCCACCTTTGTGGACAGTTGTGACTTCGAGGAGGAGAACATTTGTGGGATGATTCAGGGTTCCAGCAAAGCCACGTGGGAACGGCGCAGCTCTGCAATCGGAGGCCCTCAGAACGACTTCACCAACATGGGACAATGCAAAGGTGATCCTCATCTCATCATCATAGGTGTGTTGGTTAAGAAATTAGTGGAAGCTATTCTGTGCGTCTCATACTATTTGTTCATGTTTGCTCTTTGCATCGAACCTCTGAAACAAAAACACATAAATAACGGGCGGGGTTATTTATGAGAACAAAGTGCAGACAGGTGTAAGATTGTCCTGCTGCAGACTTTCCAAGATAAACATTAAAAAACAGAAGTGGAACAGCAGTGGAGCAAGAATAACACCACCCTCAGTCCTTTGTAACCAATCAGACTCAAGCATCAGGGAACGTGTTTGCCGTATAAATATGGAGCTACATTAGGGTAACAAAAACATTTGTCAAAATGTTTTATTTTATTTTGAAAGCAGAGAAACAAAAGATTTTAAACAAACATACGGAGCCCCTAAAGGGACATGGAGGGGAAAAAAGAGAACTGTTGCGAGATCCCGCAATAGTTTTGCGAGATCTCGCAAAAGTTTATTTTTTCCCTCCATGTCTTTTTAGGGGCTCTGTAGCATTGCATACTGACCTTGTCTCTCTTCATTCATATAATGTCGTGTTTTGGGACCTCTCTAGAAATTAAGAACCTCTCCAAATCATCCTCCATCGTTATAGCTCACACATGGGCGTATTATCCTTCCCATAGCAGTACACTTTGCACCTCCACTGTTGTGTGTCTGTTTTGCTTCCGGTTAGCTGACATGGCAAAACGTTTTGCTCGCAAAAGTATTGCGGGATCTCGCAAAAGCTTATTTTTGCGAGATCTCACAAAAGTATTGTGGGATCTCGCAAATAGGGTGGCCAGATGTCCGGCTTTAGGGCGGACAGTCCGGATTTTCATTGCACTGTCCGGCGTCCGGCGCCGCATCCAGCCGGACGTGTATTTGCCCTCCTTTACACCCAGATTCCACATACTCTGTCAGTGCTCCGCTCCGCTCAAGTACGTCGTGCGAAGTACTTGTCTGTCATGTAAATCAATGAGAGCTGTTCCACATCCTCCGCTACTCCTCCGCACGTCTCTGTCCACGTACGTCTTCTCCGTCTTTCACCGTCAAAATACGGAACTGAGCTCTTTTTGTCTCCGCTCCCGTCAGTCCAGATCAAGACCCGCAATTGCAATCGCACCAAACAGGATAAAGAATGTAGTGAAGACCCGGTTTGTCAAATTAAATTATAGTAAAAACAGGTCGGTTACTAGAAATTAGAGCATAGTTCGTATATATTCCCAAAATTAAGAGCAATTAATTAAATAACTGGATGCAGACTATTGGTGCTTCAACAGACCAAAAAATTCTTATTGCAGGAATGGATGAAGAGATGATGAGTTTGGAAGCGGAGAACAAACATAGTTCATACAAACTATGGATGATCCTGTTTATTCCTGTTACAAAAATCCACAGCAGAAAGAGAAAATATTTGGGCAGAAACTGAACATCTGCTGGATGATGATGGGGATTTTTTTTATATGTCATATTAAATTAAACGTTCACAGGGTTTATACCGGAATGAGGAACTCTAATTTAATGCTCTTTTAATGCTATTAGAAATAATTTTAATTTCATCAACAAGTATCATGTACACAAGTTATTAGTATACATGAAATAAGGAGCTGTAAGCACAGTTCCATGACTCAAGTTTGTGTGTATATATATATATATATACTATATATATATAGATAGATATATATAGATAGATAGATAACATGGTGAAATCATCTTTACTCTCGACAGGCTGCAGCCATGTCACGAATTCCTCTTTTCCAGCCACTTTTTGACATTTGTATTGTCCTATTCTCTAGCTCTCTCTCCGCCTCAAGCTTCTTTTCCAAACAACTGCTTTATGATCAATTGCAGCAGTTCTGCTCAAATTAATCGTGTCAAAAAATAGTCACTTTTTAAACACCACAATGTATTAAATAAATACAAATGCTGGGAACCAATTCTTTTTTTACATCTCTTTAATATTTTGTTCTATTCAACTACACAAGCATCATCTTTAAACTACTAAGAATTTTACTATAAATGTGACTTTACCCGATTCTTATGTACACCTTAGTAATTGATATGCCGCACAATGTCCTCCTTTTTGGTGCTATAGAAATGGCCACCCTACTCGCAAAAGCTTATTTTTTGCGAGATCTCGCAAAAGTATTGTGGGATCTCGCAAAAGCTTATTTTTTTCCTCCATGTCCCTTTAGGGGCTCCGTACAAACAAAACAATCGAAACTGAAAAGAACAATTTTTGGAACTGAAAAAGGGATGTCGAACTGAAAATAAAAAAAAAAAAGAAAACAGGGAAAAAACTAATTAAAAAAAAGAACCTGATAAGGAAATAATTTGAAACCCCACTTTTGATAAAGTACCAAATGAGAGCAGAGTTTTCACATCTTTATCTTTCTACTGTAGTTTTCAGAAAAAAATAAGTGAGTAAAACGTGGTGATCTGTTATCTGTTACACCAGCTGCAGTTTAAATGAATCCAAGCATCAGTTAATCTCTGCTAACCTGCTCTAGATAATCAAAGATAGAATGAGGCCAAAGCATGAAAAGAGAACCTTCAAAGCATTTCAATTTGAGGAAATCATGCAAATGTCAAATTGTTTAGTTTTTAAATATTTCTTAAAAACAAAAAGCAAAGGAAGCCCTAAGAGAATCTCTCTGGCTCTTCCTGCACATGGAAAGGCTACTTCATGCATCTCAGCACAGAATCCATTGGACCGGGTCAGAGCGCTTCCCTGGAGAGTCGCTGGTTTCACCCTAAAGCTGGAGCTCAGTGTCTGCAGTTCTTCCTCCACAACACAGGAGCAGCTGATGATGTTCTGAATATCTGGGTCAAAGAGTTCGACTCGGCCAACCCCAGCGGTAAACTCAAGCTATTCAAGAGCATCTCAGGTGAGAAATAATCCCTTTTTAATCTGACAGTAGGGTTTAAAAATGTGGGCCTCAAGGAACTGAGTTCTACATTGTTTTTTCTTTCTTTTTCATCTGGTGCTTTTATAAAGAAGAATGACTAATGTAGAAAAAAAAATCTTGAATGATTTTAATCTTTTCTTCCTAGGAGGTGACATGAGCTCCTGGGAGCTGATCAACGTCGACCTGAACGTGACCCGAAAGTCATCCGCTTAATGTCCTCAGCACGTCTGGCACATCCGTAACATGACCCACCTGCTGGCCACCACACCACCGGGGAGCAAGCTGTTCAGCCCCCCCTTCCTGTCGCCATCCGGTTACTCCTTCCAGGTAACGGTCGGATTAAATCAACTTCCAAACCCGAGTCAGACCAGAACTTTACATCTCTCTGTGTAAAGCCGGCATACACTGTGCGATATTTTTAATCATTGCACGCAGCTACAGCTCAAACTGTATGATGAAACTGCAGGATTTAAAAGTTCACAGCTCATGATACAAGTTCTGCCACTGACGCTCAGATGCGATCTACCTGCTCACACTGTACGTCTAAAAACCACCTGTCAGACTCGGTGCCGAGAGATGGCGCTGGTCGGACTCGTCAATCTGGAAGAAGAAAAACTACCTTGGTTGCACATGCGCAGTGCTTAAAGTTCTGGTAAATCGGCTCGTAGCTTTGCTTTAAAGGTATACTATGCAACCGGTGTTGATTTTCCAGCGAGGCTCCCCCCAGAGGGCGAAAGTAAAAGTGCACTGTCGTAAATATGCACAGCTGTTCTCCTGGTTTCTCCGTCAAGCCAGGCGCAGTTGTTTTGAGCTTAGCAGACAGGCGAACGCAACGAATGACTAACACAGTGAAAGTATGAACATGCACACAGAGAGAGAGAAACCATGCCAATGTTACTTACAATCGCATCAGCAGAAACGCGAGGTCCGCGTCAGCCTTGCAGCCTTCTTTTTATTTTAGCTCTCGCCATTCGGAAAAAGCTTGCCCGATGTTCACCCGTGTACGACTCCTCTCTCTGTCCGGAGCCCTTTTCCTCTTTCTTGCCTGCTCCGACATGGGCTTTCGCTGTTTTCACGCTGGTTCCGCCATGATAACTGCACAAAGATCGCCACTGTGCTAGCAACGAGCATGCTTTTAACTGGGGGCGTGTAGCAGTTCTCGCCGTAAAGCAAGACCGACTCTTGCGAGACTTCTGAGCCTGTGGGTGCGGGCCGAGGGCTCCTGCAATTGCAAGTGCGGTATTTCCCCCACAGACCACCAGGGCGGCCGAGAAAACCTTTGTTCGACCTGAAATTACTCATTTAATCATCCAAAACGTTATGGAACACATTAACTGAAAAATGTTGCATAGTGTGCCTTTAACAGCAGGATTTGTCCACAAACACCTCATGACGGCCGACTGAATTTCAAACATGTTTGATTTTCCCCCGACCTTACGGTTCCTGTTTGGGAGGTGGTCGCGAGAGGCTGATTACCCCCGTATACTACAAGATGAGGCTGAAACTTGACACGATCGAAAAAATCAGCGGACAACTGGAAAATCGGCCCGAAAAAGTGCAAAATAAAATTGTACAGTTTATTCCCAGCTTAAAGACCGGCCGCTGGAGTTATCTACAGCTGAAAAAATACAGAACAAAAAAATAAATACAGTCAACTGTAATTACTTTCTAGTTTGACCATTTTGGTGGGATCTTTTTACAATCTTCTTTTAATGTACAGCACAGCAAATTGGATCTAAATAAAAGTAAACTTTCTTAAAATATATGAATTAACCCTAAATTGACCCACTAGCTCTTGCAGTGGAATGGGCTTTTTTGGCTTTACAATAGAATAATTTGATATTATGCACCTTGAATAAGATAAAGAAGTTGATTTTTTTTTTTTTACTTATGTTAAATATAAATCACCTCATTCTATTGCAAAACTGTTTCACTTATGTGCTTATTATCAGAAAAGTTGACTTATACTTCATTGTTCATAGTAAGGTAAACAATGATCTAAGGGCTTCGAAGCTATGGAGGCAAGTCGTTACCATATTTCAAATGAAAAAGCATTTCCAGAAATTCTTTTTCATTTTAAGAATGCGGCTGCATTGTTTGACTGTTGAAATTAGTAATCAATAATCCTGTTTGCATTTTCATTTTCTTCTTCAACACCGCTCATCCTTTTACTTAATTAAAATGAAAAAGACATTTGAGATTTATTTTTCAAAATGCACGCCAGCAAATACATACCAAAATTCAATTTGAAATGTAAAATTAAAAAGCATTTCCAGAAATGCTTTTTCATTTTAAGAATGTGGCTGCATTATTTGACTTTTTATTTGGCAAACAGCATTTCTGGAAATGCTTTTTCATTTGAAATATGGTAAGGATTTGCTTCCATACAAAGCAGCATTCCGGGTCAATTTAATTTAATTACTTACTTTTTGGGTGTTTTTTGAAGCCTATGGTGATCTGACCTTAAATTATTTTCTTGTACATGACTAATCGCTACACATCCATCAAGGTAGTTTAAAGTGTATTTTCATACAAAATTAATGGGATAAATGCAAATCTGACGTCCTGCGCATGCGTATCCTATGGGTATGCTGGTCTGATGGGGTTTGCTCATCTGACAGAACATCGGGCTATTGTAGACATGCTCTTCGTTTGGTTTTGATTTTTTAATGTTGAAAGAAAAAAACAAAATCTAACATAAAATTGTTGGAAAGGGAAAACCCCGGTGATAAAGACTTTTCTAACAAAGTTACACCTATAAGGTCTGTTTTTACATCATAAATCTATATCAAACTCCTTCTTTCAGCTCCTGGTCCCATTTGATGAAAGTCAGATAATGAAAGCAGGACAGTTTTTAGACACTTTTAAAGTTTCAAAAGATGCTTTAACCTTTGGACTTCAATGCTTCCCTTTGTGCTGGAAATCTGAGATGACAGGAAGTAAAAAAAAAAAAAAGTCTGGAAAATTGTCCTTTGGCACAAAGACGTGCAGGATTTCCTTAATACTGACAAAATCATCACTGTGGGAGCTGAACCCCCCCTTAAATGATCCAGTTCCCCTAAAATATTCCAATAATTACATTAGTGGTTTTATATTTATTTAAACACCAAACTGATTTAAATGTTAGTCAAACTATAAACAGAAAACCATTTTTTTTTTTCAAACGCTAGCCGCTCTATAGATCAGCCATATTAATAAAAAATATTTTCAAAAGAAGCCTAATATGGATCAGTTATTGATTCCATTGTGTTTCCAGATATTGTGAAGGATGGCAGAGGGAAACGCTGAGGCACAAACAGACATCATCTGTTTGTTGTTTTATTGTATGGAAAGTCTGATAGCGGTTTAAAATATTTACACAGTAAAGCGTCTCTATTAAATCGGTGAAAAAAAACAGCTTTGTAGTTTAGACATTTTGTGCCGATCGCTGCGTTTCTTTACGTCATTTGTACGACATGGGGGCCCATTCATTGGGTTTATTGTCTGGAAGAAATGATGACAAATACAGTTTAGAAAAAACTATAAAATTGTTCTTAGAGATGTGAAAACGTTTTCTCCCGTCTGTGAAGCCGCTCATCTCCGTACCTCTGTGTTGTTTTGCAGCTGGGCGTATACCTGAACGGTCAGAGCAGCCGTCCCGGCTACATGGCCACCTACCTCCACCTGACTTCAGGCCCCAATGATCACAACCTGAAGTGGCCGTGTCCATGGCAACAGGCAACCATGGCCCTGATGGATCAGCAGTCTGACATCAGACAGCAGATGAACATGCACCGTATGGTGACCACTGACCCCAACAAGATGTCGTCCGACGCTATGCGAGCGCTGAGGGGGGGGCAGACCTGATCTATGACCATCAAGCTGCAGTGACAGCGAGTCTCCTGTTGGTTCCAGGTACTGAGTTCTACTGGGACGACCCCAGGAAGGTGGGCTCTAAGGTGACCGCGTCAGACGGCAGCTCTTATTACAGAGGCCCCGGCTACGGGACCAGCACCTTCATCACACACAGCCGACTGATGAGCAGGAGCTTCATCAAAGGAGATGACTCCTTCCTTCTCAGCCTGGAAGGTGGGGTGACTTACAAAGTGTCTGAAAGTGCAACATTAGGCTCTAAGTTTCAGTAAAATGTTCAGCCCTTCATTTTAAGGCCTAATAAATACATTTATTAGTATAAAGAAGTAATTGTTTTCACCAAAAAGCCATTTTTTCAATGTTGAATCTGCCAGCTGGCAGCTTACAGCATCATTGACTAGCAATAAGAATTGAGTCTTGGGTCTTACTGATGACCTGCCTGTGGTTCTTCATGGTGACTGAGGGGTGCAAATGCGATACAAATACATAAATGCACAGCAAACGAACTTAACACTTAACACTAGGGCTGGGTATTTTAGCCAAAGTCCTGAATCGATTCGATTTTGATTCATACAGTTCTAAATCGATTAATTACGATTTGATCTGTTTTTACGACAATGAAAGTGCTTCAACTGTGTTTCAGAATACTCATGTATTTATTTTTTCCTGTCACATTAAACACAAAGTGCAAACTTGTAAATCAGACAATTTAAGTTTGAGAAGTGAAAAAAACTGTCTCATAAATGCAAACTTGTTTGGGAAAAGTGAAAAAGTGAAGCCTCACTCAAGCAAGCAGTCGTGACACAGCGGGGACACGGCAGACGTGCATGAGCTGCATTATCTCCACTGCACCATATTTACAGCGTTGTCTGTAACTACAGGGTGTTTGCTGGTCAGCCCCCATTTGTTAATGTCTTCAGTCAACCTATTGGCTATATTTGCAGCTGTCTGACTTGAAGTCATCTTGAGTGCATCTTTCCTGCTCATTTGAATGAACGCCACACGCATCACTATAAAAATAATCGATCTCATTCCGTAGACATTGATTCTGCAAAAATGTAAATGAATCGATTAAATCGATTTTTTTACCCAGCCCTACAAAACACTGCACTCAATCTAGTTAGAAACACAGGAAAAACAAAACACTACGTTCAACTCGTCTGAACCGTAGGCAGGGTGCAGTCTGAGTCGACCAGCAAACACAGACTATTCTCTGGATGGGTTTTGGTGGCTACGATGTAGCCTCAGCTGAAAGCTGACTCGTTTCTCCCTTTTCGAGGCTCGAGAGCCGCAGGGCAGTAATTGTTTGAATGAAGTCGGCTGCTTAAGTAAACTCTGCAGGGAAGTGATGTCAGGGGGAGCCGCTTCTGCTTACATCATTGACGTTTGATCCTCAACACCCGATTCCTGACTCTGATTAAAAATGTTACTCTTTCTATGACTCAGAATAAACCTATGAGATGTTGTTAGGTGAGAATGTAGTTTTGTCTTCATCAAACTGATCTCCAGTCCTTGTTTTCTATCCTCCCTTAGATGTTTCTGGACTACTGGCTCCACAGACTCTGCCCAAGTCTGCGGCCCCTGGCGTCGGCCCTCTGATGAGAGCAGCACACCAATCAGCCCCTCAGGCAGCAGCCGGTAAGCTCACTGCAGTAACAGCTGTGGGAGCGTGTTTGGCCGCCCTGCTGGTCCTTTCCATGATGACTGTGGGCATCGCCTGGAGGCGGAGCAGGAGGAGGCAGCAACATGGGGTCACACAGGGCCTACCTGGCCTCATGCACAGCGTGAGTTACAGCATTCTGTTTTCCACTTTTAAACACAAACTTTGATTTATTTAATTGGGTTTATAGAAAACACCATATATACATAATGTACATACAACTATTCCTTATTTGTGCACATTACATTTTTGATAAAAATCCTTAAGTTAACATGCCATCAGAATGCTCATAATATTAAGTGTGTCTACAGTGAAAAGAAGGACTGGGTTATTTATTTTTGCCGTCGCCTTTTTGGAAACACAGGACGGAGCAATCAGCTAAGTGAGCTTAGTGCTTGGAAAAAATAGGAACTAGTGTTCCTTAAAAAAGCAGCTTCTGCTGAGCAGAACTCAGCGGCTCATAAAGGATCAACTCATCCATCCTTTCTCTTTTTAAATGTTTTGCACTTCCTGTGTTGCTCTATCAGACTCCGGATGAAATCTGCTGAGGTGTGTGGAGTGATGTGAAAGAATTAGGAAATCTAAATGTGTGTCTGATCCAAACTAATGTGAAAAGAACTTTCTCCTCATGTTTTCTTTTTCCTACACAGGAGCGTCCAACCAGAGACTTACCTTCTCCTTTATCTGTTCCATGAAGAAAGAAACAACCAGAGAATCCGAGCGACTGAGGATTATCAGGCTCACAAACTAAAGTCTAATTTCCTGGAGGCAAATAAAATAATTCACAGCAGTTTTCTATGGTTTCTTCTCCATCATTTGGAGGTTTTCTGAGCAGATCCCAAAGTGGGAAACATCCAGAAGTATTCACAGTGCTGCACTTCTGCCACATCACGTTATTTTATAGCCGTATCCTAGACGTTACTAAAATAATCTGTTTCCTCCTAATAACACCTAAATGACCAAATTATAGTGAAGCTTTTTGTTGTAAATTAAAATATGGAAACTAATTAAATCACATCAATATAAGTAACCACAGCTCCACTCTGAGCTGAGGTCCATCCTGATCATAGACGTTTCTGCAGCTTTAACCAGGGGCCAGCACCTCCAGTCCTCAGGGGCCCTGAGATGTTAGCTGCTCTAACACACCTGATTCAATAATTGGATAATCACCTGGACTATGGAGATCCAGGACACATTTCAGCCATTCATGGACGGTTCTACACGGGTGCCCTGTGCCTAGAACAGGGGTGTCAAACTGGTTCCAGAAAGGGCCGTGTGGCTGCAGGTTTTCTTTCCAACCACGCAAAAGCACACCAGACTCCAGTCACCTCATCAAGTGAGTCTAGTCTTAACATTATGACTTGATGAGGTGATTGAAGTCTGGTGCACTGCTGCTAGGATGGAAAGAAAACCTGCAGCCACACGGGCCTTTCTGGAACCAGTTTGACATCCCTGGCCTAGAACACACACTGGAAAAAAATCGAAATCTAGATAAGTCATTATTTCTTAAAGTAAGTACATTTACTCTTAGATTGAGGAGGAAAAAGAGACAGTTTGCAAATGGAACAAGACAATTTAGATTTGAAATAAGAAAACACAGTTCCATTGTCTTATTTTAAGTGTATGTTATTGAATTATCCTATTTTAAGAGTAAAAATACTCATTCCACTGGCAAACTATCTCATTTGCCTATTCTAATTAAGAGTAAATACACTTAAATTAAGAAATTTTTACTTACTTCTGGATTGTGTTTCCAGTGTGCTACACTGGAAAAAATTTTAATCTAGATGAGTAATTTTTTCTTTAAAAATTATCTTATTTAAAAAAAAAAACGTTAGAACTGTTAGAAATTGTCCAGAAAGCTGTTTCCAAACAAAATTTATTTTTTGTTTTTACACTTATGTAAAAAAAAAAAAAGACAAATAAAATCTGTCTAAGTCTTATTTATCTATTCAAATTCAGGGTAAATTTTTACTTATTTCACTGCAAAAACGATCTAGAAATAAGTAAAAATGTCTTAAATTAAGTGTATTCACCCTTAATTTGAGTATGTAGAAGAGGTAGTTTGCCAATGGAATGAGTAATTTTACTCTTAAAATAGTACTGGATTTTTATTTTAGGATAAATTACATTTTCAAGCCAGAAAATATTTCAAATTGGAATAAAATAGTATAAGAACTGAACTACAGGCCTGTTTGTTCCCGTGCCTCTTGGTGAATCAAATCCACTGCAGCAGTGTTGTTAGTATCCAGAGCAGCGATTCATCCTGTATTTGTCCTCCTGCACTGGAGCAGCCTGCTCCTGTATTCAGTGGATCCTGGGGTAAATTCAGCAGACTGGACCTGACCAACAAAGGCTCCTACCTTCCTATGCAAGGTCCTACAGTGGGTGTCAGTGAACAAACACCAAGCATGGAGTCAGAGGAACCATCTGTATTCCTCTGAGACTGGATTGTCTTCAGACACGAACCTGGTGTAGGATCCAGAAACTTTTCTGCTGCTTTGAAGGTCCCAGTGAGCCCAGGGGCCTCAACCTTTGGGGAAGATGGTTGGTCCTCATAAAACCAGCTGTATCAGAGCTCAGCGCTCCTCTGTGGGAAGAACCTTCCACATCTCTGCAGCAATCCACCAATCATGGCCAGATCCACTTATCATGGAGCTCAGATCAGGAGAAACAAAGTTCTCTGGTCTGAGGAGGCAGAGACTTATTAGTCGTTAAGGACCGTACCACTGCTACAGTGAAGCATGGTGGTTGTTGCAATGACCTGCTAATTGGTGGCAGCCCAGGGCGGGGCTATTGGTGTGCACACCTGAAGTGCTTTGCCTGACACTGGTGCAGGCATAAATGACACCTAGGAAGGCAGCTGCTAATTCATGCAAGTTGTGTAAAGGGCAGATTAGACTTCTGCAAATGTCACTTGGGTCTGGTCGCGAACCAGTTTTGCTGGTATGCTTCTGCACCGTCGGTCTCGAGTAACCTATCGTCATAGTTGTCCATTGTAGTTGTTCTCCGATTTTACACCGAATCGAGAAGGACGACCACACAGAGAGCCGGAAAGGCATACCAAGGACCAATCACAGCTGCTTTTTGTCTGCTCACTTCCGCTTGAGGTCTGTGCGGATTTGTGACCATCCAACATATAGTCAGGAGTTTTTTGAGGTGCGCACAGAGACAGATTTGACTGTTGCAGAGGCTGAGTCAGAAGCACAATTGGCCATTGAGGACCCATGTCAAAAAACTGAAGAGGCAGCCGGTAAGCAGCCTGACTTTTATATAGGATTTTACTGCTGCTGCTGTGTTTAATTTAGTATGTCTAATTTGCTTGGAGTTTGATTGGAGTCCTCGTCTTTGATTTGAAATGGCTGCAGTGGTGTAAGTAATTTGGGAAATGTGTATCCATGTTGTGCTTTAGGGGGTTTTATTGTATGGTATTTATGGTTAAATGTTTGTGCAAGGTGCAATATTGGTGTACATTTTGTAAAACTCTGTCATGTAATCATGAAGATTAGAATGGTTCAATTATTCTGATGCCATTTATGTGTTCACTAACCATCCTAACGGTCTTTCTGTCCAAAGGTTATTACCTGACTGTTGGTAAGACTGACCACTAAATGGGGGAATAAGAATGGAAAAAGTCTCTACTGCTCTGTCTGAGTAGATCCAGCAACACTCTTAAAGTCATGTCCACCCCTTTCAAGTGTGGGGCGCAGTTACTGAAACACTTGACAGTGGTGGCAGCAGCATGCTATGGAATGGTAACCTGACTCCGCCAGATGGATTTGCTCCGCATATCCATCTGGAAACCTTCCGTAGAAGTAATTTTGGGAAGGGGCGAAAATACTGGTTAGCTGATTGGCCTATGTTGGTGATAGATGGGCCAAATAAACCAATCAGATCAACGAAGCATATGACGTAACAGAGCGACGACGAAGAGGAGCCAATTGATATATCAAACTCTTGCCGAAACCAGTCGGGAGAAGAGCAAAAACATCTTTTCCTCTGAGAAAAGCCTCCAGAGCAGTGTTTTGCTCTTCTTTCAGTGAAGAAATACTCTGTAATTCCGATAAAACTTGCTCGATAGCCACGCTAATGCTAGTTTCATCGGCTGAAGCCGCCATGTTCTTTAGACTGACTGTCGCACTTCTCGTTACGTCACACCTCAACCCGCCTCAAAGCCAACGCTGATTGGACGTTCGTTTGGTGAACGGCTCCAAATTTTCTTCAACGGAGAGTAGCCAGACTGATCTGCGAGTGAAATCTTGAAAGCTCGCGAGATCAGGATGGTCTCACGAGGCTAATGGGATGGGTGTTAGCAGCAGGAACTGGCAGACTAGTCAGGATGGAAGGGAAGGAGGATTGCAGTCTGTTTGAACATTAAAGACATTTCATCAACCTGTAGCAGCTTCAGATGTTCTGGAAGGAGAGATGGAGCTAAAGAGCTGAGCCTGTAGACCTTTTGGATTCTCTGGATCATCCAAATGTCTAGAAACGCTTTTTATGTTTTCCATTTCTCACAATGAAGAACTTCATGAGATTCTAGGGAGAAGATTCAGGCTGGAAACTTTTCAAAACTTCGGGGATGAAATAAAGAAGCACAAAGAGGTGAAAGTTCAGAGTTTTATTAGGATTTTCTTAAACAGCATGAGTGTCACAGATGGAGAATAACTCAGCTTCACATGAATCAGCCATTGTGCTTCACGTTTGGTTCAAAAACTTAAAGGATCGAACTCCGCCACATGTGGGATCCTTCAGAGGAGCTTCAGGAAAAACAGAAATAAAACCAGTTTCCACTCAAGAACCAAAACATCCCCACTTTTCTTCTTCAAAACCATCCTGACAGGAAGACTTCCATCCCAAAAGGCCACAATTGTTCTACAGATTGTCTCATAATTTTCTCAGACAACTCAAGTTGCTAACAGTTACAATAATGTGCAATGCTTTGGTTTGATCCAATTGGATTTGGATTGACTGTGTTGATTCTAAGAGCTGAGCTACTTTTTCCTCCAACATATTTAGAAGAAACGAGGTCAGAGGGTTGGATTCAAAACAAACTGGTTAAGTCAGGAAATGGGAAATGGTATCCGTACAAATCATGACCCTAAGGTGGCTCCAGAAGCAGACGTTCATTAAGAACCGACCCCAAATCCTCTGAACGTTCCAGCTCACGGGAGAACGTCGCTGTGGTGTCCGTCTGCCCTTCTTCACCTGCAGCTGAATCAACAAGCAGCCTCTGAGCTTTTCTTCCCCATTTTTAAAAAGCGAATCAATCAATCAAAAGAGACAAAAGATTAAAACAATCCAAGAGACATTTAATGTGTCTGAGATTTATATCCTGTTCCAGTTATTGACTGGATGTGGAGGTCAGAAATAGAAGCTTTGCAGCCTTCTTCACCTCTGCTCCAACAAACACAAACCAAGTTGTTCACAGAGGGAAGCAGCTGGCCTGGTTTAGAGAGATCCCAGATCAGATCTTGGTTCAGATCCTAAATCAGATCTTTGATCAGATCCTGGATCAGATCTTGGTTCAGATCCTGGATCAAATCCTAAATCAGATCTCGGATCAGATCTTCTCATTTGTTGATCGACAGAAGTTCAGAATTTCAAACTCCAGCATTTTTTAATGCTCTAGGCCAGAGGTCTTCAACGTTTTCCAGGCCAAGGACCGCCAAACTGATGGTGAGATGGAGCAGGGACCCCTAATTATATATACTGTATGAAATTGTGTTATGTCAAACTGCTCCTATAGTCACTCTATTACAGATGGAGTAATTTAACAAAAGTAATTCCTCCCTGGGATTATCAAAGCATTTCTGATTCAGATTCCTGGTTGATGGGACAGGTGTTGTGAATGAAATGGTGCCCAGCTTGAAAGAGCTCCTGTGTGTCGCTGAATGTGAGCATTGATGACTGAAAGACATCTTCTGCCTCCATTTATCTGTTTACTACAGTGTGTTGAATTCATGTTAATGTGGATTTAAAGAAATTTCAATTAGTGGAATAAATTGCAGGGGAAATATAAAAAAAAAGTCTAATCAGCCAAAACTTTTGCGAACCCCATGCAGTACCTTCGAGGACCCCCTAGGGGTCACGGACCCCCTTTTGAAGACCTCTGCTCTAGGCTGCAGGATAGCTAAGACAATCCAACATGGTGGATTCCCCTGATTCCTGCCTGATCACAGGACACCAGACACAGCAGGATGATCCCAGATTATGGGTCCTTAGAAGCTCCTCATATCAGAACTCTGGGCAGAAATCGATGCGATTATTTAGTCGTTTGAACCAGCCTGTAGCAACTGTGGAAGCTGCGATTCACAGACAGACATCCTCCACCCAGTCGGACCGAGCTTGTGTCTTGTGGAGATGAAAGGTGGACATTTCAATCTTTATATGTGCAAAGAGGCTCATCCTCAATGATTACAGCTGCAGGCCAGAAGAAAAGCACATTCTACAAATGAATTCTCTTCTTCACAGGTATGCACTACGTTCTATTGGGATATCACATATCTAAACGTAGACAATGTAAAGAGAAGCGAGTCTTTAATGGACAAGATTAAGCCTACATGCTTTCCATCTGGAACCAGCACCTGTGCTCTTAGTTTCCTGTGTAGGAAACACATGGAAGGGAAACTCAATCTCACTAAACGGGTGTTTGATGGAAGAGTTTCACGTTATAATCTGATCTCAGATCCCACTTCAGACACCATGTCGACTGTGTTCTTGCCTTTATATACAAACAGTTACAAAAAAGTGCTGACTACCGCAGCACAACTGCTTTTAATCTTTTTTCTCTCTTAAAAGCTGGATACTAACATTATTAATCCAAACAAATGCATAGAAAGAGAGAAACCGGAGCTGAGTTGCATACTAAAACACTCTTACTTCAAATGAGGCAAAGCTGTGCTAAAACCAAACACTTTAAGGCATGAATGGATCATCTTCACCTCACTTTGGCAGCTAGAGACACGAAGATCATTACCCTTTAACCTGGGTCAAAGTAATCCTTACCAAGTTCTCTTCAACGCATAATAGATGGAGCATCATTTCTATCATAGGCCAAGAAGTACAAACACATCAAGTTTTTGCATGTTTCCAGGTGGGAAACAGTCAGCATTTGTTGCAGTACAACATTTCAGCCACTAGATGTCCCTAGCAGCCCCACACTCCACATCTCAGGTTGGTCTGATTTAATGAGAGACTTTTTATCTGAGGATTAGCGTTTCTGTGCAAATTTAACACCTGAGGGCGTCCAAGGCCTGCGATGTGGATCATTCAGGAACATAACAGCCATGTCCTTAAACATGATAAGTTTTTTTTGTTCTTTTCTAGAAAATACTGCCTCTCTAAAACCAACCATCTGTCATAAAGTCACATTTTCAGATGCATCCCTGAATCAGTGCAGATCTTTGAACGCAGCACGTTTTGTCTCTGTAGAAGCGCGTTCAGGAGCGACTCAACATTCGTGTAAATTCTCGTAGCCCCGCCCTCAACCGCCATGAGTTAGACAACACAAGCTCCTTCTATTTGATTACATGGTGAAGCCAGCTGTTTATGCAGTCATATGGCTGTTTTATTATATATAATCTTAGACTTAATATTTATCACCATAACTGCAATATAAATTCACTACATCAAAACTAGAAAACTGCAGTTTTGACATGTCAGAATGATGTTATAGATATATACCCTCTAAGCAATGATTTTGTTGGATGGTAAATATAATACATTAATAATAAATCATTATTTCAAAATTACATATTAGGTAGCAAACTAGCTAGATTAAAATGGGTAAATGCTACCTTTCAGTTCACAGTAGCTAATTAAACGCAAAAAAATCTCTAAAAATAAAATAAATGTAGGCAAAGATTTTAAACAAAGCAATGAGAACACATGTCAGGAAGTAACTGTCTTGCTTTCTAGTCAATGACTGGATCTAATCTGCCGGTTCTCTTTGAACCAATCTATTTCCTCTATAAGGTGCCTGGAGATGATGCGTGTTACGTGTTCCTTAAAGGCATACTATGCAACATTTTTCAGTTAATTAATGTGTTCCATAACGTTTTGGATGATTAAATGAGTCATTTCAGGTCGAACAAAGGTTTTCTCGGCCGCCCTGGTGGTCTGGAGGGGAAATACCGTACTTGCAATTGCAGGAGCCCTCGGCCTGCACCCACAGGCTCAGAAGTCTCGTGCATCACGAGAGTCGGTCTTGCTTTACGGCGAGAACTGCTACACGCCCCCAGTGAAAGGCATGCCTGTTGCTAGCGCAGTGGCGATATTTGTGCAGTTATCATGGCGGAACCAGCAAGAATTTTCAAACTCGAAAATTGGAACAAAATAGTCACTTACTGCAGTAGACATGGTGATTCGTTGCGTTCGCTTGTCTGCTAAGCTCAAAACAACCGCACCTGGCTTGACTGAGAAACCAGGAGAACAGCTGAGCATATTTACGACAGTGCACTTTTACTTTCACCCTCTGGGGGGAGCCTCGCTGGAAAATCAACACCGGTTGCATAGTTTACCTTTAAATCGAACTGTTGTTTAAACATCATAATAAATCTCTAAAGATGGCAGATTATTTTTCCCTGTTCGAAAAGTCAGCGATCTTGTTTCAGACGGCCAGTCAATCACATTCCAAACTGTTCAAAGAGCAGGGTAACAGCCTGATGATGGCGCAGTGTGCCACACGGCTGCCTTCCAACATGGAGGTCGAGTTTAACACCAGCCTGAGTTTTATCTGTATTGAAATTACTAAGTTTGAGTAGTTTTTCTTAGTTTGTTAGATACTGAAATGAGATACACTTTACTAATAAAATTTAACTACATTTACTCAAACGGTTAGCATAATTTTATTTTAGGTGACCTCAACAGTTTTTATTTTAAAAGTTAAGGAAAGTAAATCCAGATAGTTAAACTTTCTGAATAAATGTTAAACAGCTTGCCATACCAGCTGATCGTTTGCGACAGGATGTTGAAATGTGAATCAACCAACGCTGGATGCACCACTGTTAAATGTTCGCTGGCTCCCAGTCTGCTGTGATCGTCCCTTTAGTGTTTGAGGCGAGTTAATCTTTCTGTCCCACAGCTGAGCGTCTAAACCCTCACTGGTTACGTCACTTTGGTTTGTTCAAAGGAGGGACCTGACCTTAAAGCATGTTTCCCATTTATGCAGAAAAAGATTAAAAGGCAGGTTTGGGTTCACATTATCTCACTAACATCTCAAACTCAGAGTGAGAGTTAAAACCATTAAACACTAGCGGGGTCACTAGGCAGGGGTCAGGGCCCCTCTGGGGATCCTACATCTACAAACCAGCTAAAAAAAATATCTATCTATCTATATATATATATATATCTTATAGCAGTGCAGTGTTACTACATGAATGTTACAAATAAATAGCACTTTTTTTCAGTCACTTTTATGCTTTTACTGACTGTCATTTCTAACCAGCTCTGAATGTTAAAAGGTGAAAAGTTCAAGAGCTGCTCCACATCGTCCACATTTGCAGGCAGGTTTATATAATCTGAGCCACAGGTTCAGAGCAAACATGGACCATTAATGATGAAATCAAACCAGGATACTGTTTATCAGACTAACCTGGATCTGGCGGAACTGAAACGGCAAAATAAGCAAACCAGAACGAACTGGTTGGACTCTTAGTGCAAGATGTGACGTCTTTCCTTTAAAGCTTCAGTAAACAGACAGAAATACATTCTCTTAGTTTCGCCATCTAGATGATGCAGTATTTATTTTTAACTGGACCAATGGAGTCATTCGGGTTGGTGGCTCCTTTCCTTTCCTACCTGCAGCCTGTTTTCTATTCCTCACCTGTTCATTCTGCTCTTTTGATAAATAAAGCAGCAGTTTGATCACATTTATTTCAGCATGTCCAAGTCAGCACCCCTCTTAGTGGGGATGTTTTTGCCGAGTTAAGGAGAATAAGATTTATCTACCAGAAAGCAAAGTATTTAGACTACAGACAGACGCATCGGTCGGATGCATTTAAAGGAAGTCGGTTGCAAAAAGCAATTCATCTACTAATCCCATAATATTTAATCAATTCTCTTCAGGTGCCTCAGCATCTGCCCCCCCTCTCCGTGTAGTGAGGAGTTAGCAATAGCATCCGGTAGCATGGCCTCGCTGCCGGCCTCAGAGCCTCATGGCTGAGGAGAAGAAGTCTGAGGCTAAAGGCTGCTTACTACAAGAAACATCTACATCAACGCAGAGCTTTGTGTTTTTCTCAGCTGCACTTAATACTCTGGTACATGCAGGAGTAGAAAACAGTCTTAGAGAAGATTTTGTACTGAATTAAAACAAACTAAAAAATAAAAGTGTGTCACCTCAGAAGTTTTTTTTTTTTTCATTTTAAATGTAGTGTTTACACATTTCCTATGATTGCTTCAGTCCTGGTAACTTTATTTACACCTGACTATGAACTTGTTCAGTTTTATTGAATTTAATGTTTTCTTTTCTGCACAGACTAAATGTCTGTTTCATTTAATGTTTGTTTTTTGTTGTTGATTTATCTGGGATATTTAGTTTTCCAGTTCCAGTGTTGAATGTTCTGTAAAAATCTCTGAATGGGTGCGTTTGCATTTTTATATCTGTATTGCTCAAGGCAATAATTTTGCAGACATCTTGTTATTGTGGTAACAGTTCTGAATTCAAACTACAATTCTAGAAGTTTCAGTTCACAGACTGATTAGTAATGAAACAGGAGCTGATTTTTCAGGCCCATAGATTTACATTTATAAAAAAAACAAAACAACAAACACTCAACTATTTATCTTTCAGAGGCAAATAAGCCATTTAAAGACAATGTTGATTTATATTATAGATGTATATTTCTGAGATATTTTCCCTCTCTTTTGCATGTTGTGCATCTAAAACCTAAACATTCAGGTCTAAACGTCGGCAAAGAATCTCTTCTAATAGAAGCAGCACTTCACTTTGGATGCATGTTCGCTTAAACCTGAGCATTTTTCTCACTCATTAACGAACCATCGAGGTTAAACCAAGCAGGGAAAATGAGACAAAGGAGCAACACAACAAAGAAAGCAGAACAGGCGTCGCCTCCAGCCTGGAAACTTAATGGAAAATCTTCTTTCCATTTCCAGGTTCCCCTCTTTGACTGATTACTAGTTTCTGCTCATCTGTTAGCATCTAAATGGCGGGCAGCTTTCCTTCTCCTATTTGATCAGAAATCTATTAGAAAAAGCCATCCAGCGGCGCCTGCCTGACGCCCAGTTTAAACTCCATGCTGGATTTTCGTCGCATCACCTTCATGTTCCTTCGTAAACCTTCCCAGCAGATAGAAATATGTAGACAAACTGATGATAGAAGATCAATCTGGTGTTTTTCAAACAGGTAACGTAAACTGAGGCTTGTTGCCAGGCAGATTAGAGAACGTCTTCTGGAGCAGAAGGGATGAAAGGTTACAGATCAGAGAGCAGAGTCTGCCGACACCAAAGCTGCTTCTCATCATTTGTAGGGATTTTTTTTTCAGTTCTTCAATTTAATTCTATTAGAAACTGAAGTTTTTCAGTAGTGCTGTTAAAGGGACAAACAAACTTTTTATTCTCTGTTTTTACAGCAGCAGTTTAAAGGTTAAAGAGGCTGGTGGTCACCATGGAAACCTATCACAAAGTAGAACCAAAACATGAAGAACTCAGGAAGTCAAAAACGCTGTAAAAAAAAAAAAAAGAAGCTACCCAGCTTCATTTTATCAAGACTAATCAAGGTGAACAAACATTAAAACAAGAACAAAACTCTCCTTTTATCACCTTCTGTGGTGTTTAGTTCTCCACTCAACAGCGATGTGGCTTAGAAAGTTAAACCCAAACCATCGTTCAGGTTTCCCCTTTACAGCCGCTTCAGCAGAACCTGAACGTGAACCACCAACAAAAACTCAGCTGAACTGGAGCAGCATCAACACAACAAAAAAAGACAAGAAAAACAAGAAAAGTCTGATGATAATGGACCTAGAAATAACTAGTTTAGGTCAGCATCTGATTTAAGGAGGAAACAAACAAAGGAAGGACAGGAGGAAGGTAGCAAGGATAGAAAGGTGACTGAGGGAGGAAAAGGGAGGTAGGATAGAAGGGTGAATGGAGGGTAGACAGGAGGGAATAAAATAAAAAAAAATCCTCTACTTTCTATATTTATCCTCATCAGAAACAGGGAAATCAAAGCCTTTCTTTTCCCCAGACAGTGGAGGAAGAAAAAATTCAGGAAGGGACCTGAAATCTCATTCAGAGCTACAATAAAAACATGAAGCCATGCTTTCATGAGTGGAAGCACAGTCAATGAGGAGCTACAGAACAGGCTGTGGTTTGATAAGATACGCAGCAGCAGGCTTGTTCTACTGCTAATCCTGACGGAAGAGCCACTTCCTCAAAGCAGCCAGAGGGAGGCAGCAGAATCACCTGCTACCAGGCCTCAAACAGCTGAAATAAACAGCCTCCAGAGAGGCGCCATGTTTCCTTCTCAGGATTATAGTTTGATGATAAAAAGCGTCTGAAAACACATAGAAACACTTCAAAGGAGCCTTTTCGACATGCTCCTCCCTCTGGAGGCTCCTCGCCGCTCTGCTGATGGATACACGCTTCAAGCAGACGGTCGGCTCTCTTTGTGCTTCAGTGAGACGTCAGCCACGCGGCCTGGAAGCGTCGCAGCTGGTTGCTAAACCACAGGAAAGCTGAACACAGATGACTAGAATTTCAGCAGCAAATATGTCGTCTCCAACGTTAAATAGTCTCAGTTTAAGTAGAATCACTATTATAATCCTACAGAGGAGGCATTATGATCAGCTTCAAGAGGTTGGACACCACCCCCCCCCCCCCCCCCCCAGTGGTCTGAAATGATCTTCACTGCACCGTCTGGTAGAGGTAACCTCTCCTGTAGGCGCTCAGCGGATAGAAGGTGGCCACCACGAAGCGCCCGTCGAAGGTGCGCCCCGTCAGCAGCCGCTGAGCTTCTTTGGAATCGCTGGAGTTGGCGTACTCAACAAACACCTGAAAGAGGGGGAGGATTTAAAGCAGGGGTAAAAATGAAGAAAATCGCCAACCAGTAAACCAGTTTTATACTGTTAAATATAGAAGATGCCAACTAGAAAAACATTTTTCTACAGGGGGTTATGTGCAGCGCCCCTATGTGTTGCATACGCAGCATACCTACTTTTTGGCGCTGTGTGTTCTCAGCTCACTGTTTAATCCTAAATGTATAAACTCTGATAAAATGCCTTCTGGAGTCTCACTGAATGGGCTGGAAATGCTCTTACCTGCCCTTTTCCAGGGTTCTCCTTAGGAATGAGCAGAGAAACCACAGAGCCGTACTTCTGGCACTCCTCCTTCATGTCCTCCAGTATGTCTGGGAAAAACACACAAACCTGCTTAGGTCTTCAGCTTCTTTTTCCATTTACTCTGGTAATAAACTGTTTTCCTACTTTAAATTAATCTAATTTGCTAAGATATCCTTTATAACAATAAAACCTTGAAGTCAAAACATTATGACCCCTGCAGGTAGAGGGAGGAACAGTTATCTGTGGATTACTGTTCCTCCCTCTACTGCAGGGTTTCCTCATACAGTGTGAGCTCACAACTAACAATGTTTGTTCACACACTGTCTGGCCCGACGCTCTGATGAGATCTAGCTGCTCACACTGTACAACTAAAAACCACATCGGTTTTAGCTCCGCAGTGAGATCGCGCTACTTTGGACTCCATTCAAAGACTCCATTCACCTACATTCCCGCCATGCTTCTGTGTTTTCATCAGAGAAAGAAAAATCCTTGTTTGCTCGCTAAGAGATTTTCGCACAACGACCGACTGAATTTCAAACATGTTTGATTTTCTCCCAACCACACGATTCCTGATCGGGAGGTGATCCTGAGAGGCTGATCGCCCCTCTTTACCCCCTTTAAAATACATCATGCACGACGCACAATCAGGCTGAAAGTCAGCCCGATTGAAAAATTCTTGCACGACTGGAAAGTCGGCCCGAAAAGGCAAAAAAATCGTACAGTGTATGCCTGGCTTTATACACCAAATATGTTATATTGATTTAGTCTAAAATAGGGTTGTCAAAAGTATCAATACTCAAAAAAGTATCAATACTGAAAAGTTGTATCTGGATACAATACTCATTTTTAAAAGTATCAATACAGTGCTACCACCATTGGCACCTAAACAGCCATTCATCTAAAGTGCAGAATAAAGGGAAAATGCACTTTCCAAACACTGTGTGATTGAATAATTCTGTGCACTTTTCGGTTTCAGACTTTTTTCTTTAACAGGTGCAGCTGCTGAGAATTATTTTTGTTTTTTAACTGGTTTGGCTAATGTCATTGTTATGTGTGTAAAGCATAGCCAAGTAAGGAACAATTAATTTTAATTTTGTAAGTTTTTTATCAAGCTTGCTTAATACTGTGCACAGCATACAACCTCAAAATATTGTTTATTGTATTTATTTATCTATTTATTGTATTTTGTTTATTAATGAAAAAATTTCTGTTGAATTTTGGAGTCTTTGTTTTTATCCTTGTGGTATCGAAAATGACATTGAGTATCGAATATTTTACTTAGTATTGATATCGAGTTTAAAAGTTTATTATCGTGACAACCCTAGTCTATAATCTGGTGTTTAACCTAATTAACTTAACTTAGTCATTACAACGACTGAAAGATGCTTCAGTGTCACTTTAAACAGTCTTTTATGGAAGAAAAACTGTCTCATTGGAATCTGCCTTTTTTTTTTAAACACTGAATTTTAAATGCTGAATTTTTTACACATTTAATTCCTTACACTGAATTTTTATCTGGTAAATATTCACCTGCAAAAAATTTTTAAATGTGTTGACCTTTCTGGTGAACTCAAGCCAAAGCAATCTATACTCGATGCTCTTGAGCAGCTTCTAGCCAATGAAATTAGCTCATTTGGTCACATGACACAACAGCTGGGCATTGCTTTGTTCCCGGCAGAATGAAGCTGAATGAGGGGTTTTTCCTTTCTAAATAGATATGATTATAAAACGTCAGGTAGCTACAAATAGACAGCCATTAGAGTTTTTCATCTAATTTTTCATCTAATTTCATCTAGTTTTTTTTTTCTAACCAAATGAGCTAATTTCATTGGTTGGTTTGAGTTCACCAAAAGGTCAACACATTTGCAGTCGAATTTCTTTGCAGCTGAATTTTCACCAGATAAAAATTCAGTGTCAGGAATTCAATATGTAAAAATATTCCGTGCAGGGTTCCTACAGCATAAGGCAAGTTAAATTCAAGACTTTTTAAGACTTTTTAATGCCACTTGAAATAAAAATTTAAGACCAAATTCACAAGAAACACAAGAAAAAACCCGCTTGCAACAACTTAACCCAAAGGTTTATTTTAACATAAACCACTGCACTAATGTTTTAAATTTTGAAAAGCTTCCCATAAGGGAAGAAAGCTAAAAACACACAAATGACAGATATATTTTAACAATTATTTAACTGAATTCACAAACTTTGCTTTAGCAGGGAACAAAACAAATCAGTTTTAAAGCCACAACATAACCAGTGCTAAGTCTTTTTTGCAGCTATTTTTCTTTGTATCGTTTTCTTAGTATGTTTGATTTGGTGATAAGTGGAGGCGTTGCAGAGACAAGGGTGGAACTAAACTGAGAAATACCGGCTGTTTCTCGGTAACTCGATTTTGACGATTTGTGTTTCGTGCTTCGCATGTGCAACTCCACTGCCTTAATTCCCATCGTTCCGAGCTTTAAATCGCTTCTTGCACAAAATCCACTGAGCCTCATGTATGTTCCCTGGTTTTAGCCATGGAGAAAACTGTTGGCTGGAGACAATTTTGGTTACATTTACACTTGCTCATATTTTCCAGACAAAAAGTTAATGGTGCATCTCCCAAATGTCCCGGCCGCAACAACGCTTTTATTGGTTCCGCTATCGGGACGGAACCAATAATGGCGAGCCATTTTTTTTTTTATAAAAAAAAAAAAATTTGGCAATTTTAACGTTTTATTTAGATTACAAAAACAAATCATAATAAAAATAATCCTATTTATGATGTTTTAAAAATTAAGACCTACGAAAGTCTGATTTAAGACATTTTAATACCAATTAAGGCCTTAATTTTATTTTTGAAGAATTCAATGCCTTTTAAGACTTTTAAGGACCCGCGGGAACCCTGGTCTGTGGTTAAAATTTAGAGCTAAGAAAATTCAGTGTTTAAAATTCGGTGTACGAAATAAAGGCAGATTCCAATGAGACTGTTTTTCTTCCACAGTCTTTCAATTGTAAAGTTTAATAAATGCTCTGCAGCTCTCAGATTTGTCTCTCTTTTTCTGAATGACAGCTGCCAGCTCCACAGTGGGAGCCTCCACTCCCACCAAACACAACTTATAATCTCTACAGTCCATTTCTGCTGTGGAACCAACTTCTTACTGCAGATGTTTTCCTTTAAGCTCATGAAGCATGAAAACATGCTACCTTCATACTCTTCCTCGTTGTGCAGGTGGCTGTCACCGATCAAGTTGAGCAGACGCAGAACCGGTGAAGGCAGCAGAACCAGATCCTCGATGTGTGGCGCTGAAACACACAGGCGCTCACAGGTTAATAGAACAGGGAGGGAACTGCAGACTAAAGATCTCCACCTACCGAAGGGGATGCTGAAGAAGGGGCTCAGCAGGGCAGCTTCAGCGGTGCATCTCTGCTTTGGATTGTTGAGTAACATGCTGCACACACAGAGTTCACTGCAGACGGTATGAAAGGACGGAGGCAGCGGTTAGAAGACCAGGCTTACCTTTTGATAAGGTCTCTGAGGTGGTAAACTGGGATGGCAGGGCACGTGGCGCCGTTACTTGCAAAGATGTGGTTGACGAGGGCGACGCTGTTATCCTGCAGGGCAGAAACAGAGGAGATGAGATCTGATCAGGGTTATCAACAAACCGGGTCGAATTGGGTTCTGCGGCAGTACCTTCCACTCCTGGGAGCGAACCGTGTCCTTCAGCTTGATTCCAGAGAACATCTCCAGCAAGATGACGCCCAGGCTCCAGAGGTCGATGGCAGCCGTGCAGCCAGAGTCTCCCTCCATCCCTGCCTGGGCCAGACTGTTCTGGAGCTCCGCCTCTGGGGCTCGGTACCCGTCTGTCTGGATGTACTTCACATCCTGACAAAGGAAGAGAGAATTTGAATTAACCCAAACGTCTTCCGGCCTATGTTCCATTTCCAACATAACTGCCAACCTGGTTTCCCTGCTTGAAGCTCAGGCCAAAGTCGATCAACTTGAAGCACTCGTCGTCGGCGCTCCACAGGATGTTGCGCGGTTTGAGGTCGGCGTGGACGTAACCTTCCCTGTGGAGGAAGGCGAGAGCCTCCAGGATGTCTCTGGCACAGTGCTGCACCAGCCACATGGAGTGGCCCTTCTGGGATCTGATCCAAAACACCAGAGGACATATTTATGTAGATTTTATTTAAAACTACGATAAACTAAAAACTGTGTCAACATCCATTGTTTCATGAACTCATTTCATTCATTATTTGCTTGCATGATGGCATGAAATAACAGAAATGCTTTTGAACTCATCATGAAGCTTTTCTAGAAATAAATCCAGAGAAAACATGAAGATAACCTTCAGGGTAGAACCGCCTAACTGGGACATTCTGTCATCAGCGGCGGCGCTTATCTCCCAGTGTACTGTACTCTACTGGAGAGGTACAATGTTGAAAATAAGTGTAACATTTTGAGTTTCATACCAAGGGCCAGCTCTTCAGCCAAGGATCAGAGGGCCAAGTTCCCCACCCTTGACTGCCCTTTGTCCCCCCCTACAGGTGGTGAGCCCATTTGAAGGGGGACCCATGTTTCCGCTTTGAGCTGTGTGCTGCCGGGCTCCATGGGTAAAAGCCCAGCCACCAGGCGCTCGCCAGCGTGCCCCACCTTCAGGCCTGGCTCCAGAGTGGGCCCCCGGTGACACGGGCGAGGGAACACTAGGTCCATTTGTGTTACTCATCATAAGAGGTCCTTACGCTGCTCTTTGTCTGTTCCCTCACCTAGGACCTGTCTGCCTTGGGTGACCCTACTAGGGGCATAAAGCCCTCAGAGAGCATAGCTCCTAAAGGCTGATTTATATTGAGAAACCAGGCCGTCTGCGTGAGTGTCGCAGTAAACGCAAATGTGCCCCCGTCCCCTCCGCAGACACTCTGCTGCACCTCTCCCAAACTGTAGGTGACCGCAAACAGTGCCACAGACAGGAGGCCTCTGATTGGTCCAATCTACATCCGCTCTACACTATGACTATTTCCTGTTTGGTACCTTATGGGCGTGTTTTGTTTGTATGACCGCCATTGTGGAAAACGACTGGTGAAGATGGACCAGCTAGAAGAGCGAGGTGCGCGAGAACGCTGGGACCCTTTTTCCACCTGGATCCACGCTCTTTTTCGCCCTCATTCCCTCCGTTGTCAAACAAATTTGCCCCACTTCCCCACCGCCTCGGCTGGATCTAGACCCACAGTTAGTTCATGATTGTCCCGTTTGCGTTGTGGCGTGGAATAACATAGCACAGACCACACTTTAATATTGGGTATACATCAAAAATATCTGCGACAAACTCACTGCGACACACTGCTGGAGAGGATAACCAGGCCTTAAGGTCATTGGGACACTCAAACCCTCCACCACGATAGGGTGGGTGGATTGATGGATGTTGTGTTTTCCTGAAGCGAAATTGTGTTCTTATCCTCTGCAGTTGTAATTATTTGTGACTTTTGCACAATAATGTTCCATTTGCTTTTTAAAGTGTTTTTCCGCTCCTTTTTTTTAAACATTTTTGTTCACACTCATTTGTGTGTAATATAGCTGTACTGGAGAGGTTCTATTTCTTTCTGTTTATGAAGCAAATAGATTTATATCTGGTTTGAATTAACTTTTTCAGATTAAGCTCAGGAAGAGCAGGTTCCAAAATGCTGTTTGAGACGGTGTTGAAAATAAATGTTAACATTTTGCATTTTCCTGAAGTTTTTTTTAAATCCTCTACAATGGTAAAAGTAGTTATGCTTAAATTTCGTGACTCGCATGTTTTGATATTAGTTTGTATTGGTATCGGCTTTTATCGGAAATCAGAACTTCCGGTTTTGGAATATCGACGTATCAGATATGAGCAAAAAAGGCAACATCGTGCATCCCTACCTCCCACCCTTGACGCCGCTGCTGCGTCTCACCAGCAGCTCCGACACGCTGACATCCAGGAGCTCCAGCAGGAGGCAGCGGGTGGCGACGCCCACACAGCTGTGGTTGGTGAATACGCCGTACAGCGTAACTGAGAGACAAGAGAACAAACGTATAGAAGCATTCAACACATTTTCCAACACAAACCTGACATGGTTGAAATAAAATGCCTTTTCTATTAAAATCATTTCTAATTCATCCTATTGACAATCAGTTGTGTTTAGAAGGAAACAAAGTCTCGTTTAAATGATTTTATCTCATTCAAATTGGTGAGTTCCTAGAAAATCAGTATCATCAAAGCCTGTCTGCAGACGGCTCAGGGATTACATTTTTAGAAACCTAATGAATCTCGCAGAGCTCTCGTCAGAAAAAAAACCCTGATGCATCGCTGTAGAGCTAATCTAAGAGGTCAGGCAGGAGCATCGCCAGTCAGACAAGGATTCGAGACGTGCATTAAAGCACTAGAAGAAAACTGCAAGAAAAGACTTAAGAGAAGAACATAAAGAGAAGAAAGGAGCTGCTCCTTTAGATGAGAACAAAAACGTAGTTTTCTGCGGAGAAACAATACAGCTTTGCATTGGAAAACTGACACTGAAGACATATCATCCAATTAAACATGGAGGAGGCAGTATGATGCTGAGGGGACAAGAAAGCTGAGAAATAGTGGACTCTTATACGTACCCAGGTGTTCATCTGAATAACAAACTGGACTGGCCTCACAACACTGAGGCTCTGTAGAAGAAAAGTCAGAGCAAACTCTTTCTGCTGAGGAGACTGAGGTCTACTGGAGAGCAGGGAGCGCTCCTAAAGACCTATGACTCTGCTGTGGCATCAGCCATTTCTATGGAGTAGTGGCTTATCTGTAACTAAGGCTATGTTCACACTGCAGCCTGAAGTGACCTAAATCCGATTTTTTTGGCCCATATGCAACCTGTATCTGATCTTTTCATGAGTGTTTGAATAACAAAGATCTGTTTTTTGCAATGCGACCCAGGCCACTTGGCTATGTGGTCCTGAATCTGATACGAATCTGATCTTTTCAAATGCGTCTGAATGGCCAGGTCGCATTCATCCGACCTGAACGCCATTAATACCTGACAAAGGTCACTATTCTGGGTCTTGCTATGAAGAAGCGGCAAGAAAAACAACAAACATGGCAGACGGTGAAATCAGGTGGATCAGCTGATCAGGAAGGCCAGCTCTGTGATTGGATGCCCTCTGGACTCAGTGCAGGAGGTGGGAAACAAAAGGATCATAACTAAATTAACATCTCTGTTGGATAATGTTTCCCACTCCATGCTGGTGCTGAACTGGAGAGCTGCTTCATTGAGAGACTGCTGCACCCTAAATGCAACAGGGAGCGTTATCACAGATCCTTCTTTCCAGCAGCTGTAAGACTCTATAACCACCACTGTTCCCAACAACCTCAATAAGTTGTTGATATATGGTATGTTGATATATTTTGCAGTTTCTACCGTAGTCAATTAAATAACATGCTGCTGTCATTTTGCACATCTCTGATGTTGCTGCTATCTGCAAATATCCATTGCTGTAAAAATTTACATTGCTGTATATTGGTTATTTATTTACCAAGTGCACAGTTTATATTGTTAAAACACTTTACAGTACAGTATTTTATGTGTTTATCTTTTAACTTTTCACTATTATGTTATTTTTATACATTTCTGTAAGGTCCATATTTGTGTGACCATTTTTTTCTATAATATTTTTGCTGCTGTAAACCAGAATTTCCCCATTGTGGGACAATAAAGGGATTTTCTATTCTCTTCTATTCCATTTGTGACAGCCAAGGCCGCCTTTATTGTTGAGAGACTGCTCCTCTGGTTTGTGCTTCCAGGAAGTGGGCGGCGGACCTGAGAGTATCACACCTGCAGTGGCCTCCTATAAATTGGACCAGAGAACATGGCTTGCTCTCTCTGCGCTCCATGGACTCCTCTGGCCTCCTGGTCCAGTTTTAGTTTAATTTGATCCATGTACACTTTCACACACCTCATGCACCCCTACATTACATACACCACTGACCTACACTAACACGTTTATTTACTTTAATAAATGGTTAAACCATTCTTTTGTGCGGTCTCCCCATAATTGTTCCTACCCCCTGAGCTAGGATAGTAACATGTTTTATAAATAAGGGAAGAAAAGCCTTCTAAATACTGTTTTTAAACCAGGGCAGAGGTGTGGTCCAGCCGCATGACACAGTTGGGATGTACTAATTTGTGAGATCACTTGTTAAAATATTACTAAGCCTTGAAAATGATGCTTATAGATCCATCCTATCAGAACTAACTGAGCTGAAGCATTTTTATAAGAAAAAACTAATAATTTAATTCTCTAGATGTAGAAATGTACCAGAACATCTGCTGCTGCAGCAAAAGCTGGCACTATGTGAACCCCCAGACAGAGAATGGGGTTTAGGTTTTAATGGTCAGTTTAAGTGGTTTGAATACATGATCTATAGGACAGAGGATCATGGACAGGGGATGTCCTGCAGAAACGTGACTTATTACTGGAAACATTTGCAGAGAGCAAAGGCTGTTACCAATGTTCTTATGTCCCTGGATGTCCTCCAGCACAGCCCTCTCCTTTTGGTAGCCGTAGTCCCCTCCCTGGGAATCGGCCTGGAACTCCTTGACGGCCGCAGTGGCTGCTCTGCCGGAGCTGACCTGGTAAACAGAGGCCGAGACTCCCTGACCGAGCCGGCACTGGACGGTCCAGATCTCACCGAAGATCTCAAACAGTACCGGCCTCATGCTCTGGTCCACGCTGACACTTTCCGTGGGCTGGGCCTTGGAGCTCGGCTCGGGTGGGACGCAGTGAGCCATGGGAGGGAGAAGGAGGGGAGAGGAGGCAGCTAGTTGACAGGGGGGAGCAGCTGTGGGGGCATTGCGAGACTAGATCTATGTTCACCTTTAAAGTGCTACAAACTAAGAAGCACCTGGACGAGTCAAGGCCAGCGAGCACACAGCGGGGCTACATCCACAGGCCTGAGCGCGGAGGAATTAGGGGGCATATTAGGAGAAGGTTGGCTGTCAAAACGAGTCAGCTGACATAAAGTTAGCCAACTTAGCTACTGCAAATAGCCCCACTAGCCACCGATTTTAAGGACAGAAACACAGCGCTCCCACAGCGCAGCGCGAATAACTTCCTCCATAATAACCGATACTCCTTACAGGAACAAACTTTGCTTAAATCTTCCGAAAAACTAGTGTTTCAGGTCGCAGTGAAGTTTCGCTGAAGTTGTAGATTCAGGTTGTTCATACTTCCGTTGATAACTTCCGTTACTGCTGCGCTTCGGTTACTGTGCATTCTGATAGTCTGCCCCCTTCCGGCGAGGGGCTGAACTACACCCGTCAGTGTCTCAAACCATAGATACCTACATGCATAATAGACGTCGCATCGATCGCTTTCTTTCACCTATAGGCGCTGATGTGACTTGGTGGCGCCATTTTGGAGCGGTCAACAGCTCCACTCAGTGTAATCTGTTGAGCAGGCACAGAATCAAATTTTATCAACTTTAAATCGCCGAATATTGAACTAATTTTTACGTTTTTTTTGTTTTGCTAAATACAAACAAATTGGTCAGTGTATTTAACAATTCTTAGTCGGTCAAGAATGATAGAATATTCTGATAGGATGTATGTTTGTTGCAAAGAATAGCCAATCATACATTTTTTTATTACTATATATATATATATATATATATATATATATATATATATATATATATATATATATATATATATATAGTAGGCTATGTACACCATGCATCTTTTTTTTTTTTTTTTGACTATTTGAGCTCAGGTAACTAGTAAATTTCTCCACAGTGAGATCAATAAAGTGAATCAATCAGTCAAAGGATGGTTTTCAATTAGAATCCACTAAGCAAATGTTGCTCATGTCCATCTTTGCTAACAGACTTGTGTTAGACCCAGATCAGGAATAAATATAGGTTTCTGATAGTTATTATTATTATTTTTAACCTAAATCTCACTATTTGTCTCACCTGTAAAACAATAGATGTGCTATTCTTTTTTCTTTTCTATCGATCTTTAACATTTTTATTTTTTTAATCGTTTTATCATTTTAAATACACTAATTAGTTTTGGTCAGTACACATTTAATGTCCAGTGTTGTCAGGATAATTTGTCCGGAAATGGAGGACGTGGCTCCCGGAAGAAGGAAGCATCCTCCGCATCAGGCTGCCTGCTGCTGTTCTGATCAGAAAGTGGCAGCAGCAGCTCAGCATTGGAGGAGCTCAGCGGACTGGACCTGTGTTGTTGAAGGCAGAGCTGCTCTGCGGTGAGTGGAACGTCGCCATGTTTATGTTTGATAATTTTTATTGCTGACAGGCAGCAGCTATGCTCCTCTGCAGGAGTCTTGTAATAAACCAAGTGTTACCTCGTTTTATCAATGGGGGCATTAGGACGGTGAGTCGGACATCCGTTCACTTTGCTGGTCTGTTTCATTTTTAGCCGTTAATGTTGAACAAAATGCGGCTAATAATCCTGGTTATGTAGGGGGAACCATTAGCCGGTTAGCTGCCTTTACCTACTGAGATGCCTCTTGGTTTGCATTTTATATTATAGCTGTAATCAATAGAGGCATAGAGGATGAATTTGGAAACTAAATTCAATGTGAGCATTATTAAAAAGCATAAACAACTTGCAGTTAGCTAGTATTAGCTCACAGGAGAAACGTTTACTACCTATGATATCTCATTTGGTCACGCGCCCACTTGGCTCGCAGATTTTGCAGTCACGTGACAGGGCGGCGTTCTGTCAGACCAGCATACCTATGTCCGTCCCCTTTAGTTTTGTACGAAAAATAGTCTAAACTACCTTAACAGGCGTATATTCATTTAGTCATTCAAAAAAACAACAATCTAATTACTTATTTTTTGTTGTTTTTGAGGCGTATGGCGATTTGACCTTTTTCGTACATGACTACAGGGATACATACTACGAAGGAGCATCAGGGCCAGGCTAGAGATTTTTTTTTCTTTAATTTCGAGAATAAAGTCCTAACATTGCGAGAATAAATATGTAATATTACGAGAATGAAGTCATCAACCGGTTTCAGAAAGAAAGCTCCGAGCTCCAACCAGCAGATCATGGCCGACCAGCTCCACCAATCAGTAACCTGAGTCCAATTTCACATCTTGCCCAGTTTGATGCTGCTGCTAAAAGATTTTATTATTGGTCAAACCAGATGCCAAACAATAACTTCACATGATGCTCCAGATTCCTCATTTTAGGGAACAAAGTGCTTCTTGTAGGAGTTGTCATAAAATACAACTTGTTTCTCCTAAGTTTTGGACTTTATTATTGTAATTTTAGGACTTTATTCTTCTAATATTACAACTTTATTCTAATAATTTTATGATTTTATTCTTGTAACTTTACGACTTTATTCTCATAATTTTGCGACTTTATTCTCGTAATTTTGCGACTTTATTCTCGTAATTTTGCGACTTTATTCTCGTAATTTTGCGACTTTATTCTCGTAATTTTGCGACTTTAATCTCGTAATTTTACTATTTTATTCTCGTAATTTTACAGCTTTATTCTCATGATATTACGACTTCTCATAATTTTACGACTTTATTTTCGTAATTTTACGACTTTATTCTCGTAATTTTACGATTTTATTCTCGTAATTTTACGATTTTATTCTCGTAATTTTACGATTTTATTCTCGTTATTTTGTGACTTTATTCCCGTTATTTTGTGACTTTATTCCCGTTATTTTGTGACTTTATTCTCGTTATTTTGCGACTTTATTCTCGTTATTTTGCGACTTTATTCTCGTAATTTTATGACTTTATTCTTGTAATTTTACAACTTCTCATAATTTTACAACTTTATTTTCGTAATTTTACAACTTTATGCTCGTAATTTTACGACTTTATTCTCGTAATTTTACAACTCCTCATAATTTTACGACTTTATTATTTTAATATTATGACTTCTCGTAATTTTAAGACTTTATTCTCGTAATTTTACGACTTTAGTCTCGTAATTTTATGACTTCTCGTAATTTTATGACTATTCTCATTATTTTACGACTTTATTCTCGTAATTTTATAACTTTATGCTCGTAATTTTACGACTTTATTCTCGTAATTGTTTGGGTATATTCTCGTAATTTTACGAGTATATTCTCATAATTTTACGACGGCCAGGCTAAATATTTTTTTTCTTCTGTTACCATAATAATGTAATAAAATTACGAGAGTGCAAAATAGTGTACTGTCAAAGATGACGCCCGGACTTTTAACCTGGGGGTACGATGAGACGGTGGAGTTAAGGATAAGGTGGATTTTGTGCCAATGAAGTGAACCTCGGTTTTAGTGCCGTTTAATTTAAGGACCTTTTGGATGAACCAGGTTTTAACTTCACAGATGCAATCAGTGAAGCGATGAGGGTTTAGCAGTGAGGGAGAGCTCGGTGTCATCAGCATAACAGTGGAAATTAATGTTAAGTTTGCGGAAGATACTGCCAAGGGGAAGGAGGTAGATGATGAAGAGGAGGGGCCTCAGGTCTGAACCCTGGGGGCCCCCTGATGCGACCGAGGAGGGGATCGATATGAAGGATTTTAGTTGAATGAACTGAGTGCGGCCAGAGAGGTAATGGTGTCGTTTAAGAGCAGAAATAGTTATGAAAAGCCTTCTAAACCCTGGAGGCTACGTGACCAGCTCTCCAACGTTGTCTTCCAGTTCAAAAAGGGGATCAAACATATTTTTATATCCCACCACTTCCACATTATCAAGTGTTTTAAAGGCCGGTTGCAATTATTTCATTTCCAAAGGGCAGGCTGTTCTGGTATCCTAACCTTACTCCTGTATATTTTGCCATTTTAGCCCATTTTTACTCTCTGAAAGAACACATGCCTTTAATCTATCTCCTGATGCCTTTTTTGGTTCTGCTGCGACCGGCCGGATTCAGCCACATGTTGCACAGGATACTAGATTTCATTTGTCAGCATCTTTTTTCACTTGTCAGCATCTTTTTATACAAGGATTGAAGGAGCTTATTTTTTGGCTTGCAGCAGAAATGTTATTGAGTGAATTTCGTTGTAGCATTGTCGCAAGCAAAGAAAATGTTTTGGAAAGAAATTTCACAAAGGAAATATGCAATTCACTAATGAAACCTTGAAAAACGTTTTAATTTCTTTTTTTTTTCATAAAAAACTAATTATTTTATTTTCAACCGTTTTATTTTTTTTAAATTTTATGTAACAAATTTCTTTTCTTTAAATTGAGTTTTATGAATTAATCATCCAGATCGTTTCTTCTCAGTTCTGGGTGCTGATTTTCCTCTGAAGTGAGGAGATCGAAATGAAGAGAATGCAATCTATGAAACATTATTTGTAAAACTGGTCAGACTGTGTGGTCTGAACATAAACATACTTATGAATTGTGTTCTTTGAACCTTCAGGTAAATCAAACACTCTCTTCTCGTTCCTTAAAGGCGTTTTGGAGAGGCATGAATGACTTTGCAGTTCTCAACACTGGGCGGAAGATGCCCCTGATTGGACTGGGGACCTGGAAGAGTGAGCCGGGAAAGGTAAAGGCTGCATGTTTATCATCTGTTTATCATCCATCCATAGTGCTGTGTTCAGGGATCCGGATCTAAAATTTCTTGGAATGGAATTTCCATTATTTTTGCAAAGAACATGTGTAAATAGAAATTATAAAAAAAAGCCATCCATATATTAAACTTTTAAAAATGTATCAATAAAAAAGTTTTTACAGGGTTTCCACAGGTCATTAAAAATCATTAAAAGTAACTAAATTATTATTTTTTAAATTAAGGCCTTAATTAGCATTAAAATTCATTAAATGTGATATTATTTTTTCTTTGCTTTTTTCAGACATACTTTTACAGAGTTTATATGTAAAAATGTTATTCCTTTTTTTAATCTTTAAAGTTTAACAAATGTACATTATTTTCAAACCGTGTTTCACAAATCACTTCACAAGTCTAATCCATACGCTCGCATCAGGCTCCTTTCTTCAGGGGAAAGACAATTTGAGAAGAATCACATTTGTGAAACTCAATCCAGAGTTTAGAAAAAAAAAAAAAAAGTAAAAATATACATTAAAACATTTGTGTTTTATCAGATTTAATTTTTCTACAAGGTTATACAAGATATTTAAAAAAATTGTTCTGGATTTTTCCTTTTTTCTTAATTTTCCCCAATATTGGAACAAAGTTCACTCCATAAACATCCATCATCAACATTCTCCTTTGGAAGGTTATAAAAAAACTGAACTAAACAATAAAGTTTAAATATCTGAGGGATTGCTACAAAGACGATGCCATCATTTGGTAATTAAATTGACCAATTACACTAAATTTGATGACTTTATCAGATAAAACCTGAATATTGAATTAATAAATGTAAGCCTGTCAGTATGATAACATTGATTTATATGTGTGCCTCTGGATTTGATCTGTTGGAGAATAAAAAGAAATCACCTACTGACTGATTGGGTTCATCTTCTGAACAATTGGGTTGGACTGCCCCCTTGTGGACAAAGCTGGCAGCTAGTCTGCCTTCAGTAGGATGTTATCAACAGTCTTAAAGTAGTCAGCGGTTTGTTTGCGTCCTGTTATTAATTTTTCAGACCTTCAGGACTGTTTAAGTCAGACGATGTTCATTTCCAGGTGAAACAAGCAGTCATCTGGGCTCTGGAGGCTGGTTACCGTCACATCGACTGCGCAGCCATCTATGGGAATGAGGTGGAGATTGGAGAAGCTCTGCAGGAGACGCTCGGCCCAGACAAGGTAAAGAGCCTTTCCCCTCAGCTGCCGTTCTTACCGTTTGGGTTTCTGAAGATAAATGTTCCAAAGCACAGAACAATCCATGAGCTTTTATGTTTTTATGTCATTCGTTTTGTTGTTACGTGATTTAAAGTTACACGACGCAATCTCCTTTTATAAGCTCCTTTCTGTTTCCCTCAGTCTCTGAGACGAGAGGATGTCTTTATCACCTCCAAGCTGTGGAACAACCGCCATCATCCTGACGATGTTGAGCCGTCCCTGCTGAAGACGCTGAAGGACCTGAAGCTGGAGTACCTGGACCTTTACCTCATCCACTGGCCCTACGCCTTCCAGTAAGCGCAGCCGTCGCTGCAGACTAGCGCTGAGCTCCTGCCGTCATGTAACGCTCCTTCTCTCCGTTGGCTAGACGAGGCGACATTCCTTTTCCCAGAAAGGAGGACGGCACCTTGCTGTACGACGACACGGACTACAAGTTGACCTGGGCGGCCATGGAGAAGCTGGTGGAGAAGGGCCTGGTTCGATCCATCGGCCTGTCCAACTTCAACAGCCGGCAGATCGACGACGTCCTGTCGGTGGCCAGCATCAAACCCACCGTCCTTCAGGTACGTGGCGCGAGTGAAGAGGACGGGCGAAAGGCTGTCTGCTAAAGTGACCTCTGTACGCTGGTCCGGCAGGTAGAGAGCCACCCGTACCTGGCCCAGGTAGATCTGCTGGCGCACTGTCGGGATAGGGGTCTGGTGATGACGGCGTACAGCCCTCTGGGTTCCCCCGACCGGGCCTGGAAGCATCCAGACGAGCCCATCCTGCTGCAGGAACCCGCCATTCTCTCACTGGCAGAGAAATATCAGAAGTCTCCTGCTCAGATCATCCTGAGGTGAGTTCACTGGTGGTTGGAGGAACTCCCACTGGGTCCAATGTTCTGAGTGGAATGCTGCTTTGATCTAACGCCCCTCGGTCCAATTCAGTATTTCTGATTGGCCTTCAGTGTATGGATGAAACATATGGAAGAAAAACAGTCTCATTAGAATCTACCTTTTTTTGTACACTGAATTTTAAACACTGATTTTTTTTACACATTGAATTCCTTAGACTGAACGTTTATTTGGTATAAACACAGGTGCAAAAAATTTGACTGCAAATGTGTTGACCTTTCTGGTGAACTCAAGCCAACGCAATCTACATTCGATGCAGTCGGTCAGCTTCTAGCCAATGAAATTAGCTCATTTGGTCATGTGACACAACAGTTGGAGATAACTTTGTTCCCGAATGAAGCTGAATGAGGAGTTTTCTCGGTTTGATCCGGAACGAGCAGCTGGCGGCAATCTTTTTTCTTTTTTTTTTTTTTTCTGACCAAATGAGCTCATTTCATTGGCTAGAAGCTGCGCGACTGCATCGAGTGTAGATCGGTCGGCTTGAGTTCAGCAAAAGGTCAACACATTTTCAGTCGAAATTTTTGCAGTCTCGTTTTTTTGCCAGATAAAAATTCAGTGTTTAAAATTTAGTGTACAAAAAAAGGCAGATTCCAATGAGACTGTTTTTCTTTCTTAGAAACACAACAATATCACTTATACAGCTTTGCACTAAAATGTGGTGATTTTATGTCCATAAATTGGTATTTTTGCATTAAGAAACCATTTTTTTAACATAACCTGAGGTGATTTTATTTAAAGTAAACACGGGTGTGTTTTATATTTAACCTCATTAAAACCACCGGCGACCCGTTGATGTTAAGTGGCGTAAATGCATAAAACTAGGGGGCTGCTAGTGGCAACTAGAATCACATTTTTTAGACATTTATGCAGATAGAAAAATTTGTTGATTTATCTGAGCCACAGCAAACCTTCTAGCATTGATGGCATGACTGTCCCACCCTGCCATCTGCAGGGCCCACGGATCTCCTCATGCTACCAGAGACTCAGATGCATCTCCATCTTCCCCAGTTCTGATTATGAGCCAGACTTATATTGAAACAGAAACGTGGCCTGAAGTGTGCTGGAAAAAAAAAAATTTAATCTAGATAAGTGATTTTTTCTTAAAATAAGTGCATTTGTTCTTGAATTGAGGAGATAAAAGACAAGAGATAAAATAAAAGAGATGCTTCACTCTGTCTTATGATTCAATCAGAAGACCATTCTGTCTTGTGATTCAGTCAATGGAGCATTCTGTCTTATGACCTGATCAATTTTCCTGTCAGAAGAATACTCTGTTTTGTAACCATGTGTTATGTTCTGTTAATAAAAAGGCACTGCAGGAGGGGGGGTCCCTTTCTGTGTGGACTCAGTCCCTCTTTTACGAACCTAACACTAGATAATTAGTGTGTTAAATAATAACGGGGTTAAATAATAACCCCATGTTGTCCTGGAAATGAGACCAACACAAACACAAAAGTTACTTTTCTGCAGAAGAGGAGAGAAGACAGGTGGAGAATTTTCACTCCCTGAATGTCTGTGGTCAAATCTGTTGGGACGTCTCTGTCCCCTGCCTTTATTATCAGACTTCGGAGGAATAACAGGAGGGGCCAAAGGTTTTCAGGAGGGGCCAGATGTTTACACATGATAAAGCATGATGGTTCCTTGTGCAGTTTTATTGCAGAAGGAACTTACAGAAAGGAAACTTTCTTTTCCTTTTCTGGGAGAACCATTTATTCTCCCTGTTTGAAGTTAAAACATCAGAACTTTCCTATCTTTGCTGTAAATTAATTCAAATAAAATTATGACATTTACATTTTTCTAACATGTTCCGAGATCTTTGGCTTCAATCACCGTGTTGAACTGTTTGCAGATGGCAGACGCAGCGAGGAGTGGTAACTATTCCCAAGAGCGTGACGGAGTCCCGCATCAAGGAGAACATTCAGGTCGGCCCTACGTTTAACACTTTAAGGACTTTCTGTGCTTCTGTTTTTAGCTGAAAGTTATTTTAACTTTTATTTCTCTTTCAGGTGTTTGACTTTACCCTCGAAGCAGAAGAAATGAAGAGCATCACAGCAATAAACAGAGGCTGGCGTTACATCGTACCCATGATCGAGGTTAGTGGGCAGCTGCTTATTTCTATGGAGAGACATTTTAGTCAGAGTTCAGTACATTGTTAATGAATATTGTAAAATATTAATACATTTCCCCATTAAATCAACAAATAAGAAATGTATTCTTTTATTTAGGTAATACTTATTTAGAGATTGATTTCTAAATGTATTTATTTAAAACTATATCAATATTTTTTTCAAAAGAAATATCTCTATATTTCCAGATTTATATATTTAGCTGATAATGGAAATTGGTAGTTTCTCTGTTACGTTGAACACCCCTATTAATCTTAATTATTTTCATTTCTACATATTTGGGTGTTTATATATCTAATAACTGATGGACTCAGTAATATTTCACTATTGAATTCAGGTTTATTGGACTAACAAAAAATGTGCAATAGGAATTATGACAAAATTTGACAGTTTTATGAATGAGGCGGAAGGTTGCGTGTAACACTTATTCCCATCACTGTAAATGTAGCTACAGATAGGAGGCAAAAGCTGCTGCATATGAGCCTTGAATTTGAGAAAACAGGTTCTGGAAAGTCCTTAAAAGTGTTTGTATTCAGTGTTTGAGAACCGAGGTCAGGGCCACAGCCTGAGAGGTTTAACCCGTGGAAAGACAAGCGCTAACTTTGCTTTTCTATGCTCCAGGTGGAAGGAAAGCAGGTTCCCCGGGATGCAGGACATCCTTTCTACCCCTTCAATGACCCCTACTGATGACCTCTTCTAAAGCCTGAATTTGTGCCTTCAACTTTAACCTCACGTTGCCGATCGTGGTTGTTGTTCCCTTTGTCTTCAGTGTCTTAGATTCTGCACCTTCTGTTGGAATGCATCAAACTCACAGCAACAGACCGTAAAAAATAAATCACTGTAACTGAATGAACACCTCTTCTTTTTTTAAATAAACATTTTCTTACGTTACCAAGTGTTTTTATTTACAGTTAATAAAGGTGTTCAGCCTCCTGCTGCGTGCTCCAAGGTGCACACCTGCACAATCGCACACTGCTCACACATTCCCAGCTCACCGGAAAATCTATGCAGCGCAAAAATGAAATCCAACATAAACTGTAAATTAATTAGACCAATAACTTTTTTTTTTTCTGTATCATTTTAAATATGTGTATCATTGATTTTACAACCAACAATGACAATACAAGAAACAGTTTTTTTCCTCAAATTTAGTTCCATAAGACAGAGACTGGCCGCTCCCAGACTCGGTGATCCCATTTTTTTACCGATTAATGGTAAATTCATTAAATCACTGCAAACGTATTAGTTATAGTTACTAGTTACTTCTCCCAAAAAGTTACTGAGTTATTCTACAATAAAAGTAACTAGTTAATAGTAAAAGTAACTATTGCGTTACTTCTGCGTTTCTCGCCCCGTAACCCTCACCACCCAGCCCCCGCCTTCTCGGCGTGTGTTTCTAAAGCCAGCTGAATAGAGCGGACGACAAAGACAAGAACCAACAGAGAGTTTTGCATTTATTGCAACACAACGTAAATGACATCAGGGGGGAACGCTATCTGATGGGCCTATAAACCCCTGAGATAGCGTTCCCCTCTTCTTAACATGGGGGGAACGGTATCTGATGCGGTGTAAATATCATCAGGCTGCATTACCTCTACTCATGGGTGTGAAGTTTTTTAACAGGGCGTTCAGATCAGTATGAAATTAATAACTGGGGATGTCTAATTCTGAAATCCTGTGTGTTTGGGTTGCTATAGATACTGCAACATGTAGCTCTATCCATCCATCCAGATCTCTCCCTTTCATTTGATTGTTCACGCTCTCCATGGCGACTGTTGGGCGCCTTTAGCGAGCATGCGCGTTTCCTGTCGCTTGGTGAATCGCTCCGCCTGCACTGTGCGGAGATGCAGGGGAAACCGTATCTGATGGGGAAACGCAGCTCGACGTAACACCGGTATTTCCATCTGGAAAACGCTGTTTTGCTGCTGGAGTCCTCCTCACTCTCCATCTCTCTGTGTGTGCTGTACGTTAACACCCGTAGCAGCCAATCTCACCCTTCCCTTTCTCATGACAAGGCGCGCACGAGTCCTATCATGAAAAAAGGTTCATTGTGTGACCTGAGTAAGGTGCAGTAACGGGGTGTCGGCAATGGTAACTGCGTTATAGTTACAGTCAAAGTAATTAGTTAGATTACTAGTTACTAAAAAAAAGGTAACTGCGTTCCCATCACTGTCCACTGATCATTCTTTGCTTTTTCTCTCCCGCTATGATTCCAATGCTTGTGCTGTATCGACTGATGCCAGTAAATATATATATATCAGTGTTGCGCCGGGGCCATTTTTTGGCCCCAATACCTGACTGTACAGTATTGGCTGATACAATCTGTTTGAAATTGATGTGTGTATATATGAAGAACTGCATACTACTTGGATGTAAAATAATCACCATCATGGCTTTATCAACCTGCTGCACTAATACAAAGTGAATCCCGTGGAACTTTTTATTGCCTACCTGGAATGGGTGACAATAGTTGAATTAACTTTTGGCTCTCAAAATGGTATCACGCCCTATTTGCAGAGATGAGAGATGTGGAGCCATCAACTATATCATGTGTTTGTTCTACCCAGCCACTGAACCAGGTGAGTCCCAACTGCAGAGTGAATTAACCTGTGCAGATTGGACTCACCTGGTTACGTGGCTGGGTAAAATAAATACATGACTTAGAGATGACTTGTCGACTCCAGATCCCCCATCTCTGCCTATTTGTTGGTACTTGCTGATACAGATAAATATAAATATATATAAATAAAATCCTACTACGCCTGCATGACTGTGATTGTCATTGTGGTAAGTTCTGTCTGAGGTTAAACCCTTAAATGGAAATGGGAATAAAAGTAGCATAGCATAATAGTTTAAGCCATTTATTTTTTTTTAAAGAACAGTATAAAAAAATCAGTAATAGTAGTAGCAAGCTTCGTCTTGGACAGGTTTCAGGTGTTCAGCTCTTCACCGTCTAAAACAGCAGGTGGCAGCACAGAGCAAATGTTTTAAGAGCAGTTGCTCTTTTAAATAACATGGTGTCGGGATTGTTGCCTGGACTCCAACACTCGCCGATACGATGCCGGCGTTTTCTGCAGTATAGGAAACATTTCCAATACTAGTATCAGAATCTGAACAACTCTACATCTGATGTTGCTCATAGTGGTCCTCACGTCATTTTCCAACTTAAACTGAGATGTGATGCAGAGTTCTCTTCCTTCAGTTCCCCTCTTGTTAGGCATCCTGTGAGTCTGTGGCTGAAGTGGTGAGCAGCAGTGCTGTCGCATCCCTTCCTGCAGGACCGCCTCTAAGTTTGCTCCACTCTACATTTGAGATATCTGTGCTCTCGAAAATTCTGTGGGAAAAGAAAACATAAGGTTTCATCATGGATGCTGTTTGGACAGTCGGTGTTTAGGAGGTTTAGTTTGCAACGCTAAACTGAGACTAAAATAAATATGGAGTGAATTTTGGTATAGTTGAACACAAAGAACGCTTTTTGGAAATAGAAACTTAAAAAAATTATGTAAATTAAAATTTGGAAGTTTGTTTTGTACGATTGTATTTAATTGTTTGTTGTTTATGTTAATTTATGTTTATAGATTGAATTTTTTGCATATAATTCTTTTCAAATTGCATTTTACATACAGTATAACGTTCTCTCCACTTTAAATCCTATACTGATGCTCTCTCTTGACCAAGAAAATGTTGTTGCTAACATTTATGCAGACAAATAGAAATGCTTCTTTGCATTGCTTTCCAGAGGTAAGCCCCGCCCCCAGAAGTGAAGAGAATGTGAAGCTCAATCCAAAATACAGAATTTCAAAAAAAAAAAAAAGATAAAAAAAACAAGAAAGCTGCATTGTTACACACAAAACCTTTTCATTAAAATGTTTTGTAATTTTATTTCTGGATTGCAAAAATGCAACAAAATTCACTCCATACATGAATGAATGAGTCTATCAGAGCTGAATATGAACCTTTGACCTGCTGTATTTCTACCATTACTTTGGTGCAACTCTTCCTTGCTCTCTCTCTTAGTCCTGTTCTTTGTGAACAGCAGAGGTGAATAATCCACTGTTCCATAATCCAGGTCCACAAATTTAAAAATGCAGCCTAGTTTCCTTCATCCTGTTAACTTAACCAGGTCATTAGCCTTTAGTCCTTGCTGTAGAGCTGGAAATGCAAATAGTTGGAACTAATCTCTACTTTCTGATGCTGGATTATCCTGCTGCAGTGAATCAGTGAATTAAACTCAGACCTAAACAATAAAAACCTCTAAATTACAACAAACTTCCAGAGCTGCAGTGTTGGACATGAAAATCCATACATAAATATGGCCCATGAAATAAATAGATTGTACATTTCACATTAAACCATTGAAATGAACCATTTCAATGTGAAATACACAATTATTAGATGCCCCATGACATAAATAAACAAAAAGACAATCATAAAAGTATTAAATATGAAGATGAATTAATCTATTTAAAAAATATAGAATTACTTTATATGTAGGAATGAATATAGATGAATTAATAAGGTGAACATGTCTTATTAGGGGGTCATCAGTTTGTTGCTGGATTATTTTGGGGTCTTAGGTGGGTCAAAAAGTTCCATGTTGGTTTTATTGGATCAGGACGCCCGGCTTCCATGTTATCTGAATCCCCCTCATGGCTTCGCCCTCCCGTCAGTGCCGCGTTAGCGCTTTATCTCCTTACTGCTTCAATTCATTTAACAACGTAACTTTGAAGTTGACCTTAATCTTCATTTCTAGAAAGGCTGGACGGTTGATGGACAAAAAATAACCCAAAAGAGTGTTAGTCTTACATGGATGGTCTCCTCCAGCGTGGTGTATCTGTAGTTCGGCGGCTCCAGGCTCCTCAGCAGGGCGGCGTGGAGCTCATCGCTGCGCTCCATGAACCGCCTGGTCATGGCCAGCTGCTGTTTCAGTGTTTCGTTGAGGGCGAATCCAGCCGGGTTGAACAGGCTGATGGCTGTAAATCAGAAATGAAAACTGCTTGATTATACACCCTGTGGATGTTCTAATGGGCAACAGAAATACATAAACTACAAGTCAAAGGTGATAATGTTGCAGGACCACATGATGTCACTGTTGTTGAGAGGAATTAAAAGATTCTGCCACTTCAATACTTTCCCAGGATTCATTGATTCAACAGCAGCTCAGCTGTTCTCCTTCACAATGGTGCGTTTGAAAGTTATATGATGCTTTGCAAAACACATTTATGATAACATATCTGGGACTCATCATCATAAAACATGATGGTTCATCAGCAAAGCTACCAAAACGAAGGAATACTGAGTTCTACTGTGCTGAACAGGACAGGGATGTGGCTTAAAGGCTGAAGCATTGAATGAAGCAAAATGTAAAAATGGAGACATTTTTATTTATAATAACCAAGCTTCTCTTTAGAAGTTTAAACATATAAACGGAAAACATATAAACTCTGTCTCTATAGTCGATAAATACAGTTAAACCAAAGGGAAATACTCGTTTTTTTTTTGGATGTTTAAAGTTTTTGGAGTCTTTATAGAAGGAATACTACATTGATGTTCATTCATGAATTACTGGACGCTATATTACTGTTCCCATGGTAACGGCTAATAACAGGACTTTTGAATCTCATGCAAAGCCTCCTGCAATCCATGCAATCTGTCGACAGATGGAGACACAGCGCCACTTTAGGTCCAGGAAGGCTGTCAGAGATGAACGTTTTAGGACGGAGCTGTCCTCACAGGAGGAGAGCTCTAACGGTTCTTAAAAGAATCCTGCTTGAGCTCCTTTCTTATAGGTAAATGTGATAAAACACCATCATGTTCACATTTTGTAGAACTTTTTCACTTGTTTGGTTCATAATCAGCCCCTAATTGGTTTTCAGTTCCCCTGTAGTGAACCAGAAGCAGCAGACCTACCTTCCAGTCTCTCTGCACTGACAGCTGGAATGGGCTTCAGGTACATCCTGCTCACTGTGGGGTCCACAGGGGCCACACCTTCAGAGAAACAAAGAACCAGAGTTAGAAGATTGAAAGATTGATGACAGGACTGTCCAGATGTGCGGCTGACTGACCAGTTGGATCAGGGTGGGTCTGTACGGCTGCGTCTGTGTAGCTCCTCCTGGTTGATCGCTGAGAGGAGCTCCGCCTGCTGGGCGGCGACCAGGCTCTTCTTCCGCTGAACGACTCTGACCTCTGACTGCGACCCGGAGTCCAGGAGACACTGAAGCGACTCGGTTCAAAGGAAGCGCTGGAAAAATCATCATCTGGATTGTTGCTGTGAGATTTTTCGGTCGCAGAAACCTCATCTCTGACCTCTGCTTCCTCCTCCTCATCATCATCATCATCTCCCAGGTGCTCTGAGATCTGCCAGGCGCTAGAATCAAAGTCGCTCTGATAGTCCGGCACCACCTCTTCCTCCTCTTGGGATCCAGGAACCGGGTCAACCAGCTTGCATGGTTCGGTTTTAGCAGCAACAACATTTTAATTAATGAATTTAAAAAACATCAGAGAAAGAAAACATTGATCTTGTTAAAGTTTATTCCACTGCTCTTCTTTCATTTCTCACCTGTTTTTCCAGCTCCTCTGTTGCAGCTCCTGTAGACGCAGGAATGAGTTCATCCAGTGTCCTCACATTGATCCGGAAATCTGCAGAACCAACATGGAGGAAGCTTCAGGCTTCTCCTCAGCTCTAAGGCTTTTAAACCTCATCTCCCTGCTGTTTTTAGTATCCAGATAAAATACCTCAGAAACTTTCACAGTGGCTCAGGCTCCAACCAGTCATCTGATGGCTTTTGCTTTCGCATTGAGGGAGGAAAATGATAGACTGAATGTTCTTACCATTAGGAATCTGACAGCTGTTTCATAAAAAAGGCCAAGTCTGGTTTAGTTTGTTGTCATTTGGGTTTTATAAAGCTGGCTCCCTCTGAGTCTGTTACTATGGCAACTGACCCAAATCAGTAAGGACACAAAAGCCCCATTTACACCCCCCTCTGAAAACCGAACTGTGAGGAGTTCAGATCAAGCTTGGATCAGTTAACTGTGCCGCGCTCGATTCCTTACGACCGTTTACACTCCATGTTAGCACGGTTCCTCGCCTCCTAGTGACGATCTACGGTACTACTGCTCTCAAGAGGTAAACGAGCAAACCAACATGGCGGCGCCAATACCATTCAGGAAGTTTGGTTATATTTGTGACATTTCGTTGTTTGTGGAGAGTCAGGAGAAGAAGGCAGCCTTTGGTGAATTTACTTGACAGAGTCAGTTTTTGGGAAGTAGATACGAAAAACGATAATCTAATCAGGGCCTCCAGACAAGGGAAACGATGATGGACGTTCATCACACTGCTAAGCAGAATCATCACTGGAAATCATTTGGCACAGTAGGGAAGCTAGTATTTTTATGAATCTCTGAAATTTCATGATCAGGGTTTATACAGGAAGGAGGAACTGTAATTTAATGCTCTTAGTAATAATTTTAATGCCATTAATAAGTACCCATTACTCTTAAGTCCTTCGTAATCTCTACCATTGTCAGGCTGCAGCCATGTCCCGAATTTCTCGTTTTCCAGCCACTTATGTTAAAACTTGCATTTTTCCATTCTCTAGCTTTTTCTGTGCCTCCAGCTTCTGTTCCCAACATAAGGCTTTAGGAACAACCAGTAGCAGTTCCACGCAAACACATGGAACCAGTTAAATCTGACATATTTGACAACATTTTCTTTTTTTTATACAGGCTTTTAAATGCCATGATAATCACATTTAATGAATTTTAATGCCAATTAATTAAAAAAATAATAATTTAATGACTTTTAATGATTTTTAATGACCTGCAGAAACCCTGATGATTATGGCGGCTGACTGTAAGGAGAGGACGCGGTCTGCTAATGCGCTTTTTGTTATCTGAGAACCGAGCCAGAACTGAACCGCGCAGAGCCCTACAGATGAACTGGTACCATGTTAGCGCGGTTCGGTTGTTTCTGGCATGGTTGCATGCTAGAGACTGACACGGGAGTGGATTTTCACTCCTGTCCCGTCCCACTCCCACAGAAAAAAAATTGTGTCCCGTCCCGATCCCGGGCCAGAGTAGAAATCTAAAGCCTGTCCCGTCCCACCCTTGGTGAAATTACTCGCACTCCCATCCCGCTCCCATTCAGAATGATTCCCGCTCCTGCACCGCAGGTGAAAAACTCAGAGCGGAAGCACTGTTGGTTTTTGGGTCGCGTAGTTTTTTTTGACTCGCATTATAGTGTAGGCTTCAAGGAAAAAAACTACAAAATGGTGGCGCCAGTACTGGATTTTTTTTCTTTCTATTTTACTTTATTTTTTGGCATCAATCCTAGTTTTTTTTAGTTACTATTGGTTTGCTCCCACTCCTGTCTGCTCCTGTTAATGTTTAATCCTGTACCGTCCCAATCACGTGATCGTTACTACCATATTTTCACAACTATAAGGCACACATAAACGTCTTTTTTTCCCCTCAAAATGTGCGTTGCGCCCTTTGGTGCGGTGCGCCCTATGTGTGTTGTAACTGCAACTTTTGAGACCACTTTATTGAGGAGATGATGAAAGAGTGGCTGAGGGAAGTGAATGTAAGGAGACCAGGTGTTTTTTTTCCACTCATCACCATCGCTGTTAATCTGTGACTCCATGCGTGCCCATCTCACAGCTGATGTGAAAAACAAGGTGAAACAAATGAATGCTGTGCTCGCTGTTATTCAACCGTTTGACATCGGTGTGAACCGGACGCAGCAGGTGCAGCAGAAGCAGTGAGTTTACATGCAAAGTCAATGGTTGGCGCGCGTATAGGCGCAGCAAAAGGTCCCGCAGCAACAGTTATCTCGGTTACCGTGCTCCGACCGATCTCAGCGCGGCTTCAAAAGGCCAGTGTAAATGGGGCTTAAGCCACGCGGTGGTCTGTTCCACTGTCGCTAAAATAAGAGCCGTCTGAATAAGGCTGGAGGTTAGGAAGGAGCTAGGAACAGGGAGCAGGATGCTTCCTAATGCAACTAGCAGACAAAGCTCCTGATGTTCCTAGACATCACTAGGAGCTGTATGGTTACCCACAATCCTTTGCGTTACAGGAGGCACAGACACAGCCCACCTCAGAGTTTAACAGGATACTCTTGAAATCTTTGAATAAGGTTTCCAGAGTAACTTTGCTGTTTCCTCAGATAAAAAAAGAAGAAAAAACATATTTTTTGTTTTACTTTTTAATTGTTTTCCTAGATGTTAGATTTTTAATATAATTTTTCTCATTTCTCTTTTTCAGATTGAGCTTTTTGAATTTCATTCTTCTGAAATCGTGTTTCTCTGATCACATTCTGTTCACTTTAAGCCCGACGTCCAGCCGACCAATAGAAATGCACCTCCGCTCCTCACTCCAGAGGAAAGCCCGCCCCCAGAAAGAAGCGCAGGTGATCTGGAAAGTGCTATTTTAAAACAATGCCATTTGTACAATCTAATCTGAAAAAGATAAAGAAGTTAAATGTATGAAAAGTATGGAAAAAACGAAAAGAAAGCCATTTAAAAACATAAAATAATTTTTTTCTCAAACCTTTTTTTTGATAAAGAAGTTTATAAAAGCTTAATTTTTGGGTGGCATATTTTTTCAAATTTCTATTCACAGAACATGTTCACAATAATGGTACAAAATTCTCCCCATAGGCAGTTGGACTATGGCTGACACTGTGAAGAGAATCAGATCATAGCTGTTTGCTCAGATCATCAGGAATAAACAAGTGGTTCTGATAGAGTAACAGCTGATTGGCTGTTAAAGCTCTGTGACGGTTTAACATGCAGCCATGATTAAAGGGTCATGCGGCCCCCTGAGGGCCCCCACTCACCTTCTGAAGAAACGGAACTCAGGATGCTGTGCTGATTGTCAGAGTCAGGTCCCACCGGGAACAACTCCTCCAGAGAAAGCACTTCAGCAGAGGACGAGTGGGAGCTCTGCTGACTCCCGGGCCTCTGAGAGGAGCCTGGCCTCTCTGGGTGGGAGGTGGGGAGGTAGGAGGGAGGAGGTGATGGGGAGAGCGCAGAGGGACTGAACTGGACATGGGCCTGGCCGGTGAATCGAAACGGGGAGCGGCGATGTGAAGGAGACGCAGGAGAGCGAGGCGGTGCGGTGTTAGAGGATGATGGAGGGCCGGCAGTGGCGGAGCTTCCCCCCCTCCTGCTGGGATGGCTGAGTGTCTGTAAGAGAGGAGAGAACAGCGTTAAGAATTCCAAGAACGGGTCACTGAGAGGCTCAAGATGCTAAGATCAGAGGGGGTTAAAGGTCAGATGACCTGAAAGGGAAGCAAGAAGAGAAAGCAAACCCACCACGTGTGGACTTCCTCCTGAGGAAAGTCTGTTGAACGAGTCACCTAGCAGTTCCTTTATGTCTTCTTCATCACTCTCTAGATTTATTGCACTCCCTTCTCTCCTCTGCTTCTTCTCCAACCCTCCAGAACGGACCTCAGCAGAACCGCCTCCTGATCTGGACCTGACGCCAATGCCTGCAGGCGGAGCAGCGTCCGTTCCTTCAGCGGTTGCTGCTGACGTCTTTTTGAGGAAGCGGTTTCCCTTGCGGCTCTGCTCAGAGTCAGAGTCTTCTGACGGCTCCACGGAGGCCTCGGTGTTCGGGACGGCCGCTGCCTGCGCGGCCCGTTTGGCCTGCTGAAGCTCCTGCTGTCGGTTCCGGACACGGCTTTCGATCTCAGCCAGTCGACGCCAGGCTGGAGCCTGAGACGACGCCCGTCTGGACAAAGAGGACGACAGAGATCCATTCATTTGTCTGGATGTTAGACAGACTAGAGAAACGTTTAACAGACACACTGCAAAAACGACCTAGAAATAAGTAAATATTTCTTAAATTAAGTGTATTTACTCTTAATTTGAGTCGATAAATGAGATAATCTGCCAATGGACTGAGGATTTTTACTCTTAAAGTAAGATAATTAGATATTATGCAATTGAAATAAGACAATGCAATTATGTTTTCTTATTTTAAATGTAAATTGTCTTCTTCAATTGGCAAAATGTCTCTTTTACCTCCTCAATTTGTTCCTCAAAGAACAAATGCACTTATTTTAGGAGGATCAGATGTTCACCTTGACTCTACCACCAGCTGGCTTTGGTTCCTGCTGACGGGTGACTGGCTGCTGGTCGCTGGTTTGGGAACCTTCTTTAGGAACCTGCTTCCTTCTCCCAGTGAACTCTGAGGCCCGAGATCCTGAAGGAACCAGAACATTCACAGTTCAGTGGTAAACAGACATGAACTATAAATTTTGTTCCCAATTCATCAAGTTTAAATGTGATTACAGGGAAGGTCAATTTTTATAAATACAGATTTATAATCTGTTTTTTATAGAATATTTATTTTGATTCGGTACTAACTTCCAGGCAACATATTTATGTTTTTTTTATTTGAGAAGTAAAGCATACATTTGTAAAAATGAAATGCTCAGATTAAAAGATTAAGTAAAATAGTCTTTATTTTAGTTATTGTACGTTCCACTTTAGCACAATCCTCGATACGTTTGATTAAGAGGGGAACTCATCGTATGAAAAAATGCCCAAAGGGAGACACAAGTCAAAAAAAGGTTGGGAAACACTGATAAAGAGTGCATTTATATACATGTTTAATTCTGAATGATTTGACATCTAAATATTACTTCTCTACGACTTGAAGTCTAGTAAAATAAATTCATAATTAAATAGGAAACGCGGAGCAACACGAATAGAGCAAGGTGTTACGTTCACAGCTGGGATTTAACAGCCAGTTAAATAAGACAATACACATGTAACGGTCACATCATTAAATCAATCTCCGCGTGTCCCAGGGCCCTGACATAATAAGATGAAGGAAAAATGGCAGAAAATGCTTCTAATGAAAATTTGAGCGAGCGTGGAGCGATTTCGCTGGAGAGGCAGGAAAATTAAGGTGAGCGAGGAGCGGATTTTCAGCAGAGCGTTCTGGCGTCCTGAGCGGGAAACCAAAATTGAAATGTTTTTATCTGTTACTGTGTAAATGGGTTTGGCTGTAATTTAAGGACAAATTCTAATATATCTGCAGTGTGGGGACAATAAATCTGATATGATTTTTATTTTTTATTACTATTTTGCACAATTTGCTTAACTAGGTATTTTTTGCTGTTGAACATAAGAGATTTTGCAGATACGTGTTTTTATCAAAAAGTTGTTTAGATTTACTTACATCCTTCTACCCCCTTGTTTATAATTACATTTGCTTTTATTTGTTCATGGTCCCAGTGGTTGTCACCTTTATTAAACTCTGGATTCTCATGAGTTTAGTCTTTGTTCACTTTACAATAAAAAAAATAAAAAAATAAACAGTTTTGAAAAGTTCGGTATTCATTCTTTTCCTGCTTTGTGTGTTAATTCTCACGGTTTCTAAGCGACAGAGCGTACGGCAGTGAAAGCCGCGGAAGGCTAGACCTGTTTGAATTCAGAGCCAAAACTCTTCCAGTCTCCCTATTTTGACTGACTTTGAAGGACCCAGTCCAGGTAGACCGCTTCCTTGCAACGTGTAGCCCATGAATTCTAAGGCTAGTAGGCTAAAACATGCTCCAGTGTGACAGTGAATGCATTCCCCAGGATAACAAAAGTTCCTAGAAACTCCAATTAATTAAATAAAGGAAAATATAACTGATCCAGATGCTTCCCTGTTGTTTTTTGTATTCCTGCTATTCAATTGTCAGTTTTCTTTTAATATTATCTGTTTTGTTTTTTACTAATTTCTTTTATTGTTTTTTCTATTGTATAATGTTTTAGCTTATCATTCAGGTCAGTGATTTTTAAAATGTTTTATGAACTTTTCACAGAACTTATTTTTAATCCTGTAATGTATAATGAAAATGAAGCAATTCTACTTTAATATTTATTATAGGTTCATTCTATTCCATTTTGTTCCGCTTTATCTGGGGCTGGGTCACAGAGGCAGCAATCTAAGCAGAGATGCCCAGACTTCCCAATCCACACACACCTCCTCTTGCTGCTCTGGGCAACACCAGGCCAGCTCAGTGTGTCCTGGGCCTTCCACGAGGCCTCCTCCCAATAGGACATGCCTGGAACACCTCCCGATGGAGACGACCAGGAGGCATCAGATGCCTTAGCCACTTCAGCTGGCTCCTTTCGACGTGGAGGAGCAACGACTTCACTCTGAGCTCCTATCAGGTTCATTTTTCCCCTAAATATTTCAGCTAATACTATATATTTCAATAGTTGATACACATAAAAATACGATACAGCATAATGTGATCAATGATGATGTCACAGTGAATCACCTTGGTGGGACCTCCCTTCCTCTCTGGGTCCTCTTGAGTGTTTTTGGTAGCTTCAGCAGAAGAGGCAGAGCTCTCCATGGACAGCTCACTCAGGTCAGACATGAGAGTCTGGATGTTTGGATGATCAGATGGAGGTTTGAAGGAGCCGCCCTGAACAGAAGGAAAACATCAACAGCTGTGTTTATGTGCTCCACTCTGACACAAAGCAGTTGCAAATAACATTTTAAGATAACCTCCAGTTTAAAGCAGTGGCTTCCATTTTCTCCATCTTTAAACACGTTCATTCAGCTGAAGCTGTCCTGCTAACAACACCATCAGGAGAACTTGGAGCGCACTCCTTTTATCATTCTCCAGGTGCTAAAGGTCAGCCTGCATGGAGGTCTTCAATACAACATTACCTTGTTGAGGATTTTTACAAGTTTTAATTTTAATTTCCAATCTGATTACACACAGTGGCGCAGATACCTTTCCTTAGAACATTTACTTCCATTCAGAGCTTAGTGCCCCATGCTCTCAGTCTATTTCACACTGAAGTACTGAATGTTTAAACAGCATCTCTGTAGACCTGCACATATCCATTATTTTACTAATAGATAATCTATTTTGTTTTTTTCCCTTGATTAATCAGTTAATTTAAGCATACTTTTAGAAAAGTAGGTATTAAAGTATTATGACAAGTATTCTCTCTCTCTCTCTCTCTCTCTCTCTCTCTCTCTCTATATATATATATATATATGTGTGTGTACATGCAAGGCTAAGCTTAACATTTTCCTTTTGATGAAGCTTATAGTTAGAGTGTCTCAGGTTATGCTGAGCTAGTTATGCTGCTATAGGGTTACACTGCTGGAGGACATAGGGACCCCTTTCCATCATTCTGCTTCATTCTATTTCTACTCTCCCATTCTGCAGAATCTGTTAGTTCAACCTCTAACTATTTGATCTCTCTGAGAGAAATATCATCTGTTCTGCTGCCATCAACATCTTTGTTTATAGATGTTGGAGCTTGGCCTGTTTTTCAGTGTATTCCTGTTTCTCTGACTGTGACTAACTGTATGTGTTCTCTCTCATCCTCTGACATGGGAGCTGGCTCGGACTTTGGCTGCCTGGCTTTGTGTTTCCTGGACGAGGCCGCCTTTGGAGCCAGTTGACAGTTACATTTTGTATCTATACTTCTTTTTGTATCTCTGCTTCTGTCTCCTTGAACCCTAGTCGGCCTTGGAAGATGGCCGCTCTCACTGAGCCTGGTTCTGCTGGAGGTTTCTTCCTGTTCAAAGGGAGTTTTCCTCTCCACTATCGTTACATGCATGCTTGGTGAGAGGGATTGCTGTGGAGTTAACCTGACTGTATGATCTGTTTGAACTGTTGTGTTGTGAATTGGCGCAATTTAAAAATGGAAGTTGACTAAATTAGAATCTTCTTTTCCAGTCCGTAACTGGGGAAACTGGAGTTTTCTAAGAGCAGTGTTACTTTCTAAGATCCTTCATAGAAGTGTGAAGTGAATGAGGTTGTTATTTAACACCATGGCTGGTGTCCCTGCTCTTTCCCAGATCTCCCTTTGCAGCTCTAATCTCTCAAATATGCATATAACTATGTGGATCTTTACCAGGTTTCAAAGAGGACAGTGAACCGGTACCTGTGTTGCGGTCGGAGGGTCTCCTCCTCTGCTGCTCCTCTCGGCGCACAGCAGCGCCTGGGCTCGGTCCAGAGCCGAACTCCGACCCGTTACCTTCCACATCTTCCGCCTGGTTCCCAACAACCGTGTGAGCTGTTTCTATTGATCGCTGAAACGTTTCGTTTTCCGTTACTGAAGCAAAGTTCTCGGCTAGCTACTAGCTAACCCGATATTAGCTAGTTTCGAGCGCATTCTGCTTTCTTTGGCTTCTTTCTCAAATATTATTATTTAACATTTCAGAGTTCTTCTGACCAAATCACACGTTTATTCCTGCTTTCACTATTTACTCACACCGACAGCAGACTAGCGTCCCCCGTTTCCATGGAGGAACTTCTCCTCTTCTTCTTTACATGGAACAGAAGAAGGCACAAGATCAGCAGCGCCCCCTACAGTTTCAGCTCATTCACCATTAATAGCTCAGTCTTTCATGATTATAGTCTCTTTTAGGTTGTTGTTTTTTTTTTTTATCAATTGTTTTAATTTATCTCCAGGCATTAGAAGTACAACTAAATGTTACTTTAAATGTAAAATAATTCACCTGCTGAGTTATAATTTAATTTAGTAAATATAATTTATAATAATAATAATAATAATAATTATTATTATTATTATTATTTGACTCTAATGATCTCACACTGGAGAATTCCCTTCTGAATTTGACCCATCTCCTTGGGGAGCAGTGGGCTGCCACCTGAAATCCCACTAGGCCACCACTTGTCTTTTGTTCTGCAAAAAAGGCAAGTTCCCATCAATTTAGGCTCTTAGGATGATAAACATTCTGAATCCTGCTTCATATGCACAGAAGGCAAGCATATGCGGTGGTTCTACAGTCTAAAACAGGAGACGGAAAACCTATAACCCAAAGAGCTTTAAAATGTACTTACTTAAGTGTTGAAGCACATATGATATTCTATTCTATTATCTATTTCCAATTCAAGTCTGAAACAAAGAAAAACATCTGTTTCTAACTATGAGAAGAAGGCACTTCAATTAGTTCCTATATTTATGTTAAATGACATAACAACATGCAGTTTGCAGCCTAATCTTAAAAAAAGATAAGACTTATAATTTTATAATATTATTGCTAATATGTTGTTGGATTTAAATGCATACAAAACAAAAAATTGAAGAGTTTCTTTATAAATTGTATTTGAAAACAAAAAAGTCTCCTTATTTGTTCTTTACTTTGGTCTAAGGTTATAGGGGCCTTCAGGACGGTCAAAAGAACCCTGGGTTGTAGACTTAGGATCTGAACCCTGGATGGTGTGGATGCCTCAGCATATCTCTACACACCCTCAGAGTTAAAAACCTGCCAGACATTAAAAATCCTCATAAAAACAATAAACACAACAAATATAAAATGTTTCTTTTTTAATTATTTTGTTAGTTTTGCATTGCAGTCATTTAATTTATGGGGGGATGACACACACACATACACAGCTCTGTTTCATGATTTGTGGGGACATTTCATAGGCTCCTATTCATTTATGGCCAAACCAGACCCAGACCCTAACATTACTACCTAACCCTAACCTAAACTGAATTCACACCCTAGACCTAAATGTAACACTATTTAAAGAAGATAACTTTATCATAAAGGGACCAGTCAAATTTCCCTACAATATAGGATATGTTAAAAACCATTGCCCCTACACTAGAGGTAAAATAATACCTCATACACATACACACACTCAAAGATAGCCAAGAAATGCTTGTGTTTCTAGTTGCACTTTGAATTCAGAGAAGTTCCTGAGTAAATGCCTGCCCCTCACTTTACTTATGGTGATGAGAATGAAATGAGTCGAAAAAGTTTGGCTCCTTAACATGCAGGTCAGAAATATGGAAAGTTAAAGCTTATCTAAAGCCTTCACCTACTGTATGAACGGCTGCTTCCAGCTCCTCTTCAGGCCTAACGTAATCTGCACAGAAACATTAAGACTCCTGGCAGTCAGTTAATCCGAATGATTTCACTACTGCTTTTTGGCATCCTGCACTTCAATGTAGCCAAATGTGGGGGAAAAATGGGAGACTTTACAGCATAGAGTTAAAATGAGCTGACTGTTCACTTTATTAGATACATCTTAGTACAGTAGTTGCATGATAGCATCAAGCAGACGCTGCAGGTTTGTTTGGCTGCATATCCATGATGCCATTACAATATACATACCTGCACAGTGGGAGTCTGCTTCCATGCTTTACCTCAGAGGGAGAAAATTTTACTTTTTAATGAAGAGCAAATGTAAAGAAAACACATCAAATACATTTTCAACTAACTTTATAGAATTCTATTATAAATATTATCGCTCCATGGAGCTAAAATGTAACAAGCTTTTTATTACAAAGCATCTGGAAAAATAAATAGCATAATATCAGCAGTAATTATATAAAAAAAAAGGCAGATTAAAATTAATATATTTCTTAAGTTAAAACCTCAAAACCCCTTTCCTCATGGCTCCTATGTTAGGGATGAAAGGATGCAAGATTTAAGCTCCCAAAACTATAAATTCTTCAGGACATCAGCTTCTCCGGTCGGTTAACCCCTCTCCTCTGGACATCAACTTCCTATTTTCTGGTCTCACCACTATCAGAATAAGTCAAAATAAATCTATCCTTACATCCTAAATGTCAGAATAATCAATCACTCTGCCCTGCAGTGGTTGGACAATTTTTTCCTCTGAGTTCTTCTAAGCATCACTCCTGGTTTGATCTGGTCAATCTTCTTTCTTCCGGTCTTGAATCTTCTTTTTCCTCAGGCTCATAACGGAACCTCTAACATTTCTCTAAATTTTTACCTAAATCTTCCTCAAGCGATTACTAAGCTTGTATTTCTCTGCTGACCCTGAAAATGATAAAATCTTCATCCTGGGACCTACAACACCCCTGCTTCTTCTACTCCCCAGATTCCTTTCATTTCCCTAACTCTTTTTCTAGTGATGTATTCCTATTATAACCTTGAAACTCGTAATTCTTCAACCTGTCTGTGATCAAATTTTCTTTTTTTCCCCAAGTGATGCGGCTGAGCTGCGGTGGTGGGAGGCTCTCCTCACCAATGAAGAATCTAGGCAGGAAAGCAGGAGTGTCCAGATGAGATAAAACTTGTCTCTTTGAACCTATCCAGAAACAGTTACCCATCTCTTTGGCCAATAGAAGCTTCATGTCCATGTAATGGACTGAAGGTCATCACCTCATTGCCCAGGCCTTCCAGAACATATATGGTTTTATTGGACATCCTGCAGCCAGTTCATTCTGGACATCAACATTTCCTAATTCTATCATCACATCATTTAACTATTATTGTTTGTTCAGATAATCAGCTTTTTCTGTCGGGAAAAAAAGGATAGATGGACCCAGTATTCAAGAGAGACAGTCAGTAGGAAAGTTCAAAAGGTTTATTAAAATAAAACAAAAACTGAAGTGGAGCTGAGGCTCACGGACACTGCAGGAGGGGGGGGCAGGGCACCGTCCAATCTCCGACACTCTGGTTTAGCAGTTCAAGTCCATACCCCTTGAGAGTGGAGCAATCCAGCCGATGGGCTGACAGCTGACGCGGCTCGCGTCACCCAGAGTGTCCCCGGTGGTTGTAGGAAGCCGATCCTGATCAGGGATACAGATCAGGCAGGAACGGACAGAACAGGTTGCAGAACAGGCAGAAACAAAACAGGTGGCAGGATCCAGGCTTCCAGGCAATAACAGAGCTCCGGGACAGGTTCAGAGTCTGACAGGGTCGGAAAGCGTGACCAGGTGGTCACGCACAGGAGCAGACAGGATCAGGTGCAGCTGAGCAGGCTCAGTGGAAGAGGGTAGCCGAGACAGGACGTGGAACCAGAACTTGATGCAGGACCTTTAAACTGGTCTCCTCCCTGGAGCCAGGCTTACTTTGATAAAAACTGAACCTCCCCACATATAGAGCCAAACACCCAGAGGACTCCACGGGGAGGAACAGTGGACGATCAGGAGACGAGACAAACACTAAAACTCTCTTTCCACTTTCTGCCAGGATCCAGGACATAAACCAAGGAATAAAACTAACAGACAGGCTAACAGAAAGACAAATAATGATCTGGCACTGAATGCTCAGGCTGAACTGAATATAAACCCGAGGAAACAGGTGAGAGGTATAAATTGTAATTGAGGCAGGGAGAGAAAACGACAGGTGAAAGGAATGACTAATTAAGGGAGAGCAAACAGGCCAGATCATGACATTTTCATCATCTGTATAATAAACACACATACAGTATTTAATATATAATGAATTAATAGCAGAGAGTCTATTACATTCCTTCTGGATTATGCCTCCAACTTGTGACCGTTTCTTTTTATAGATGCCTTTCATATCTAATATGCCATACTTCTGCTTTCCACACAACCTTTATCTGCTTATATATATATAGAATACCATATACACATTGCAGACATATCACAAGTCATTGTGGTTTGATTATATGTTGTAAGCAGAGATTCCTAAAAGCGCATCAAAATGCTTCACATTTCATTCCTCTCATTGCTGCTTTAGACTCCCGGCTGTGGCTGAAGAGGAACCTCTGCTGCCACTGGGGTGATGCATCACTTCCTCGTTTGTTCCAGACAGTTAGTTATGGCGCGGGAGATTAATGCTTTACTCTTTAATCACAATGATTACTTTGATCATTTTTCACTGGGAACAAGGATGTCTTCACCTCACATGACATAAGCTGGTAATAAACCACCTATAAGATCCGTCCATGCATTTGTTACTACAAGGCTGGACTATTATAATTCTTTACTATCAGGAAGTCCACAAACTGTAGTAAAAAGCCTTCAGCTGATCCAAAATTCTGAAGGCAGATGTCTGATAAAAATGAAAAAGAGAGATCATATCTCTCCTATCCTGGCTTCTCTTCATTGGCTTCCTGTTAAATCCAGAATAGAATTTAAAATCCTCCTTCTCACATATAATAAAGCCTTTAATGGCCAAGCTCCATCTGATATCAGAGATCTGATTGTTCCTTATGTTCCTAACAGAGCACTTCGCTCTCAATCTGCAGGTTTACTAGTGGTTCCTAGAATTTCTAAAAGTAGAATGGGAGGCAGATCTTTTAGTTATCAGGCTCCTCTCCTGTGGAACCAACTACCAGTTTTAGTCCGTGAGGCAGACACCGTCTACTTTTAAGGCTAGGCTTAAAACTTTCCTTTTTGATAAAGCTTATAGTTAGAGTGGCTCAGGTTATCCTGAGCTATCTCTATAGTTATGCTGCTATAGGTTTAAACTTCTGGAGGACAAAGGGCCCCCCATTTCATCATTCTGCTTCATTCTATCTCTATTCTCCCACTCTGCAGAATCTATTAGTTCAATCTCCAACGTTCTGCTCTCTCTTCATCTGGTCTGGTTCTGTTTGGCTGTGACTCTATCCTGGAGAGAAATATCAGCTGTGCTGCTGCCATCAACACCTTTGTTTCTAGATGTTGGAGCTTGGCCTGTTTTTCAGTGCGGTCCTGTTTCTCTGACTGTGACTTGCTGGATGTGCTCTCTTCATCCTCTGGCAGGGGAACTGGCTCGTCTTTTACATTTGTGTTTTTTATTTCTGCTTCTGTCTCCTTGAACCCCAGTCGGCCTCAGCAGATGGCTGCTCACACTGAGCCTGGTTCTGCTGGAGGTTCCTTCCTGTTAAAAGGGAGTTTTTCCTCTCCACTGTCGCAACAAGCATGCTTAGTGTGAAGGATTGCCTTTGAGTCAATGAGTCAATGCAATCAACTGGTTTTCCTTAGATAGAAAACTTTGAATCAATTTGACTGAATGATCTGGTGAAGTGGAAAGTGCCTTAAGATGACATGTGAATTGGCGCTATAGACCTGGACTGAATTGAATTGAATAAGTGGCTCTCGGTCATTTATAATTGATTACCAAACTGTTCATAAGCAGTTATTAAACTGTAGCTGAGCTTTTTAAGCCGTTACTAAACTGTTCATAGAATTATGCTAAACAATTAATGGATTAAAACTAAGCTATTAAATGAATGTAGAGCTGTAAATAAGCTGTTCTTCTGTTATGGAGATTTTAAATGAAGCGGGTAAAGTAAATGAAAACTGAAATTGCAGAAAAGTATTTGCACAAGTAAAACAGAAAATGGAAACAATAAAAAAAAAAAACAGAATTAACTTTTTTACACTTTTGATAATTAAAGATATAATCAGGTTCACAAATTGTGATTTTTAAATCTTCTTTTATAAATGGGATTTTAAAATACATCTTTAAAATGCAGCATCTGATAATGATTGATAAATACAATTTACATTTCTCTTTTATAATTTCATTTAAAATGCATGATTGTGAAAAACTTTTTAAACGGAATTTCATAATCTATGGTTTAAAGCCGAGGTCTTCAACAGGGGGTCCGTGACCACTAGGGGGTCCGCAGAGGTACTGCATGGGGGTCGCGAAAGTTTTGGTCCCCCCTGCAATTTTTTCCACTAATTGAAATGTCTTTAAATAGACATTAACATGAATTCAACACACTGTAGTAAACAGATAAGGCAGAAGGTGTCTTTCAGTCATCAATGCACACATTCAGAGACACACAGGAGCTCTTTCAAGGTGGGCACCATTGCATTCACAACACCTGTCCCATCAACCAGGAATCAGAATCAGAAATTACTTTCGTTACATTACTCCATCTGTAATAGAGGGACTATAGAAGCAGTTTGATAGAACACATTTTTGGGGGTCCCCGCTCCATCTCACCATCAGTTTGGGGGTTCTTGGCCTGGAAAACCTTGAAGACCCCTGGTTTAAAAGTTAAATTGGAAATAGTTGGATTTCTGTTTCAATTACTCTCTTTGCCCTCCATATTTCAGAATACTGTATCACGGATTTGATCAGTTTTATTAATAAAATGAATCAGGACGAATCTGTCTAAAAGATAAAGCCTATTTTATAAAGCAAAACTATTTCCAAAAAAATTGAGATTATGTTTTCTATTAATCAAAAATGGTAAAGACATTTACTCTTTTTAATTTGCATGATAGATGTTTTAACTTTGAATCAAAATAATTTGAGTCTTTTGTTTAGAGTTTAAAGAGGCAGAGTTTTTAAAGAACATTTCAATCAGCTTTTGAAAACCTCAACAGAAGACCAAGGCAAGGTATTTGTATAGCACAATTCAGCACATGGATAATTCAAAGTGCTTAACATGAATTAGATAGTAAAATATAAGAAAAATAAAAGCAAGAAACAAAAGCAGAACAAGCTAAGACCAGATGGTCTTGGCCTGTTTCTGTTGTAAGGAACATTGATTTGTGATGTGAATGAGGGTTAGGGCAGGGGTTCATGGAGTTGGAACAAAGCAGAGAAAATATCTGCAGAAAGTCACATGGAAAGATTTAGAGAAAAAGGATGTCAACAAAACCTAAGAAGGTCCAGCTGACAAACCTTGGTTTGTACCTTTTCTCCTCTTTGACCCAGTCAGAGCTCAACTGTGGATCTGCTGTTTGCAGCAGAGACATTATAGAGGCCTTTGAACAGGTCACAAATTGAGCTGGAAAGTAAGTGTCCAATTTGCCTTAAAGCAATTAAGAAAAAATGAAATCAATTATTTTTCACCTCCGTCTTTTACCTATAAAAAAAAATCAATCTTCCTGCACTGGCGTGATGGTAAGAGCTTCAAGGTCTGAGACATGTAGTCTTTAAAAGGAACAAAAAGGACGGCATTTAGAGTTCACACATTAATAGGTTTTGATAATGGAGAACTGATGGATAATTTGCAAAGCTTTCTGAACAACCATTCAAATAAACAGTTTTTAACAAAACAGCACAACACTTTAGGGTGATGAAGCATTGATAAAGATAAAACAAAGGGATCTAAAGAGGGTTAGATAACATATACTTCACTGTACACATGAGTGCACCATGTTTCCCTATTTATCAAAGTGCATTTAGCCTTAAACAAGGCCAAAAACCTTTAGCTTTCTTCTTGTTTGGAGCTTATCACTAAAATCCTCCACAGGTTGAGTCACGTTTGGCTTTAGCAGTTTGTCAATTTGACAAAATAATAAATACAGAAATAAATAAATAGATAAAAAAATAAATAAATAAAAAACCTATGAATATTAACAACCAAAAGTCAGACATTGCTTAAAAATGTGCTAAGAGATAATGATTTAAAAAAGAAAAAGCAAAAAACATGCAACAGATCTGGACAAAAATGATGGTAATAATGAAATCAAAAAAAGATGTAAATCAAGGCGTGTTCACTTACGATCACCACAGACGTCTACACTCTGGTAATCAGTCAATGGGCCTGTATATAGGAAGTTATAACATGTAATTAAAACATATTCTGTATTTTAAGAGATTTTTTTTTTGGAACAAAGCTGCTAGATTATCGTATTTCTACTATGAAACTAGAAATAATGCTGAGATATAAAGGTAATTTTGAATCATAACAGTTTAACAGTAAATGTGAGATGACGTGGTTGGTAGTCAAGGCCAGGAGAACAAAGGTCTGAAGAGGTGGACCAGAGTCGGGGAGCAGTTCTAAATTCGGTAAACAGGCAGGCAAAAATTCAGCAGGAGTCCGAAGACAGGTCAGGCAAACAGATAAATAATCTGGCACTGATAACTGGTTTGAAGGCTGGTTGAATAGAGGCTGAAGCAGGTGATTCAGATAAATGGTAATGAGAACTGGGCGGAGATAGGCAGGTGAATGAAATGAGTAATCAGAGCAAACATCAGCACCAAGATCATGACATCATCTTCAGAATATTCCAGCAGACTCAGAAGGAAAACTCGTCTCCTGTGAGTAAAGATCTGTTTAAACAGTTAATCCAAAACATTCATTACTTGATGAACGCAGCAGCTCAGATACTGTAGGAATACCCATCAAATAGAGCTCTCCACACATTGTCCTCTGGAAAATCCTAAATGACTTAGCTTTTGTTCCTATTAGCTTCCAATGTGTTAGATTCCAAATAACAGGTGACAGAGAAGCATTTATTAGCAAGGAAACTCATAGAGAGACGCTAATTATGTTACTAATGCTTGTTGATTGTAAATAATCATGAATTTTAACATTTTAAAATTTATACTCCAGTTAATTCACTAATTGCATACAAATGTTTATGGTAAATCATGATGTCCTGCATTGCATAGTAAATGTTATCTTCATATTTCAGTAGAGTTGATCAACACTTGGGTGTTTTTCCTTCCTAATAGTGCTACTGTTGTTAGCAATGCTTATAAGGAGTATCATCTGAGCTCTCAGTTTCTGAGTCAGTACAGCAGTCAGGATTTATTTAGTAGCTGCCTCAATGGCCACTGTCTGGCTTTAGTTCAGTGGTACGGCCAGCAGATGGCACCATATGTGTTAAAGTCAGCTCATTGCGCCCTGTGCTGAGGTTCTATTTAGGCTTAAAAAAAGACGACCAAAACCCTGTCAGGACAGGCGCTTTGAGTACATAGCCTTAATTGTTATAATCCAGTATTTTGGTCTATTTTGTAATGGCTCATAAAATGAATTTGTACCTGTAATGTAGTCTACATCCCAGTGTGATCAGTTTTGTAAACTGAAGATGATGGTGTTGATGTGATGGTTTTACTATATCATTAGGAATGAGTGAATACTTTGGAAATATTATGTACCTTATGGAAGAGTGGCTCAAAAGTTCATGTTAGGTTTCATTAGATCCTAACATTTTCTCTCTAAATGTTGAAGAGGAAATGGGTTTTCTCTGTTTCTCCCCATGCTCCATGCTCTCCAAACCTCTGAAGGCTTCTATCACGTTTGATGGTAAAGCTCCGCATGTCTGTCTTCTGTTTCTTTGTGACATAAAACACATTTACAGTAGGTCCTTTCCATCTTTTTTTTCTGAAACTAAATTGTTAAAAGCCTTATTCTTAAGTTAGTGGAAGGGAAAACTGATCTATTGTTTCTTACTTTAGATTCTCTATTTAAGCGCTTTGAAGAACCTGAAACACATGCTAGACCTTTACTTGCTGACTTTTCATCTGTGTTTAAGGCATTACAGACACATCTTTTGATTCAGATGCTTTTAAATGTATTTATTCTTCTTCGTCTTAATGATTTTAGATTGCTTTTGACTAAAAAAGAAAGAGAGTCATAGAGTTTTTGTTAACTGTGTCTCTGCATTAACAGGTTCGCCTAAAGGTTGTGTTTTATCGCTTCTCTATATTTGGTTTAAGCACTTTTGAACAGTTATATTGTCATGTTTTAAGCTGACACTGCACTGTCCTCTCTTCTCAGTGGTTCAGAATCAGATCATGGAAAAGCCCTCTGGGTTTATGTCTTGGTGTAACAGTCATTTCCTGGAGTTAAATCTAAAAAAAAAAAAAAAACCACAAGAGCATTTTTTTTAATTTAGACCTAAAAAGGACTCGGCACAAAGAGCATTATTCACGATGAAGGCTTCGAGGTTTTGACAATCCGTCAGAAACATGTTGTCGAAATCATAGAAGGGCACTTGACTTCTTTTGTAATGAACAAATTGCAAGAAAACAAAAGGCCAAAGTGATTCTCTCCTCATCTGGACCTGTTGTTAGAAATACATTATCTTTGTTGATTTTCAGAAAAAAGAAAAAGGCAAAAAAGGTATACAACATCTTTTATATTTTATAGGGTGGTCTGAGTGGTGAGACTTAGGCTGAAATAATTAAAACAATTAAATAAGACAAACTCACCTTTTTTATACCCATTTTAAAATTAACATGTATATGTACAGTATTTGTATTTCAATACATAATCCCCCCCTACATTCCAAATCCTTGTTTATTTATGAATATCGATTTACTTAAAGTATATTTTACATCAGTTATTTCACCTAAAAGGTATTTTTATTAACCAAAATGTCACTGTGAAATACAGTACAAAGGTTATTATTATTTGAAATTTTTTTCCCATTTACCTGTGATTTATAAACAAATGTGTAAAATATATAAGAAATAAACAAACTATTCCCCCCACAAATATCAAAACACACAAAAACTATTTCAATTAACTGATTAATAAAAAAAAAACATTAGATCAATAAATTCCTTCAATAATCAAAAGGTGTGGTCCTATTTGAAACTCTTCTGTAAGTGTCCTGGATGCCTCCCTGGTAAAGGAATTCCAGGCAGGTCCCATCAGGAGGAAACCCGGGACACGCTGGGAGGACTATCTTTCTGAGCTGGCCTGGGAACGGGACTCGAGCCCGGATAAGTTGAAGAAAATGCAACTAAGAAGAAGTTTGAAAAGTGTATTGATGTATTGAATGAAAAAGTCCTCCAGGTTCCAGGACGGATAGTAAGTAGGTTTTTTTCTTTGATATATTAAACATGGCTGAGATATGTTTTTGGAAATGCAGAATATATGGATTTTTAATGTTGGCGTATTCCCTAGTATCTAATTTTTCTTCATTTTTAGAGCAAATTTACTACCAACGTAGCATAGCAACCAACCCACTGTACCGAAGCTTCCAGGACATTCAATTAAGGAAGAAATCTTTTGTTTCATCATGTGAGTCTTTATGTTAATGCAAATAATTTCTTCTGTGCATCTGCTTGAAATTGAATAATGGCTATTTATGAGATTGCTCAATAGACTGAAACCAGTGTAATCTTTAGATTAAACATGTCATTTATATGGAGAAATTAGTGTTTCAGCAGCTGTGTGTTTAACTTCCACAGGTTGAGAAGGACTGATCAGCACAGAACTAATCTTTCCGGATCTTTACTGTTAGAAATGACCAGCTTTCCATAATAATTAACAGTATTATTTTACAGTAACTTACTGTAATAGAGTTCCCCTGTAGAATCCCAATTAATATCTGTAAAAACTCTTTGGGTTTTACAGCATTTCATTCTTTTTTTACAGTAAACTCCCATAATCAAATAAGCCTGTTACATCACAACAAGGTTTGTAATATCATAGAATGCAAGGATTTATCAGCTTTCAAAGGTTTTATTGTAGTGAATCATTGTATATAAATACATAATGGAACTTCACTGCTTAGTGGAAGGTTTCAGATTCCCTCTTCTCTTCCAGGCTCAATTGAGAAAGCAACATGCATAACTCTTTGAAGCACTAACTAATGTTATTTTACGGCTTTCACGATATTGTTCAGCTTAATTTAGGCATATAAATAGCTTTATTATAATTCATGCAGGAAGTATTACAGATTGTATGGACACTGCAATGTAAGTAGAACAGGAAAGGAAAAACAAGAAAAGGGAGAAAACATGAAAGAAAAAGGAGATCAAAGGGAAACGATGATAAAACGTCTTTGGTTTGCTTCATCAGAGAGATGTATAAAGAACCAATAAATATAGTATAAGAGATACAATAAAGTAACACCTTGATACTATCGCTAAAGTATAAGTAGTATTATTTAATCTGACCTGTATAATGTGGTAGCTGAAGATAAGAATATGGGCTTTCTGTATGGAAGTGAATCTTATCAAATGTTATTTTGATGTAATAGTATTAACGTTACCTTTATAATGAAAATTTATCTCATGGCACTAAAATAACAATATTTCAGTGCCCTATGAAAGGCTAATTTGGTAATAAATACAAGTTCTGTTGCCTTGCAGCAAGAAGGTCCTGGGTTCCATTCCTGGCCCCTGGTCTTTCTGCACTGAATCTGCATGTTCTCCCTGTGCATGCGTGGATTCTCTCTGGGTACTCTGGTTTCCGCCCGCTGTAACCTAACGTCACTAATAGGTTAATTGGCTTCTATAAATGGTTCTTAGGTGTGAGTGCGTTTGTGTGCATGGTTGCATGTCTCTGTGTTGCCCTGCAATAGACTGGAGTCCTGTCCAAGGTGTGCCTGGCCTTTTTCGGTTGCTAGAGATCGCTGCTGTAATGATGTACAGCAAAATGCTATAATTCACTAGTATTCATCCATCTTCCATGTTACCTATCCCTGCTGGGGTGGCAAGGGGTGCTGGTGTCTATCTCCAGCTGCCTAAAGGTGAGAGGACAGGTTGCCAGTCCATTGTAGGGCAACACAGACAAACAGGACAAGCAACCATTCACGCACACACTCATGCCTAAGGACAATTTAGAGAAGCCAATTAACTTAATAGTCATGTTTTTGGACTTTGGGAGGAAGCCGGAGTACCCGGAGAGAACCCATGCATTCTCAGGGAGAACATGCAAACTCCATGCAGAAAGGCTCCGGCCCAAGAATCGAACCCAGAACCTTCTTGCTGGGTAGCCCTAATTCCACAGTAATGTAATAACATTGTAATTGCTGTGAAAGTCATGCCAAACATGTCCAATTATTTATTATTATTTACAGCGAGAAATTTAGCGGGGTTTTTAAATATTACTTAAAAATGCAACAACACATTAAAAAGGGTTGGGCAGTTATTGTGTGGTTCAGCCTGTGAGAACTAAATAAACAAAGTTTATACAGCAGCAACCCTTATTTATCTGTCAGCTAGTCTCCCATGAGTCACTCTTAATTATCCAACTGTTTGCATCCTACTGTCATGATGCGATGGTTTTACTAGCCCAAATGCAGACTCACAGACACAGAGGGAGGATTAAAAAGTCCAATATTTATTGGAAACCACAGGGTTCTGCAGGTTCTCAGGTTCAGACAGGCATGGTGGCACAGAAAGGACAACGATCCAGCTCAGAGGGGAGGTCACACTCAGCTTATATAGGGAAAGCTTCCTTAATCAGCAGAATGGAAAACAGCTGTCCATGCTGAGTCCAAGCTTCCCAGGCATGGATCCATGGCGCCCTCTGGTGTGCAAAGCCCCGGATCCTAACACCTACAGAGCTGCTGACTCACAATAGCTGCCCCCACATCAAACCTCAGGCTCATAAGCAACACCAGAATTATGAGTTTCATGAGAACAAAGACAATTAAATTATACTTTCTGGCTTAGAAAAGCTAACGGTGAACTGGCTCCATGGGTGACTCTGTCTAGGGAAAAAACAGTTAAGCAGAGGAGCCCTGAGTCAGTTTTCATGTCAAAGGGATGAAGAGAAGAAAACATAGTTAATCCCAGTAAAAGCTGAGCCCATAGCTATGTCTAGGAGAGAAACAGGACTAAACTATAATCTAGAGGTGCTGATGGCAGCAGCTCAGCTGATATTTCCTAGCAGGATGGAGTCACAGCCAAACAGGAACAGACCAGATGAAGCTACTATGATGAGAAAAAGAGAGAGCAGAACGTTAGAGATTGAACAAATACTGCAGAATGAAAGAACAGAGATAGAATAAAGCAGAATGATTAAAAGTGGTCACTGTATCCTCCAGCAGTCTAAGCCTATAGCAGCATAACTATAAACTTTATCAAAAAGGAAAGTTTTAAGCCTAGCCTTAAAAGTAGACAGGGTGTCTGCATCACGGACTAAAACTGGTAGTTGGTTCCACAGGAGAGGAGCCTGATAACTAAAAGATCTGCCTCCCATTCTACTTTTAGAGATTCTAGGAACCACTAGTAAACCTGCTGATTGAGAGCGAAGTGCTCTGTTAGGACATAAGGTACAATCATATCTCAGATATAAGACGCAGCTTGGCCATTTAAGGCATATGTGGGAGAAGGAGGATTTTAAATTCTATTCTGGATTCAACAGGAAGCCAATGAAGAGAAGCCAAGATAGGCTTTTAATTTTTATCAGAACTTAACTGCCACTGTAGCCGCTGTGAGCTCCAACCTCGGAACAGTGGTGTTTTCAGTGAAGCCACTGTGTCTGACCTGTTCCTCCAAAACTAGCTCTGCATCCAAAGATTACAGTATGTGTAGTTTTTGCTTCACGGGATGTCTGACTCCTTGATTTACAATTACTTGATATTTAAATTGTGACCTGCACTGCATAGCCTTTCTCCAACATGTTGTCCATGAATGCCAACAATTTGTTATATTCGCTGCCATCTTTGGAGAAACCTTTCTTCAAATTCAGGGCACGTTGCTCTGCAACTGATCTATTATTTGACATGTGTAGCTCTGCCTTTTTTACTGGAAGACAAATGCTGTAATGTCCATTCTTCAGCTCCACAGATTCACACATCATACGAATTAACTGTTGATCATCTTTGGACATCTCAAACTCCTAAGTTTGACCAGCATCAGAAAACTCCTGCTTAAACTGAAGTTGCAACTCATCCAACCTGGGAACTGGAATCCTATTCACAGACACTTTAGTCCATAAATCAGTTGGCTTGGTCCCTCCACCCCCTCACAATGGTCCATTTATTATCCAGCCTGAGAGTGTTCTCACAGCATATGGTCCATTATCCACGCTTTTAATGACCTGAAGTGGTTCCATAGCTTTGGGAACATTCGCTCTGATGAGCAATTCAGTGTTTGCTTGGACAAACCTCTGCACCTGAAAGGTACATCCTTTCTCTATGTGACCTAAATTTGAGCTTCCTACACAAAGGAAAACTGTGATGTTCTCATTTATAGTAAAGGGTTTTCCATTGGCGTCCATAGGTATGTATGACAGTTTGTGCTTTTGTAAATTACTCACTATCTGGTCGGTATCTTCTAGAGTAAGAAACATCTATGTTAAAAACCTTTTTTATATTATTACATCTGAAGCAGGAGACCTTAATCTCTGGTGGCCTAGCACATCTTTACTGTTATTTTATTCTTTAATGTTCCCATAAAGTGGAGATATCATGTACTTTGCTGTTTTTTTGAAAAAATTAACAAAGTCCTTAAATTTAACTTTTTGTTTTCTCTTGTAGATCACATGCAGATTTTCTCCATATTTCTTTAAGTCTGTAAGGAAGCTTTTTAGCAGCAAAGTATTATTTGTTTTGTCCAAATCCTCTAGATAAGTGATATCTTTCATTGGATTGAAGCATCAGTTAGAAACAGTGATAAGAAGTGAAGTTCTACCATAGCAATTTGCAAAGCTTATTAAAAAATAAGATACTATAGTGACCTTTTCAATTAGTTTCTGTATAACTAAAGTGATCTTACCCACTAAAAATAAAAAATATGTCCATGACATATTTATTTTGCTATATGTGAGAGTTCTGCTCTAGAAGAAATGAGACATTGCACCTTTCTGACATTACTTTTTGTCCACATTACAACATTCACAAGTTGCACAATGAAATGTATGCTGAGGCTTCTGAAACAATAAAAAAAAAACAGTAATAACTCTATGCCTGTAAAATATTTTTGTTCAGAAAACATTTTATCGAGCAGAAAGCATTTTACAGATTAAATTGGACAGTAATGTGGACATCCTCATCAACACACCAAATAGTTAAAACTTGTTTTTAAAGGTAAAAAACTAGACCTTTATTACTGAGAGAAAACATGTATCAGTCCTATATACTGTATATATTGTTTATATATGATTAAAGTGTGAACACCTGCTCAGGTGCGTGACACTCCCCCTTATCTCAGCTGTTGTTAACAAGACAAGTTTTTTAGACTTAGACAACTTATACAACTTTTATAGCCATTTTGTACACCAGAGTATATACAAAACGAAGAAATCTAATCAAAATTATATCCATTTTGATAGAAAGTTATTATTCTCTATCAAAATGGAAGATAGAGAATAATAATTTTGAGAAAGGATGGAGTTGGGGATGCTCTTTGTGGTTTTTAAAAAGCCGAGAAATTTTTAGCATGCCTAAAATTTCTTGCTGTATGCCAGCGTATGCTCATACAGGTAAGTCATTTGATCGCAACAGACATTAAGTGTAAGTTACTCATAAGTCGTGGTGTCTAACTTATCCAAAACCTATGAGCAACTTATGCATAACGTATCTCCTGTGTTCACACTCACGCCCACTACCAACAAACTTCCTAGCAGACATGAAGCTGAATCTGCTGCAATTGCAAACCTTCCTTTCTTTTTCTTTATTTATTCTTTTTTATTTTGTCTGCTGGTAAACAGCATAAATTTGTGGGCATTGCGCTGCCGTGCGTTATGCATAAGATAGGCCGTCCCGTCATTGGACATAAGCCCTGGACTCTTTATGAATACTCTGTGTGAATACTCTAAAAATACATGGAAAGTTCAGTGTATACCAGCGTTTTAGAAGATTCTGGGACGTCATGCATACTCATAAATTTACAAGGTGTGACAGTGGCTTAAGCAGTAGAGTGATGGCGGCCAAAAAATTGTCCTGACATCGCTCCCTGATGTTTTAAAAATGTTGAAATATTCTAACAAAAGACATGAATTTTCTAGTATAAGAACCTTTCATTATTTGTGCCCCCAACCCGTAACTGAACTACTTTTCGGTGACGGTAGGGACATTGGCCGTCTCTCAATATGCATACTAGGGCTGGGCGATATAGAAAAAAAGCTTATCGATAAAAAAAATGCATATTGATCGATATCGATAATTATTGAAAAGATTTGAAACCATATTTTATGTGCAGCTCTGCCTGGACTTTTTATAATATTGCTAAATGATTTAATTTTAATAAAAAACACAAACACAGACTTCGAATTAAATATTTATGTAACCAACTTTTTTAACCATAACAGAATTGTTTTAAAGAAAAATAACTTAAGAGACCTGAGTTATGTTATTAAATACTGACAAAGAATAAACTAAAGTGACCAGAAAAGTGACCAAAATAAATATAACAAATAAATAAATGCCCCCCACCGCCGCCGCCGTTTCCTGCTTTAACCTGAGTTATTACTTTGAAGTTTCTGGCCCCTCAGCATTTTTCTCTCAATTGTTAGAACTATGTGGGAAACTGCCCACAACTGAATATATATATATATATATTTTCCCGAAATTCCCGAAGATTCCTCGGAGGAGAGCCGCGCCGGGGCCTACACAGCTCGTACTCCTGCGGGTGTGAGCGGCTGAGATGATAAAAAAAAAAAAGTTGGTTGTGTTATCAGACTTGGTTTTCACTGGTTCCCTACACATTTTACAGATGACTGTGGTTTGTTTTTTGTCCGACCTGCCATGACCGAAATACTGCCAGACTGCCGAAGTACAAAAACCCTTCTTTGAAACAATTTCCTCCGCCTCTCCTTGCTGCGACATCTTCATGTGCTCTGTGTTGTGGTTTGAGAGGGCGGCGCTTGGTGACGGCGTGCCTGGTTCCACGATTGTGATTGGTTGGGAGGAAGTAGTGACTAGCATAAACCTACATGCTAGGCTACAATGAGAAGGAAGGAAAACTGCGTTTCTTTTTTATCGAACTTTTATCGACCCGCTTTTTTTCTATTGCGCCACACGTCTATCGATCGATATATATCGTAATTGAATTATCGCCCAGCCCTAATGCATACTCACCCGTTCTCATGTGTTTGTGAAACATCACAAGCCTCAGCCCAAGCACTGTTCCAATTCACAAGAACACAATACTGAGAATGGACAAACACCAGATGTTGTTCTTGGTCCACCTTTTCTAACGAGCATGCATCAGAGCAGCCTTGTTTGTTCTCTAGTTTAAAAGGTGTCCCAGCACGCACCACAAACAGCAGCGTCCAGAGGAGTGCTCACAATGCTCAGAGAATTAAGTTAAAAATTCACTTTTCTGTTGCGGTTGTTCAACAAAAGCATGTTTTTGTAATGACCTCCAAACCTTGGACCCAATATTCAGACAAATAGATCAGGACACTTTACAAACAAGCTTTATTTAAAAGTACAGCGAGCCACTGTTCGTCACCGGGGCGGATAACCGGATTCTCTGCAGAGATAGAAAACTCAAGTCAGTGACTAGAATTTTGGGCTGATCACAACACGGAGCAAAAGTCACTGACCTAGTTGAGAGTTCAGTCCGATCCAAGAGGAAGAGGAGGAATCCGAGAGGGAGATTGTCCACCACTTGCAATTATAGCCGCTTCCTGAGGTGATGATGATCTGGTGCCAGCTGATGCCGAGGAGGCAGCAGTGTCCGTGAGGGAATAACCAGAGCTCAAGTACAAACGATCCAGGTTGACAGACCAGAAGATCAAAGAGTCGAAGTCTGTAACACAGTCCGAGTTCGGTAAACCAGCAGAATCCAGGAAATTAGTCCAAAAACAAAACTGAGTCCATACTTTTCTATGTTCTTGTCAAGAACGTACTTGATGAGAACATGAATCCAAACTCATTTTTGAGTAAATGAAGAAGCGGCCACAGTTACATGTTAGCTACAGACAGTGAGCGTTTCACACAAGTTTGTGCCCAGAAACCTGAACTATCCCTTTAAGGATCTTTTTTCTTTATTGTGAAAGAACACCTGCAAAATATCCCATCACTGACAGTTAATTTCTTACATACCCTCGTGATTATGGGAATAAATGCTTTTTTGGGAGCATAAGCTACTCGATGTGTTGTTTCTCCAGACTAAAATTATTTTTATAACATCGTACCTCAATAATTGTTAAAAACTGGAATTAATGTTACCAGCTTGAATTACTGTCCAAAAGGGCGCAAACAGGAAAAAAAATAATAATTTAGAACTTTTTTCCCTAAAAAGTCATATACTACTCATATGATCTTGCTGTTCCAAAGGTCAGAACTAAACCTGATCAGCAAGCTGTTAAATATGCTGCTCCCGCTGCCTGGAATAAAAAAAAATTGACTCTGTATGCCCCAATTTCAGACATAGAATGAAACTGAGGGATTTTCTGGTTTTGTTTAAGTTTTCACTTTGGGTTTTAAGTTACTTTGATTTATGTCATTCTGTGTTTTCTAGGTCATTGTTTTTTTTTCCCATTTACTGTCATCCAAGTTATTTTCTGTTTATATTTAAGCACTGCTGTTTTTCTGAGTTACTACCTGTTCCCCCCTTGTGCCAGCATCCTTTCTCCTAGCTCCCTTCTAGTTAGTTGCTTCTGTCAACACCTGCTCCCAATCAGTTTATTTCTCCATTCATTTTTCTGTTTTACATATATACTCCACCTCTCCAGCAAAACGGGCGGCCAACACTCAGAAGTCCATGTGCAGAAACAGGTCAGGAACAGGCAGAAGTGAACACATGGAACGCTAGAATTAGTCTTGCTAGAAGCTATAATAATCTTCCAACAAAGTGTGCGACCCGGATGGATATGATAAGAGACAATGAGTGCAGGGTGGAGCAAAGCAGATGAAATAAACAACCCAGCCTAAAGGTGCCAAGATCATGAAATTTTGATTATATCATTTATTTAACAGCAGTTTTCTAAATTGGTAATTTTGCTCATTGCTACTTTTATAAAACCTTTTCCAATACATTTAATAATGATTTTTATTTCTTAATGTTTTTATTTTTTTAGGAACCTGTGAAAGCACATCGGATTACATCATGTCTTTGTCCGCTTCACTTGCTTTTATAACTATATGTCAGAATAATGAGAACAGGACTGTCAAGCCATCAAACCCAGAGATGATCATGTTCTGGAGTGAAACGTTCACGTCAACGCCAGAACTGTAGCAAAAACATCCGAGAAGATGTTGGCTGAAGTTGGTTAGAGTGTCATTATCCGCCGAAAAATACAATGTGTGTGAAAGACCACCTCAAAGAGAAAGGGACTATCACTTCCCAATCCAACTGTGGAGCCCTGTCTTATTTTATGATGAAACTATAATTGAACAGTTGGTTGTAATAACCATCAGTACATTTAGAGGAAAAAGGAGGGAGGCTTAAAAGCCTGAGAACAATAGCACAACTGTACAGCCAGGGGACTAAAATAACGTGGCTTCACACACAGAGAGCCGTTGTTCAACTGGACAACACAGCATCAAACAAAACAATAACCTCTTGGGAAAATGTAGACTACTGCTATAGTATCCCAGTTATGTTAGTGGCTTCTTTTTATGCTTTAAACAGCGGAAGTCAGTCAAAACAGGTGGTGGACATCTGACCAGCTGGTAGCCATCTACCATTTGTTTCAAAACCTCATCAAAAAATGTTTCAAAACAATATTTTCAAAAATAATACATCCACAGAACGTGTAAAATATATGAATATGTACTTATGGTTTAAATGCCAACATCAACACCAAAGGGTTCTGAATTAAATCTTTCAGATCTTTTAGTTATCAGGCTCCTCTCCTGTGGAGCCAACTACCAGTTTTAGTCCGTGAGGCAGACACCCTGTCTACTTTTAAGGCTAGGCTTAAAACTTTCCTTTTTGATAAAGCTTATAGTTAGAGTGCCTCAGGTTATCCTGAGCTATCTCTATAGTTATGCTGCTATAGGCTTAGACTGCTGGAGGACATAGGGACCCCTTTTTCATCATTCTGCTTCATTCTATCTCTATTCTCCCACTCTGCAGAATCTGTTAGTTCAATCTCTAACGTTCTGCTCTCTCTGCTTCTTCTCATAGTAGCTTTGCCTCGTTTGTTCCTGTTTGGCTGTGACCAGGGGCGGATCTAGAAAAATATTTATGGGGTGGCGAGAGGGGGGCAGGAATTTTTGAGGGGTGGCAACAAATGCATTTGTTTACACTGAATTTAATCACAGTTATCACAGTTTGGTGTTTCATGTGAAACAGTTCATATTAGAAATACATCGTACAATGTGTTCTCACCTAATAGGAGATAGAAGAATGATAGCACTACTTCTAGAGGGGCATTATCACAGGAAAGGTATTAAGGTAAGACACAGGTGCTGAGTCGCAGATGTGTTAGATTGACAGTCAGAGAGGCAGTTTTGCAGCATTTGCACAAATAGAAACCATAGAAAGAAAAAGTTACCCATCAGAGATCTATGGACTGAGCTGTACTAAAGCGAGCAGAACAACACATTATAAATACATGCGTCAAGCCACCCAAACAAGGTACCGGACATCCATGTATTGTTTACTCTGAACACACATTTACCCCATTTTTCCTGAGTAACTTGATAGAGCTGCTGTATCAACAAATCAACAAAAAGGCAGCTACTGTATGTTACATCAAAATCTCCACAAATCTGAAAAGAAGCAACATAAAAATACATTTTGCTTCCAGTCTGAAAAAGTAAAAAAAAAGGTTGTGAGTAGGTTCATACAGGTCATTTCTGGATAGTTGATACTATATATACAAAAAAAAAAAAGAAACAACACTGCTTCATATTAAGCAGGATTTACACCAGTATCACATTTTTAACTTTACTTTTAACTCTTTTGGTTCTATTAAAGGAAATCTCAGATTTTCTCAGGTGCCAAAACAAAATGTAGCAGCTCTGTAAAGGCTCAGCAGAGAGCATAACATAAAGTTGACATGACTATAACAGCTGAATGTGGCGATTTCCATGTTGCTCAGCAAAACGCTTCACGAATATATTTAGATCCAATGCCTTTGTGCGTTTTGATTTGAGTTTAACCAAACTTGATCGTCTCTTTTCTGTCATAGTTGACCGCAAATATTTCTTTATGAGCCTGAGACGTCAGGCCTAACTAACATCATAGTTAGAGAAATAACGTTCTGCAACCTGATTTTTATCATCTGTAAATCAGCACTGCAGCTATGCTAGCAACATTGTGCTTTCATTATGATTTCATTTCTCTATAGATAGTTAATCAGTTTTTACCTGTTTCATCCCGTGTCTCCTCTCCCCATGACCACTGGCTCCCTCGCTTTGCCCCATTCGGTTTTCAAAAGAAATCATTCTCAGTCGCTCTCGCGTCTTCTCGTGCTGCATTCACTGCAGTCCGACATTGGAAATTTGCGGTCGTAATTCCATAATTTATAAGCCTTGCCACCCCTACCTCCAACTGGGGTGGCAGCAGGGGTGGCAAAGCTGTCATTTAGGGTGGCATTAGCCACCCTATGCCACCCCAGTAGATCCGCCTGTGGCAGTCTCTCCACAATAAAGGCGGCCTTGGCCGTCACACTCCCTCCCAGAAGAAAAGGGCCCCACAGCGGGACCTTCCAGAGAAGCCCGGGTCCAATTTGGCTGTACCTTTATGGCCATGATGGCCCCGGGACATGGGGTCACCACCGCGCTGTCCCGGAATAACGTAGCACGGTGGGTCAGTGAACGAAACAGAAGTCCGGCCCAATGATCCCCTTCTCCAGTCACAGTCTGCTCGGCAACCCGGCGCCTGGGAGCAAATTAAGAGAAGAGAGACTAGAGGGGAGAGAAGAGGTCTTAAACAGGGGCACGGGACAGGCCACCAGACATTTTCTGTTCCCTTGATATGTTTTTTTTTCTTTTTTTACTTTCTTTATTGAACATTTTGAACATAAGACAGACATAGTTGGGACAAATTCAAAGTGTCAATACAACCTCAATGTCACAGTTCTGTCAACCCCCCAATCCACCCTGACCACCCACCCCACCCACAGGCCAAAAAATAAATAAACAAATTAATAAAATAAAAAAAAATAAAATAAAAAAAATAAATAATAAATAAAAAAGGGCAGATTTGGATGTAAATGTAGATAAATAAGTAGAGATCATGTTAGACATTCAAGTATCCTCAGGGTCAAGAAGATTCAAAGAATCAAAATATCTAAGAAAAGGGTCCCATGTAGCCTGAAATTTCTTGATGGAGCCTCTAAGAGAAAACCTCAATTTCTCTACTTTGAGGTTGTAAAGCACCTCTCGAATCCAGCGGGCATGTGAAGGGGGTTGAGAATCTTTCCAGTTGAGTAAGATCAACCTACGAGCTAGAAGCGTGGTAAATGCTATAGCCCGCTTCATTCCTTTAGGCAAGTTAGAAGTAGGGGGGATGCCAAAGATTGCAGACATTGGATTAGGGACAACCAGAGAACCATATGCTTCAGACAGTGATTTAAAAATCCCTCTCCAGAATATATTTAACTTGGGACATGACCAAAACATGTGTGAGTGATTGGCAGGCGAGAGTTTACATCTGCCACAGGCATCATTTACTGAAGAATACATTTTTGCTAGTCGTGAATTGGTATCGTGAGCCCTGTAAACAACTTTGCATTGAATTAGTCTATGGCGGGCACAGAGTGAAGATGAATAAATTAAAGCCAGTGCAGATGTCCATTGTTGTTCTGTGAATACAATGTTAAGACTCTCCTCCCAGGCTGTTTTAACTGCGTTTGCGGGTGTTGAGGTTTCTGACCAAATAAGCTTATAGAGTATCGAAATACATCCTCTAAAATTAGGATCAATTACGAGAAGAGAGTCTAATAAGGTTTCTGGAGGGCGATTCGGAAAGTAAGGGAACAACTTCTTAACATAGTCACGAACTTGGAAAAAACGAAAAAAGTTGTGTTTTGGAAGATGCTATTTGACAGACAACTGTTCGAAAGAAAAGAAAATGTTTTCAGAATAGAGATCTACTATTGACTTGATACCACTATCATGCCAGATTTTATATGCTAAATCTTGGGACGGTTCAAACATACAGTTTTTAAACACTGATGTCAGGGCGGATGGATTTGAGAGGCCAAACTGTTTCCTAAACTGGTTCCATATTTTCAAAGAAGTGGATGCAACAGGGCAAGTAGTTAAACGTTGTAGAGGAAGTTGTGAGCACAAGACTGAACGAAGTGAGAATGGACAGCATTTCTTCTCCAACTTTATCCAGACTGGCAAAGGGTTTTCCTCCTTCATCCAAAACAACAATTTCTGTGCATTAGCAGCCCAATAATAATATCTTAAAACCGGGAGGGCAAATCCTCCCTTGTCCTTGGGAGATTGTAAAACCGATCGGCGAATTCTCGCAGGCTTCCCAGCCCATAAAAAATTTGAAATCATTGTGTCCAATTTTACAAAAAATGACTTATTTAGAAAAAGTGGAAGATGTTGAAACATATAAAGAAATTTGGGGAGAACCACCATCTTCACTAAGCTTATTCGGCCAGCGAGCGAGATAGGTAACGTTGACCAGCGAGCAAAATCAGCTTCTATCCTCTCCATCAAAGGAGTAAGGTTTACTCTATATAGGTCAGAAAGCGATAGCACAATTTGAATACCCAAGTATCGAAAACCATTATTAGACCAACGGAACGGTACTGTTGAGGGAGGGAGCTTTTTAGCGGCATCATTAATGGGCAAAAGTTCGCTTTTTTGGTAATTAAGTTTGTAGCCAGATATGGTGCCAAATTCATTAAGAATGTTTAGGATAGCGGGAAAAGAAGAAATAGGATCCGAAACATACAGCAAAAGGTAATCTGCGTATAGCGAGACTTTATTGACTATCTCAAATCTTGTTATGCCCTTAAAGGAGGCCTCTGCACACAGCCAGAGGGCTGGGGGTTCGATCACTAAAATAAACAGGAGCTTAAAGGAACCACGGCTTAAAGGAAAGGGGGAAGAAAGAACATCATTAGTCCGTACTGAAGCTTTTGGTGAAGAGTACAGAAGTGTTACCCAATCAACAAAGGTCTTGCCTAATCCAAATTTTGTCAATACCTTGTACAAAAAGCTCCATTCAACCCTGTCGAAGGCCTTCTAGGCGTCGAGGGACACAACGACTTCAGGGACTAAAGCATTAGGAGAAGAGATAATATTGAGAAGCCTCCTGGTGTTGCATGAGGACTGCCTCCCGGGCATGAAGCCCGTCTGATCTAGATCGATAATTCAGGGTAGTATCTGCTGTAAGCGTATTGCCAACACTTTAGTTAAGATTTTAAAATCCACGTTCAGCAAGGAAATGGGCCTATAGCTGCTAAACAGTAAAGGATCTTTATCCTTCTTAAGGAGCAATGAAATCGTAGCCTCCAACAGGGTACAAGGGAGCCGGCCAAGAGAGAAAGCCTCGTTGTACATCTCTTTAAGAAAAGGGCTAAGCAAAGTGGAGAAAGCTTTGTTCCCGTGATATGTTTAATGCAAGGTGATACGGCTGCAGGAACAGGGCCCAACGCATGAGCCGCTGGTTCGGGTTCTGGAGAGAGTTTTGAAATGTTAGAGGGTTGTGATCGGAATAAACGGTCAGGCATGTTCCAGAGTCTATATACACCTGGAAGTAGTGCTGCAACAACGAATCGATAAAATCGTTAAAAATCGACTTTTAAAAGCGTTGGCAACGAATTTCATCATCGATTAGTTGTGTCGTGCGATTAATGCGTCATCCGCCGCCGCCGTCATCACATCCACTTGACTGAAACGGGGGAAGAAAAAAAAATACGGCAGCGCTGCAGGTGTAGTGTTGCCAACTCAGCGACTTTTCAGACCCCTCCAGCGACTATTTTTCAAATAAGCGACTAGCGACAAATCTGGCGACTTTTTACGGTGTCACTGGCGGCTTTTGGAGACTCTTACGTGAAAGCATGTATCGTTCCTACTCTGCCGTGGGGCGCCTCCCCCATCCCAACCCCATTCTCCCGCAGGAGTCCCTCTCAGCGCTGCAGTCAGAGCTGCAGGATGTTTACCCTCAGCGTCCAGACTGCAAATGAAGCGCGCACGCGCCTGGATTGACGGCGCAGATTGATCACAATAATTAAAATAGCCTGCGCTTTGTAAAGTAACATGTAACTTTTGTCTAAACAAATTAACATGGCACGGAACCACCATGTTTGTTTGGTTTTAAAGTGGGGAAACGTAACGTTAGTTTCTCAGGTAGCTCATCTGATGCTTTCCTTACCTTGTTAGTAGGTTACAGACAGTGATAAGGTTGGCTACTTATTTTACTTTTAATTTCATTTGAATTAGCTTAAGCAGCGTTTATATTTTCCTTATAAATAAATTAACTTGCAAATTATGAGGGCAAGGCTTTTAAAGTTTAAATCTTCTGGCAAAGATAAAGTAAAGAAGATCCTGCAATTTATTGAAGTAAAGCAGAATAAAATCCAGCAAGATCAGTAATATGTCAATTAATTATATGCCACATTCCCATGAAAATATCTGTCTTTGGAGGATGTGTTTTTAACACCCCTAGTTCTCTCATTTTTATTCCAAATACAATTTATAATTTGAATCACAGGGCTATTTTTTATCTCTATGGTTAAGTATTTTCTCAAGTAGCAACTTTAACTGCTATACTTTCCTGTCTTAAAAGGCAGAACTCTTATAGTCTAAAAAAAAACGCATTTGTTGAAATGGGGGGACCTAGGTCAAAAATGTCTTTTTTTGTGCTTTATGAAACAAAGTACCCTATTTTTTGTGGATGTACATCTACATTTCTCATGTAAGTTTGCGTAGTTTTATCACAAACATTTATTTTTCATATTGCACCAGTACAGTTAATGAGAAACCTGTACTTGTGTGCTTGTTTGTTCTGTCTAAAATGTTTATTTTGAAATAAAGAGGTTAATATAAAAAATATTTTTTGTCCGATTCATTGATTAATCGAAAAAATAATTGGCCGATTCATCGATTTTTCATCGTTAGTTGCAGCCCTACCTGGAAGTGCTGTAAAGCCAAAATTAAAGCCAACGCATCCTTTTCTATTACTGAATAGTTAGTTAGTTAATAGTTGAATAGTGATGATAAGCTGTGGAGTCTTATCGAACATCCAACTTCACGGTTCATCCAGAGGTTACAGATATATTTAGATTCAACTTTTTACCCAGCTTACTGTAAGTTTAGGAAGAAAAACTTTATCCTAAACCCCAAATCTTCATTAAAAGCTCAGATAACATTTTTATTGTAATCATAATATAAAGTTGAAGAATTATTTATAAATATCAGTGTTAGGAATATGATATGATTTCTGTCACTCTTCACACCCAGAGGATGGAAACGTTAAAGCGCCCACCCAATTTAAAGTAATGCTCGCCTATTTTGTATACCCAAATAGAAAAGCAAATAACTTAGGAACTGTAAGCCCTCATAACATGTGTAATACATCATTTGAAAGCTAACACCTTCTAGTTTCGGAAAATATAAATGAAAATAGTGTGTAAAACACAGCCTAAGCTGCATCAGTTCAAACATGACTCAAAGCTGTTTTTTTATTCTAAAAAATAATAGGTTTTTATTGAACAGAAGTAATAAAGACATACTTGAGAATAGGCAGCATGTCTCATTTTATTTCATTTGTTCTACTTCATGTAAAACACAAATTTCAGACCTCTAGCTATAACAGTTTCAGAGCTGTGGGGCTTGGAACTTTTGTTGTCACCAGTGTCTCCAAATCTCTCCCAATTTGCCAGGTTGTGCCAAATTGTGCCAAATGCTTTTTCTCAACTATTTGACGCACACTATTTTTTTGTTGGTAAGAACACGATGTAAAGAAACATACCAATAAACTTAAATGAATTTAGGCAATTGGTTTCCTCAAATTGTTTGAGTTCTGTTTAGTTATCAGGTTTTACAGTGCCTGGTTGCTGGGCCACCAAAGTCTGAAATTCTAACTGATGATGTCATCAAGAACTTTTCCTGTGATGTCATGGATTTTGAACCTATATATAGATTCTATAGAATCTCAAGTTCATTCCTGCTTGGACCTCTCATCGGTTTGGTTGGTTTTCTTTATCTCTGATTTTTTTGGTTTTAAGGTGCAAGAAAAATCTCAAAATGTTTGGCTGGAGTAGGAGTGTTGATCTCTCTCAACTAAAAGAAATGCGTGAAAAGAATAAAACCAACATTGAAGAACTCTTGGGACTGAACGAACAACTTGAAAAAAGTTTCTCTGAAATAATCTCATACCCTGATGTGGAAAAACAAATGAAGGCTGAAACGACGTTAAGCAAAAAATATGAAAAAAGGATGAAGGAGCTTCAACTGGAGAAAGATGCCCAGGAGGTTTTCATGAAGAAAATAACTGCAGATACCGAAAAAGTTAAAGCTTTATCCTTGAAGAACGAGGAACTTCAACATCAGCTGGAAAGTATGAAAGAACAGATGATAGAACCAACAATATTGAAAACTCTGTTCAAGCTTTCAAAAAAGCAGGAGAAAACGTTAAGGAAAAACAACAAGAATTTGGAAGAACAGGTTAAAAAGTTGACAAAAGATCTTTCATATCAAACTAAAGTGGCTAATAGTTACAAAGAGGCTGAAGAGTCGATTACAGAGCTGGAGAATATTAACAAAGGTTTACTGCAAAAGATTAAGGATTTTGAACCTCAGACCTCTATAAGGTTTGCCACTTTCAAACGCCGTGAGCTCGTCGCCCTGCGACAGGAAAAAGAGTCACTAGAGCACACCCTCGATAAGGTAGTGCGAAAACTCCTCTTCCTGGAAGATGAACTAGTCAAAAAGGAAGAGGAAATAGCAAATTTGGTGGAGATACATGAGCAAGAACTGCGAAAGCAGGCCGACAAGCTTACAAGCATGAGCAGTATTGTAGCTCAGCTTGCTATGTGGCCTTTTAAGATTCAGCATTAACGGTCTTCCGGTTATGGCGGCCAAGTGAAAAAACGCATTGAACTTCGTCCTGCTGTTTGTTGCTTAAATAAGGGGAAAATAACCACTGAGCACAAAAATTGTTACGAAAAAAAGGGGACAATCTGACGTATAATGCCTAGCTCGACTAGACAACAAAAAGGGAAAAGCGAGGCATCAAAGCAAACCAAGCTGTTTGAGCAAAACCTCTTCGGAGAAGCTCAAAAGGATGAAACCATGGCAGGGCAAGAAGGGAAAAGTGAACCCGATCATAGTAAGTCGGATCAAATCCTGGCTGTACTGGAGTCATTAAGAAGCAAATTCTCCACAAAACTTGATGGAGTAATGGTGACACTACAAGATGTAAAACAAGAAATGAAAGACTACAATGAACGTATGTCACGAACGGAGGACCGTATTTCTACCGTGGAAGACGATATGGCTAATCTACAAGCTAACATGAGCTCCTTACAGGCTAAAAATAAATTTATGGAGGACAAAGTCATGGACTTGGAAACAAGGTCTCGCCTGAATAATTTGAAACTTGTGAATTTGCCAGAAGGAGCCGAGGGCCCAGATCTATGGTCTTTCTTGGAGAAGTGGATACCGGAGGCATTGGGGAATGAGGTGCTGCAACCCTCGGTGAGCCTGGAAAGAGCTCACAGATTAGGACCGAAAGCAGATGGAGCTTCACGACCAAGAGCCCTAATAATGAAGTTTCTCAACTACCGAGAAAAGCAAGCCGTCGTTCGAGCGGCACGGGAGAAAAAGGACATTTTCTATAAGGAACATCGGGTCCGCTTCTACCCCGACCTGGCAACCGGGCTTCACCAGCTGAGGAAAAAGTTCGATCTGATTCGGGAGGAGCTGCGTAAACTGGGCATTCGTAACGGAGTAACTCACCCTGCAACCCTTCTAGTGACTTATGAAAATAAAACACTGGTATTCAAAATACCTGGGGAGGCAGGGGAGTTTCTAAAGAAAATTCAAAGCGGCTCAAGACACACAGAGCAGTGTGTGAAGAAGTGAAGCGTGTGAATTGTGAAGCTTCATATGGAGTGTAAAGTAAGGTACGCAAATAACTGAAACCCACCATATGATACCAATCGCTCTTATGTTATTTGCGGCCTTTTTCCTCACATTCCAAAGTGTTATCTAGGTTTGTTATATTTTTACGTTCTTTAATGTGTTATATAACCACGTTCTCAATATTGTAGCAATAAAGTGTTTAAACTTAATACAATCTGTTAAAATATTTTTTCAGTCTCAGTGGACAAGAATTATTAGCAACAACAGGGGTATTTCTTATAGAATAGGCTAAGGGTGGTTTTGCAGATCCTCACTGGTTGTGGATTGGCTTTTTGCTATAAGGGGAGTCTAATGTATGCAGTGGCGGAGCTAGATCTGTTTTCAAGGGGTGGCCAAAGGGTGAGCAAGGCTTTATCAGGGGGGTCCATATACAAATGATGAACGAAAGGAAACATATATTTTCTCACACACACTCAAGTTAAAATGGTTTATTTAACAAAGATTTGCCATGACCAAACAAGACGTTAAAACGCACTATGGAACAGTGAACATGTAAATGTAAACTCAGAGCCCAGAATATGACCAAAAACTAATTCTCAAAAATAAATAAATAAAACTGGCTCCAAATAGTAAACTGCAAGACAATACCACCAGAGCTGACCAGTATTACCCTGGTGGTATTTATAAAGGTTTGAGAAACACTGCTATGGTCAAACAAGCTTTGAATGGGAACAACATACTGCAAACTCAAAGCCAGGATACACTCAAGAGAGCATAATTCGCAGATTTTGGTGGGAAGAAGCAAAATGTTTTACAAAGTCATCCATGTTGAGGGCATGTGCCCTCCTTGACTCAACACTGAGAATGCCAAGATGACTTAACCTGTCATCAGCCATAGTTGTTCTAAGGTGGTCAGGAAGCAGTACTGACTGGGATAACAACTGAAATCTTACAAAGTCTAAATAGCTCATGAAAAACCTCTTTATATGGTTCCAGGAACACAACAAAGTCAAGCAAAGTAGAGGATTTTACTACTTATTATCTCTCTGTCACAGCCTCTAACAGAGGCGTGCACAGACATTTTGGGGGGCAGGTGCTCAGGAGGGGGGGGAGGGCACTTTTTAGCGCACGTGGAACACTTCATTATAAAAAAAAAAATACACATGTTGAATGAAATTTAACTTTTATTTGTAACATTCTCTAAACGTGAGTTTTCAATGGAAAAAAGTCACACCACCAACAGAACAGACTAAAGCGTACTGCTTTAAACTAGTACGCTTGCTCATCTTTCTTCTTCTTTCATCTGGCTCATCTCCCGGTTTTCCCTCACCCATCTGTTCTCCCTCATCCTGCTGTTCTCCCTCATCCATCTGTTCTCCCTCATCCTGCTGTTCTCCCTCATCCTGCTGTTCTCCCTCATCCATCTGTTCTCCCTCATCCTGCTGTTCTCCCTCATCCATCTGTTCTCCCTCATCCATCTGTTCTCCCTCATCCTGCTGTTCTCCCTCATCCTGCTGTTCTCCCTCATCCATCTGTTCTCCCTCATCCTGCTGTTCTCCCTCATCCATCTGTTCTCCCTCATCCATCTGTTCTCCCTCATCCTGCTGTTCTCCCTCATCCTGCTGTTCTCCCTCATCCTGCTGTTCTCCCTCATCCATCTGTTCTCCCTCATCCTGCTGTTCTCCCTCATCCATCTGTTCTCCCTCATCCTGCTGTTCTCCCTCATCCATCTGTTCTCCCTCATCCTGCTGTTCTCCCTCATCCATCTGTTCTCCCTCATCCTGCTGTTCTCCCTCATCCATCTGTTCTCCCTCATCCTGCTGTTCTCCCTCATCCTGGTCTTTTTCTGTCTCTGTGTCTTCCCTGAACTCTTCCTCATCTCCTGTCCTGGTAGATGTTGATGGTATAGAGCTTCCCTGCTGTGACTGGCTACAATATAATAATAATAACCATCATGACAATAATAATAATAATAATAGCTTTAACAAATTGCCACATTAGTTTAAATAATGGGCTATTAGGGAAGTCTTGTCACGTGGATATGACTTATGGTAGCCTATAAAACCTGCTGATTTTGTACAAACCACTTAAAAATAAAATGCGAACAGCATTTAAGATTTTTCAATACGATTAACCCTCCTTTCTTGGCATTGTGCTGCAATTACTAAATCAATATACAATTAAGACAATAAAGAGACCAAAATGTGTTAATTTATGTTGCCTAACAAAACCTATACAACAGAAAACATTTGTCTTAACACATAGATTTGCAATTGCAAACTCTACGTGGTCGTCCTCACGTTATCTGTCATTGACTTGGGCTACAGTGTAAAACTTTATCTAGCTTTATCTAGCCTGACTAGCTTTATCTAGCCTAACTAGTTTATCAGGTGACCAGTCGGCAAAAATGCTTGTTTGGTGCTGCTGAATGAGACATTTTAATGCACAACAAAACGATTTTGATTGATCTGTATATTACCTGGCTAATGGGGCACGGGAGAAGCAGCCTGTCAGCGACCGTTCCTGCTATCTGAAGACGCTTACTGAACTGCTATGATGCTGCGCATCTGGCATGCCCTGCGGGCGACCGCGAGAGTGCATGTGACAAAGGAAGAGAGATAGGCTGGTCGGGTGTGCGCAAGGAGGTGGCTCATTTCGGGGCATTGTTTCAGTCGTTTTTAATGGCTCAGGTTTTCAAAAGATCATTTCAAAACCGACCTCAGTAAAATCTTAATAATAAAAAAAAAAGTTTCAAAGTTTCAAAAGGGCATTTTCGTTGATAAAGGGCAAACTTTCTAGTGCTTTAGCACCACCTAGTGTCTATGTGTGCACGCCCCTGGCCTCTAACCTGCTGGTGCTGTCATGATTGGTTCAGAGAGGCCCAATATGCCGAACACCACGGAGACGGAAACTGGAGTAAAAGTTTAACAATGTTTATTGAACAATGGTAAAATGAAAGAGTCAAGTACTGGTTCACCTCTGGGGATCTGGTTCACAGGAAACTGGAAGGGAGACAGTTCAGTTAGCCACGTAGCTGGTGAATGTGGAAATGTTATCTTCAGAGATCTACCTTGAAGAATCCGGGTTTGGCTTTGAGAGAGGCACTGTTGGTTCCAGAGACTGTTTGATTCAGCAGAGTTCAGTTTCAGCTTCAGCGTCTTGCATCTAACGATAGGACAGACCTTGGTTTTCCAGCTCTTAGTCCAGAGCAGCATGGGAAATCCAGAGAAGGTTCTTCAGGTTTGGCTCTGAGGGCAGGCTCGACAGGTTAAGCTCATCCAGAGCTTACAGGACAAAAACAGGTTTCCTGTAGGCAGAGACAAAAGGTAATTAGTTTCCAGCTAGGAGACTAGAGGCAACAAAGATTTCACAGAGGAAGTGAGGCTCAGGTGCTAACCAAACTGGATAAACACTGCGGCGTTGATGCAAGGTCTGAGGGCTGCTTATATGGTGGAGGATCCTCCTGATGATGAGATGGGTTTCAGGTGTGTCGAAGGCTCAGCTTAGGAGGATCCACAATGAACTCTGCTGGAGACAGGTGGTACAGCTCCAGATCCCAACAGTACCCCCCCCTCAACGACCGCCTCTTGGCGGTCCAGAAGACGTCGTTGGGAGGGATCGCTCGTACTCCTCGATGAGGGATGGGTCGAGGATGTAGGAACCAGGAACCCACTGACGATCCTCCGGACCGTAGCCCTCCCAGTCGACGAGGTACTGCCAGCCACGACCTCGCTGACGGGAGTCCACGATCCGGCGGACGGTGAAAGCCGGATGTCCATCGACTTCCAGGGCGGGTGGAGGGGAGTCGGACGGAGGGCACAAAGGGCTGGAGATCACGGGCTTGATCTGAGAGACATGGAATGTGGGATGAATTCGAAGAGTCGGAGGCAGTTGTAGTCGTACGGCAATCTGGTTTATGACCTGGGAAATCCTGTAGGGGCCAATGAATCTGGGAGAGAGTTTACGGGACATCCCCTTGAGGGGAATGTCCCGAGTGGAGAGCCATACCTCCTGACCGACGGAGTAAACTGGTGCAGGGCGTCTTCTTGAGTCAGCGAAATGTTTAGTGGTCTCCATGGAACGGTTGAGGGTGGCTATGGTGTCTCTCCAGATGCGATGACTGCGGCGGATGTGGTGGTTGACTGATTTGACCGAAATCTCTCTCTCGTCTGCGGGGAAAAGTGGAGGTTGATAACCAAGACTGACCTGGAAAGGAGACTGGCCGGTGGAAGCTGACTTTAGAGAGTTGTGAGCATATTCGATCCATGGAAGGTTTTGGCTCCAATCGGAGGGATTACTAGAGGTCAGACAACGAAGGGAGGATTCGAGCTGTTGATTCATTCTCTCGGTTTGGCCGTTGGACTGTGGGTGATAACCTGAGGTGAGAGAAGATTTGCAGTTGAGGGCTGAACAAAATGCCTTCCAAACCTGAGAGATGAATTGTGGACCACAATCGGAAAGAATCTCCTGAGGGATGCCATGTAGACGGAAAACGTGTTTAATAAGGAGCTGGGCGGTCTGAAAAGCCGTAGGAAGCTTCCTGAGGGTTACAAGATGGCAGGACTTGGAAAATCGGTCAACAATGGTGAGAATTGTGGACATACCTCGAGAAATGGGAAGACCAGTAACAAAGTCGATTGCGATGTGAGACCAGGGACGAGAAGGAATAGGAAGTGGATGCAACAGGCCAGAGGGAGGTTGATGTGTGGACTTGTTTCTGGCGCAGGTAGAACAGGCCAGCACATACTCCTTAACATCTCTGTGTAGAGTGGGCCACCAGAAACGTCTTGAAATGAGGTTGATGGTTCTACTCACCCCCGGGTGAGCGGCAAATTTGGCATTGTGCATCCACTGAATTAGGCGAGACCTGACAGAAGAAGGTACATAAGTCTTGTTTGGGGGACCGTTACCAGGATCTGGTTCTGAAGCGAGAGCAGAGTTTATTAGATCGGTGATCTCCCAGGTAACCACCCCAACAGTGCAGGAAGCGGGTAGAACAGGCTCAGGAGTCTCAGATTGATCAGTGGAATAAAGACGAGAGAGAGAATCGGGTTTGATGTTCTTGGATCCGGGTCTGTAAGAGATGATGAGATTGAATCGTGAGAAAAATAGTGACCACCTTGACTGTCGAGGATTGGCCTGTTTGGCGGACTGGATTTAGGCAAGGTTCTTATGATCTGTCCAAACAAGAACCGGGTGTTCTGCTCCCTCAAGCCAGTGTCTCCATTCCTCTAATGCCAATTTTATGGCCAGTAATTCGCGGTCACCAACGTCGTAGTTTTGCTCAGCAGATGAGAGTCTACGGGAGAAAAAAGCACATGGATGAACTCTTTGGTCTGAATCGAGTCTCTGAGATAAGACAGCACCAACTCCTGAGTCGGAAGCGTCGACTTCGAGGATAAATTGTTTCGATGAATCAGGCTGGATTAACACTGGAGCTCTGGAAAACAACATCTTTAATTTGTCAAAAGCAGTTTGAGCCTCGGGAGACCATTGGAAGGTTTTCTTGACTGATGTAAGAGAGGTTAGAGGAAGAGCTGTCTGACTATAATTCCTGATGAATGGTCGATAAAAATTAGCAAAACCCAGGAATCTCTGCAGCTGTTTGCGGTTTTCGGGAACCGGCCACTCCAAAACTGCCTTTATCTTATCCTCAGATGGCTTAACCTGTCCGCCCTCGAGCACAAACCCCAAAAAGGTGACTGAAGGTTGGTGAAACTCGCATTTTTCGGCTTTGACGAAAAGTTTATTCTCAAGGAGTCTTTGTAAGACCAGGCGGACATGCTTCTTGTGTTCTGTGAGGTCTTTGGAGTAAATGAGTATGTCATCAATGTAGACAAAAACAAACACGTTAAAAAAATCTCTGAGAACGTCGTTGACTAGGGCTTGAAAACACGCAGGAGCGTTTGTTAGACCAAAAGGCATGACTAAGTACTCGAATTGACCCAGAGGGGTCTTAAAGGCAGTCTTCCATTCATCGCCATCTCTGATTCTGAGAAGGTGATAGGCGTTCCTTAAGTCGAGCTTAGTAAAGACAGTGGCCCCTTGAACTGGTTCGAAGGCAGAAGCGAGTAGAGGAAGTGGGTACTTATTCTTAACAGTAATTTGGTTCAAACCTCTGTAGTCAATACATGGTCTGAGAGATCCATCCTTCTTACCCACAAAAAAGAAACCTGCTCCTAAAGGAGATGAAGAGGGGCGGATTATTCCAGCAGCTAGTGACTCATTTATGTATTTCTCCATTGTCTCCCGTTCGGGTTTGGAAATATTATAAAGTCTACTGCCGGGTAGAGGAGCTCCTGGTAAAAGCTCGATAGCACATGGTCGTATGGTCTGTGAGGTGGAAGGGACGTAGCACTGACCTTACTGAAGACAGGGGCTAGATCATGGTACTCAGGAGGAACAGAAGTAAGGTCAGGAGAGTCCATCTCCCCCCCCCCTAGGAGATCTTACAGCGGGGGCCGCTGAACGAAGGCACGTCTCATGGCATGAGGTCGACCAAGACTCAATATGACGATCGGTCCAGTTTATGTGGGGGTTATGTCGTTCCAGCCACTCAAATCCCAAAACCAACGGAGAACATGCAGAGGGAAAAACACAGAAAGATATGGTTTCTCGATGGTTACCTGAAACCAACAGTTCAAGGGGTTGTGTCTGGTGAGTCACTTGGTGAAGCTTCTTTCCATCAATCGCAGAGACACAGAGAGGCTGGGTTAGAGGAACAGTTTCAATCTGTAGTTGTTCAACTAAATTGGAGTCAATCAGGTTCCTTTCACAGCCTGAATCAATGAATGCAGATAAAGTGAGGTTTTGGTCAGCAAAAATCAGCGTGGCTGGAAGTAATAGGCGAGGAGATTTTTTAGAAATAACATGGCCCGTCAGACTCCTCAGATCCTCTGACGGGCCCCGGCTTTTGATTTAGCTGGGCATGAGGCAATGAAATGGCCACTCTCACCACAGTAGATGCACAGCTTGCTCCTGACACGCCTTAACCTTTCCTCTGGAGTTAGCCTTGTATGTCCAACCTGTATGGGTTCGGCCTCCACTTCAACCGCATGAGAGGCCTGAACTAGCAACGGGAGAGATTGGATCTTAGTTCTTGGCTTAGAAAAAGGTTCTGTGGAAGAGGAGAAGGCAGGTGCAATGTTAGAGGCAGAAACAGAACTTAAAGGACCATGATTCCTTGGTTTAGAGCTATTTCTGGCTCGAATCCTATTATCCAGCCTGATTGTCAGGCGAATTAATTCCTCAAGAGTGGCGGGTTCGTCAAGGGTAGCAAGCTCATCCTTTATGTCTTCATTGAGAGCCTCAAAAAATGCAGTCTTAAGAGCACATTGGTTCCAACCGGAAGCTGCGGCTTTAACCCGGAAGTTAATTGAGAATTCAGCTACAGAAGAATTTCCTTGTCTTAGTTTCAAAAGAGCTCGAGAATCAACAGTTTGATCTGTTTCCTGGTTGAAGACTTGTGAAAATTCAGAGATAAAGTCGGAGTACTGGCAGCTAAGGCTTTCGTCGGAAGAAAACCTAGCCTGTGCCCATTCCAGGGCTCTTCCGGTCAATTGAGACAAAATAAATGATATCTTCTTATAATCGGTGGGAAAACTGCCAGGGGAATTTTTGAAGATTAATCGACATTGAAATAAAAATCCTTTACAGTCACTAATGTTACCTGCTGGGCCTTGTGTTTGGCCGCAGTGTTCTGTCATGATTGGTTCAGAGAGGCCCAATATGCAGAACACCACGGAGACGGAAACTGGAGTAAAAGTTTAACAATGTTTATTGAACAATGGTAAAATGAAAGAGTCAAGTACTGGTTCACTTCTGGGGATCTGGTTCACAGGAAACTGGAAGGGAGACAGTTCAGTTAGCCACGTAGCTGGTGAATGTGGAAATGTTATCTTCAGAGATCTACCTTGAAGAATCCGGGTTTGGCTTTGAGAGAGGCACTGTTGGTTCCAGAGACTGTTTGATTCAGCAGAGTTCAGTTTCAGCTTCAGCGTCTTGCATCTAACGATAGGACAGACCTTGGTTTTCCAGCTCTTAGTCCAGAGCAGCATGGGAAATCCAGAGAAGGTTCTTCAGGTTTGGCTCTGAGGGCAGGCTCGACAGGTTAAGCTCATCCAGAGCTTACAGGACAAAAACAGGTTTCCTGTAGGCAGAGGCAAAAGGTAATTAGTTTCCAGCTAGGAGACTAGAGGCAACAAAGATTTCACAGAGGAAGTTAGGCTCAGGTGCTAACCAAACTGGATAAACACTGCGGCGTTGATGCGAGGTCTGAGGGCTGCTTATATGGTGAAGGATCCTCCTGATGATGAGATGGGTTTCAGGTGTGTCGAAGGCTCAGCTTAGGAGGATCCACAGTGAACTCTGCTGGAGACAGGTGGTACAGCTCCAGATCCCAACAGGTGCCTCTTTAAGAAGAACTGGGAGATCTTTCCTTTTCTCTTCATTTGGGCTCTACACAAACTAAAACAGCCTGGTATTTAGACTCCATGACTGTTTGTATCATTTAAACTATAGTTTTTAGTTTTCTGTAGCTAGCTAAAATAAAAAAATATATAACTAGTTAGGTTATAATTCAAAGCTTTCATATGACATAGCCTACTTACATTTCAGTCACTATAAAACTTAACAATGGTTTTTCACATATTTTTACCACACACATTTCCAGCAAGAGCTGGGAGATATATCCTGGCCAAATGAATAAAACATTACAGGGCAGCATGTGCACTAAAACATATGTTAAAAAGAATCTGTTTAAAACACAATCTATCAGCACTAGCATAAACAAGGCACTATGGAGCGGTGCACAACCATTTTTTTTTCTTTTTAGAAATGTATGACAAGTGCCGCCTCTCATTAGGAAGGTAACACAGCAGTTACCGCTGAGTGGTAAAATATTGTAAATACCTGCAAAACTCCTCAATGGTGTTCTCAAAAGCTGCTGGTGTGTTTTGGATCAAGCAGGAACCACATGTCAGCTTAACCAATGAACAGTGTCAGTGAGCAGTATGTAGGCTGCTACTGCATCTGGCTGCCTTCAGGGACAGTCGGAAATTACGGTTTTCCTGGCAAATCTTTGCCGATCTCATAAGTATTATATTTTAAAATTACCGTTTTGAGTGGGGTGGCAGTAGGGGTGGCAAGGGCTCTGTTGGGGGTGGCAAATGCCCCCCCTGCCACCCCTCTGGCTCCGCCACTGGCTGTGACACCATCTTGGAGAGAAACATCTGTGCTGCTTCCATCAACACCCTTGTTTATAGATGCTGGAGATCGGGCTGTTTTCCAGTGTAGTCCTGTTTCTCTGACTGTGACTGGCTGGATGTGCTCTCTTCATCCTCTGACATGGGAGCTGGCTCGGAGCTCGTCTGCCTGGCTGTGTGTTTCCTGGACGGGGCCGCCTTTTACAGCTGCTTTTTGTGTCTCTGCTTCTGTCTCCTTGAACCCCAGTCTGCCTCGGCATATGGCCGCTCACACTGAGCCTGGTTCTGCTTGAGGTTTCTTCCTGTTAAAGGGGAGTTTTTCCTCTCCACTGTCGCTGCGGGCATGCTTGGTGTGAGGGATTGCATTTGAGTCGATGAGTCCATGCAATCTACTGGTTTTCCTTAAAAAGTTAAAAAATTTAAAATCAATTTAACTGGATGATCTGGTTGAACTGTAAAGTGCCTTGAGATGACATGTGTTGTGAATCGGTGCTATAGAAATAAACTGAATTGAATTGAATTAATAGTAATAGTAGGTTTTAGTCACGTGATGGTTCATTCACATTGAACACGGTGTGAGTGGGAACTTCTGCCTCCACCTCAGGGAGTTGACTGCCGTGTATTTCAGATGAACCTCAGCCTCACCCTGTCATCAAATAGGAAGAGCTTGAACTGCTATCTGCTTGCTGGTTTTAACTCAACATGGCAGACAGGGAAGTCATCAAGGGATCTTGTTTTGCTGCAGAAAGCTGGCAAACGGCATACTTCCTTGTATCTAGCCAGACAGAGACTAGCAGTGCTGGGAAGAGGCAGCAGCCAGGACCACAGACAGGCGGTTAAGAACGACATCAAAAGAGCTTTTTTATAAGCCACCTAAGAACCTCTTAAGAGATTTTTTTTATTTTTTTTGCTAACATTATTTCTTCTATTTTAAAAAAGGATGCCCTCCACTGCTCTTTATGAAACTGTCACAATCACAACCAGTCCCTAATGGGTTGCCACGATGCAATTTCACATAAAAGTTCAGATTTTTCTGCGGTCACCCCTGCAGAGCAGAATTCACTGCTGGTCGCTTTACCACTTTGCACCATTTTTATAGGGATTTTACTCTATGTAAATCAAAGCTTTTGCAAGCTTAGCAGCTACATGCTTGCACTGATAAATGGCCTCTTCTTGGTGTTAAGGTTCTAAAATTCAAGACCTAAAAAGAAGCAAAATGAGGCTGAACTTCAGTCAAGCTTTTGAGCTTAAGAACTTATAGTTCAAATAGAAAACCAAATACTTATAGTGTCTCATTTGATAGTTTGCACAAAATAAATACACTACAACTGAAAAAATTATTATTATGTTTATAGCATAAAATAATTCACTAAGATAGCAGAAAACGCTAAGTTCCTAATTTGGTCACGTGAACCACGCACGATCTGTATGATGCCATGACGTCAGTTTGGTCAGGAAGAACTCATTTTGCATAGAGAGTCAAGATTTATTCACCTTTATTGTCATGGCGTTTTTATCATTCTTCAGTCTTAGTGGTTTTATAAATGCTCGCCGGTTTAATCAGTGCTGCTAAATGTTCTTTGATGTTATGCAGACACGGTGGAGCTTCATTATCTTTTCAGAACATTTTCCATATGGTTCTGTGCTTTAATTAGTTCACACCAGAGTCATACCCTTTTATTTGAAGAGGGGATCACAGGGTTCGGATTGGTTCTGTGGTGGCTGGGTTCGGTTCAGTTGGCAGCGTGTTGCTGCGGCCGGGCATGAAGGCTGGTGGTCAGTGTTGGAGCCCTGTTTGCGGTGCTGCCGGTTCTGGATAGCAGGCTGTGCGGCGCTGCTGTGCCTGGATGGGGAGAGCGGTCCCTTGGTAAAATGAACGATGCTTTGAATCAGCTTTATTGGCATCAGCCACTTTATTAAAACTATACAACAGGGAAAACAAACCGTTAATACCTACTTTGGGATATTGAATCCAACTGATACTGTGGGTGCAGGATTGATGATAAAATAACCTGCGGCTTGGATGCCACAGGTTGTCCGGTTGATTATTTTTTTGTTTAATGTATTTACTTTCCTGATTGAAATTTGATGCTAAACCAGGTCCTTAGGATAATTAAACATTCCTTTTCCCGATCCAAAGCCATTCCTACAATTGGCAGCAGTACAAGAGACCATTGTCATGACATTTTAACGATCCTTTCAGAGTGCTTAACAAAATGCGTGAAGTAGTGGTTCCAAACACCTACCTGAGGACGTTTGACTATACTGATGTCACAGCTGTGCTCTCATCGGACTCGATGATTGCTGGAGGTGCACAGCATACTGTAAAATTCTCTCGATTTTTATTACTTGGACCATTTTTAGCATGATTTAGCCCAGCCACATAGAAAAAAAAAAGGATAATCTACCATCAGACACGACTGCTCTAGACGCACTCTTTTCTGTTTGAACTTTAAGGAAGCAAAGTGGCTCAGAAGTCATGGGGTTGTCGCTTTCTTTCAGAACTGATCAAGTCAATGTTTGCTAATACATCCAAAATGTTAGTCGGTCCCCAGCACGGTACAGCCGTGTTGCTGCAGGGTTGTTGGGTCCTCTTGTGAGTTATTTATTGTGTCTTTTGAGTGTCAGGGGTGTGCAGTTTATATGCAAAGTCTACATTTGCCGATTTCAAAAGTTAAGGGAGCCTCAAAATCGTAGACTGTGAAGCCTTGAATAATGAACTTTTACAGGTTGGCGGGGTGAATCAACGAGCTGGCAAAGGAAAAGAATAAGGCGAGTCTGCCATCTACTGGCCTGGAGGAGTTAAATTAGTAGCTGTATACTTTAAGAAAAATAGACTTGCCATCATTAAGCCTTAATCTTGAGATCATTGGGAGTTTATAAGGAGGGCTAGTGACCTGACTTAAATTACTTTACTTTGTCAGGAGGAATGAGGCAAAATTCTGGCAAACTGTTACTATCAAAACTCTTTATTTGGGATACAGGGAATAAAAATCATTTAGGCAACCTAAATGACCTAAAATGTGAACATTTAGTAAGATTTAATGTTAGACAGAGAAGGAGAACGTTCTGCATCATTTTGTACAATGTAGTAAATGTAATGCAATTAAATTTCTCCTCTGATGATGATTTTGCAGAAAGCCAAGATAAGCATTGGGGTTCAACTGGACCCAGTCTTGTTATAATAAAATGTTTCTACAAAAAAATCTTTTTTATGATTGAAAACATGTTATTTGCATATTTGATACAAGAACATAGATAAGTACAACCCATTTAACATTTTTACCATTTGGCAATTTTTTTCAAATCCATGCCTTTGTTGTTACCTTATACTGTAGCTCCATAAAAACATGTAAAAGATAATCTAAATAAGATACTTGAGACAAAACAAAAAGTAAGCATAAGGTGCTACATAAAGTCCATGTCTGATTGCAGGTATATTATAAAGGCTTTTGTAAAATGTGGGAGTTCTGTCCTCCAAATAGATCATATTCTGGATAAGAGCCGTGCTATATGACTCTTTTTGGAAGAGCAAGATTATATAAATCTGGAGGATAAAGTGACTTTGTGATAAAACACAGTCAGATAGATATGATGATGTTATGAAGGTCAGACCGCGCAGGAAATGTCGCACCTTCTGCGCTCCCTTAAGAGAAGCATTTCTGTCAATGAGGTGCAGTTTATAAAATACTATGAATGATGATCTTATAAACTAAAAACATCTATATGATGCCAGCAGCAGCTTCATGGACACATCAACGTCCTCAGTGACATGAAAAATGCACTAGCAGTTGTGTTTTTACTTTTTTCTTCACAAGAGAAGTGATGCAGGCAGACCATGTGAGGTCTTAAGGGGGATAAATAATCCAACAGTGCTGACCTGCTCCCTCCACAATTTCCTTTGGTTTGGTGGACAGAAAACCAAGTGGTTAGTTTGCAACTTCTCAGAAGAATCACTGGCAGTTTATTAAAAGGGGTGGGCAATGGTTCTTGTTTGCAGTTTTTTTCTGTTGCATTTTTTGTGATTGTGTGTTTAAGTGTTTGCAGCAGACATGTTTTTGGCAGATCGCTTTGTTGCTTACTGCACGTTTTTAACCTCTGGGCTGCCGTATTACACAGCACAATGCTGAGCTACTGTGTAGAGCAGGGGTTGGTCCTTGTGATAAAACTTTTTCCTAATGTACATATTAACAAGTTGCTCAAGTAAATGTAACTGATTAAATATAACTACTCACCTGTGCAGAGCAGACACAGCGCAGTTAAGGAAGCTGCTTCCAGGAGTGAGAAGATAATCTCCGTGCATTTTCACAGGTCAGGGAGGGGTTAGTGCTCAGACAGCAGATCTCACGAAGATTAATCAGATGCAGGAATCAAATAAAATACTGTTTTGTACCTGGAGTGGTGTATGCAGTTCAATGCAGTGAGGAATGCTCTGATCTTTGTATTGGAGAAACCAAACCTACAGACCTGGATGTACATCGACACCAAATGGACAAACGACATTCTTTTGGGGACCAGAATGTTCACATTATGGACAAAGAGGACAGGTGGTTTGAGAGGGGTGTGAAGGGAGACGTTTATGTTAAGAGAGAAAAAACAATCCTAAATAGAGGTTGTAGACTCAGCTTTCAAAAACCTACAACGCAGAGAGGTGATTCTTTCCTGCTACCATTTCAACTCTCATCCCCATCCAATGGACCAAAACATCTCACCTGGTCAGCCAGGCCAACAATTGCCCCTAACACCCCCCCTTTCAAATGCATAGACCAGTATCAGGTATTACAGGCTAACAAAGAACCCAAACAACTCCCCTTTCCTCAGGGGCGGATCCGTTCTTCTGGTTCAATTTGCATGCTTTCTGAGCCGAAACAAGTTTTTTGGTCGACTCTATAAAGCCTTGAACTCAACGCTAATTCAGACAGTTTGAACTGAAAAGGCTTCCTGAATGGGAATCGAAATGTCTTCAAACTTGGAAACAAAGTCCAGTGGATTGTTTGTAAACTTTTTTGATAACTGTTTTGTTCCTGATTTAGATGAATAGCATTACAACAAGATTAAAAACACAAAAAGTTGATTATGCTTGATAGAGGCCCTTTAAAATGGACTGAAACTGTTGGGATCTGGAGGTCTGTCCACTTTCTCCACCAGAGGGCGTTCTAGGTCTCCTGGAGCTGATTTCACCACCTGCGGCTCGTTTGCTCATCAGGAGACCAGTACTTAAGGAGGCGGAGAGCTACACTCCAGTGCCAGAGTGTTTGCCAGTTATGGTTAGCAAGCCTGAGCCAACCTGCCTGTCTGAATCTCTGACTCCCAGAAAACCTGAAACTAATCTGTTTTGTCCTCTCTGCTTCCCAGGTTGAACCAGCCTGAAACCAGAAACCTGGAAGAGTTTCTCTGTTGGAAATCTGTCAGTCTGATCTCTGAAGAACCCTGGAGAATCAAACCTGTCAAGGACCTGCCTGCCCGCTCTCTGAAGAATCTGAAAGGGAAACTCAAACCTGTTGCCTGCAAACTCTCAAACCAAGCTCTGCCTCCACCAAGCCCTCTGCCTGCCGACAGCCTCTGGACCCTCCTGGTTCCCCCTCTCTGCCGTTCTGCTCAAACTCCAGATCAGGTACAGACCTGCACTCTCTAACTCTGCAAAATACCTGGACTTCAGCTAACCACTCTGTCCCCCTCTGCAGTGAACCCAGTCTTGACCAGTCCTAGATCAGATAACCCCTTGGATCTGTTCTTTATTCATTGAGTTGTTTCAATAAACCTTTTGAACTTTTTCTCTTGTGTCCGTGTGTTCTGCATGTGGGTTAGAAACCTTAAACCAAACATGACAGAAACTGAACTTGTTTAAACCAAAGTATTTGTAAATAATTACCTGTGTGACTATTATTTTTGACATATTTATAATCAGCACCAATACTGGATGAAGGCAGATACTGCTGATAAAATGAGGTTTTTGGTTCATATGTGCCATTTAAACCGCTTTCTGACGTATCTCTCACATATGTTTTATAGCAGTGTTTCTTCCATGCACTACTGCTATGAAGGCTCTGAGACAAAGGACAATATGAATTGCTTTGCTTCATGTTTTAGTCTAATTGCATCATCCACAGAGGATAACCGCAGATGCTGCTCTAACTCAGCAGAGACACAGGGAGCTGATAGAAAGACCCAGAAACTGTTTAATCTGCAAAAATCACACTCATAACATAGCAGTAAGTGTGTAAATGTCCCTCATTTTCAACTTCCTTTTATGGTTTGCCAAAAAAATAAGCTGTTACTTCTTTCCAATGCAGCAAAAAATGATGCACAGAAATGTTCTCAGATCATGTATAACATTGGAAAATAGACACATAACAGCAAAAGGCACAATAGCAAATAATAAAACAATAAAACATCAAACCTGTATAAATAACATCATGGGCTTCAGTGATATGGATTGAATTTTGTTCCATTATTTGTGTAAATTCTAATTATATAGAAATAAATTTATAAAATCAAAAAAATTTACTTTTAAAAACTTTAATTAATAAAAGGGTTTGATAGAAACTTTTCTTATATTTCAGATTCTCTTTATAAAATCAAATCTTTTTTCATATTCTTTTTTTCAAATGTTTATTTTTGCAAACATATATATTTTTACAGATTTCAGATGTTAACATTTATTGTACAAAATTGTTCTTTTTCAGACATTTTTTTATCACACTCTTTCTTTTTTTATTTTAGAGATCACATTGTCTTCAATTCAAACCCAATACATATGGAGTCAATTTAGTTCCATTATTGCTGCAAGCAAAGAACCATGGAAAATAAAAAAAAGGAAAAAAAGGCAAACCAGAAAAAACATCTTTAAAAAAAAAAGGTTTTGAGAGTAACTTTGCTGTTTTCTCAATATGTTTTCACTTCTTTATTAAACTTTTTTTTCACATTCTTTGTACAAACCCTCAAGTGTATTTTCCAAGTTCACCTTTTTAAATGTAAGTTTTATGAATTGCATTCTTTTCAAATTACTTTTTACATATCACATTATCTTTACTTCAAACCCAATCATCACATAATAATCACTCTTGAGCTCTGGACCAATTAAAATGTTGTTGCTAACTATACGGACCAATAGAAATGTGCCTTCGCTCCTCACTCTAGAGGAAGGCCCGCCCCAAGAAGTGAATTTGAAAGAGCAAAACAGAAATTTGCATCTGTAAAACAAAAATGTTAAAAAAAAAAAAAGACAGAAAAACAAAGTTAAAAACAAAAATTAAACTGTTTTTAATTGTTGTTGCCAAAAAATGTTTTCAAAAGTTTCTTTTCTGGAATATATGTTTTTCACATTTCGATCATAAATGTGTTATAACGGAACATCATTTACTCCATGTATTGAAAGACAAACACATTCATTACGGATCCTAAAACCCGCTTCTGTGGCGTTCCAGACGGCTGAGGTTCACCCACATCCTTCTCCACAGCCACCAGGAATCAGAGTTGGAAACAGATATATTCTTGTGCCACATGGTCTGTTACATTCTGACTATACAACACAGTGGGACGAAAAAGCTGTTTAGCAAGATAAAAAAAATATATATATAGCTTCTGAAAGAGGCGGTTTGATAGTAGAGCTCATCTGTTCAGAGCTGCGACATTTAAACTTCCTCTGGGAGCAGCACAATGTTTTTTAATATTCCTAGCAGTTTTTGTTTTTATCTACTCAGTGTCAAAGTATTATTTTAATATAACGTGAACGTTTATTTTTCACTATTCGCTGATTTTATTTTATAAATTTCTTCAGGCATCTTTCTTAGACGAAGGCTCTGAGGTGCGGACGAAGCGACATTTCCAGAACAGTTTATATTTAACCCCCTGACTAAAGTGGTTGACACTCAAAGCTTTATAATATAACATAACAAGCAAGAAAAACGAAACAAGGCACAAAAAAAAAACTTTTTGTCTTTTAAGGCATTTACCACAAATTCTGTTGTTTTTTTTTTTACTTGACATAAAGAAAACAGGGCAACAAACCTCTAGGAACCTTTAGCGGAAGGGAAACTCAGGGGCACATAAACATACAATAAACATGACAGAGAACAGCATACATGTTTTTTTCTTGACAAAGAAAAGAGGAAAAAGTAACATTCTTGTGTAAAAGAAAGTAAATTCTTGTGTTTTTTTTTCCTTTAGAAAGGCAAATATTTAAGTCCTAATTTAGCTCTCAGATCAGCAATGATTTATGCTTTTCCCTTTTCAGAAAAAAATTTACAGTTCAATCCCATCATTTCAATGATTAGTGCATTGTGTAGCAGGTAACATTGATGACTTTGCGTCTGCCATTGAAAGGATCTGTAGCTCAGTGGCTCCCCTTCTGTGTTCCAGGATTGTGTGAAAGGGGGTTATGAGTTAGTTCTTATGAATTATGTATTCAATAATGGCTTTAATTCAAAGCTGTTGCAGTTTTGGTGTTTAGAGGCACCCAGTGCCAAGAGAATAAAAGCACAGCTAAATACCTATTAATCAGCACTCTAGCCACTTTCCTACTGAAATAAGCAGGTTAACATGGATCTTTCAAACAAGGGACAACACGCTAACAATTGGCATTTGGCTCCCTTCCAATTGGCAAAAAATGCTTTTGTGGTCAGAAAATTTAGATTTCTCTTATTTCATATATTAATTTATCCTATTTACTCACTTTAAAAGTTTTCACTCAGTCTGTTTCCCCTTCAAGGCCACACCGTTCTCTGCATGAGGCTGTTTGTAGACCAGCAGTGTTGGGAATAACGGCGTTGAAATAAACGGCGTTACTTTTTTCAGTAACGAGTAATCTAACTGATTACTTTGACTGTCATTATAACGCCGTTATCATTGCCGACACCCCGTTACTGCCCGTTACTGTACATTACTGAAGTCGCACAATGAACTTTTTTTTCACTTCATGATAGGACTCGTTTCTATGGCTTGATTGGGAGATATGTTGTGGAAAACATGCTTCCGATATCAACAGTGGAGTCGGACTCCTTCAGGGCGTTGATAGGCAAAATCCCAAGAAAAGGAGACGTTGGTCCGCCCTGTAGAAAGACGTTTTCGAATTACATTGATACCGAATATGCTAACATGAATGCTGAGCTAAAAAAAGAATTCGAGCAACTGGAATACTTGGCTACAACTGCAGATATATGGACAGCACATAACAAAACCTACCTAGGCGTAACTGCACACGGGATGCATCCAGTAAACATGCAATGAAAAAAAGCGGCCCTGGCATGCCGACGGTTTAAGGGCCGTCATACCCACGAGAGCATTGCCACAGAACTTGATAACATCCACTCGTCTTATGGCATTTCGCACAAAATAACGGCAACTATCACTGATAATGGCTCGAATTTCGTTAAGGCATTTAAGAAATATCAGCCACAACCAGTTGACGAGGATGATGACCAGTGGCGGCTGGTGAAAAATATTTTTGGTGGGGCTGATATAGCCTAGAGTATGTCTCCAACTAATCCGGAATAAGGATTCAAATAAACAATTGGACAATACATACAATTTAACAGTAACGATTTAATTTACTATATAATAACAGTAACAGTGACGATTTGGGTCACTGTGACGGGGTTCTTTGGCCTCCAAGAATCCAGGCTCAGTCGGGTTACCGGTGTTGGTGATTTATTGTGCTCAAAAACTCAAAACGGTGCAAAAGAAACTAAACATATACAAGATCCTCTGGGCCTCAGCCTCCCTCCAGTTACCAGCAATGTAACAAAGAAACAGAAAACAGAAATGGCCGCTCTTCTTCCCACAGCCCTCATTAAATAGTTTAAGCCCCTCACCTCAGGCTCTCTTATTTCTGATTTCTTCTCATAAGTCAGTTTTGTCCATATATTACATCCACAAACAATTGATGTACAAAAACAAATAATTTTTACGACTTAATTCTTTTACACAGATTCATTGACTTATTCAATTACACCAAACTGGGTTTGAAACCAGCAAAGACGCAGCCAGACTGAAGATGACAAGTCCTCGTAGCATAAACACGTGTACACACACACACACACACACACACACACACACACACACACACACACACACACACACACACACACACACACACACACAGCTAACCCCACTGAAATATTAAGTGTGCACCCTCAATACGCCAGCAGGTAACCAGGACAGCTTGTGTGTTTTAAGTTAATGGAGCTACTGGGCTTAGCGCGAGCGGATTGGTCCTCACAAACACAGTATAACAGGAATGTGTGTGTGGCACGTAAAGTTTTAAGCGACGAGGTGGATTCATCACAGTCACAATAACCATGACATGAAATTTTCCTACCCTACAACAGGGATGTTCTTCTGGCAAACGGGTAGATAAATAAGGATCTCACCGAATTTGGTGGAAGCTGCATCTCGCTCGTTACGTTCGCCATCGTCCCTCTAATTGTCTGCACCTGCGCATTGGGTGCAGAAGCCTGTTAAAGCGCAGTATTTTCAGAGCCCCAAGACCATAAAGTTCTGAGACGCTGATTGGCCATTAAATTCACCTAGCAATAGTACATGATTGACAGATTCTCTGCAAATGTGGGGCAGTCTGATCAGCGCCCCCAGAACAGAGATGGTAGGAGTCTGTCTGTGGAAATCCACAAATTAATGACAGTAGATAGGGAAATGTAGTTTATATAATTTGTTTTGCTTATAGGTACACACTCTAGAGAGTAAAACTGACATGTATGAGTTAATTTCTAAAAATATATTTTACTTTTCTCTCTTCTTATCAGGGAGGGCGGTGCCCCAGCGCCCCCTATGGGCCGGCCGCCACTGATGATGACTCTGTTGATGAGGAACCTTCGGTCATGTTCTGACATTGAAAAGTGGATTCTCTCCAGACCAGAGAAGGCACTTTACAGAAGTGCAACTGCAAAATGCACAGCCTTGTGGAATAAGGCCAGCCGTTCCACAGTGGCTGCAGAGACAGTAGAGGATGTGGTTGCAAAGAAGCTGATAGTGCCTTGCAGTACCAGATGGAATTCTTTCTATGATCCTCTAGCTAGGATTTGCGAGATTCCCTTAGTGGACCTCATTACCATCTCATCCAAGTTTGGCTCGAAAGCAATCACAGAAAAAGAGCATCAGCTCCTGAAGGAATATTGCATTGCAATGAAGCCATTGACAGTCGCCCTAGATATCCTCCAGGGAGAGGACAACTGCTACCTCGGCACACTGCTACCTACCCTGGAGACCTTGATGATGAAAACCATCAAGCTGAAGAGTGGGCTTCAAATACTTGTGGACCTTCCAGAAGCAATTGTGGAGGTAAGAACTACATATGTCTATTTTTTTTAAATTGTGTATAATGTGTATAATTGTATAGATTGTGTATAATTATAATACATGTGTATAATTGTTTATAGTGTATTATATATTGTACTCAAAGTGTGTGTGTGTGTGTGTGTGTGTGTGTGTGTGCGTGTGTGTGTGAGTGACAGTGGGTGAGAGAGAGTTTGTATTTGTATTTGTATAGAGACAGTCAGTAATGTGTTCTTTGCTTTATGTCAGGGGTGTCAAACACGCGGCCCGCGGGCTGGTTCCGGCCCGCCGAACGATTTAGTCCGGCCCGGTGGCTAAATGCATTATCATTATTCAACTAGTAACTATAATTAATTACTTTTTTAAAGTAACGTGCCCAACACTGTAGACCAGACATAGCTTCTTCCCATAACAAACCAGATTCTTTCTCAAGGTTTATTCATAACATTTTGCTGTTAATCAAAGTGTCTGTAATTTGTTTTGACTCTGACTACTTTCTATTGTTGTAAGTAAGGGGGAACGAACGCTGCTCAGGCAGAACAGGGCTGAATGCTGTGCCATAAGGGCTGTATGATGAACTGTTCTTCCTTTCACAAAGATATGATATGATTAATAAAATGCAGACTGAGTGAAATCCATTGATCTCCGTTAATATAACTAGGGTGAATAGTTGAATAATTTTTTCCCACTACTGGGTGAGCATTGATAATGTGCGACAGAAACCTGGAAAGTAAACAACGGAGAGCATCAGGCGAGGGAACTAGGTGTAGTAAGTGTGTTTTTATCTGTCCAAATCCCTCTTACCAGGATTGCACCATGTTTATCAAATGTAAGCAGAGCTGTTCTGGCTTGTTAGATCAGAGCGAAGCCGTTTGAAGGCAATTTTCACCTGGGTCACTTGGTGAGTCATTTTTAGTCGGGTCGTGATCTATTCCTAATGCCACTAAAAGCCAAATGTTCTCAGGTATTTTTCGGGTATTTTTGTACCAAACCTTAAAGTTCCAAACTTAACTGACCCCCTATGAGCTTCTACCCCTTGGTGGAACATTTCATAATAGATTTGGCTAACAATTATTTAGCTAAGTTTCTATTTTATTTTCATATGGTATTGTAAGGATATGTGATTATATAACCACAATAGTTATAGCAGAGGGTCACCATGAGTTGTTTTGGTTGGATCAGAGCTAGGGCTGGGCGATAATTCAATAACGATATATATATCGATCGATAGACGTGTGGCGCAATAGAAAAAAAGAGGGTCGATAAAAGTTTGATAAAAAAGAAACGCAGTTTTCCTTCCTTCTCATTGTAGCCTAGCATGTAGGTTTATGCTAGTCACTGCTTCCTCCCAACCAATCACAATCGCGGACCCAGGCACGCCGTCACCAAGCGCCGCCCTCTCAAACCACAACACAGAGCAGATGAAGATGGAGAGGCGGAGGAAATTGTTTCAAAGAAGGGTTTTTGTAGTTCGGCAGTCTGGCAGTATTTCAGTTATGGCAGGTCGGACAAAAAACAAACCACAGTCATCTGTAAAATGTGTCGGGAACCAGTGAAAACGAAGTCTGATAACACAACCAACTTTTTTTTTTTTTATCATCTCAGCCGCTCACACCCGCAGGAGTACGAGCTATGTAGGCCTCGGCGCAGCTCTCCTCCGAGGAATCTTCGGGAATTTCGGGAAAAAATATCTATATTTTCAGTTCTGGGCAGTTTCCCACGTAGTTCTAACAATTGAGAGAAAAATGCTGAGGGGCCAGAAACTTCAAAGTAATAACTCGGGGGCGGCGGCGGCGGTGGGGGGGCATTTATTTATTTGTTATATTTATTTTGGTCACTTTTCTGGTCACTTTAGTTTCTTCTTTGTCAGTATTTAATAACATAACTCAGGTCTCTTAAGTTATTTTTCTTGAAAACAATTCTGTTATGGTTAAAAAAGTTGGTTAAATAAAGATTTAATTCGAAGTCTGTGTTTGTGTTTTTTATTAAAATTAAATCATTTAGCAATATCATAAAAAGTCCAGGCAGAGCTGCACATAAAATATGGTTTCAAATCTTTTCAATAATTATCGATATCAATAAATATGCATTTTTTTTTTATCGATAAGCTTTTTTTCTATATCGCCCAGCCCTAATCAGAGCTCAGAATCTCTGTGTTCAGAAAATAGGTCAGATCCTAAATAAAGTATCAGTAAAGACAAACAACCATTTTAGAAAATAAGATGGAACTGAATTGAATTGTAGGACTGTAGGCTTTATATGGAAAGCAATGGTTTCAGTAAGTGGTTTCAAAATGGTTTATGAATGGGTTCAAAATGAATGTTATTAAAATGAGCAGATTGTGAGCAATGCAGGCAGATGGAGAGCGGCTGCTAAGAGAAAGACGAGGTTCTAAGCCATGTAGTTGGAGGTACTAATAACAATAGTTATTTAAATAATAACAATAATCATTCTAAACATTACTTATATTGCAATTCACATAGGCAGCCCATCTCCAAGTGTTACCAAAAAGTAAAACATTAAAGCATGAACAAAAAATGTTTTAAAGGTAAGCTTAAAATAAACATGAGAAAGTTGTCTTTGTCTGCAGAAACTGAGCCGCAGTCAGATTTACAGACGATTATGCTCGAAACAGCTGGTGTTTCTTGTTTTTATTCCATTATTACGGATTGTCCAAATATGTTAAAATGTGCACAGAATCTCTCTCCTTTGTCTATCATTGTACAAACATCTCCAGTGTGGGAACAATTACCGCAGGTATTATTTTGCTTGCACTAGACTTTCCAAAAGGCTACAACAGATGCAAAATTGACAGTTGAGTTTCAGACTTAATAGAAGGTTTACAATTTCAAACCACCACCCTAATTTGATCTTTACAATACCATCCGCATATTGATAAAGTCACACAAGGGTTGCACACTGCATCTTGTGAATTGCAAACAGGTACTACTTTGAGCTATCTTGGGAACCTACCCACATTTCCACCTGTTATAAGACTCCCTCCACTTTTCACCCGTTTCCAAAAGTCATGTGAAGAGGCAACTGGAGAAAACAAATCGACTCAGCCAACCGGCCCTGAGTGACGATAGACCTGTTGCCCTGACATTCCACATCATGAAGGTCCTATAGAGAATTCTGTTGGTTTACCTCATCAAACAAAAAACCAGCTATTAGGACCCCCTACAGTTTGCTTATCGCCCTGGAGTTGCGGCTGAAGATGCCATCATGCACCGGCTTCAACAAACCCACTGTCATTTAGACAAGGCAGACAGCACTATGAGGATCATGCTCATTGTCATGATCTGGCCTGTTTGCTCTCCCCTAATTAGTAATTCCTCTCACCTGCCCTCTTCCTCCCCAGCCTCAATTATAATTTATTCCTCTCACCTGTTTCCTCTGGTTTATATTCAGTTCAGCCTGAGCATTCAGTGCCAGATCATTGCTTGTCTTTCTGTCAGTCTTTCTGTTCAGTTTTTATTTGGTTCATGTCCTGGATCCTAGCTGCCAGTGGAAAGAGGGTTTTAGTGTTTGTCTCGTCTCCTGATCGTCCACTGTTCCTCCCCTGCGGAGTCCTCTGGGTTTTTGGCTCATTATGAGGGGAGGTTCAGTTTTTATCAAAGTAAGCCTGGCTCCAGGGAGGAGACCAGTTTAAAGTCTGCTTCAAGTTCCGGTTCCTACGTCCTGTCTCGGCTACCCTCTTCCACTGAGCCTGCCTGTCTGCACCTGATCCTGTCTGCTCCTGTGCGTGACCACCTGGTCATGCTCCTGGTCCCAGTCTGACTTTGAACCCTCCTGGAAGACTGTGCATGTCTGGAAGTCTGGATCCTGCCACCTGTCTCTGTTCCTGCCTGATCTGGATCCTGCTTGTTCCTGTCTGTTCTGGATCCCTCACCAGGATCAGCTTCCAGCATCACCTCTGGGACTGCAGCACTGGGGACACACGTTGTCTGGACTTTTAAACCAGAGTGTCTGAGATTGGGCGGTGCCCCGCCCCCCCGCCTGCAGTGTCCGCGAGCCACAGCTCCGCTTTTGTTTTGTTTTTATTTTATTAAATCTTTTGAACTTTCCTACTGACTGTCTCTCCTGAATACTGGGTCCATCTGTCCACGATTCATGACACTCATTGATTTTCCTCAATGCCTCGATCTAAGCTAACTGGCAAACAGACCAAAGTTTGTTAGACTGAAGGGTCAATCAAGCAGTCAGCAGTACAGGAGCAGCACAGGGGATGGTACTCTGACCATTCCTTTTTTATTCAGTTCACCTCTGACTTTCTGTACCAGACAGAGTCCTGTCATCAGAAATACTCTAATTACTATGAAATCATTGGGTGCATCAAAAACGGACAAGAAGTTGAGTACAGAGAGCTGGTGAACCGCTTTGTGGCACAGTGTGAAAACAATCATCTGACCGTTAATGTCAACAAAACAAGGATATGATTGTAGATTTCAGAAGAAGCAGGAACAAGTTGAATCCTGATAACATCATGGGAGAAGAAGTGGAGGTGGTTGAGGAGTAGAAATACTTTGTTTTACCTGGACAACAATCTAGACTGGAGATACAACTGTGAAGCCGTCTACAAGAAGGGACAGAGCAGATCGTACTTCCTAACAAAGCTTAGGTCCTTCAGTGTTTGAAACATGATGCTAAATATTTTTTATCAGTGTGTTGTGGAGAGTCCATTCTCTTCTTCCATCATTTGCTGGGGTACAGCATCAGATGAATTGACCTAAAAACCTCAACAAGGTAATAAAGAAGGCCTGCTCTGTTGTAAGAACTCCTCTAGAACCTCTGGAGATGATTTCACAAAGATTAGTTCTTTATAAAATGAAGAAAATAATGGAAAACAGTGAGCATCCTCTTCAGAAGACTGTTAAGCAACAACAGTGTCTTCAGTCAGAGCAGAAAAGTAAAAAAAACCTAAAACTTAAAAGCTCACTAAGCAAAGTCCATCCTTGAGTTTTATTTACCAGTATTTACTTATTAATGCCACAAAATCCCGTCGCTATCAGGTCATGTTTTCACATGTTGCCTATGCTGCATTTTTTAACTACATGACACCACAGAAAGCTATTTCCTTTCATACAATAAGCAGCTAAAAACAGTTTTACCACCCAATTTACCCACATTTGACAAGACATACTTTCTGCTTCTTTAAAATTTCTGAAGGGTTTCTGAGATCTGGAACAGACTCCAGAGATTCTTTGATCAAAAGCCAAGGACAGAGAACCAAGGCCAAGTTTTCAGCAGAGATGTTCAGCTTTTCCCACTACGAGCAGATTTAAGGCTGATTTGTACTCAGAAACAAGGCCATCTGTGTGTGTCATAGTGAATGAAAATGTGCCCCTCCCCCCTCCACAGACAATCTGCTGCACCTCTCCAAAATTGTAGGTGACTGCAGACAGGAGGCCTCTGATTGGTCAAATCTACATCCGCTCTACACTATGAGTATTTCCTGTTTGATACCTTACCGGCTTCTTTTGTTTGTATGACCGCCATTGTGGAAAACGACTGTTGAAGATGGACCAGCTAGACGAGCGAGGTGCACAAGAACGCTGGGACCCTTTTCCCACCTGGATCCCCGCTCTTTTTCGCCCCTCTGTTGTCGCACAAACTTGCCCCTTGCGTTTTTCCACTTCCTCTCCGCCTCGGCCGTATCTAGACCCACAGCTGGTCCCTCTTGCGTCATGGAATGGAATAACATAATGCAGACCGCGCTTCAAAATTGGGCATGAATAAAAAATATCTGAAACAAGTTCACTGCGACACACTGCTGTGGGAGAATAACCAGCCCTTTAGAGTGAACTGAGCAATTTCAATCAACCATACTCTTCTATTGGAAAACATTTTATAATAATTCATTCAACAGCCTAAAAACAATGAAGCAAACATACATGTAACTACAAAGACAACAATAAAACTGTTTTGCTATTTAAATAACAGCAACAAGAGTTTAAACTACACAACACCAAACTGATTAATATTTGGCAGCTATAATAACCTTGTATTTTCTCTCACCAACCTCAGAAAATTGCTGCAGGGCTTTCTTTAAAGAACACCCCATTCATAGTCATGTAGTTAACTGGTCTGAAAACAGCCAGCGGGTACAGTTCCAGGTAAGAAAGCTAAAATACCTCATTGTTGCTTCAGTTATCCTCTGAGTACTTAGCTTTAAAGGTCCCTGTTTAAATTGGGTTTCTGTAATACTTTTCCACAATTTTTTTTATTATTCTATGGGACATGACTGTTGGCAGTAAATAAACATTGAGACCTAAGGGTAAATAGTCATTTATTTGCAGTTTTAACGGCAGTATCAGACTCTAGTTGCATGCAAATTTTTCTGAAGGACCTATAGAGTCATCGCCTGATAATCCAGACTAAATGTGAGATTAAATTGTAATTTAGTCTACTGCTACGTTCACACCTAAAGCAGCAAGAGCAGCAAAAACATGCGTGCTGCTTCATTTTTGATGCTTGTACAAGAAAGTGGGTCTGATGCGTGTTGGGCAGAGCTACCCTATACTTTCTTTGCCTGTAACAATGGCTGCTATATATGCTGTGATGAGTAGGAATAAAGTAGTTTTAATGTGTTTTTAAGTGAGAAAGTCTATTCATGTATTTTTTAAATTCTATTTCTAAATAAAGATTTTAAAAACTAAATTTGCAAATGCTATATATTTCCTAAACATACGTTTAAAAAGGTTCTCCTTAGTCCATTTTCTTTTTTAACTTGCTTTTTCAAAACCTTTTTGCATTTTGTTTTTGCTTTACCTGATCCATTTACCTTTTCTGTGACCCTTCTGGTACCAGTTAAACTCACTGGCACATTTGGTTAACAAAATGACCAAGGAGGGACCTGCTTAGGTGCAACTTTGATAGGTTAAACTGGATTAAACTGGTTTTCAGTTTGCTCTGGAACCAGAAGGGTCATGACAAAAGAATGATAAAAGAAAAACAAAATGCAATTTCGAAAAGGTGATGAGCCATTAAATTAAGGAGCAGACTGTGCTGAACCAAGACTGCTGGACCAAGTGATAAATCGGACTAATTGATAGAGTGGTCTAAATGATGGAGCAGACTTATTGATGAAGTGAACCAAATACTGAGGACTAAATGACCGAGCAGAGTACATGACGGAGCAGACTAAATGATGGAGCGGACTGAATGAAAAAGCGGACTAAATGATGGAGCAGACTAAATGATGGAGCGGACTAAAAGATGAAGCAGTCTAAGTGACGGAGCAGAATAAATAACGGAGCAGACTAAATGATGGAGCAGACTAAATGATGGAGCAGACTAAAATGATGGAGCGGACTAAATGACCGAGCAGAGTACATGACGGAGCAGACTAAATGATGGAGCGGACTGAATGAAAAAGCGGACTAAATGATGGAGCAGACTAAATGATGGAGCGGACGAAAAGATGAAGCAGTCTAAGTGACGGAGCAGAATAAATAACGGAGCAGACTAAATGATGGAGCAGACTAAAATGATGGAGCGGACTAAATGATGGAGCAGGCTATGTGAGGAGCAGACTAAATGATGGAGCAGACTAAAATGATGGAGCGGACTAAATGATGGAGCAGGCTATGTGATGGAGCAGACTAAATGATGTAGCAGATTAAATGAAGGAGCAAACTACGTGACGGAGAATACTAAATGAAAAAACTAGAGCATCTGCTCTAGTCCAACTGCTGTTGGACCAGGACAGGAAGTGAGACATTTAGGCAGATGATATTCAGTGATGGAGGCTCAATCTTCCTACTATTGTAGAGACACACAGTTATACCGACATTTGCTTCATGTAATGGAAATGGATAGACTGACTTTAGGCCACTGTTGGTTTAATCTGACTCCTGGTAACAAGAGCTGCAGGCCAACATTGTAAAAATGAGAGATTTGCAGGCAAAGACCTGACATTTATAACATGTATACAGAGTGAAGAGTGCCACCTGAATACATTTCTATCCAATTTTTTAGTCTTTGAAACATATATTGTTTCATACTCTAGCATCTCACCATGCTATTTATGAGCTTAGCTTTTATTTTTTATTTAAATTAGGCAGTTCAAAGACCAAAACATTAATTCTCAATCCCAGAAGCCCAATTTTAGCAATTCTGAATGGGTATAAAGGAATATGAAATGTATCCCCAGATGAGCGTAAAACTAATTTCAACATTTTCCAGTTTCCAAATTTTTGTTTGCTTTGACTGCAGGGCTTTACAAAAAAAAAAATAATACTATTCTTGCATTTGTTAAACTGAGCTAAACATATGCAGATAACATCAATGGTGTATCAATCTGGGTGCTGAGAAGCAAATTCTGCTCTCCACCGATGACGAGGGTTGAAAAACGATGAGCAGAATGTGCTAATAGACTGTGACATTACATCTATCCGGATCTCAAAGGTGGGTGGCAGCTTTTAGATATTTTATAAAGTGAACATTTATTTCTTTTTACAGGACAGAGCAGAATAAACAGCTGCCTTGCTCACGTTCTTTTGCTTTAGATAAAGAGATAAATAAGAAGATCGGATTAGTATTAACACCTTGGTTTCTAAGCATTAGGTGCTTTTTAGTACTCAGAAAAACAAAAACTCACTTCTCTGCTCTTAGGAGTCTTAGCTTTCTCTCCATCATACATAGCTTTGAAACACTAAGAAGTATATTTCCTGATTTTTATTGTTTGCATTGGATAAATTAACTTTTTTATATCAAAACATATATTTCAGAACAATTCATAAGGATTTTCTTATAGCTTAGAAATACTAAAGGTTACCTGTCAAAATCTAAATTTCAACTCCCCAATCAACTAGAGCCATGAAAAGGTTTCTACACCTGCTAACTGATCTAATCATATTATAATTTATTTGTTTCTTGAAACCAAACATTGGTGCAGATGCAAAATAAAGAGCTGAACCATGTTTTCCCTATGCAGGGTTCTCCACATTGATGGATGTAACGGTGGCCATGAAGCAGCGCTGAAAAAGGCGGTCTGGGTCTGGTTGCTGGTTGTCACAGTCTAGCTTGCCTCTCACAAAGTGTTTCCTGAGGCCTTGGGGACCAGAGGGAGCGCTGCTGTGGCTCGTTCCAGCTCCTTGTTGACTCACCAACACATCTGAAAAAAAAAAAAAAGGAAATGGAAAAAAAACCTGAGCCTGATTTCAACATGAAAGATAAAACATAAAACTTCAAAACATTTAGAGTTTTGTCCTAAAAATCAATCAAAGCAAAATAATTGGAAAGAACTAATTCTAATTTAAAAATAAACAGTGTAAGTAGAATTGAAAGTTTTTCCATGATAAATTAAAATGAGATGAATGATTTCTGATTGTTTGCTTCCTTGTTTTCTGTTTGTCTGCTTTGCGTTGCTTTTTAAGACAGGATTGTCCTTATTTCCTTGGTGTAGGGAGGAGTTAACTCATACTGTACATCTCATATTCTTGCAAATCACAGAGTGCACCATGCAGCAAGACAGCAGTTTGAAAAAGGAGCAGTAGACAAACCTGCAGCTGCACATAAAACAGGACCGCTAATCACTACAGAGATAATTTGAATCATTAAATGTGATGATTATATAAAAAAGGTTAAATGATGGATTTTGTCTTATAAATAAGAAAAAAAAAAAGAAACAAAACTGGAAACTTAAGTAATAATGTTTAGGCAGCTCAGTCAAAAGCTGTTCTGAAGACATACGCTTTAATCTGGACTTAAAGCAACTAAGGGTTTCTGCTCTCTCACAGTTTTGTGGGAGTTTGAACTAAAAGCTACTTCTTTATATTTGGTTCTGGTTCTGCAGTGTAGATTTGATCCGGTCGACCTGAAAGGGTCTGGCTGTTGATCCACTGACAGCAAGTCTGTGATGAATATTCAGTGATTGATAGACTATTAGAAGTATTGTAAATTGTACTCTCTAAAATACAGGGAGCCAGTGGAAGGACTTTAGAACTGGGCTGATGTTCTCTACTTTCTTTTTTTTTTTAGTGTCCTGTCTGGCGATGTGGCAATAAGAATAATTGTCTTGATGCCAAAAAGAGCCCAACAGATTTTACTTTCACAAGTGGAGCAATATGGCAATTGCCATATTGCTCCACTTGTTTCATGCATATAATTTGCTTTATTATAAGTATGCAGGGAGCTTTACAGTTTATATGGACACTGCAATGCAAATAGAGCAGAAAAACAGAAGAAGAAAAAGAAAAACATGAGAAAAGATGAAAGAAAGAGGAGATAGAAAGGAGACAATGACATTTTCAGTTTGCTTCTTCACCTGCAACGAGATGTAAAAAGAACAGCACAACTGACAGACATGGTAAGAGACATACAATAAAGCAACACCTTGAAACTATCGCTAAAGTAGTATTATTTAGTCTGACATGTACTCTGTGTTAACTGAAGATAAGAATGTGGGCTTTCTGTATGGAAGTGAATCTCTAAGTACCTGGAACCAAGCATCTGTAGTTGTTTGTGAGGGTGAACTTGTGCATGTAAAGTTTATCCATAGAGAAAATGTTCAATAGTGGTTGTGGAGAGCCGAAGAGGCGCCCCCCCAGAGCACTGAGTCCAGCGCCGGGAGACACAAAGCCGAAGTTCTCTACTTTCTTAGTTCTAGTGAGGATGCAGGCAGCAGCATCTGGATCAGCTGCAGCTGTCTGATCCACTTTCTATGCAGACCTGTGAAAACACAGCTGCAGGGATCGATTTTACTAAAGATGAACGAAGCAGGAATCCTTTTATAAAGGTCGCGCTGAGAAATGAGTCCTTTAATCCTGGAGATGTTCTTTAGGTGATAGAAAGCTGAATTCAGAGCCTGATTGGTGGCTTCTAAATATTCACCCAGAGCTTTAATGGGTTTATAGCAGTGGTGGCTGGCCAGTGTTTTCATAATGTTTTTTATTGTTGGCATTCATATAAATATACTAGTGTGCGATAACTAAGTATACATTTGATTGGTTTTTGGTATACGTCTATTTGGAATTTATAGCCCACCCTGGAGGAAACTCCACCAGCCGCCACTGGTTTATAGTCACCTGATGACAGCATAAGGTACAGCTGTGGTGTGTGTTCTGCATAGTTCTGGCAAATGAACCTGTGGTTTATTAAGATCTGAGTTTAGCGGATGGTCCTAAGTTGGCCCCTTAGGGAACGCCAATTTTTCAAATCTGTCATGTAAAGTTACCTACTGGATCAAAACATGTCCCTGTACTTCAGTTAGGAGTTATACCAGTTCAGTTCTGGAACAGAAAGGCTGACCTAGTTTTCCAGGTGCTCTAATAAAATGCAGTGATCAATTGTGTAAAATAATACCACGGTTGTAGTTCTTCCACAGGTTGGATTTGTAATCAAATAAAATCAGGAAGCCGGTTCTATCCCCCCAACAGCCAGCTATCGCTGGAATACTTTATAGCAAACCACCTACAAAAAGAGATGCTGCCCTTTGATTTAATAGAAAAGCCAGAAAAAACATACTTGTTACAAATCAAAACATCTTTACAACAGCACAAAATGTGAAATACTTAAAGAGATTAAAGGAAATCAAAGAGGTTTTATTTTATTTAGGTTTTATTTAGATTTAACTGATTTTGGTTTTGTTTGTTTTTATATCCTTGTTAATTTCTTGTTAATAGCTGAGAGCTAATTTTATTAATTGTTTTTGGTTGTCTTTGCTTTTTTTAGATATTCAAAATGCCTTTCAGTTCCAGTGTTCTTGAGTAAATTAAAGTTTATTGATCTTTGAGAGGCTGGTATAAATTATTTTGCTATTATTGTGATGAAATATTAAAATAGACTCCAAGCAACAACATTACCCCAACAACGTCTTGGGATATTTATTATCATTAAATAAATACCAAGCCAGTATTTATTGTCATGGTGGTGAACTGGACTGGAGAAAAATGTCTCAGAGACTGGATTGTCCATTTCAATACCCTTATTTTAACAGATAAAAATGTGGGAATGTTGTGCTGCAAAGCTGACACCAAACTGAGACTAAGCAAAAGCCTACATGTACTGACCAAATAGTTTTCCTGAAGCTCCTGTAACACCTTGACGTTTAAGCCAGCGTATGCCTGATGTCCCAGAATCTTCTAAAATGCTGGCGTACGCTAAACTTTCTTTATTTCTCTTCAATTTTGGTCCAGAACCTATGTCCAACAACAGCCTAACTAATGCATAACACATTACAGTATAGCATACAGTAGCAGCCATTCAAATGGCCCTTCACCATCAAACGCCAGGTGAATGGCAGCCTACTCCCCTGCGACTCCCAGCCACTGGCCTTCTCCTGGGCGTGCATTTCTTTTACTCTGACTCCACCCTTTCACTGAATTACAGGGTCTGGCCAGGATATGAAGCTTCTCTTTAGATCTTAATGTCCACAAATAATGACGGAAGAATATTTTAGTACAAAAATTGATGTTTAAAAAGGAATTGTAGGGGCCCCAGCCAAGGGCCCATCAAGAAAACTGGGGATTGCGGTATTAACCTAGCTGCTGTTTATTGCCCGCCCAAAAAAAAAAAATAAAAAAAATAAAGAAAAATAAATTAAGAGGCTTTGCAGCACAACAGATTCAGTGTCAAGTCTGCTAGGAAGTTTGTAGGTCGTGGGCGTGAGCCTTGCTCAAAATTTTTCAACATACTTGGCATATGTCGAGGTGTGTCAGCATATCGTATATTAAGCGAGCTTCAGCAAACTTCAGCGTGCTCATAACTTATACAAAACGTACCTATGAATTATCCAACGTATGCCAGCATTTTTGCCAGAATTTTCGTACGTCAGGCATACGCGGTTTAAAACGTCAAAGTGGGACAGAGGCTGAAATGGGTGTGTTCAGTGTTTGTGCCGCTGGATCAAAAATCCATAAGGGTCCCATTTACACCTTCTGTAGTTTTTATGTAAAGATTGTAGGTCACATAGAGATGTTACGGCTTACTGTATGTATTTACGATATTAGACTTGTGGCATTGGCTGGAATGTAGGGTGTTTATTCTGGCTTTTTTCTAGAAATGTAGACTAATCTATCAAACTGATGGCCTGCAGCAGAATCTGGTGCTCCAGGACAATTCATTTAGCCCTCAAGAGCCCAATAAAGCACACAATGTCACAAAATAGAGACGTGTTCTTTTAAAGTCTACAAAATGGCTAAAACTGTGAAATAAATGGGAGTAAAGTTATAATAACAGTGTGCATACCAGAGCAGTGTGCCCTTCATGAAATTATTAAATCAAAAGTTTCATTTATACAGCTGCCACCAGCCCTTTTAAAGACTTAATAATACTGAAATGGCCAGAGATAAAAATCAGTTTGAGCTACTACTGATCAAAATCTTTTTTCTTATATGTTCACATAATCATAAATTAAGGCAAAAAAGCAACATTGAACAAATCTAGAGGGAAAGAAACTTGGATGTTAGAGACTAAATTAAGAAGATATTAAAGGGATTCTTTAATACATATGGAGCTAAATCAGTCTCAAATTTTACAAATGCACATATACGTTTCATACATGCACAGGACAAGCTCCACACACACACACACACACACACACACACACACACACACACAGCCCGGTTCACGCAAACATACAAGATTCACACATTCACAGCACATGATTCACAAAAATATTTCTGGTCCATAAACAATTATTAATTAAAGTACCATAAGTCTTTAAACTTCACTTCATGGCTTATACAAGGGAGCTCTGTGACTGGTGGTAAACCATCCTTGCTTAAAAAAATGCATTTGTGTATTGAGTCAGGGCGGTCTCCAAAATCCACACACAAATGCATTGAAGTTTAAAGACCACTGGTACTTTGTAATTTCATTCATAATTGTTTTATGGACCAGAAATACTTTGGCGAATCATGTGTGCAAAAATGACTCACTTAGATTTCCATTTTTTGCAGTGTGTCCTGTGCATGCATGAATCACATACGTCTATTTGTGAAAATTTAGACTGATTTAAACCTAAAATATATATAGGCCAAACATTTTAGGACGTAAAGGTAAGATTCTCCTAAATCGACCAGTGTTTTTTAACCAAGATAACTGTTCAACTTGCTCTACTACCTGCATTTATCTTGTTTTAATCTTGCTTTAATTCGGCTTTTATTTTCTTTTTTTTTTATTTATGTAAAGTTCTTTAAATTCTCTTTGTTATGAATTGTGTTATACTGTTTAAATAAACTAGCCTTTCATAGATGCTTTACTTAGTTATTCTCTTCTTATACATCATGTCTTTTATCCTGTTCCATTTGTTGTTTAGTTTGCTTATAAAGCACATTGTGCTGCTAGACTTCTTGGAAATTTGCTATATATATATATATATATATATATATATATATATACTGTATATATATATATATATATATATATATATATATATATATATATATATATATATATATATACTGTATATATATATATATATATATATATATATATATATATATATTATGTTTTTTTTATATATAAAGTTGGGGATTAATAAACAAACAACTGTTTATTCAGAATTTTTTAAAAATACAAAGTACTTTTTTTTTATACATGAAAGATTTTTGTGTTAGAGTTAGATTTTTGTTAGTCCGAATATAGATGGGGAGATAGATATATGGTCAGATAGAATAGTGTCATATTCTGAAAATCTTCAGCAGTAAAGGTCCATTTAAATCCCTCCTATTCAACACTGCTGGGTACCCTGCTGGATGTAAGTACGCAGTGAGTGGAGCTTCAAAATACAAAAGAAAGAATCATTTACAATAAACAAAAAATGGAAAGAGCTGATTTGGAACCTTTCATTCTTTCTTTCACCCTCTGAAAAGTTTAAATCCATTGCCTTAAACATTTCAAAACCACAAATAACCGGATCTGTATTTTCATTTTATTTTCTGTAAAGATTTCCACAGAGGTTGGAACCCTGATGGCAACGACAAAAGCCTCTCAGCAAATGTCCTTTAACATGCTGAATGTAAAGAATGTATGGCAGTCTTTCTGTCAATCTTCTTTCTCCATTCCCATGGAGTGCACACTCTGACTGCTTTTTAAAGCTGCTGAGCTCAACCACTGCAAAGTTCACCTAGGATTTTATTTGAAATGAACTATAAATTATATGAAAAAGTACCAGTAGTCTGTAAACTTCACTGCATTTTTTTAAACAGGGGATGGTTTTCCACCTATCACAAAGCTCCCTTGTATAAGTCAATCACATGAAAGTAATCCACGTGGGATGACCCCCAGATGCCACATCCTGCGTGTCCGCCCCCGCTCCGCTTCACCCCATTCGTGTACATTGTGCGGAACGCAGAGCACTCATTTTATCCAGTGAGAGGCGTTCCACATTCTCCTTTGAACGTCACCATTTACGTATGTCTTCTCCATCCTTCATCATCAAAATAAGGAGCCAAGTTCTTTTTAGCTCCACGCCGAGGGCGATCGCTAGCCTCGTGAGACCATCCTGATCTTGCGAGCTTCAAAGATTTCACTCGCTAATCAGTCTGGAGACTCTCCGTTAAAGAAAATTTGGAGCCGTTCACCAAACGAACGTCCAATCAGCGTTGGCTTTGAGGCGGGTTGAGGTGTGACGCAACGAGAAGCGCAACAGTTCAGGCTAAAGAACATGGCGGCTTCAGCCGATGAAACTAGCGTTAGCGTGGCTATCGAGCAAGTTTTATCGGAATTACAGAGTATTTCTTCACTGAAAGAAGAGCAAAACACTGCTCTGGAGGCTTTTTTCAGAGGAAAAGATGTTTTTGCTCTTCTCCCGACTGGTTTCGACAAGAGTAGCCTGGCTGTTAGTACGTCATATGCTTCGTTGATCTGATTGGTTTATTTGGCCCGTCTATCACCAACATAGGCCAAACAGCTAACCAGTATTTTCGCCCCTTCCTAAAATTAATTCAACGGAAGGTTTCCAGATGGATATGCGGAGCAAATCCATCTGGCGGAGTCAGGTTAGGCGATCGCACCAAACAGGAAAAAGAACGAGAAGATCCGGTTTGTCAAATTAAAATATGGTACCAACAGATGGTAACTACAAATTAGAGCATAATTCTTATATACAGTGGGGCAAAAAAGTATTTAGTCAGCCACCAATAGTGCAAGTTCTCCCACTTAAAAAGATGAGAGAGGCCGGTAATTTTCATCATAGATATACCTCAACTATGAGAGACAAAATGAGAAAAAAAAATCCAGAAAATTATATTGTCTGATTTTTAAAGAATTTATTTGCAAAACATGGTGGAAAATAAATATTTGGTCAATAACAAAAGTTCATCTCAATACTTTGTTATATACCCTTTGTTGGCAATGACAGAGATCAAACGTTTTCTGTAAGTCTTCACAAGGTTTTCACACACTGTTGCTGGTATATTGGCCCATTCCTCCATGCAGATCTCCTCTAGAGCAGTGATGTTCTGGGGCTGTCGCTGGGCAACACTGACTTTCAACTCCCTCCAAAGATTTTCTATGGGGTTGAGATCTGGAGACTGGCTAGGCCACTCCAGGACCTTGAAATGCTTCTTACGAAGCCACTCCTTCGTTACCCGGGCGGTGTGTTTGGGATCATTGTCATGCTGAAAGACCCAGCCACGTTTCATCTTCAATGCCCTTGCTGATGGAAGGAGGTTTTCACTCAAATGTGACGATACATGGCCCCATTCATTCTTTCCTTCACACGGATCAGTCGTCCTGGTCCCTTAGCAGAAAAACAGCCCCAAAGCATGATGTTTCCACCCCCATGCTTCACTGTAGGTATGGTGTTCTTTGGATGCAACTCAGCATTCTAGTAGTAGAGTAGAGTTTTTACCAAAAAGTTCTATTTTGGTTTCATCTGACCATATGATATTCTCCCAGTCATCGTCTGGATCATCCAAATGCTCTCTAGCAAACTTGAGACGGGCCTTGACATGTACTGGCTTAAGCAGGGGGACACGTCTGGCACTGCAGGATTTGAGTCCCTGGCGGCGTAGTGTGTTACTGATGGTAGCCTTTGTTACTTTGGTCCCAGCTCTCTGCAGGTCATTCACTAGGTCCCCCCGTGTGGTTCTGGGATTTTTACTCACCGTTCTTGTGATCATTTTGACCCCACGGGGTGAGATCTTGCCTGGAGCCCCAGATCGAGGAAGATTATCAGTGGTCTTGTATGTTTTCGATTTTCTAATAATTGATCCCACAGTTGATTTCTTCACACCAAGGTGTTTACCTATTGCAGATTCAGACTTCCCAGCCTGGTGCAGGTCTATAATTTTGTTTCGGGTGTCCTTTGACAGCTCTCTAGTTTTGGCCATGGTGGAGTTTAGAGTGTGACTGTTTGAGGTTGTGGACAGGTGTCTTTTATACTGATAACGGGTTCAAACAGGTGCCATTAATGAAGGTAACGAGTGGAGGACAGAGGAGCCTCTTACAGAATAAGTTACAGGTCTGTGAGAGCCAGAAATCTTGCTTGTTTGTAACTGACCAAATACTTATTTTCCACCATATTTTGCAAATAAATTCTTTAAAAATCAGACAATGTGATTTTCTGGATTTTTTTTCCTCATTTTTTCTCTCATAGTTGAGGTTTATCTATGATGAAAATTACCGGCCTCTCTCATCTTTTTAAGTGGGAGAACTTGCACTATTGATGGCTGACTAAATACTTTTTTGCCCCACTGTATTCCCAAAAACTAACAATGTTTATTTAAATTATTGGATGCATATTATTGGTACTTAGACATACCAGGAAGCTGATTTCTCATCTTCATCAAAATATTTATTTTATACCGAGAGATTTTGGAGGTAAAGAACAAACCAATTACAAAGACCCACAACACAAAGAAAATGATGTTTGGGCAGAAACGTGTGTGATTGATGCTGATGATGAGATTTAATTAGGTCATATTAAATTCAGACTACTGGTATTTTGTAATTTAATTTATAGTTGTTTATGGACCACAAATACTTTGGTGAATCTTGTTTTGTGCATGTGGGATCTTGCGCTGATGAATCACATATTTGTATTTGTGAAAATTGAGACCAAACTAGCTCCATAGCTTGTTTTATCTTACACACACTAACAGTGCTAAAATTTCTTCGGTTATACTTTGTAGGTTTGTTTTGAGATGACAGCGCAAACAGAGCCAGCAGCGCAAACTGGAGCCAGTATTATTATCAATAATTTTTGTTTAAAAATCTGTCTAGACAAGAAAAAGATTATGTCTACTGTTGTCTTAATAAGGAATCTGGTTGATGAATTGTTTTACTGTCTGAAAAAATATTTGACACAATTATTCTTCCCTATTTTTGTCTACAATGATATCATTTCAATCTGAAAAACTCACATGGAAAGAAAAGACAATTAGAAGAGTTTGATTGATACAATTACTTAAGTCTTTGGCGCTCAGACCTCAGCAGGAAACATTAGCGCAGAATGCATAAACAGGAGTAGATAATAGGGATGTTTTCCTCCCAGGCCTGAAACGGGTCGGAGTGGACAGGATGAAGTTGGTCAGGCCATGACTGCTGGCTGGCGAGACGGAGTGCTTGAGCTGTAGGAAGAGATCTGACAGGCTGTGTGTGCTGATACTGGAGAATCGCGAGCTTTCAAGATTTCACTCGCTAATCAGTCTGGAGACTCTCCGTTGAAGAAAATTTAGAGCCGTTCACCAAACGAACGTCCAATCAGCGTTGGCTTTGAGGCGGGTTGAGGTGTGACGCAACGAGAAGCGCGACAGTTCAGTCTAAAGAACATGGCGGCTTCAGCCGATGAAACTAGCGTTAGCGCGGCTATCGAGCAGGTTTTATCGGAATTACAGAGTATTTCTTCACTGAAAAAAGAGCAAAACACTGCTCTGGAGGCTTTTCTCAGAGGAAAAGATGTTTTTGCTCTTCTCCCGACTGGTTTCGGCAAGAGTTTGATCTATCAATTGGCTTGTGCCTGGCTTGTGGTCTTGTTTTCGCCGTCGCTCTGTTAGTACCTCATATTCTTCGTTGATCTGACTGGTTTATTTGGCCCGTCTATCACCAACATAGGCCAATCAGCTAACCAGTATTTTCGCCCCTTCCCAAAATTACTTCAAGGAAGGTTTCCAGATGGATATGCGGAGCAAATCCATCTGGCGGAGTCAGGTTAGGAGAATTCCTCTGGGATCTGGAAAATGGAAGTCCAGCTTGGATAACACAGGTTCCATTAACCTGTCCATGATTAGCAAGCCTGATGCGACAGTGGAGAGGAAAAACTCCCCTTTGGGAAAAAAACCTCTGGCAGAACCAGGCTCAACATGGCGGTCTTCTGCCGGACAAGTTAAGATGATACATGGAATGCAGTAAGAGTCCGGGAGGAATGACACTGATGAAGCTTTAGCTACGATGGTGGAGGAGGGGCTGGAGGTGGGTTGAAACGGAATCATCTAAATAGAAGTCCGACATAACGAGACAGCTGCCTGCACTTTAGGCGGCTTCAATGAGATGTGCGTTGAGTCCCTTTCATGATGAACTATGGATGCTGATTGACCGTGACAGAGGTGAATAGTAATCGTTTCTTCACTTGAACTTATGCCTAGGCTCCATTTATTCAAATACCATCTATTCTCCTAAAGGGATCCAGCTGTCATTGTAACAATAGACTTTATTTGGGAAATATTTAAACAGAGTTTGCCATTTTGTTTACTCTGCAATGCATTCTTTGTGAATGATGTATGTATGCTAGGTCCTGTATCATGCATTGCACAGGTGAAAAAAAAATGGTGACCTCTACTGTATGGTTGAGAAAAATAAAAAAGGATATATAATTTTTGAAGTTAATTGAGAGTTTTTACACATCACAAATGGCCATTTTTAAGCTACTAGGAAAATACAACATATTTAGACCAACATGTTAAATTAGTTATGGATCCCTTTAAAGTTTTATTTAATAGTTTTATTAGGCTTTTTGTCCCTTGAGAAACCCCTACTACCTTGTATACCAGTATGTTCTGGCTCACTTCATGCTCCAGAAGAGAATTTTGAAATACCTGATTGAATTAATCTCCTCAGGGATGAAAATCAATGTTTTTGTTTTCCTACACATTAATCAAGAAAATGAAACATTTTAACATAAAGAACCTCCTGATTGGATTAATCTTCCATCCTTTCTCCGCTTAATAAACTTAACATTTCTAAAATATTTTTTACTCCTTTTGTCTCTTTTTTATGTTTAATAACTGTCATAATATTGTGTTAATGTCTAACTTCATCCGAAATAGAGAGCTTTGTGTGTTTAAATAGTGCTTGTGACTGGTTTTGTACAGTATGTATTTGTATTTGTCTTGTAAACACTACTAATCTAAAAAGTATCGACATTCGTACCATGTATCCAGATACAATACTAAGTTAACTTGTGTCAGAGTTTTGCACTTTTTGGTGCAAGAAACCAAAAGTTTTCTTTTTGAGTTTTTTATTGTTCATTTCCATTTTGTGGTATTTTCTGGCTGTATTTGAGTTCTTATGTATTTCTTGTTTACCCTCTGTTGCCCTCTTATGTCAGTCTCCTTTCCACCAGCTCCCTTCTAGCTTTTTCGGTGCACACCTGCTCCCAATCTGCTTATTAGCCTGGTCTGTGTTCACTCTCCCATTTCAACTCCTCCTCTTTGGTTACTGTTTGCTGGTTCCTCGTCGTTTCTTTGCCCCTCATGTGTGTTTTCCCTGACGTCTCCTGGATTTTGGCTTTCTGTGTTTTGTTATCTTTGGAGTTTTTGCCTCAGTTACCTTTTGGATTAATAAATCTGCAGGAAACCATCTCGGCTTCCGTCTCTTCAAACCTCCACATAACCTGAGAACTTGAAGCGTAAGCGAAAATTCAATCTGGAAAACTTTATTAGTCTCCCTGAACCACCTGCAATGTCCCTCATTCAGGTGTATTTAATTTTTTAAATGAAACAGCTTTCCATACACTTGTGACAGCACCTATTCAGTTAGGTATGCAGTGAGAAGCTATCATCATTTCCAGGGGCAGTGTTGGGAATGCCTGCTCATCTCTGCAGTAAAAATCTCCTCCTGCTGCAGAGAGAGCGCTTATAAAAGTCTCTTGATTGATCAAGTTGTAGTGACGTGCTGTGTTAGACTGCATGTAACATAACACCATTAGCAATATATAAAAGTAATTAGTTTACTTTTTCCTTAGATAGAAAACTTTGAATCAATTTGACTGTATAATCTGGTGAACTGTAAAGGGCCTTCACATTGACATGTGTTGTGAATTGGAGCCATATAAATAAACTGAATTGAATGAAAAACTAACAGTTAATAATACCATTATTATGTAATGTTGATATTCCTAAAACTGTTGGATTTAAGCACCAAATCCAAGCAGATTTGGTGTTCTCACTTCAGCCACCACGTGCCTCAAGTGAGATTCAAACTTGGAACATCTTGACCACTCAGCTGATCCCATCTGGATTTTAGATAAACCCAAGTGAGTTGTCACTGTTGGAATCTCAATTATTTTACACTTACTAATTCTAAACTGAACAAAAGGAACAATTATTTTACCTCTAAACACTATTTTCTGTAGGTTCAGTTTGTTTTTAAGGCTCATTGAGCAAAAGACACTTTGCTTCTACTAGGGGACAGCGTTTACAGTTAAAACATGACAGCATCGCCTGGATTCCCTTCCATAAATGGCAATGGGTTCTGAATGGTCCACTTACTGGGTGGGATCTTTATGTGCAAGATGTGAATATTTTCTTATATGTGTTTTTTTTTTTGTAGATATTCTGATTCATTTTAAAGTGCAAAATGTATGTAAGTTAACACAAGTATCTAAATCGAACTCCACTAAGTATTGTCGTCCTGTGGCACTGTGCTGGCCTGAGATGGACTGCTGATCAGTTCATAATGGAACTCAGTTCCTCCCGGATGATAACATTGATAAACATATTGTTTTCCATTTTTCTCATCATAAAAGTTCTTCTTAGAAACAAAAAGTTATTTAGGCAACCTTATGGGGTTCTATGATAGTTTCCTAAGTGCAAGAATTGTCCATTTATATAATGTTTAGCGATAACCCTTTATGATGTAACCATAAATATAATTTATAAATGAAAAAGAGACTATTTATTAGTGATTAACAGATATTTTATTGAGGTTTGATAATCATTTAGAAACGGCATCTAAACCATTTATATAAGTTTAATAGATCATATTGCCCTACCATGTGAATTTATTTTCTAACCCTAATCAGTGGGTTTATTAATTGAATAAGTGATTGAATTACCTTTTATATGGTTAGATACAGTTTATAAATAAACCAGAAATTAATAAACTATCTGTTAATTGTTAAAAAAAAAATTCTTTACCATTTATAAATTATGGTTTTGATAGCTAGAGAGTGCTAGACCACTACCAGTTCTAGCACCCCTATAGGCCACTGAGAGAAAGGCCACTTTCACAAAGATGAACCAGCCTCCCTCAGTTTTCTGGTTCTGATAACAGACCACTTTAGACCAACAGGTGTTAAAGTCATAGTGTAGTGTATTTATGTCCATAATTGTTATTTTCAGGGGGCAAGCTTTTCCCCAGAGGAGCAAAGACGCATTTGCATTGGTCTGCTGGATGTCAGCAGCCTCATTGTTGGTCAATGTACTGGGCTGGAAGTCAAGACAAAGTGATCTGTTAAACCAGAGGTCTTCAATGTTTTCCAGGCCAAGGCCCCCCAAACTGATGGCAGGATGGAGCGGGGACTCCCTAATTATATATAGGTATGAAATTGTGTTATATCAAACTGCTCCTATAGTCACTCTATTACAGATGGGGTCATGTAACGAAAGTAATTTCTCCCTGGGATTATTAAAGTATTTCTGATTCGGATTCCTGATTGATGGGACAGGTGTTGTAAATGAAACGGTGCCCAGCTTGAAAGAGCTCCAGTGTGTCGCTGAATGTGTGCATTGATGACTGAAAGACTCTTCTGCCTCCATTTATCTGTTTACTAGAGTGTGTTGCATTCATGTTAATGTGAATTTAAAGACATTTCAATTAGTGGAAAAAAATTGCAGGGGGGGAATATAAAAAACAAATTCTAATCAACCAAAACTTTCATGACTCTCATGCAGTATCTCCATGGACCCCCTAGGGGTCTGGGAACCCCTGTTGAAGCCCTCCGTGTTAAACACAATTTAAATTGCTATATATCAAACTGAATCTGAAAAAGAGAAATTTAAAAAAGAAATATAAAAGTTGTGAAAAAAACAACAATTTTGTTTTGAATTAAATCAGAAAAAAAGAAATTTGAAAAAGGAATTTAAATCAAATCTGAGTCAGTGTGCTAGGCTTGAAGTCAAACCAATGTGATCAGTTAATGATAATTAGAAAAGAATGCGATTTGTAAAATAAATATAAAATCTGTAGAAAAAGTTTTTTTTGGTATTAGAAAAAAAAAAGATTTTTGAAAAAGAAATTGAAATAACTAAATCTAAGAAAACTGCTAAGTTACTCCAAAATAATTTTTTTGAATTAAAATATTTTCAGTCTTATCTGTGCTTGCCTTTTTAAGCTTCCATTTACAAAACATGTTCTTTACTTGAGCCTAAGGACTTCATTGAGTTGAAGTCAGCTACGTCGGTCTATCCAACTTAGACACAGAGGTACATTTCTTAACTGTAACTGAGATTTCAACAACCAAATGCTTAGGTAAAATGGAATGAACTTGTCTAGAGCCCCTCCCTTTCCTTTAAACTAGCTCTAGCACAGGTGGTCGGCCCCCGCGGGCGGGTGGCACTCTGATGCCGTTTCAGCCTGTGTCTGACAGTCCTGGGAACTGGAGCCCAGTCACCAGGCGCTCAATGATAAGCCTTTAAAAAGGAAAAACAAAAAATTAAAATTTTACCCAGAGGCAAATATATGCAGCTCTCCCAGGTGTTTCTTTATGTGTTAATAGGAACCATTTAGATCTTATTTGTGCAGTCTGACAGAAGCATTTACATCATGCATGCATGGAAATTCTCATTTGCATAAACACAAGTAAAAGTAAAGTCACTTTATGCTGCATTCTAATTATATTTTTATAAAGGTGACATAATTCATTATTCTAGCCGACCATCATGGTTAAAAAAAAAAAAATCCTAGTAACATCAGGGAACACAATCTAACTTTAATTAAATCAAACTTTTAGAAAATCAAATCACCATAAAATCAAATCAGACCCCCTGTCAGTACCTTTGCTTTCTGGATGATGTTTTGGTCAGTTTTGAATGTTGGTGTTGCTTTAAAACTCGTGGTAGCATAAGACAGACTCTAAAACCCACACAGGGCTCAGGTAGTGCAGCTCATCCAGGGTAACACATTAATGCAAGCAGCAGCAACACGGTTTGCTGTGTATCTCAGCGTAATTTCCAAAGGCTGGAGGCACTAACAGGAGACAGGCCAGTACACCAGGAGATGTGGAGGAGGCCGTAGGAGGACAACAGCAGTAGGACCGCTACCTCCACCTTTGAGCAAAGAGGAACAGGAGGAGCACTGCCAGAGACCCTCTAAAATGACCTCCAGCAGGCCACAAATGCAGGTGTGGGATGTAAACAAAGTACAAGTACTTTGTTACTATACTTAAAGGTATAGAGGATGGTCTTTTATTTCTGAGTGGATCATCTAAATAAGTGGTCCTCCTAATTGTTAATCATTCTGGTGATGTGTTTGCGTAAGGCTGACGTAAATGCTCATCCCGTTAGCTATCTTTTTCTGCTCAAGTGAACTTTCAGTGGTGTGGTGAGTTACGATTTCAGAGTCATTGAAGCTCACGTTTCTCACCATCGTTCTTTGAAAATGGCCGAGGGTCATAAGAGAATAAGTGTTTGCGAGGTGTATGGGAAGAAAAGAAAGGCCTCAGAAGAGGCAGATATATCCCAGAATGCTTTGCGTGGAGAGCTCTCCTCGCAAAGCATTTACCACACAGCTTTAGCACAACTTCTTTTGCTGACAAATTTTTATATGTCTTAGAGCGTCGTCAACATATGAAGGCATTATTTGGACAATTTACTGCACTATGATATGTATTTTGTTCCATAATTGTTATTTTCTGGGGATAGGCTTTTTTTCCGGACTAAGGAGCAAAGACACATTTCTATTGGTCAGCTGAACGTCAGCAGCATCATTGTGTTTGTCAGTGTGCTAGGCTTGAAGTCAAAACAATGTGATCAGGTAATGTAAATTAGAAAAGAATGCGATTTTTAAAATAAATATAAAAAATCTGTAAAAAAAAAAAAAAAAAGAAGCTTTTTTGGTATTAGAAAAAAAAGAAAAAGATATTGGAAAAAGAAATTGAAATAACTAAATCTAAGAAAACTGCAAAGTTAATCCCAAAACATAAAAAAATTAATTTCCAGTTCTTTCCGTGTATTGCATTTTTAAAATCTATTTACAAAACATGTTCTTTACTTGAGCCTAAGGACTTCATTGAGTTGAAGCCAGCTACGTCTCTCTATTAGGTACTGCTCAGACTCAAACACTGGGGCACATTTCCTAAGTGTAACTGAGATGTCTTCAACCAAACGCTCAGGTAATATAGCTAGAATCAACATGTCAAAATTCCCTCCCTTTCCTTCCGACTGGCTCTTGCACAGTTGGTCAGCCCCCGCGGGCTGGCACTCTGATGCCATTTCATCCTGTGTCTGACAGTCCAGGGAATTGGAGCCCAGTCACCAGGCGCTTAGTGATAGGCCTTCAAAAATGAAAACAAAAAATAAAATTCTACACAGAGGCAAAATTATGCGGCTCCCCCAGGTGTTTCTTTATGTGTTAATAGGAACCATTTAGATCCTTTTTGTGCAGTCTGACAGAATCATTTACATCATGAATGCATGGAAATTCTCATTTGCATAAATGCAAGTAAAAACAAGTGGTAATAATGACTATTGGTTGTGGCTAAAAATAAAAAGTTAATAACACTTATAGTAAGTTTTATTTCTAAAGCACTTTACATGTAAATCTCAAAGTGCTCCTGAGTGTCAGGATTAGGTTGTGGTTTAGAGGACCCAAATGCAGAGGCAGAGAGGCTGAGGTGATTTCTTGCAGTTTAATTGGTAATAACAGTAAGCAAAGGCAGGAATCCAAAAATCCAACTTAAAATGTAAAACAAACCAGAACCATGGAGACATCAGGGGAAAACAATCAGCAACAGCAACGAGGAGCCAGAGACGAAAAGGAAACCAGCAAAGAGTGACAGCTGAGGGAGAGTATATATGGCTGACTGAACAAAGGCAGGGCTAACGAGCTGATAAGGTGTGAGTGGAGAGCCGTCTAGGAAGGAGCTAGGGAAAAGGAGATCAACACAATTGGGCAACAAATAGAAACCAAATAACTCATATATCCAGAAAATACAACAATACAGTTATTAAACTAATAAAACATGGAGCAAAGTAAAGCATAACAGAACCAAGACCAATACACCGAATAACAAAAAAAACAACAACATTAAATTGGATCCAACTATCTCCAAACATTTTTAATCCTATGGTTTTAGATTGAGCTAAATGTAACTGATGGCAGCACATCATCACAGGAAAACAAAGGCCTTCAAGGCTCACTTATTCTAATCACAATCAGAATTTAAAGTGAATTTAAATGTTATAAAATGTACAAATATCCTTTATTTTTACCTCATAATGTGTCTCTGATAACTGTCCATTTAGTATAATTAAATTTATGAAGGTTGGATTCAAGCCACCTTGGAGGCTCGACCAGGAGACATACACAAACAGACATGCAGGAGGTCAAAGGGGAGCAACAACCCAGCAATATGACGACTACCTCTGACTTTATGCAAAGAGGAACAGGAGGAGCACTGCCAGAGACCTGCAAAAAGACCCTCAGCAGGCTACAATTGTGCATGTGTCTGCACAAATGGTTAGAATCCGACTCCATAAGGATGGAATGAGGGCCCCACATCCACAGATGACGGGTGTGCTCACAGCTCAACACTGTGTAGGACGCTTTGCATTTTCCAGAGAAGACCAGGATTGACAAATTCGCCAATGGCGCCCTGTGCTCTTCACAGATGAAAGCAGGTTCACACTGAGCACATGTCACAGACATGATCGAGTCAGGACACACCTTTGAGGATGATCTACTGCCTGCAACATTCTTTAGCATGACCGGTGTTGAATTGGTCAGTAATGGTGTGAATGGCATTTGTTTGGAGGGCTGCACAGCCCTCAATGTGCTCGCCAGAGGTAGCATGGCTGCCATTATTTACCGAGACGAGATCCTCAGACCCCTTTTGAGACCATATGCTGGTGTGGTTGGCCCTGCGTTAATCCTAATGCACAGCAATGCTAGACCTAATGGGGCAGCAGTTTGTGAGCAGTTCCTGCAAGATGAAATCATTGAAGCAATGGACTGGCCTTCCCGTTCCCCAGACCTGAATCCGATTGAGCACATCTGGGACATCATGTCTCAATCCATCCGCCATAGCATGTTGCACCACAGGCTGTCCAGGAGTTGGTAGTTTGGCAGGCCTGGGAGGAGATCCCTAGGAGACCATCCACCATCTTATCAGGGGGGAAGCTCAGGTGTTTTTAGGGAGGTTTTAAAGACACATGGAGGCCACACACAATAGTAGGCCTCATTTTGACCCGTTTAAAGGACATTACATCAATGTTGGATGAGGATTTATATTCTTTTACTTTATTTTTTGTCCAACTCTAAATGCAGACCTTCATTGGTAAATAACCTCGATTTCCATTGATGATTTTTGTGTGATTTTGTTGTCAGCAAAGTTAACTTTGTACAGAACAAAGTATTCAGTGAGAATATGTCATTCATTTAGATATAGGATGTGTTAATCAAATGTATTGTGCTTTATTTGATTGAGCCGTGTAAATAATGCATCATAATCTTTAAATAATATTATTTCAATATACGGTTACAGCATCTGTCACTGACTACCATTCAGTGACAGATTACTTAGTTTAATGTGTTTTTTTAAAGCAAATATTTCTAAAATGTTATCTTGGAGCCATTTTATTAAGATGTCATGTTTGTATAGACATTTATTTTAGCCATTCTTGGCAGTCTTTTTTAAAGCTTTTATTTAATTTGCATGAATACCGAAATAAAAACGATTCGACCACAATCAAGAAATACAAGTTTTGTCAATAATGATGAGTTCTCATTGTAGGTTAAGGAAATAAAGCAACATCTCTGTCCATTCTTGTTTACAACATGAATACCAGTGAAAGAACTCCTTAATGACCAAATTATATGTGTTAGGAAGAGGGGCCGTACCCTGACCCGAACCTGGAGGCAATACCTGGCGCTCGAAGAGGGAGTCCACTGTCCAGACCTCTGGGTTTGGTGGTGACAAACAGATAGCAGAGGACGCACAGAGTGATGATGAAAGCGAGGAGGACCACGGCTGCGACAGAAAGACCCACAAGAGCGCCGAGGCTGAAAGATAAAGCAGAAGAACCAGCAGAGCCCTCAGTGCAGACAAGAGCAGATGAAGAAAAAGAAAGCAGGACTGGAAGGTTTCTTTATCGCTGCTCACAGCTGCGGCACTTCACTTATCATTGAGGAGACAAGGTTCTCTAGTTCATCCCCATTTTTGCAGAATAAAAGCTACACTGGTGTCAAGTGATTAAAGCTGACTCACTTCAGGTTGAGTTACAATGAGTGAGTCCATATAAGCCTGAGTCTGCTTAAAAACAAGAAAAATAACATTTGCTTCCCATAATTTAACAATTAACAAACCGGCATTACCGGTTCTGCAAACAATCCATCCATCTCCTCCTGCTTATTCCATCAGGTGTTGCTTTGGGGCCAGTGCGTATCTACAGCCAGTGTTGTGGCCATAATTAATAAGAACGAGCTCAAAGTTCAGTTCACACAAAAGGAAATTAACTGCACGTGTCGCTTAAAATTTGAAGTGGACATGGCTGACGTACGGACTTGTTGTCAAGTCGCGGTGGGCACAGTTTGCACAAAATTTTTTTTTTTTCTGTCTCAGTCTTCCTTTGAGCATGGCACTGACTAGTACGAGCAGTTGTCATGATCTGGCCTGTTTGCTCTCCCCTAATTAGTAATTCCTCTCACCTGCCCTCTTCCTTCCCAGCCTCAATTATAATTTATTCCTCTCACCTGTTTCCTCTGGTTTATATTCAGTTCAGCCTGAGCATTCAGTGCCAGATCATTGCTTGTCTTTCTGTCAGTCTTTCTGTTTAGTTTTTATTTGGTTCATGTCCTGGATCCTAGCTGCCAGTGGAAAGAGGGTTTTAGTGTTTGTCTCGTCTCCTGATTGTCCACTGTTCCTCCCCCGTGGAGTCCTCTGGGTTTTTGGCTCATTATGGGGGGAGGTTCAGTTTTTATCAAAGTAAGCCTGGCTCCAGGGAGGAGACCAGTTTAAAGTCCAGCTTCAAGTTCCGGTTCCTACGTCCTGTCTCGGCTACCCTCTTCCACTGAGCCTGCCTGTCTGCACCTGATCCTCTCTGCTCCTGTGCGTGACCACCTGGTCATGCTTCTGGTCCCAGTCTGACTCTGAACCCTCCTGGGAGCCTGTGGATGCCTGGAAGTCTGGATCCTGCCACCTGTTTCTGTTCCTGTCTGATCTGGACCCTGCCTGTTCCTGTCTGTTCTGGATCCCTCACCAGGATCAGCTTCCAGCATCACCTCTGGGACTGCAGCACTGGGGACACTCGTGGTCTGGACTGTTAAACCAGAGTGTCTGAGATTGGGCGGTGCCCCGCCCCCCCCCGCCTGCAGTGTCCGTGAGCCACAGCTCCGCTTTTGTTTTGTTTTTATTTTAATAAACCTTTTTGAACGTTCCTACTGACTGTCTCTCCTGAATACTGGGTCCATCTGTCGTCGATTCTTGACAGCAGTAGGTGGTCTGTCAGGCTGTTTGCCATAATAAGTGCTGTAAAACCTGATGTGATCCGAGGAAAAGTTCTGTTATCAATTGAACGTTAATGTGAGCTGTGAGTGTGTCGCTCATTATTCTCAAAGTGAACGTCGCTCTCGTTCATGGTCATTACTTCAAAACTGATCGGTTCAGTTTACTCCTTTTTTGCTTTTTCCAATAAAATCAGAAGTGATTCACTTTTGAGGCCCATGTATATAATCATGTGAATAATGCATGCTTTTAACAGAAAACATTAAAAATCCACGGATTTACATGAACTTTACATGTTTTCACATGTGATCCCAATTTTAAACAAATGTGATTCCTTTCTCAGACCTATGTGAAAAACATGGGGAATCACATGTGCTTCAAACATAAAATGTTTCAAATCCATATGTATCCACATGCTCTGTATGAGTCACATGTGGAAACATGTTAAGTCCTTTTAACGTGAAATGTTCCAAATCCTACATGGAACATGTGTTTTTACATGTACAAATTGTCAAATATGATTCCCAGTGGAACCCAGTCTGATTTACATGTGTGTCACATGTAAATCACGTACAAAGCACATGTATATGTGTGGTACTCAAGTTTTTACATGTAATTCCCATTTAAAACATATGTGATTCACATTAAGACTCATGTGAATCATATGTGTGCCAATTTTAAGCACAGATGATTCCCTTTTCAAGCTCGTGTGAAAAACATGGGAATCACATGTCAAAAAGATGTGTATCACATTTAATTTACATGTTTTCTCATGTGAGAAATATGAGAACCACATGTGTTTTAAACATAAAATGTTCCAAATCCACATGCTTCACACTTTTGAATGAGTCACAAGTGGAAACTGGTTGATGATAAGTCCTTGTATCGTGAAACGTTCCAAATCCTACATGAACATGTGCTTTTGAATGTGATTTGCATGCGCTACACAAGTTTTCACATGTGATTACCATTTGAACCGCATCTAATTTACATAAAAAAAAAAAAAAAAGTAATAAACTTGTGAAAACAATTGGATCACATGGGATATATGCTTTGACTTTTTTGACTAATGTAAAAAGTGTACACTGGTTGTGTATTAGATAGAGCACATTTTAATGATATTCACATGGGAAATATAAATGAAAATATGTAGTTGTAGGTGATCAAAAGTTGAATGGAACATGGATGTCATGAACAAAATGCTTGATCATATGTGGAAAATGTGACCCACATGGAAATCCCATGTGAACATGTGGAGTTTTTTTTTCTCCCTGTAAGGGAACACTAGAATTGAACTAGGTAATAACAATCATTAAAACTGAATTATTTGTTGATTCACAACTGCTGTATAATTTGGAGGAAACATGCTTGCCGTGTTTGTTCACAAGAGATTCGGACAAAGAGAACGAACATTCAGGGCACGTCTAAAGTGGACCCATATAAAATTCAGTGACAGACTGACATCCTGGTGACAGTGGCGGCCGGCCCATAGGGGGCGCTGGGGCACCGCCCTCCCTGATAAGAAGAGAGAAACGTAAAATATATTTTTAGAAATTAACTCATAAATGTCAGTTTTACTCTCTAGAGTGTGTACCTATAAGCAAAACAAATTATATAAACTACATTTCCCTACCTACTGTCATTCATTTGTGGATTTCCACAGACAGACTCCTACCATCTCTGTCTTGGGGCGCTGATCAGACTGCCCCACATTTGCAGAGAATCTGTCAATCATGTACTATTGCTAGGTGAATTTAATGGTCAATCAGCGTCTCAGAACTTTATGGTCTTGGGGCGCTGAAAATACTGCGCTTTTACAGGCTTCTGCACCCAATGCGCAGGTGCAGACAATTAGAGGGACGATGGCGAACGTAACGAGCGAGATGCAGCTTCCACCAAATTCGGTGAGATCCTTATTTATCTACCCGTTTGCCAGAAGAACATCCCTGTTGTAGGATATGAAAATTTCCTGTCATGATTATTGTGACTGCGACGAATCCACCTCGTCGCTTAAAACTTTGCGTGCCACACACACATTCCTGTTATACTGTGCTTGTGAGGACCAATACACTCGCGCTGAGCCCAGTAGCTCCATTAACTTAAAACTCACAAGCTGTTCCTGGTTACCTGCTGGCGTATTGAGGGTGCACACTTAATATTTCAGTGGGGTTAGCCGTGTGTGTGTGTGTGTGTGTAGGTGTGTGTGTGTGTGCTACGGGGACTTGTCATCTTCAGTCTGGCTGCGTCTTTGCTGGGTTCAAACCCAGTTTGGTGTAATTGAATAAGTCAATGAATCTGTGTAAAAGAATTAAGTTGTAAAAATTATTTGTTTGTTTTTGTACATCAATTGTTTGTGGAGGTAATATATGGACAAAACTGATTTATGAGAAGAAATAAGAAATAAGAGAGCCTGTAGGGGCTTAAGCTATATAATGAGGGCTGTGGGAAGAAGAGCGGCCATTTCTGTTTTCTGTTTCTTTGTTACATTGCTGGTAACCGGAGAGAGGCTGAGGCCCAGAGGATCTTGTATATGTTTAGTTTCTTTTGCACCCTGTTTTGAGTTTTTGAGCACAATAAATCACCAACACCGGTAACCCGACTGAGCCTGGATTCTTGGAGGCCAAAGAACCCCGTCACAGTGACCCAAATCATCACTGTTACTGTTATTATATAGTAAATTAAATCATTACTGTTAAATTGTATGTATTGTGCAATTGTTTATTTGAATTCTTATTCCGGATTAGTTGGCGACATACACTAGGCTATATCAGCCCCACCAAAAATATTTTTCACCAGCCGCCACTGCCTGGTGAGCTTCCAGGATGTGCAAAATGTCACACCATAGTGCTACAGCGCTGCTGACGGCACATTATACATAATGCCACATAATGATGCATAGCAGCCAACACATACAACACAGGGGTGGGTAATTCTGCTGGATCTCATGAATGTTGCAGAAGAAGCACTATATGGGAAAAAGAATAAAATTCCACATGCTGAATCCCAAGCCTATATTCATTTCAGAAAGTCATAAAAGCTTAACATTAGTATTCAGAGACTGTTCAGCTTAAATATTGTATTTGGACTTTTTTTTTTCATGCAAAACATCATGCAATGAATGGACATGGATAGGAGGGAGGTGAACAGAAAAGTAACATGTTTTTTTTAAAGAAATAACATGTCTTTAGATTGTTTTTATACAATGGAGCAGAGTGCAATACTTTTTTCTAAATCAAAAGTTAAGAAATATTAGTGTTAATGTGATTCTGTTTTTATATTATTTACATCGCCTGTGTCAGTACAACCCTGTGCGTTCCTAACAGATGTTGGAAATCTACAGTGGAATCATTTATCCATAGAGCCCTTCATGCTTTAATTTCATTATTATAAAATGTTTCCACATTTTTATAATCATCCTGAAAGTCAGTTTTGTTGGCATTATCTGAATTGCAATAACAAAAGATAGAAATTCCAGAGTCTCTGCTGGCTAAATGTCAGCAGCAGCATCTTCCTGAATCAATCATCATGAACCTAATTGATGTTCAGCACCACTTAGGCTGATATGATCCGCTTCTGCAACATGTGGGATGCAAATCTGAGCCGCAGCAAACTACACCCAGCTGCCAATCTATCATTGTCATCTCTCACCTCAGCCACCACATGTATCCATATTCGTATGGGAAGAAGCTGTTCGGGTCATCGCAGCAGTACTTTAAGTCACTGAAGCCGCAGCAGAAGACGGCCGTGGAGTCGCCCCCCGCCTTCGGACACGCGAAGCTTTCCACGAACACCTTTTCCCTGGAGTAGTAACTCTCGCAGAGCGCGCTCATGTCAGGCGCAAAGCGGGCAGCGTTAGATTGCGGCGGTCATTGCGGATCCAGCTGCTGTTGCTGAGCGTCAGAGGGAGAATGGTTTACCTCCCTGCCTCCCTCACTCCTCCATCACTGACTCACCTGGCTGCTCCACAGGCGCTCTGCGCCAGGAGGCTGGTTCCTGTTAGTATCCCAACTTTACAGGAGTTGTGTGGTGAACTTATTGGAAAAACGACTTTTTTATGTTTTACTTTGATTTAAAATTTAAAAAGCAAACATTTAAAAATATTTAACATATACAAGAGTCCATAAGCCAGACATTCTGCTAGAATAAGGTATTTATCACAACCTGCCTTTTAAAAAGCATTATTGTACTTCTGTTCAGTTTTTTCCTGTCCTTATGCCGTACTTAAAGTAGTTGTCATGATTTGGATATGGTTAGCTGACCCAAAAGCAGAGGCAGGGAGGCAGAGGTGAATTTCTTGTGGATTTAATAATTAGTTAACTGAGAACAGAGGCAGGTAATCCAAAAATCCAAATATGTAAACAAAGTCCAAAGAAAAAAAACAACAGGAAATTAGGAATCCAAAAAGAAAAAAAGCCCAAACTAAAATGAAACCAGGAGTCCAAAAATCAAAACATGAAAACTAGTCAAAACGTACCAGAAAACATGGAGACATCAGGGGAATCACTATCATAAGGACGAAGGCTCAGAGAGAAGGAGTTGGAGCATGTTTGATGAGGAACCAACAAAGAAGAACTGAACAGAGAGAATATTTAAAGGAGACTGAGAGAAAGAGAGGACTAACGAGCAGATTGGGAGCAGGTGTGCGCAGAGCAAAACCGAAAAGGAGCTAGGGAAAAAGGAGAACACCAGAGGGCAAATAAAATCCTAGAAAACGGAAAATAACTAGAAGACACAACAAAATAAGAATTAAACTTCTAAGACTATAAAACATGGAGGAAAGTAAATATGAATACTCAAAAGAAAAACATAACAGGGCCAAGACTGAAACAGTAACTAAGAATTAACACAACAAAATAAAAATGAATCCACTAAAACTAGAAAACAAGGAGTAAAGCAAAACTGAACACTCAAAAGAAAACATAACAGAACCAAGACTGAGACAGTAACTGATAAAAAAAAAAACAAAGAACACAACAAAATAAGAATTAAACCATAAAAACTAGAAAACAAGGAGCAAAGCAAAACTGAACATCCAAAAGAAAAACATAACAGAACCAGAACTCTAACAGTAGTCGCCATTCAAAATGTCCCCACTTTCTTTGATGGGCCCTTGGCTGGTCCCCTACATTTCCTTTTTAAACATCAATATATGTACTGAAATATTCTTTCTGTCGTGATTTGTGGACATTTAGATCTAAAGAGAAGCGCCATCTCCTGGTCAGACCCTATAATTCACTAGTTCTGTATTGTGGACAGAGCATAAATACCGTCACCATCATAGCTGCTGTTATAGGGTTACACTTAGGAATTGTGTATGAAGCTTTACTAGAAGTGGCTTCAGGGGAGAAAAGAAATCAACAACAACAAAAAAAACAACTACACAATGGACAGAAAGGGAGTTGAGAAAGTGAGAGGGGATAAGAATTCAGGAGAGAGAAAAAAAAAGAAAGGAAAAAATAGAAAAACCGAAAACACAGAATAACTAAGACATTTACTTCCACTCTTACAAGAAATCACAAGACAAGAAAAAACAAAACACAACACTCCAGAAGAAGAATATCAACATCAGCCTGAATCTAAAATCTCTAATACTACCAACCTTATGGCTCCTTGGGGCCCTTAAATGTTATTTTGCAGCCCGCTAATTCTGCCAACAATATCTATTCCTGCAATCACCATTATTTACAGTAAGGATGTCGTTTGGTTCTTGATGTTTGGTTCTACCTGCAGCAATGTGGGACCATAACTTGTAGTTCAAAAACAACTAACAAAATAGTTTTGATAAATAAATATAATACATGAAATCCCAATAACAAGCATAAATATGATAAATACTGGAATATGAAAGAGACTGATCCGTCCTTGTCTCTGTGTTTGTCTGGCCACAAGACCAATCTTTTTTTCATGTGTAAGTAATTATTTTTAAGAGGTTTAAGATATTTTTATGTAAAAAGAAATACATTTGTTGTTAAATTGTGAGTTTTGTTACTATATTTATACATAAATTATGCATCAATACATGAAAAAAAAACAAACAAACAATGAATTTTCCTTGTTGTCTTGAAGCCCTAAGCAGTGGCTTAGTTCACTAATACAGCACCAGTGATTCCCAACAGGTGGTACTCGCACTACTAGTGGTCCACAAGTGCATTGCAAGGTGTACATGAAAATATATTTTTTTCTTAGATAGTAAAATGTTGTTTTGAGAGGAGACAAACTGAAAGTTTTTCGTCTATGTTTGAGTTCACCTTCAGCTTTGACAAACATCCAAACCAAGCAGAGGAACAGACTGGATGTAGAGAACAGCCTTGGATCTGCTGTTTTTCCACACCTGAGCTATTGGAGCTCATCAAAGCAGCTCAGATGTTTTGATGAAAACAAAGTAAAACTAATTAAGTCAGTCTGACTATAAGTTTTGTTCTGCATTTTGTTCCCAATTCATCAAGTTTAAATGTGATTATAAGGGAGTTACTTAGAAGAGCTCCAGTTTTATAAATACAGGTTTATAATATGATTTTATTTTTGATTCGTTATTAACTTCCAGGCAACATATTTATGTTGTTTTTTTTATTTCAGATGGAAAGAATAAAATGCAGAGGAAGAAGAATTAAATGCTCAATTTAAAAGATTAAGTTAAATAGATTCTGTTTTATGATCAGTTATGTTACGTTCCACTTTTGGACAATAATTCAATGCTTTTGACTCAGAGGGGGATGCATGGTTCGACAAAAGGCCCGAAGGGGAACACAAGTGGAAAAAATGCCGGCCCTGTTGATAGAAACAGTGCTTTAGTTTACAGGGTATGTATGCCCAGGGTTTGTACGGGTGCTGGAAATCCTTCAAAATGCTTGAATTTTGACGTTGTGTTTTCAAGGTTTGAAAAGTGCTTATATTTTGGATGAAATGCTTGAAAATGCTTGAAATTGTACCTATTTATTTCGCAACAAATCCCTATCTAACTGAATCGTGTGTTTATTAAATGGAGAAATAAAATGTTAGAGAGCCTGAAAATGAAACCTGCTCGCTTATGTGTGACTGCGATCTGCCAGTCTATTTCCATGTGTGACTCCGCCCCCATGAAACCACTACTGCACCATGCTGGGAGGTTGTCGTTTCAATGAACGTTGGCTGGAAGATGAAAAATACAAATTATGGATTAAACGGGGACAAACCGCACAAGTTGCCTCTTGTAAAGTCTGCAAAAAAGATGTGCAGCTTTTCACAATGGGCGATTCTGCGCTCTCGAGTCACATGAAGAGTAAGTCATAGACTTTTAAGTAAGCCAACTGAAGTAGCCTAATACACGTTAACGTTAGCGCGTATTTGTTTACGCTAGTAACTGCTAATAGAATTCACAGGCTAAGTTACTGAGTGACTGAGAGTACGGTGTGATAATGCAATGTTAGTATTTCAGTGTTTCCCGCAGCACTATCTTGGCGAGGCAGCTGCCTCGCCAAACTCACGCTACCGCCTCGCCAACGTTCCAAAAAAATAACAAACCCCCCCCCCCCAAGTTTTAATTCATTGGCAGGCCCAGACCTTAAAACAGCATTGATAACTCTACAGCTGATAATACTTAATTGAGACACCCTCTGGTTGGTTATATTACTACGCCATGGCAGAGGAGTAATTTTCTTTGATCATCCGAGGAGACGTGGGGGGAGGGGGGGGGGGGCGTGTTAGTCGTCTTCATCATCGGTGAACTATATGTGGAAAGGCAAGTAGTTAATTAAGACTGATAATAGAAAATAAATATCTGCCTCGTGTGCTCTGATAAATTAAGATAGGATTTAGTTTTATGTATTCATCCGCCAGTCATCCGCGCAAAACTGGTTCCGTAAGGTGCTGGAAAAACTTTTAGAATGGATCTTGAAAGTGCTTGAAAAGTGCTTGATTTTGACTTTGGAAAAGGTGTACGAACCCTGTAGGCCGTAGGTTCATTAGTCAGTTGTTCTCATGCTGTTCCTGAGTAATACCAATTCATTAAGTCTAAAACTATGGATGATTCATACTGGTATCATATGGGGTCAATATCTATATTGGTCAACTCTCAGAGCTGCATTAACAGCGTCATATCAGAAATTAAAAAGCTGTATTGGGACATCCCTAGTACAATCTACCTGTCACTATATTTAGCAACTTTTCTGACGTCTCTAGAGCCTTTACTTAAAAAAATCTAGAAACTTTTCTCTGTGTCAATAAAGTCTTTGGCGAAAAAACACATAAAATCAGTTAACTCTGTTCTCCTAAGAGACGGGACAGGCTGCCTGTACGCTGCAGCAGAGAAAGAGAACCTAAACTGCTCCAATTATTTTCACCCCTTGTTACATCATTGGCTGGAGCTTTTTATCTCCTCCATTCTGCTCCTCCTGTCTGCTTTATTCTTCTTTGTGAGCTTATTTTTTTGGCGGTTTGCAAACAAGTACTGGTGCATAACCTCCACCAACTGTTATGATGTGGAACTAAATGGCGGAATTTTCTGTTTTTTCTTTACTTGTTTCTATAAAAGCTATTTCTCTTAAATCTCCACCAGTTTTCCTTCCATATACCCCAATGCCTCTTTGCACTGCTTTGACAGCCAAAGGAAAAAAACAAACAAACAGAGGTGTTCAATATCTCCTTCCGCAGCTGGATGACACGAAGTATGCAAATTAGGTGATGACCTCTTTAGCGCCTTCTAGGACTGGAAATAGTGGCTTTTCTTCTTAAGGAGTTGGCCGCACTCCACTGCACCTCCAAAAACAACATAATGAGTACGGGGAGCTGGCCAGTGGAAGAACCATGTTGGCTAGAATTCCTCAATGCAGCCGTCTGGGGTTCAATCCCTTTGGATCTACACTATATTGCCAAAAGTATTTGCTCACCTGCCTTGACTCACATATGAGCTTAAGTGACATCCCGTTCCTAATCCATAGGGTTCAATATGACGTCGGTCCACCCTTTGCAGCTAGAACAGCTTCAACTCTTCTGGGAAGGCTGTCCACAAGGTTTAGGAGTGTGTTTATGGGAATTTTTGACCATTCTTCCAGAAGCGCATTTGTGAGGTCGCACACTGATGTTGGACGAGAAGGCCTGGCTCTCAGTCTCCGCTCTAATTCATCCCAAAGGTGTTCTATCGGGTTGAGGTCAGGACTCTGTGCAGGCCAGTCAAGTTCATCCACACCAGACTCTGTCATCCATGTCTTTATGGACCTTGCTTTGTGCACTGGTGCACAGTCATGTTGGAAGAGGAAGGGGCCAGCTCCAAACTGTTCCCACAAAGTTGGGAGCATGGAATTGTCCAAAATGTCTTGGTATGCTGAAGCATTCAGAGTTCCTTTCACTGGAACTAAGGGGCCAAGCCCAGCTCCTGAAAAACAACCCCACACCATAATCCCCCCTCCATCAAACTTTACACTTGGCACAATGCAGTCAGACAAGTACCGTTCTCCTGGCAACCGCCAAACCCAGACCCGTCCATCAGATTGCCAGATGGAGAAGCGCGATTCGTCACTCCAGAGAACGCGTCTCCACTGCTCTAGAGTCCAGTGGCGGCGTGCTTTACACCACCGCATCCGACGCTTTGCATTGCACTTGGTTATGTATGGCTTGGATGCAGCTGCTCGACCATGGAAACCCATTCCATGAAGCTCTCTGCGCACTGTTCTTGAGCTAATCTGAAGGCCACATGAAGTTTGGAGGTCTGTAGTGATTGACTCTGCAGAAAGTTGGCGACCTCTTCGCACTATGCGCTTCAGCATCCGCTGACCCCGCTCCGTCAGTTTACGTGGCCTACCACTTCGTGGCTGAGTTGCTGTCGTTCCCAAACACTTCCATTTTCTTATAATACAGCTGACAGTTGACTGTGGAATATTTAGGAGCGAGGAAATTTCACGACTGGATTTGTTGCACAGGTGGCATCCTATCACAGTTCCACGCTGGAATTCACTGAGCTCCTGAGAGCGACCCATTCTTTCACAAATGTTTGTAAAAACAGTCTGCATGCCTAGGTGCTTGAATTTATACACCTGTGGCCATGGAAGTGATTGGAACACCTGATTCCAATAATTTGGATGGGTGAGCAAATACTTTTGGCAATATAGTGTATGTGAATGGAATAGAATAGAAATTCCCTTATTGTCCCAAAATGGGGAAATTCTGGTGTTTACAGCAAAAAGATTATAAAAAAAAAATGGTCACACAAATGTGGCCCTTAGAAAAGTGTATAAGAATAACATAATAGCGAAGAGTTAAAAGATAAACAATAAAATGCTGTAGTGTAAAGTGTTTTTACAATAGAAACTTTGCACCCCCCAAAAAAATCATTTACTTTAAACTAATAACTCAAACAAATGAAATAACAACAAACTAAGTAAATAAACAACTAATTTACAGAATAAATTAAACATTTATACTCCCTCTTTGAGGAAGCTGTTGGGATCCTGAGGCTTGCCCACCAGAGGGCGCCGAGGATCCTCTTCTGTTTTTTGTTTTCTTTTAGGGACTGGGTTACTGTTGGGATCTGGGGATGTACCACCTTTCTCCAGCAGAGTGCGCCGTGGGTCTCCTGGGCTGGAGCCCTCCTGCACACCTGGAGCTTGTCTGCTCATCAGGAACCTTCCCTTCATAAGCAGCAGCCATACCTTCCTTCAACGCCGCAGTGTTGACCTTAGTTTGGTTAGCAAACCTGAGCCTCTGTTACCAGAAAGAATCTAAGTCATCTCAAGTGTGAAACCTGATTCTAACCTTCCTCTGTCTTTGCTCACAGGAAACCTGTCTCAAGTCTGAGGCCCCGTCCACACGAAGCCGAACCCTGGCCTAAACGCACAAGTTTTTCACCAAACCAGCCTCTCATCCACACGAAGCCGGCGTTTCGGGGTCTGTAAACGATCTTTTTTTTTATTCAGCCTTCAGAGTGTGAAGATTTTGAAACGCCGTTTTCGCATTTCCATCTTTAAGCTCTAACCGCATTTTTTTTTTTACACGCATGCGTCATAGCGTCGCCTCTAAACACGCATGCGCGACACAGTATCACAACAACAATGGCGCCGTACTGTGTTGAATCGTTGCTGCTAATGCTACTCACCCTGCTGTCGGGCTTACAACAGAATCTTCTTCTTCTGGAATATCTCCAGGAAGAACAGAGCAATATAGACGACATAGTTCAGCACCTGAATTTGACTGAACCACGAAAATGGACCCGCAGGGCAACCATGTATAAATATTAGTGCGCATGCCCAACATTTCATCGCCTATTTTGCTTTGGCACCACAGCGCCACTTACAGGCCTGGCATACATTTTGCAGCGTTGTCATGCATTCGTGTGGACGATCACATTTATTTGACGTCTCCGTCTTTACGACAAACGTTCTGGAAAATATTAGCGTTTCGTGTTCGTTTTGACTTCGTGTGGACGGGGCCTGAAGCTCTGGGTGAGCTTAACCTGCCTGCCAGCCCTGGTGAACCAAACCTGAAGATTCCAGTCTGGATTTTCTCCTGCTGCTCTTAGAGAAGAGCTGGAAACTCTGATCAAGGTCTGCCATTCAAAGTCAGAAGCTAGACGCTGCTGCTGCTTGTGTACTCTGCTGAACCAGCAGTCTCTGGACCCAACGGTTCCCTCTCTCACAAGTTAAGCCTGGACTCCTTCAAGGTAGACTCAGAACAATCTTAAAACTCAATTAATCTTCTGACTGCCTGGCTAATCAAACTGTCCATCTCTGCAGACATCAGTGAACCCAACCCGGACCAGTACCTGATCCAGTTCATGTTCTTGTGTCAATCTAACTTCAATAAACTCTGTTAAACTTTTACTCAGCCTCCGTTTGTGTTCTGCATGTGGGTTTAACCTAAAAACCAATCATGACAGAAGCAAAGTTGGTGCTGACCTCGCCACTTCTTGTCCCTTTAATCTTTTTCCTCCACCTTGTGCTCATAAACGCCCCCAGCTGTCGTGGCTCCCCAGCACCAGAAACCTGAAAAGGGTAGTTGAACAAGAGTTGATTAGAAATCATTTATGAATGCACCTTTAAACAAACAGATTTTAACTATTTTAACTGAGTTCAAAGCAAATATATACACAGGGCAGTGGTAAATCATAAACTAAAAAGAAAAACAAGAAAATGACTAAAAGTGTTTGTGCATCGGAATCAACAATAATCAGCTTCGTTTGGATGGGGCCTGAAGCTCCGAATTTTAAGCAGCACGAGCTGAATTTTCAGCATGAGCTGAAAGAGTCCTAGATCTTGGTGACAGTTGATATTAAAGCAACATTGTCTAACTATTAGTGACTAGAGGATAGGGGTGTAAATAATAATCGTTTTGTATCGATGCATCGATCCAACAGCCGACTACCCGATGCATCGACACGTCTGAGTATCGATTTACCGTTTTTTTTTTTCCCCCTCCGGTCTATTTTTATCCATTTGCTCCTGAACGTAATTCTGACTCCCGTGCTGCGGTGGCGTTAAACTATTTTGCCCTCATACCTTGCTTCCATTAGCCACTAACCTCTTTCCACATGCACACACACACACTCGTATAAACACAGAGGCATTATTTTTCAGTGAATGAGGTTTTCATCGGCTTAGGTGGAGTACAACTTTGCTACTTCTGTTATTTACTGTTTCTCAAATAAAATGCATAACAATATTACAGCTTCCATTGATTTATTTAAAGTTTGAAACATTGTCTAGCCCAGAGGTCTTCAACAAGGGGTCCGTGACCCCTAGGGGGTCCGCGGAGGTACTGCATTGGGGTTGCGAAACTTTTAGTTGATTCATTTTTTTTTGTTTTTATATTCCCTCCTGAATTGAAATGTCTTTAAATCCACATTAACATGAATTCAACAGACTGTAGTAAAAAGATAAATGTAGGCAAAAGATTTCTTTCAGTCATCAATGCACACATTCAGCGACACACAAGAGCTCTTTCAAGCTGGACACTGTTTCATTCACAACACCTGTCCCATAAACTAGGAATCAGAAATACTTTAATAATCCCAGGAAGAAATTACTTTCCTTACATTACTCCATCTGTAATAGAGTGACTATAGGACCAGGTTGATATAACACAATTTCATACAATATATATAATTAGGGGGTCCCCGCTCCATCTTGTCATCAGTTTGGGGGTCCCTGGCCTGGAAATCACCTCTCTAGATTAAATCTTCTATCAGAGAACCAGAATTATGTCTGATTAGGTGAGGGGCAGATCTGTTTTGTTTGGCTAACAACAACCATTAGCTTAGTTAGCGCTGTGTTTAAGGGGAGCTAAGAGTGCCATAAAGTAGTGCTCTCAGTCGAAAGAATCAGACTGTGATGGAATTTAAGTTTTTGTGTAGAGCAGCTTACAGGGAACAGCGGTATACACTGACTGTGAAACAAGCTGCAAAACATGTCTGTTGCAAACCAAAACAAAAAATGCAACAAAAAAAATACTGCAAACAGTAAGAAATAAGCTGCAAACTTGTCCCAATACAGAGCAAACAGCGACACGAGCTGCAAGCACACGTATGATGCAAAGTCCAAAACACACAAAGACAAAGATAAAATGTAGAAGAAAAAATGCAATCACAAAAATACAAACAAAAAATACTGCAACCACAAACAAAATGCTGCAATCACAGAAAAGTTATGCAACTATTAAGCCTCTTACCCACTGAAGTAATGTGTTGACCCGGGTGGTTAACACCCCACCCCCCACCCCCTCATAGCTGGGTGAGCGTTGATGATGTCACGAGTCTGACAGAAATCAGGAAAGTAAACAATGGAGATCAACATGAAAGGAAGCCAGGGTGTGCTTTATTGTTTTGCTCTATTATCTGTCTGAATCCCTCTCACCAGAGCTTCTCCATGTTTAATGAATGTAAACAGAGGTTTTTCCTCTTGTTAGATCAGAAGCGTGGTGTGTTGTCGTCCGTATGTTGCTTTCAATGGTATCACTTAAATTTGCGGGTCAACCCAGCTCTGGTGTTCCCATGGCATCCCAATTAGAGTCAAAGCATTTTTAACGCGGGTCGCTTGCTGTCTTGTTTGACCCGGGTTGACAAACGTCAGTGAGCTTTTCCCGCTGCCATTAAAAGCCTATTGTTCCAGGTTTAAAAGGGATTTTTCGGCCAGTGGGAAAGGGGTATTTAAATAACAGTAAATTGAAGTGTTCCTACAGGACCAGATTGCTTCCTATATATATATATATATATATATATATATATATATATATATATGTATATGTATATATATACATATACACTATATTGCCAAAAGTATTTGCTCACCTGCCTTGACTCACATATGAGCTTAAGTGACATCCCGTTCCTAATCCATAGGGTTCAATATGACGTCGGTCCACCCTTTGCAGCTAGAACAGCTTCAACTCTTCTGGGAAGGCTGTCCACAAGGTTTAGGAGTGTGTTTATGGGAATTTTTGACCATTCTTCCAGAAGCGCATTTGTGAGGTCGCACACTGATGTTGGACGAGAAGGCCTGGCTCTCAGTCTCCGCTCTAATTCATCCCAAAGGTGTTCTATCGGGTTGAGGTCAGGACTCTGTGCAGGCCAGTCAAGTTCATCCACACCAGACTCTGTCATCCATGTCTTTATGGACCTTGCTTTGTGCACTGGTGCACAGTCATGTTGGAAGAGGAAGGGGCCAGCTCCAAACTGTTCCCACAAAGTTGGGAGCATGGAATTGTCCAAAATGTCTTGGTATGCTGAAGCATTCAGAGTTCCTTTCACTGGAACTAAGGGGCCAAGCCCAGCTCCTGAAAAACAACCCCACACCATAATCCCCCCTCCACCAAACTTTACACTTGGCACAATGCAGTCAGACAAGTACCGTTCTCCTGGCAACCGCCAAACCCAGACCCGTCCATCAGATTGCCAGATGGAGAAGCGCGATTCGTCACTCCAGAGAACGCGTCTCCACTGCTCTAGAGTCCAGTGGCGGCGTGCTTTACACCACCGCATCCGACGCTTTGCATTGCACTTGGTTATGTATGGCTTGGATGCAGCTGCTCGACCATGGAAACCCATTCCATGAAGCTCTCTGCGCACTGTTCTTGAGCTAATCTGAAGGCCACATGAAGTTTGGAGGTCTGTAGTGATTGACTCTGCAGAAAGTTGGCGACCTCTTCGCACTATGCGCTTCAGCATCCGCTGACCCCGCTCCGTCAGTTTACGTGGCCTACCACTTCGTGGCTGAGTTGCTGTCGTTCCCAAACACTTCCATTTTCTTATAATACAGCTGACAGTTGACTGTGGAATATTTAGGAGCGAGGAAATTTCACGACTGGATTTGTTGCACAGGTGGCATCCTATCACAGTTCCACGCTGGAATTCACTGAGCTCCTGAGAGCGACCCATTCTTTCACAAATGTTTGTAAAAACAGTCTGCATGCCTAGGTGCTTGAATTTATACACCTGTGGCCATGGAAGTGATTGGAACACCTGATTCCAATAATTTGGATGGGTGAGCAAATACTTTTGGCAATATAGTGTATGTTACTGTACATAACTATACTGTTGTCCTCTAATACTGTGAGACTATGTATTTGAAAACAATGTGAAGAATATCAGACCTCTGCTTTCTTCCCTCAGCTGCTTTAGTTCAAAATAATCCTGAGTAAAACTTGACTTCCTGTGTGTATTCAGGGTCAGGTCCGATACTTTCAAAACCTTTTATTTGTGGATTTTTTTTTTTCCAAATTTTCTTTAACAATAATGGAGCAAAATTCTTTCCATATTTTATGAAGGCATATGGTAAAACAGTTTGCTGCCCAGCTGCTCCTGCTGTTGCCTTTCATAGTTTGACAAGAAAATGACATAGATCATTGTGAGTGGTCTGTAAAAATGAACCCTGCTGTTTCTGCTGCTGCGTTCCAACAATTCAGTCACACTCTAAAAGGGGTAATCAGTGTCCAGGTTTGCTCAGCGTGGTGAAAATGTGTCATATTCATTTTGATAACAGCTGTTCAAGATAGAGAAGCTGCAACAAAGATTAGTTCTCAATTCACATTTTTTTACAGGTTGCTTGAGAACCAAAAGGAAGATAAATAAAGGCTCTGTTAACAGCAGTTTTTTTTAATGGAGCAACAGTAATTCTGTGAGAAAAACAGGCACCTTTAAGTGCAGCAGATCAATACTGTCATCATTTTCATCTGATTCTAATTCAGATATCTTCTCTGCAACGCTCTGTGGAACATTATTGATCGAACTTGTTTAGCAAAACAAAACAAAGCTAGGCAGCAGGTGGGTATACATTTATTTTGCTTTCTGTTTTCAATCTTCTTAAGGCAGACCAGGGAATCCATCTTCAAAGTATTTCTCTGCTCCAAAGAGACATCCCCACTCCCCGACCGGTAAAGATTTTTTTAGTGCAGGGAGTCTGTAACCCTTCATGTGTTTAAATGCCTGTAAGATACACAAAAACAATTTCTACCATCTGGTTCACCAAAGAGGAGATAGTAAAGAGAAATACTGAAGGACAATAACAGTCATTTTATACTTCTTCATGTGTTAACTTGTATGATTTTGTATAAATGTTAGTCATCTGGCAATTAGGTTGAGTTTCTTTGTTGACTAAAACTTTAATTAAAATAACATGATTGATTCCAAAAATCTAACTTATTCAAATTAGGTGTGGTTGTTGAAACATGTGGTTTCAATCTTAAAACAAAGATGATCAGTGCTGGGTCTTAGCAGCACTGCAAAAATGATCTAGAAATAAGTAAAACTTTCTTAAATTAAGTGTATTTACCCTTAATTTGAGTAGCTAAATGAGATAGTTTGCCAATGGAATGGGTAATTTTACTCTTAAAATAAGATAATTAGATAATATGCACTTGAAATAAGACAATGCAATTGTGTTTTCTTATTTTAAGTGTAAATTGTCTTGTTCCATTGGCAAAATGTCTCTTTTACCTCCTCAATTCAAGAACAAATGCATTTATTTTAAGAAAAAATGATTTATCTAGACTTAGATTTTACCAGTGAGGTTCTTTAGGACTGCATCACAAAAGCGGTGTTCTCCTTATAGCTGGGGATTGTCATGGTTTTGGTTCTTTTTTATCTCTGAGTTTTCATTGTTCTAATTTCCATTTTTGTGTTCTAGTTATGTTTGATTTTATTTGAGTTCTTAGATATTTCCTGTTTAGCCTCTTGTCTCAGGCTCTGTTGGAAATCCTGGGCTGCTTCCTCCAAGGACGCGGTCTACCTCGACTGGATCCTTCGAAGTCCGTGAAAATAAGGAGACCGGAAGTGTTTTGGCTGTGAATTCGAACAGGTCTACCCTTCGGCGGGTTTTACCGCTGTATGCTCTGTTGCTTAGCAACCGTGAAAGTTGACACACAAAGCAGGAAAAGAATGAAAACCGAAGTTTTCAAAACCTTTTATTTATTTTTTATTATAAAGTGAAAGACTACACTCACAAGAATCCAGAGTGGAATAAAGGTTCCAACCACCGGGAGCAGGAACAAATAAAATCAAATGTAATGATAGAAACCTTAGTCAGTTAAATAACCTGCTGCTGTCATTTTGCACATGTTGCTGCTATTTTCAAATATTCATTACTGTAAAAATGTCCATAGATGCATATTAGTTATTTATTCTCCAGTTTTATATTGTTAAAGCACTTTACAGTATTTTATTTTTTATATTTGAACTCTTCCTTATTATGTTATTCTTATACATTTTTCTAAGGTCCACATTTGTGTGACCATTTTGAATAATCTTTCTGCTGCTGTAAATTTCCCCATTGTTGGACAATAAAGGGATTTTCTATTCTATAAAAGTGGTAGAAATATATAAGTAAATCCAAACAATTTATGTATAAAAAATATATCTGCAAAATCTCTAATATTCAACAACAAAAAATACGTAGTTAAGCATATATAAGCAAAACAGCAATAAAATTTTTTTAACTCTATCAGATTTATAGTCCCCACACTGCAGATATATTAGAATTTGTCTTTAAATTACAGCCAAACCCATTTATACAGTAACAGATAAAAACCTTTAGATAAACCAAACATTACCGCCGCATTTCTGACTCAACAACCATTAAAACAACTATTTTCATTAATTTTAGATGCAACTATTTACAGACTTGTATTATAAGAAAACTGAACTTCCAACTTTCACCACTTATCGGCGCCAAGTAACATTTCCTCTGATCACAGAGCAAATCACGGCTTGCTTGGTCTCGCAATGAATCCTGGGTAAACCAAGGATACCGAGGATACATCGGACCCGTCCTTCAAATCGGGCAAAAAGAAGGACGCATTTTAAGGCCGCATAACGAGGACACTTGGAATCCGACCAGACCTCGGCGCCACGCTATGATGTAATCGTCCTTCGAATCTGGCCTTCTCAGGACGCATCCTAGGTTTTTGAACAGAGCCATAGTGTCCTCCTGTTCAGTCAGTCTTTGCTGGTTTGTCGTCAATTCTTTGCTCCCTTTTTGTGAGTGTTCCTGGTCTTCAGTATTTTTGGATATTTGTGGATTCATGTTTTTGGATATTTTCTTCTGTAACCCTATTTGTTATTAAACCTTCAAGTAACCACCTCAAGCTTTTGCATCTGCATTTGGGTTCTGTTCAAACATCACTTTACAAGGATAAGCGCTCACATCTCCAAATTACACCTATTAGTAGGATGCTAGGTGACTGAGGGATATTTGTAGTTCTAGATTTTGCAGGTTAGATTGAAAAAAACGTTTTTGTGCTCTCAAATAAAAGCTTGAGTGTTGCATTTAGTGATTAGGCAAAAAAATGTGTGCAGCACCTTAAAGAAGTTTGGTTATAATTTAACTATAACTGCACCACCAATAAAAAACCAAAAACAAAATAACACATAAAAAAATAACAAAGTTGGTCTTTAGAGCCTCAGGCAGATAAACTTAGTGATCAATAAAAAACAAAGAAAAAACCAACTGTGGATTCTAAATTGTGTGGTCATGAAGCTTGTTGACTAAAATCACACAACGGCCAAACTGGCTTGCCATACTCATGCAAAGAATACAACAAGACGTAGACTGATGGTGGAGAACAGTTACTGAAACCTCTTATCTATCCAGAAAAAAAGATTCCAGATATCCTAGCAACACTGTGACTCACTAACACAATAAGGAAAAATGTTTACATTTACACAAAAAAAACTCTTTTTTTTTTTTTTTTTGAAACCACCACCTATTTAGGCTGTTGGGAATGTTATGATTTTATTGGTCTAATAAAAAAGAACTGAAAACTTTGACTGTTAGCATTGAAGTACCAGTGAACTTTTTTTTTTTTTTGCTCCCTAATTGTTTTTCTGTTTATCTAAGATCTGCCCCGGTGGCTGTGGGATGGTATCAGTATTGCATTGGGTTGTATAAACTGTATTAGGTGTTAAAACATATCTCATAGTGGCTATAGTTCTATGGGGAAATTTTTTTTAGACGTACCAACAGGTTTGCTCTATAGAAAGGATATCTGGAGCCTCAAGGAATGAGGATGGATTCTCATCAGGTAAGATTTATGAAGCCAAAATTCTGCAAAAGTGAAGATGCCTAAAAATTCATATAAGCCGTTTTATTGAAAGAACACTTGTAAACTTCTCTCCACACCCATTATGAACGTTTCAAGCGTGTAGATTTAATACCACAAATCGCCAACATTTTGAAACCATGAGTTCATGCTCCTTCTATGGCTTTTTAGGCTCCTGTAGATTATCTCCTATTTATGTGTTTTCCTATTTCTGTGCCTCATGTTACCTTTTGTCACTTTGAGGAAGGAAGGAACCGGAGAAAATAAACTGCCTGTGATTGGCTACTTTTCAGGAAATCCTGCCTCTTTACAGAGTACTCTTTTCTACCTAGTCAGTAACATTAGAGAAGCATCCTTAGCTAACCACTGTTCTTAAAAATTAAGTAAAGTCATCATTAAATAACTTAGTCTAATACAGTCATAAATGTGTTCTACAAATATGCTCTTATTTGAATGTCACATGTTATTCCCAGCACGTGTATGTGAAGCACATGTGATTTACATGTTTTTGTATGTGACATATATGCTTTAACATGAAAAGGTCCAAATCTACATGAGTTACAATTTGTTAATTTCACATGTAAGTACATAGGTTGCATATCTGATTGTTTAACATCTGAAATTCATGGAATTTGTCTGTGGGGACGAAAGCTGAATGTTGCAGACCTCTGGCCCAATCAAAGTCTACAGTCAAACCTAACCTCTGGTTTTCCTTTTCTGATACAAAAATGTGTTTGATGATCGTATTGGAGTGGGGCATCGGAAGTAGTGTTGCGCCGATGCCATTTTTTTGGCTTGATACCGATACCCGATACCATAATAATGTAAAATAATTGCCATCATGGCTTTGTCGAGCTGCTGCCTGCCTTTGTGAAGCAAGAAAAAATCTAATACAAAGTGAATCCAGTAGAACTTTTTATTGCCTACCAGGAGTGGGTGACAATAGTCGGTGCCCTATTTGTTGGTACTCGCCGATACCGATACCACCATTTTAGGGCAGTATCGGGACCCCATCTGATACTGGTATCGGTATCGGTGCAACACTAATCGGAAGGTTGACTTATTTAATCTAATCGAATTAATCCATATCTTGATGCATCTAATGAATTTACCATATTTTGGTCAAAAGAACATCTTTCTAATGATGTTGTTTATTCAGCCTGCTTTTAATATTGCCAGTGCATTTACTAATATGCTTCCTTGTTAAAGATTTAACAAACACAAAACTGCAAAAAAAAGAGAAAAGGCACAAAAGGGAAGTTTGGTTTGCACAAACAAAATCATCTAGCAGGTTGGTGGCCAGTTCAGTCCAGAGGGCTTTGTTTATACTTCCTGATGCAGCTGTTGGTGGGATATATGCAGTAGAAATTGAAATCCTACAGTTTAAAAGCACTTTTATAGAAGTTAAAGTATCAACTTAAGCTTTTTAATCCAATAAAAGTGTAAAAGTAACATGTTTAAAACTAATTAAAATATAAAAGTAAAAGTAATGCAAAAAAAAAAATGTTAAGGACAGATGCTTCACTGCACTTCCCTATAAAATGAACATTTTCAAAAATTCTGGATAACTTCTTTAGACTTAGTTTTATTAGTTTTATAACTAATGGTAACAGTGAAAAATTTAACTTTGTGTCATCTTGAAAAACTATTTATTTTGGTATGTGGTGAACAACAAGTTGGTGCAGTACAAATAAATGAATTGCCTGTTTAAAACAATTTTTGATGGGCCATAATGGAGATGAGCTTAAATGAAACGAAAGTATTGAGCCTATTTTTAAAATATAAGGCATAGAATAGTAAAAAAAAAAATTCTTCTTCTTTTTCCAACTTTTCTTTATTGTCATTATACTGTCACAAATACAGAGCTGCATAAATCAGTCTCTGCATTTTACCCGTCCCCTTGGGGAGCAGTGGGCTGCCATTGTGCGGCGCCGGGGGAGCATTGTGGGGTATAGGGTCTTTGCTCAGAGCCTCTGAATTCCAAGCTCTATGCCCTAACCACTAGGCCACCACTCCCCTGAAAAGGGAGTAAAAATAAAACAGTGTATAAATAATAGTTACTACAATAAAGTATAGATAGCAAAAATTTCTACTTAAGTAAGGCATCAAAGTATTTGTAGTTTATTACTTGACATCTCTGCATACATGATGTCCTCTGTTCATATCCTCTGCATGGTCAGATGTCTGGTACTTCAGAGCCTGGAAACAGCCAATAACAATAATAACCTTGTTTGTGGGTGGGGGGGGGGGCAGATCCAGAGCAAACGAAGGAAACAGTGAGAAGGGAATCAACAACTGCATCTCTGTTCAGAGATGCTGTGGTTTTCCTCATTTGGGATTCTCTCAGCAATCACAAGATAAAAAAAAGGAATTCCGTTTAAGAAATCTCTGAATGCAGCATATTATACTTTCCCATCAGATTTAGTGAACACTTTGTATCTCTGACTGGAACACCGCGCTTCAACTGCACTAAAGAGGTTAACAGAGGCCTGTTCCTGTTGGAAGTGTCTGGTGAAACACTTTTACAGGAGCTGCTGAGGTTAGTGGTTTGGCTGTATTTAAAATTTTTACATCGTCTCTCTTTTATGGTTATCCCCTTTTGGGACTCTGAGTTTTTAGTTTTCAGTTATTCTGTTTTGTTGATAATAGGTTTATTCTCCTTTATATTCAAGCAGCCTTTAGTTACTCTCTGTTCCCCCTTGTGCTTGTTTCCTTTCCTCTTGGCGTCCTTCTAGTTAGTTTCTCTCCCAGCTACTCCATATTCAGCTCATTAGTCCATCCTTTGTTCTGTTACCACCACCTCTGCAGTCACTCAGTGCTGGTTCCTTGTTGTTGTTTTGCTGCATCCTCATCTCTGGCTCCCCACGTGAGTTTTTCTGTCTTTTTGGTTCTTTGGATTTTTGTTCTTTGGATTTTACATCATTTGCCTTATTAAATCTGCATGACTCCCCTCTGCCTCCTGTTCTCTGCATTTGGGTCCTCAGAAACCTCCACCCATCCAGTTTCAGTCATTTTTCCTGTGAGGGTTCCTGGTCTTCTTTCTTCCAGGCAATCACTTTCTGGTCACGATTGAGTGGCTTTTGAGTTTCAGAATAAAGGGGGAGAATTTGTGAAAGGGAAAAAATATATTTTTCATTTTCCTTTAACCTTCAAAATAAGGTGCTTTATGTTGATCTGTTATATAAGATCCCTTCAAAATGCATTAAAGTTTATTGTCAGAACACAATTGGGTTAATGAAAAATATAGACTGCTTATTACGTCACCTTTTTTTCCCATTCTGCTAATAAATTGCCCTTTATGACACTCCACATCCTTCAAGAAGATCTTTTGAGATGAAAAAGAAATATCTTATAATAAAAAAAATAATACAACAGAAAGAAAAGTCCAGAAGCTATGTTAGAGTGGCCTATATGTGTGTTTGATATGGGTCAAATGGGGGAGTTTTGGCTTGGTTGGAAACATATAAACAACCACATATGGATTTTTAATGAATGGCTGCATGTCACCCAGGGCATGGTTGTCTAATCCAGTGTAATCCCTCCCCCGATGAAACCAGACACAGTTGAAATATTGGCAAAAGAGAAGGATTAGTGATGGTGGAGTCTGCCAAAGCATGTGATCCCAGCACAGCCACATGCTTTATTCACATATATACAGTTGTCCTCTGGCCCAGAGAGCCACTGCAACAAATGGCTGCTCTGATTTGTTGAATCCTCAGGGTTGGATATGAGCTGCATGTGAAAAGGAAAACATTAAATGCACACTCCTCCTCTACGGTGAGAGTTTTGGAATAAAATAATCTGTAAATAGACGTATGGCCATAAAAGGAAGGAGGGATTTGATAGGACAACTTATTGTTGCGACCTGACTGCAGAATTCATTGTGATCTATCTGAGAAGACAGAATATGAAGGACAGATGTTAAACCGCCCTGCTGCTGCACAAAGGTGGAGGAGGTGAGGCAGACTCGCTGGAGGACCTTAAAATAAACAAAGCTGGTTCTGCTCCTTTTATGTAGAGAAGTATCGACCCCTCATTACTTCAACTCCTTCCGGGTTTCCTCTCAGCTGCGCATCCATTGATCAGAAAATACTTTAGTTTCATTTAAATAATGAGATCAGTTCAATAAAGAAAAAACAACAAACCTACAAGATGTTTTAACCAACATCAGGACCCTTGAAGTTAGTTTCATAATTTATTTTTACATTTGCTTTGTATTTTAGACCATCTAATTTTGTGGCTTTCAATACTTAAGAAATATGTTATTCATGCATTTTATTTTTCTTTAAGGTTAGATTCTGTACCTCATTATTCATCTGGCTAGAGTCAAAGAAATACTATTAATAATAAATAAACTGAATTAAATGGATCAGTGAGTGTCTAAGCCAGCCAAGCCTTAAGAAAAAAGTAGGTTTTATTTTACAAAATAAAAATCAAACAAATAAGACATGGGCCTTAAATTGAAAAAAAAAAAAGAAAGAACATAATACAATCAATAATCAGAATTCAAAATAAGAAAATTAAGCTAACTCCTCAAACCAAATAAACTGACCCAACTGGTAACAACCACCAGCAATTGATACTGGTCTGATGCACAGGGAAAGGAGAACAATCTAAAAGTTTAACTCCTCCTTTAGTGTGTCAGTATTGTGGCAAAAGTCCACACACAGACACACTAAAGTCTCCTACAAGCTTGTTTGATTAATACAAACACTGATAAACTACTCATGCACATCTCAGTGCAGTAACAGTAGTTACTGCAAATGTAATGCGTTAGTCCCAACACTGTTTACTAATGGTAAATTAAAACACATGTTTGCATCTGGTTTATAAATCTACTTTTTAAAATAAATTAATAAATGTAAATGGAACCATAATCGCCTGTGTAATTCCTCAGTCATCATAACAACCACAAAACAGACTTAAATTGGAAGTGTCAGGTTGAGTGGAGTTTAGAAGGACCCGAATGCAGAGACTGAAGCTGAGGTGGTTTCTTGCAAGATATAATTAACCAAAAGGACAACAGAAGCAAACCTCCAAAAATACTGAAAACCACAAATACCCACTAAAAGGTTGCAAAGAAATTTTGAAAAACCAGCCACAGTGACTAAGCAGAAGGTGCTTTTATGGGAGAGAAAAACAAAGACTGGGCTAATCAGCGATCGGGTGCAGGTGTGAACAGAGGAGTCTAGAAGGGAGCTAGGGAAAATGAAACAGACAAAGGAGGGCAACGAAGGGCAATCAAGAAATACCTAAGAACTCAAATACAATAAAAAATAACTAGAATAACACAAAATGAAAATACAATCAATGAAAACTCAAAGATAAAACTTAAACAGAACCACAATCATGAGAGGAAGGCAACCAGACTTTCATTGAGTTTTTTCAAAAGTTTCAGCAACCTTCCAGGAGTCCTATTCAATTCTGTCGGCTCCCTCTGGTGCGATTTTCCAAATCTTACAGCTTGAGCTATTGTGCTAAAAAGGAACAAAAAGATTCAGTCTTCAGATGGTCAAAAGTACTCCGTAAATATCCTTTAACATCCATGACCTCCTATCATAGCAAAATATGGGTCTACAAATGGTGAAGTCTGGGTGCTGAATACAAACAGAAACCACACTTTCTATTTTTTTTGTAAAACAATCACAAATCCCTTGTGTTTAAAACACACAGAAAATAATTAATGAAAAGTGACTCAGTGTCAACAGTTTGAGGTGTACTTTAATTATCCATACCTGCTGTATGCTAGGTGTCTCTTGCTTTCCATAAATTATAGATGAGAGCAGGTTGATTTGTTGCCTTGCCTGTTACATGATAGTATCAATAACGGCTGCACAAAAAATCAACGTACTTTATGAAGGCTGAGAGCCATCCTCAAACTCCACCTTCTGAGTATTCAATAGTTTCATGGCTGCGTCTGTTTTTCATTTTGCCTTCGTCAGAAGTGAGTCATTCTTGCTTGTCCTTGAACAAGCGGAAAAATGTTTACAGTTTTTTTCCTCCAGCACAAGACAAAAGGAGTTTATGAAATCTCTACAAAAAAACAATTTACAGAAATAAATATGAAAGGTAATTCTAAAAAAAAAATGAAAACAAATCTGAGCAAACTGAAGTTACCTTTTATTAATTACATTTTTTTTGAGTTTTACATTTTAATTGAAAAAAACAAACGTGTTATTTGCTTGCAATAATAATGGAACAAAGACTCCATATAAAGGGACTAAATAGTTTTTTTTCATTTAACAAACAGCCACAAAGCCCTGCTGGGAGAAATGTTTTCTCTTGAAATCCCTATAATGACCCTTATTAGTTGGAACCAGTGTTTCTTTCCAACCCCCCCACCCCCCCACCCCCCACCCCCCCGAAGTAAAACAAGTATTTCTATCTGAATACAAAAGCACAAGCAGGTCTGAAATTAGTTCTTAGAATGAGTCATCTGTAGAGAGACTCAGAGTCAAAGTAATCACAGCTATTTCACAAGAAAGATGCAACAAAAACATTAACTGTACAGTATGTTTTATTCTTTGCATGAAGTCAGAGCTTAATCTTTATCACCTTCACTCAACTTCTATTTTAGAATTAGGGCCACAACCACTTCCTGTTTATATTATTATTGAAAAGGAGCAGGACCAGAGCAAATCAGAACACACAAATATCCTAAATTATCTCCAACTCTCATAAAATCGGAAAATGTAAAAATTACTGACAATAATTTATAAAAATAAATGATCAAGGCAAGAGTAAACCTACAGAGAAATTCTGCCTAATCCTTTCACTCACTTTTATATTTCATCTGAATGTTGTTAAAATGCATCTAAAAGTATATCTATTCTATAATCTTTATGACTGCTGTTATAGTCACACTGTTGGTTAATGTGGTCTGGTTCCAGCTGACCTTAAATGATGAGTATTTCTGACAGTCTGAATTTAAATATTTTGGTCCACTCTTCATGAGCAAACTGCTTCACTTGCCTCAGATTGAATGGTGTCTTTTCCAGATTACATGTTTCAGCTTCTTTCAAAGATGCTCAAAAGGATCGAGGCCATGGCTAATAGAAGGCCACTTTACAATATTGTTTTCAACTTAGGCTCTTTTAACTGTGTGTTTTGGGACATTATCCAAGTTCAAGTTCCTGTTCTCATGAAAATTAAAAGACAGATCATATCTCTCCTATCCTGGCTTTTCTTCATTGGCTTCCTGTTAAATCCAGAATAGAATTTAAAATCCTTCTCACATATATATGGCTAATAGAAGGCCACTTTACAATATTGTTTTCAACTTAGGCTCTTTTAACTGTGTGTTTTGGGACATTATCCAAGTTCAAGTTCCTGTTCTCATGAAAATTAAAAGACAGATCATATCTCTCCTATCCTGGCTTTTCTTCATTGGCTTCCTGTTAAATCCAGAATAGAATTTAAAATCCTTCTCACATATAAAACCTTAGATTGAAGCACTTTGCTCTCAATCTGCAGGTTTACTAGTGGTTCCTAGAATTACTAAAAGTAGAATGGCAGGCAGGCCAGGACATAATTTAACTTAACATGTTTGGCGACATTCTTTTCTAGGGGCACAATTATTTGTGTCCGAGCCTGTTATGCTTATTTTTGAAACCATTAAAGCACGGTTGAAAGAAATGTCTGACTTTCCTTTGTTCATTTTCCCAAACAAATTTTTTTCATTTATTATTAATTTAGTCAGAATTCAAGTTATTTCTCTGACCATTGTTACTTTTATTAAGTACCAACACTTTTGTCAACATGTGTACCTGTCACCTGACAATTATGTATTTTTTTGTGAAAGTTAGTGTAAAAATATCTAACCTTTTTCACAGTGTTTGCCAAGCTCTATCCACCGTTGCTCCTTTGTTCCAACAAGCTTGAAAAAACGCCTTTCACAAACCCGAGGTAATGTGAAAATTCAAACCCTCTGTTGGGATCTGGAGGTCTGTCCACCTTTCTCCAGCAGAGGGGGTCCTAAGTCTCCTGGAGCCGGAGCTGACTTCTACACCTGCGGCTCGTTAACTCATCAGGAGACCAGCATATAAGCAGTGGCAGCGCAACACTCCGGTACCAGAGTGTTAAGCCAGTTATGGTTAGCAAACCTTAGCCGACCAGCCTGTCTGATTCTCTTACTCCCCTGAAACCTGAACCAGAACCTAACCTGTTTTTGTCCTCTCTGCTTCCCAGGAAGAACCTGTCTGAACCCAGTCTGAAACAAGCCTGTCTGATCTCCGAAGAACCCTGGAAAGTCAATCTGTCAGTAACCTGCCTGCCCGCTCTCAGAGGAAACTGGAAGAGATACTCAGAACTGCATGATCAGAAATCAAGCTCTGCCTCTGCCTGCCTTCAGCCTCTGGACCCTCCTGGTTCCCCTCCTCTCCCGCTCAGCCTGAATTTCTGAACAGGTACAGACCTGCACTCATTCAACCTGCAAACATACCTGGATATCTGCTAACCACTCTGTCCCCCTCTGCAGAGAAACCAGTCACGACCAGTCTTGAATCTGATAACCCCCTGACCTGTTTATTCAATAAACCTTTGAACTTTTTCTCCTGTTTCCGAGTGTTTCTGCATGTGGGTTAGGAACCTAAAGCCCATCGTGACACCCTCAGACCAGGACCTTTTAAGTATGATGAAGCTGAGGAGAAGCAAGTGAGAAGGGGCCAACCACCCGAACACAACAGGTAAGAAAGGGAGGCTGTGCACAAATAGGCAGAATAACAATCATTCATAATAACTCCCGACAGTATATCACTTTGACCTTCACAAGTCTTATTAGGATTAGCAGATAGACGCAAGTTCAATCTGAAAAACTCACACAAAATGAAATACGATTAGAAGAATCTTATTGATACAATTACTTAAGTCTTTGGCGCTCAGACCTCTGCAGGAAACATTAGAATTTATTTTGCTCTGTTATGTATAAACAGGAGTAAATAAAAGGGATGTTTCCCCCAGGCCTGGAACTGGTCGTGGAGTGGAGATGGATGAAGTTGGTTGGTCCATGTCTGCTGGCTGGTGAGACGTGCTTCAGCTGAATGGAGACATCCAGTGGACTGCATGAGCTGATACTAGTGCTTCGCTCTGGGACCTTGCAGATGAGAGTCCAGTTTGGATAACACGGGTTGAGAGAACCTGTCCATGGTAAGCAAGCATGAAGCGACAGTCGAGAGGAAAAACTCCCCTTTGGGAAGAAACCTCTGGCAGAACCGGGCTCAACATGGCAGTCTTCTGCCGGACCGGTTGAAATGAGACATGAAATGCAGTAAGAGCTGCAGTCTGATATTTTGCAACCACTGCCAAGGCTTTCGGTAGCAGACTGAGATGGATTTGAAGACCATTTAAGATTGGTTTTCTTGGAGGTTTGGTTAAAAACTTATCTGCTTGTGACGGAGGCGGGTAAAGGTTCCGCCTAGGCTCCATTCTAACACAACCCCCCAAAAATCAGACATAATTTAGATGTCGGTTTTTAGGCTAAATCCAGTCGGTCCGTAATAGATTTGATTTAGTCCGGAAATAATTGTTGAAAACTGGGCTTTGTTCGGCCGGTCTGATTTTGTCCCACTTTAGTCCAATAATAGACGTTGAAAAGACTTTGAAGGTTTTGTTTTTTCAACGATCAGAAAATTGCTGCTTTTCACCTTTCACTTTTCAACCAAATGTAAACCTTTGGACGAAAATCCTGTTTTCTTTTCAACCAATTGTTGTTCGTTGGGAAACTTGTGTACTAAAGAATTTTTCTTTTTCTCTCTCTGGGTACTCCTGCTTCCTGCCCCAATCCAAACACACATCTGTTAGGTCGACTAGTGATTCTAAGTTGGCCATAGGTGTTTGTGTGTGTGTGTGTGTGTGTGTGCATGGTTTTCTGTTTCCGTGTTGCTCTGCAATGGAACGGCAACCTGTTCAGTGGCCACTCCAGTGGCTTACCTATTGTGAAGTAATCCCACCACACATGAAAGGTTCGCTCTTATTTGACCTAAAACTTTGATTCTAATAGATGTGAAAATTTGATGCAGTCCAACAGAATGCTGACAATGTCTAGGAGATTAAAACCCTTGGCAATCTGACAATCATTGTTTCATGATGGTACCTTACCTGTTTGTTGTGAGGGACTATAGGCCTAATGTTCAAAATACAACGCATGCTTCCTCAATATGCTTCTTGTAATCAGTGCAATATTAGATATTCAGCTGGTGATTGGACATCTTAGTGAATGTTGTCTTTGCTACTTATAAAAGCGTAAGTCAGCACATGAGGGATTCTCCAGTCAGCATGTCAGTTTTCTCTGATAAACTCTGTCAAATCGCTCACAGCTCTTTAATCCAGCTTCGGACCTGTTTAATACAGCGGCACTCTAACAGGATTGTGGATGTCAAACCATCAGGACAGGGTTTACCAGCTCTTCCCTCCCTCCCTACCTCCCCCAGGCAGCGGGTGAGTGCACGCAGGGCTGCTGATGGGTGGAGCAGGGTGGGCGGGGATGCCTGGAAAGGGAGAGGATCCTCTTTGCTCAGGGCAGACTGACACAGCGTCAGGATGACAGGGATGCTGATCCCAAAGGTGTGTTAGAACATCATAGCCTCTCTGTTTTGGCTGTTGAGTTTCTCTTTATCTTTTTGTTCACTTTCATCATCATACCTGGAGTTTAACGCTTTAGAAGAACCACATTTATGGATTACTAAAAGCCCAGGGGACAAGCAGCTCATGATGGCGGTGGCTTTAGAAGCAGTGTGGGTGAGGGTGAAGAATGTCCTGAAGCAGAATGGACTCCTCATCCTGTCCGTGTTGGCTGTAGTCATCGGCTGTCTTCTGGGGTTCTTCCTGAGAACAAGGCGACTCTCAGAGCAGGTCAGTCTGTCCCCCCCCCCCCCGCCGGCCCGCTGTGACGACACCCAGAAAGAAGCCTGATTAGGTCTGAGGGACAGGACATCTTTTTATAATTTACATTTCCCATAAGCTGTCCTGTAACACATGCAGAACAGCATCCGACAGGTTTTAACTGACTTCAAAACACTTCTTGTTTTTTTTTAAATTGATATGTTTAATGAAAAAAAAGTGGTATTTTAAATTCTTCATACGTCAATAATCAGTTACAGCTATTATTCAAATATAAGCCGGAGGCAGGGATGATTTAAGGAAAGGAGTAAAAAGCATCAACTAAAACAGGAGGTTTAGGCTAGTACCTCTTTAGCCCATCGATCTTTTCTGCTTGTTGTCAATGTTTTGAAGGAGGAGGGTATCGTCACCATAAAATGTAAACATATTCGACTGTGAATTTTAACTACTTAAACATAACAGCTGCAAGTTTATCGTCTCCTGATCATTAAGTTTCCCTGCACTCGCATCCCGTCCTCATGTTAACCCTTTAAAGCCCGATCCAAGAATAAAACAAAACAGAAAATTACTTTTTTTTTGGTTTGAAGTCCTTATTTGGCCTTTTAACAGAATATGTAAAAAGAAGAAAAAGAAATACATTTTTGATATTAATAATTTATTACTATGCGATAAGTGAAGATTATTTTTTGTGTGAAGTCTTCTGCCCTCTGTTATCAGGTATATCTGATTGTGTACAACAGGAGTTTGAGCAAAGTTTTTACCATTAAATTATGCAAAAGGTGTCAGACGCAAAACATTTCAGAAACCGTATGTATCAAATATGATACATTTGGCATTACAGGGTTAATTTACTAATGCTATTGGTTAATGCTGGTAGCCTTTGCAGAAACAGTAGCGGCCATTCAAAATGGCCCTTCCCAGTAAACGCCAGCCGAACGGCAGCACGCTTCCCTCTCCCAGCGGAATCCCCTCCAACTTCCAGCCACTGGAGTGACCTCTTGCATTTTTTTTTTTTTACTCTGACTCCACCCTTTTCCTGAATTACAGGGTCTGACCAGGAGATGACGCTTCTCTTTAGATCTTAATGTCCACAAATCATAAAAGAAAGACTATTTTAATACAAAGATTGAGGTTTAAAAGGGAATTGTAGGGAACCAGCCAAGGGCCCATCAAGGAAAATGGGGAAATTTTGAATGGCTACTACTGTATTTTAACCTCCTTGTCTAGATGAAATGCATCAATCTCTGTGGGGATTCTGAATCTCTTTGCTTCCCTAAGTAAGCACCAATGTTCCAAAGATGTTCAGCCTGATTTTTCTTTTTTTTTGGCTTACATATGAGCATTTTGACACAGAGAATTTCTCACTATCACAGAGCTAATTTCGATGCCTGAGCTCTATGTCACCAGGTTTCAGCTTACTTATTGTTGGGATCTTACTTTTGAAAGCGTTTGATTAAAAAGTTGTAGCTATGACCTTCAATTTCAAGGGATAAGTGGCTCCAGATTAAACCAGCTCATTTTCAAAGGGTCCTTAAAAAATAAATAAATAAATAAAAAATATTTGAGCGATGTTTGGCTAGCTGGGGCCTTCAGACAGATCAGCAGAGATTATAAAGCAGAGACAGGATGGTAGATTATTTCAGTTTTCTTTTTGTTTTTTCATGTTTATCCAGTTTTCTTATTGACTCACAGAATAAAAACAACATAAACATAAAGAAAAACATCTGAGTCTAATGTCTTAGACGATACAAGGAATCAAGTGTTGTTTTAAATAGTCGCAGAAACTAAGATTAATACATTTAATATGTTATAATCAGGGAAATTGTTGGGGATCCTTAAAGTGGGGACACCCCAGGGGAGACACAAAGTGGGGTGTCACTACATAATTTTCACAATCATTGAGATGTAATCTCTGAGGTTTATGGAAGGAAAGTAATTACATTTCATTTATCTAAAATGGAATATAAGTACTTCCCTTTACATACAGAGGGTGTGAAGCACTTAAATGTAATTTCAAAGGTTCGCCAATCGGTTGCATCGATATTTTTTGGGGTCACAGAATGAAATGTTTGGGAAGCAAAGGTTCCCAACTGGGGCTCGTGTGGGAGAGGGTCGAAAGTATTATGAAATACTTAAATGTACAATAAAATAAGTAGATGTAACATTCATTTATGCATTTATGATTCAGAAATTAAATATAACAATACGCATAAAATGTACGATTAGATAATTAATTGCCCCATTAAATAATTAGAAATACACACACAAAAAAATGATAAGAATAAAAAGATACTATAAAGCTAAATTATAATAATGAATTAAATTATGAATATAAACATTAATTAAAATTAAAATAATAATATTAATAACAATCATAAGTATATTAGGATAAAATTAAAGAATTATCTAAAAAATATAGGTACAATTACTACCAATGTAGTAAAAATTTAAGGTGTAGAAATTAAATGTATTTTTGGGAGATTTTTTTTATTATTATTATTATTATATTGGGGGTAAAACACTGAAATGTTTGTGAACCTCTGGTCTGAACAGATGTTGGTACATCAGACAGAAAAAAACAACAAAAACTATTAAATTAAGAGATTAAAGTAGATTTGTTATTTTCATAAATTATTTCACTTAAGAATAGGGAGTACTGATTGTATTGCAACCCTTTACTGTGAAAGTAAACAATGAACTGACTAATAAAGTAGTAAAAAGGATACCTTATACCTTAAAAAATACAAAACATAATCACATATCTATACATATATCTCTATAAAAACTCTCCATGGAGAAACCAATCTAACCACATAGTTAGTGAACTCTACCCTGTATATGTTTGAAAATAAATCTATTTAGATTTTTTGCTTTTACTATTTTTGGCAAAACGAGAAATGTTATTTGAAACATCTGGGTTAATACCATCTTTGAGCCCAGATATTAAAAGTATGCCGCCATCCCAGTTTCAGGAAACCAACCACCTCTTAACTTGTTTTCTCATTTTGCTATAGTCTTTCCATCACTTTCTTAACTAATGTTTTTATAATCACGTCGCAGGTTTTAAAGGCAACAAAAAGACGATTAGAAGTGACTTTGTCAGGAGATTAAAACCAGTAGATATAACAGTACCTGCAGTAAAGGAAGGGATGAAGCATATTTACTTTGGTGAAACAGGGATTAGTTTTCCATCTATAGATGGTCTGAAGAAAATCCTAGTAAAAAAAAAATCTCACTCTCAGATAAGCAGCTATTTGCATTAGGTTGTGATTGAAAGAAAAGTCTTTGTTTCAGTCATTGTCATGTTCTGTGACCCACAAGCATCCAGAGGAAGCGACCGGACGCAGTTAAACGTTACTATTAACCATTAGGCCGGCAAACATGGACGCTTTTAGGACATTGTGGAGACTGGGGCGGTTCTTTTTTTGCCCCGATGTGACGAATGGTTGTTTAAAAAAAAAACCTTTGAGGTGAAGAATGACTGTTTTCAGAGATAAACTCTATTACCCTCATATCTAACAAGACAAAGAGGAGCAGAACCTGCAGTTTGGAGACTTACAGTTTTCTCTTTGCTGTGTGCTGAGTGTTGACAGAAATAATATTCCCACTCTCGTGTTCCAACTGAGACATTTCTGGAGTTACATGTCAAAAAGCGATAAAGACCTACTAATTAAATTATTTATTTATTTTTCTGTTATTGTTGCAAAAAACTTAATATACATGGAAATATACATGGAAATAAAAACAAAAAAAAATCCCCGATATACAATTAAAATAAAATGGTTTTAAGAGAAACAACTCAGGTTTTGTTTTGTTTGCTTTTTCATATTTATTAAAATATTTTTTAACAGGTTTCATAGTTTCCATTTCCCTTTCCCTACTGAGTTATTACAATTTTAGTTTCTTTTTTTAATCTTTCAATTCTTTCGATTGATTTTTACAAATTGCATTATTTTCAAATTGCATGTTATAGATCATATTAGCCCAATCTCAAGCCGGCTGCTGAACTACCTCTAACACTAATCCTGCGTTTGCATGTTCCAGCGGAGGCCCCGCCATAGTAAGGGCCGTCCCAAACCATGTAGTGGGTAGTTCAGTGGACTGATCAGCCTTTAAAGGAATAGTACACCCAAAACATGATTAGCCTTCATTTTCTACTCACCCCCATGCTGAACAACACTCTGGAGTACTTTTTTGATATCTCAAATGCATCTGGAGATCTGGGAGGCTTCTTGCTGTCTGCTGACATTCAAATAATGGAGGTCTATGGCGCCCGAGGCAGAAAGGTCCATAAAAGTCCACAAAAAACGTGTCAATATTCCTCCATACTGCTCGTCCAATGTATTCCAAGTGTCCTGAGTGGGTAGCGTCCACAATTTACTCGAAACAAAGTCATTTAGAATGTTTTTAGAGCATAAACAGTAGTGTATAGGATTTCCTAAAAGCGCGCGCCTGCGAGTTCACGAGTCTACGGAAACCGCGGCAGACCAAGCCAGATGAAAGTGCGCATCTCCAGATGCATTTGAGATATCAAAAAAGTACTCCAGAGTGTTGTTCAGCATGAGTAGAAAATGAAGGCTAATCATGTTTTGGGTGTACTATTCCTTTAAATAGTGAGTCTGCATCAACGCAGACTAGCTGGGATTCAGCAGAGGGTGAAACAGTGAATATTGTATAAGGTCCGCTGGTTTGCTGCATCTTCATCACATAGACAGAAAATCACAAGTTAGGAAAAAGACGTCATACATTTTTAGTTTTTTATTATAATATAATAAGAATTTATAATTGAACTTTATTGATTTCACATTAAAGAAATATACCTCTGCATTTAACCCATCCGCTTGGGTTAAATGCTGCCATCACGGGGCACCCAGGTGGCAATCTGTAGGGGTTGGGCTCGAACCTAAAACCTGAGGATTCCAAGCTCTAGGCCGCCACTCCCTTCTAATTTGAAAGGTCTTATTTCAGTGTATACATTTGTTTTCAATAGAGTTGCAAATATTTGATTTCATGTCAGCCCAGTGAACGTCTTTTGGATAATAATCGAGCTGACAGATTTGTGGAGGCACTCAATTGCCTTATTTGAAGTAGAGGAGAGTGGGAATGGTTGCAAGAGGTCTTACATTTCATATCTTATACATATCAGTATCATATTACATATCAGTTTCTCATGTATTATGTGTATTAAAATGACTGAATAAATGTAGGAATTAAACTCCTACCTTTCCCCTACACACCCATACAGGTACAAGATGTTAAAGCTCAATAGAAACCAAGAAATCTGAGGTTGAAAGGAATTTGTCAAATTTGTTTTTGCAAGCTGCGCTACTTTGTGGGAGTAGGCCAATGTGATCTGGCAAAAACAAAATTCTAAAAAGAATGCGTTCATAAAACTCAATCTAAAAAAGAAAAGAAATTGAAATATAAGATTTGGAAATATAAAATCTGCAAAAAAATGCTGAAAAAATAGCATTTTAATTTAAAACCAAACTGCAATTTATATTAGAAAAATAAAATCTGAGGAATTAGCAAAGTTACCCTCAAAACCTTGTTTGATTAAGAACTTTTTCAAAGTTATATTTCAGGATAGCATTTTTTTTCTTCTAGATTGCATTTACAAAATGTGTTCTCTGCTTAAAACAATAATGGAACAAAATTAACTTTGTAGTTTTAATCTTTTTAGCAGGAAAATTTCAAAGAAATGATCTGATCAGGTAATTCAGTGTAGCGGGTCAGGCCCAACAGCGTCATGTTTACAGAAAGCCTTGGCAGATACTGAGTATAATCTGTACTACTCATCCTCTGGTTTCTCTTTGTGTCTGTGTGGATTGCTTGAGGATTTTTAATCATCAAATAGCACAAAAAAAAAAAAAACACCACAAAAAACAAATACAAGATTACAGAAAAACCCTCAGGTCCTGCATGTTTGCCACCATCAGTGCATTACTCTAAACACAGTCAGAAAGGAGCTGCATCAAGTAAAAGCAGACCTTCTTTTCCATCACCCCTAAAGGCTAAAGCCTCATCCTGTTGTCAAATACTCCTAAAAATAGGCCATGTCTCCTTTACTCTCACAATAGGGGATTACAGTCCAATCAAACAAATGCTCTCTGTAACTGTACATCAAATAAAAGTGCCTGACAGCGTGATTCATCCCAGGGGACATTGAAGGTACAGACCTTTGTGTTTCTAGACAGCCTGGACCCTCCTATGGACCGCTAATCTGTTAGATTATGTGTGTAAGACTCCTGTGAGTTGAGATTAAATTGAAGATATGTTTGAGGGGAATTATATTTGATGTGTTACAATAATGAATATTAGATGCCAAAGGGCTGCAGCTAATTACTGTTTTTTAAATTGATTAATCCAACAATTTCTCTGATTCAGTCTATTGGTTTTAACCATGGCTTCTTTCAGAATGTCTGTTATACATCACTGTACATTTTCAGCTCATACATTTATGGAGGCCTTGATTCACATCAAGCTCTACTTAAAATGATGATGAAAATATTTATTTCTATGCTTCTGTCATGACGTGGGCGGTTCTAGAAAGGGGCTAACAGGGCCAGTTCTGTGAAATGCTGAGATGTAACAGTGTCGTTACTGTCACTGAGCCTCCTGCTATGAAAAACAGATGATAACATCCTGGAGAAAAAGTACTTCCACATGCTCCAAAGCAAACACCACCCTCCTTTGTCATACAGAGATGTCTGTTTCCGTGATACCCCCCAGGATGCCAGGTGGTCATATTTCTCTAAAAGCAGATGACATCCTCAGTGAATATCAGAATCCTGGGGACACTTTGAATATTGCATGTATTTGCTGTCATAATCTTGGCACCTATGGCTGGATTTGGCTCTTTTCTCACATCTGTTTTGCTCTGCCCACCACTCATGTCTCTAATTAGATCCACCTGTCCCTGCTTCTATTTAAGCTATCTGTTACCAGCTGTGTGCCTAATCTGTTTCTGGACTGTTACCTGGATTCCGCCAAATTTGTTTCCAGCAAATACAGATATCCTTAGCTGTGATATTGAAAACCAATACAGAGGGAAACCAGGGGAAAGTTTTAACAGGTTTATAGAGGAGATAATGCAGCATCTAGTGTTGCTCTGAACAATGCTCAACCGGAACTGGAAAGTGAGGTGACGACACTGCGGTTAGTTCAGGCTCAGTGGGAAATTTGATTCTTGAATTTGAAGAGAAGAATTAGGTTTCCAGAAAAGTGGTTGACTCTTTGACTCCAGTCTGTGTGCGGCAGTTCCAGTGTTTGTCTGATTCGGTGGAGGGCGGACAGGGTTTACCCAGAATGTGTTTATTGGTAGGTGAACGGAGAAGCTGACTGCCACTTGGATTTCCTGCGGTACTTGAACGGGTTCGTGTATAGATGAATCCCTTGCCCAGTGTGAAGCTCAAATGATCCCTGGGAGGAAAGTAGATCCAAACCTCCAGTTTGAATCCCCAGCTCAGTTCGAAGCTCAGATGATCCTTCCAGGGAGAGAAGGTCTGAAAACATCCAGCTTGCAGGATGACTTCCTGCCGAGAGGCAAAGACAAAAAAACTCGGTTAGGACTCAGGTTGACAAAACTCAGTTTGACTCAGCAAAAACTCAGCTTGGCTAGAGTACCCAAAACTGGCAAACACTCTGGCGTTGAGGTAGTGGCAGTCAGCAGCTTAAGAGCACTCTGTTATCGAGGTGTGTGAGAAGGCGGACCAGAACCAGGCACCTCCTGGTGGAGGAAGGGAGACAAACATAAAAACACAAACCCCACGGACAGGAATCCTCACAAGATCTCAATAAAGCTTGAATGTTTCAATCATATTTTATTCAAATATAAAGAAATTATATGTGAGACATTTAATTTTTTTAACTGAGCAAAATAATGCTTTTAAATAAAAATGACAGCTTTAGAGCAATTAAAGTGTGTGATTTTCAGGCCATTGCAGAGGAAGAGAATATTAGTAGTTCAGATTGATTTCACATGGGTGTGTTGAGATTGCCTAGCTGGCATTTGCTGTCCAGAACCAGAAATCTGGTTCTTGACATGGCTTCAAAACTACTCACCTTAAGCAGAGATTGAGGAATGAAGACCATTTCACCATGTCGTCTCTGTTCTCCCTAATGTGGCCCCCTATCCTTGATCCCTGGACAAAAAGAATGTGTGGATGTTTTCAAAGGTTTTATACCAAGCATGGCTTGGGGAACATTTCCCTTGGAGTACTTCACTTCCTTCTTCTGGCAGTGTCTAGCTTAGAGTCTGCAACATTTTGAGTTTGCAAAGAAAACCTAAATGGGTATTGGTCCAAATATCAAGGCCTATGGCATAACAGTTGTCAGCACTTTTGCCTTTCAAATAAAAGTTATGTAAACAGGTGAAAGTTCTACTAACTTTCTGGCTTTTGTTGTGAAATGTGAGGGGAAAAATTTTTTAGAGTTGGCTTCTGAGTTAGAGGCTCAGTGTTCTATTAATGTTTAATTTCAACAATACAATGAAAGAGATTCTCCAAATGAAATAACTTTTAAACCAACACTAAATAACTTTTCAACATCATAAAATAATCAACCAAAACTGAGAGTTCTTTAGAATTTCTTTAACTATCTGTAGAATGAAAATAAAGCCTCTGATTTGTTTCTACCTGTCCGGGAATAGACCTTGTCTTTAAGCGACTCCAAAGGTTGGGGGTTTAAAACACGATAGTTACTGTCCCTGAAACAAAAAGGTCTTGGTAAAAAAAAATGCAGATGAAAAACATACCTAATAACAGAGGATTGCTGCTAAATGAAAATGTGTTTTTGCTTTTCTCTCAGTAATATATTGATAGTTTATTCATCATATGTTCTACTGCTACTTTCATATTAACTGGAAAAAGTCAGGATTCCAAATTATAATAACTGAAACTTGCAGTATGGCAAACTTAAAAGCAAAGCTTGAATTTTTCTCTTCTGGAGAGAAAATGAAAATTCAAATGAGAGAAGAAAGAAAAATCTGAGAAATTGTGATATTTTTCCTAAAATGCATTACTTTTAATCATAGCATTCTTTGAGAATAAGGGTGTCGGTCTTTGAGGTTGAAAGACCTATTTGCCATCACCTTAATTTTGCTTCTCAGGGGACACTGGTTGGATAACTGAAAACACTTTCAGGCCAAGAGAAAAACTTTACTGGTTAAATTAAGCCTTCTGACCAGTGTATTAATTATTTGGTGTTGAACTGTAATTACAGAAGAAAAAGTTGAAATATTCAAAAGCAGAGTTAATGCGAGTTAAAATCAACCAAAAGGTTGAAAGTTTGCTGCTTTTGTTCATTTCTCTGTTCATTTAAAAAAGCCACTTTGCCCGACCACTATAATGATTGTGAATGGTACAAGGTCTTCTCTTTAGTTATGAATATCAGTTAAAAAAAACAACTTTTCTACGGTGCACAAAGTATCTTCATGAATTTGAGCAAAAATATTTTTTGCCTCATTCAGAAGCATAGAGAAAAAAAAAGCAAAACTCTGAAAAGGAAATTAATTTTCCACAAATTTATACACGACTGACTGATCAGTGGCAAGAAAGTGTGACCACCTTTATGAGGGAAGGAACTTTAGCAGCTTGTAGATCTGGGGTTAAAAGTGTGCTGTGATGTGCATCATATGACATCATATGTTTTTAAAAAATTTGTTTTCCCGTAACTCGCTGGGGTTGCAGCGAAGTTGAAAAATCAGTTATTCAACTATCAATATTTTGTCAAAATAATCAGAAATAACACGGGTATTTATTTGGCCTAAAAAGTGTTCTTTCCCATTTCAAACACACATCAGCTGTTCTTCATACACATGCTCAGAGGATCAAAACATTAACCTCATGTCATGATTTTGGTGCTGATGGCTAGCTTGAATGCTTATTTATTTAATCTGTTTAGCTCCACCCTTTTTCTCATCACTGCTCATCTGATCCACTTGGTCCTGAATCTACTTAAACTCCTTGGTCCCAGCCATCAGTGCTGGATTATTCTTGAGCCTTGGATGCTGAGAGTTCTCTCATATTTCCATAGTGTTCTGAATTCCTGATCCTGATCCATTTAAGCCTGCCTGCCCCTGTCTGATCTTTTTGCCGGGCCTGTCTTCGTACTCCTGTCGGATTCTTCTTTGGACTGAACCTGGACCTGCCTCTTGACTTCGCCCTGTGGATTTTCCTGCCTTCCTTCGTCAACTCAGATCTGATCTCCTGTCAGCTTCGCAGCCATCTAGGGTTCCACGTCTGGAACTCTGGCAGCATCCGCTCTGTCTTGTCAGCCAACCGGCTGGAAATCATCCTCATTCTCTGGGCACGGACTAAACTGTCAAACCAGGTTAGTGACTCATATGTTCATAATCCTCCTCCATCAGATTATTGTGGTCACTAACCTGTGTTTCCTCCCATAGATTTTCCTATTATAGACGCCCTGGCTGCTGACACCGCAAATCCAAAGCCCACTTGTTTAAATAAATGTTTTAAGTTATTCCACCATCTGTCTTGCCTGAATTCAGGGTCCCCTATTCTGAAACCTCACACCTCAATGTTAGATCTTAACCCCGGGATTATCGCAAATACATAAAAAAAAATAAAAATAACAGCAAAAAAAGAAAACAGCACACTGACTCGCTTATCAAGATGTGCTTCCCCCCGTTCAATTCACTGCATGGAAATCCCAGAGGTGCCATTAACATTCATTGTGATCAGGTCCATGTTTACCCTCTATAAAATATCTTTTATATCAGTCAGATCCCTATTTCCTCCCAAAGACCCAGATTATTTTACAATAAAATCATTGTCTACTTGTCTCTCAGTAGTAATTTTCATTTAGAGAAAAAGCAGATTGAGAGGAATATGTAATCATATGCTCCACTAAAGAGGAGGATTTGATTTATTTAAAAATAGTGTTGATAAAAATTGGGGCCAAAAACAGAGGTCAACAGAACAGACTTCAGTTCAGGTACTAACATGAAGAACTCAAGCACAAACTGAACTATCAAACAAAACATGAGGGAAGCTTAAATAGTGGCTGATCAGACCACTGTTGACACACAAGAGGGATTACTGACTGACTGACAAACTAACAAACAAACTTAATTAAACAGATAAATACTGGCAAGACGCTAACTATTTTTAAATTTAACAAATTAACTAAACTATCCAAAACAAAGAATATCTAAATAATAGGCAAATTTCCCTTATAATTTCAACAAATGGTGTGACCTTCTGATTAGCCTGCAACGACCAATTGAGAAGAAAGCTGGAGCTCATTGCAGCTTCACACCAGCAGATCCAAAGAAAACTGGCAACTCAAAGGAAAATAAACGAATCAATTGTATTTTAACCAAAATATAACAAACTGACAAATAAAGTTTAATAAATGTGTGCACTAAAAATAGCTAACCTAAAGTCAGGCTAATTAAATTATTTGAAATTTGCAACTCATTTTGAAATTGAAAAATATAAAAGTCACCACACAGCTTTATAGTGTGACAGCTGGCTGTCACGCTGTCCTCCTTTTCCTTTGGCTGATCAACCCACTCCTGAATATTGTTTCATCAGAAACCCTCCTTACATACATAAAGAGCAAAAAATGCTCCTCTTGCCAGCATTGTTTTTGCTTCTTCTTCAGCCTCAGTTGAATTGGTTTTTGTTGTTATGTTTTTTTAAGAATCTTTCTTGTCTGAGACTGCAAAAATGAAAAAAAAAATTATAATTCTGTCATAGGTTAAATCAGTGAAGACACTTTGTTGAACTGAATAACCAACACGCTTATACCTATATATACTTATAGCTACAAATTCAAAAGAAGGAGCGAGTTGTGTCTGTGTGGCATAGTAATTGCTTTACACATATTAAATCAAAACACTGCAATCGCTGCAAAGGTTTTGGAGAAGAATTAACAGGAAGTTTACTAGTTCAAGCAGGCGGTTCTGGATATCGGCCATGTAGAAAGGTGCCTAGAGCTAGTTAAGAAAACGTAGCTGTGAGCACCAGATGATTTAAAAAAATCTTATTTATCAGTTGTGCACTGTTATGTTTTTTATGACATTTATTCATATGGAGCTGGCATATGTTCAGTGGTTGTCCCATGCTTGATAAACATTTCACCTTTGTCTAAAAATCTAATTTCCTCATCATAACTGGCATAAATGTGCATAATTGATGTGAAAACTGCTTCTGGGAATCTGCAAGCCAGAATCCTTCCAAATGCTTCACCAAAACCATATGCAGTGTTTCTCTCCCAACGGAGAAACACTGGACTTTATCATCCAGACTATTTGATTTCACACCTTATATATATAATTCTGCCCCTTTCTGGACATATTTTGGTTCTGTTTAAGTTTCTTTTTGAGTTTTCAGTTACACTTTGATCTATGTAATTCTGTGTATTCTCTGTTGATGGTTGCAATTATATTTTTTGGTCATTCCTGTAGTTTTCTGGTTATATTTGAGCACTTAGCTATTTCTTGTTTACTCTCTGTTGCCCCCTTGTGTCAGTCTCCTTCCCCTAGCTCCCTACTAGATCTTTCTGTCCACACCTGCTCCTAATCAGTTGATTACTCCACTCTTTGTTCTGTTTAGCATATATACTCCTCTGCATTTACTGGTTCCTGGATTCTCCTCATTCCCTCGGTTTGTTCCTCTTTACTGTCTCCTAGTTTTTTTTTACTGCGTTTCTTGTCGATTGGTTCTGAATTATGGCTTTTGTATTTTTACTTGCAACCTGATCTCTGCAAGTTCATCAAAACATTAAGTTTTTCAACTATATTTCTGTGAAATAATAATAATAAAAAACTCACCATATTAACCTCCTCCTTGAATTAGAGGCAGAGAAGAAGCAGGACGCTTAATAAAGATTTAATGCAGACCAAATACAGCTCTGTTTTTCGTATTCGGCTGGCAAATGCAGCCTCTTTACGCCCGGTTGGAATGGAAGGTTTGGTTTATCCTTCATAGCCTTGGTCATCACGTGATTCATTGCGAGTCCAAGCTTACTTGATTTCCTTTACTTGTCTACTTGAGGGATTGCATTTGAGTCAATGAGTCGATGCAATAAACTGGTTTTCCTTACATAGAAAACTTTGAATCAATTTAAATGGATGATCTGGTGAACTGTAAAGTGCCTTGAGATGACGTGTTGTGAATTGGCACTATAGACACTATAGAATTAAACTGAATTAAATTGTTTCACCTTACATCGAGTTGCCATTGGTGTTGGCTGGATGATGGACACTTCTGTGTATCCAGATAATCCATCTTGAGTATAACTCTTCGATTATTTGCAAGGTCGGAGCCATTTAACCCGGACACCCTTGACATCACATAGACTGATTGGCAAAGGATCTTCCGCCCCAAAGTAAATTCAGGGAAAATAGGCTACAGGCTTCTAGAAGCATTGGCTCTGAACTTCTGTGTCATGATCTAGCCTGATTGCTCCACCTTTATTGGTTGTTTCTTTCATCTGCCGTTTTCTCTCCCTGCCACAATTATCATTTATTCCTCTCATCTGTTTCCTTTGCTTTTTATTCTGTTCAGCCTGAGCATTTGGGGGCAGATCATTATATTCTGTTTTCTGTTCAGTCTGTTCAGTTCTGTTTATTCCAAGGTTCATGTCCTGAATTCTGGCGGCCAGTGGAAAGAGGGTTTTGTGTCCGTCTCGTCTCCTAATCGTCCACAGTTCCTTCCCTGCTGAGTCCTCTGGGTTTTTTGGCTCTATATGCGGGGAGGATCAGTTTTTATCCCCCTAAGCCTGGCTCCAAGGAGGAGACCAGTTTAAAGGTTCTGCTCAAGTTCTGGTTCCACGTCTTGTCTGTGCTACCCTCTTCCACTGAGCCTGTCCTTCTGCACCTGATCCTTTGCGTGTCCGTCTGGTCATGCTTCTGGACTCTGTCGGACTCTGAACCTGGGAGCCCTAGGATGCCTGGAGGCCTGGGTCCTGTTTCATCTGCCTGTTCCGAATCCCTGGCCTGGATAAGCTTCCTGCAAACCCTCCGGAGCTGCAGCACCGGAGACCCTCTGGGTGACGTGAGCTGCGTCAGCTGTCACCCCATTGGCTGGATCACACCCCTTCAAGGGTGATGGACTGAACCGTTAAACCAGAGTGTCTTAGATTGGGCGGTGCCCCGCCCCCCTCCTGCAGCTTCCGCAAGCCAAAGATCCTAGCAGCTCGATTTTAGTTCTGTTTGTTTCTTATTTATTAAACATTTTGAACTTTCCTACTGGCTGTCTCACCTTGAATACTGGGTCCATCTGTCCCGTTTTATGACATTCTGAGTTGTAAGTCTGCTCATAAAATGATGCTTAAGTCGTAACGGGTCAAATAAATAGGCAATATTAAAGACATTTTTTTCAGTAGAAACTAATATAATGTCACTTTAAGCTATAAACCTTTTAAATAAGGATAAATGTGGTACTTTATTTGGAAAGAGTGCAGCTGCTACTCTTGTTTTAGCTCTTCCCTAATACTAGAAATATTGCTGTTATCTTTGAATGTAAATAAAACTTGGCAAACTAATAAATAATGTGTTTAGAATTAGCTTATCTTACTCCCGGCTCCTGGCCAGAGCCAGGTTTTAAGTTAGTTTTAAATTTTAATGATTTCCATTATCTCTGTTTGGATGTAAAGCAGTTTTTATTGAACCACCTCCAAGCATTACACTGTTTAAGGTTTGGCCCCATTGTGTTAGTGTGATCTGTGACACTAAAGGTTATAAACAGAAAGGCATATTTGAAATAGAAAAAAAAGGAAATTTAAAACAAAATAAATAAAACCAGAAAAAAAAAACGTAGTAACAGGAAGAAATGTTTAAAACTACCTTTTAGATTCATGTCTTTTGTTTTAGTTTCAGATTTGTATTTCTTGTGGTGTTGGGCAGGGACTTCGATGACATGGGGTGTGGAATGATTATTGACAGTTTAGGTGCCTGGACAAAATATTCCCAGATGTTTCAATTCAGTTTATTTATATAGTGCCAATTCACAACACATGTCATCTCAAGGCACTTTACACTTCACCAGATCATCCAGTCAAATTGATTCAAAGTTTTCTATCTAAGGAAAACCAGTTGATTGCATCGGCTCATTGACTCGAAGGCAATCCCTCACACTAAGCATGCTTGTAGCGACAGTGGAGAGGAAAACCTCTCTTTTAACAGGAGAAACCTCCATCCGAACCAGACTCAGTGTGAGTGGCCATCTGCCAAGGCCGCCTGGGGTTCAAAGAAAAAAGGCAGCCCCGTCCAGGAAACACACAGCCAGCTCCCATGTCAGAGGATGAAGAGAACACATCCAGCCAGTCACAGTCAGAGAAACAGGACTACACTGGAAAACAGGCTGATCTCCAACTCCTATAAATAAAGGTGTTGAAGGCAGCAGCACAGCTGATATGCATTGGTTGAAGCAAAAGATGTTGCATTTAGGAAACACAGGAACTATAAATGGCTTCTTTTTTTGTTTGCAAATAATTATATTTTTCATTTAGTGAAAAACATCTGTTTTCTGTGGCCCAAATTTAGCTCCATGCACCTCCTCAACTTTGGAATAAACTCTCAGATGAATCAGATTGATTTCTGACCCCCTTTGAGTCACTAATTAAAAACACATGAAACATATTAATGGCTGCTATTGTTATTATGTTTTATTTATTAAACTCCATTCAGTTTATCTCCGTTTCACCATTTCATAATATGTGTCATTTAAAGGCACTTTACAGCTCAATCAAAAAATTCAAACACAATGGAAATTTTTCAGATTTCTATCAGTTAACAATCTACACATTTCCTACAGAAGTATGTGCTCCAAAAATTACTTAAAGTATAAAAGTATAAAGTAACCTTTAAAAAATACAGTCAGATGCCACTATATGAATTGAAAGCTCAATTTTTCGACTAATTCGAAAAATTCTTTTAGATGGGGCAAAGGATGAGGGAGTTCTTGTTGGTCTCAGTCTCCATCTCCCGATACGCTCTCGCTTGTTTTGACGTTTCATACAGTTCAACAGCTTTTTCCAAATCTGACATTGAAGCATAGTATATAGACAATTCACGTTTGCAGTTTGCAGAACACCTGCTTGCTTCTTATGATTTCCTTTAGCTAACCAATGAGTGTTTGCGTTATATGACTCATCCAATCACACTAGTTTTCACTAGATGTGGATGGAGCCAATGATCTGCATTGGATGGAGCACATGACGTGAAATAAATATTTAAAAACATTAAACCAAGGCCAAGAGTAACGAGTAACGTTTGTTTTAAAAATGTACGCAATAGAAAGTAGAGATACTTGTGTGAAAATGTAATGAGTAGAAGTAGGAAGAAAAATAAGTAATGGAGTAAAGTATAGATACCTAAAAAGTGTTCTTAAGTACAGAAACAAAGTATTTGTACTTCATTACTTGAGACCTCTGTTGGTTTGACACATTTTCCTCACCCTTTTGCAAAACAGTTAATGAGGATGAAACTCCATTGCTTTAGAGGTAGTAGCCAAACAGAAACCATATGTTCCCAGCTCTTAGAAGCTTCTTGACTGGGATGAAATCAATGTAGACCCTGCTTGACACTCCTTCACACAACTTTTCAATTTGCAAACAGTCTGAAGGCCTGAACAGGTGCCATGTTGTGTGTTGTTGTTTGCAAGGATGGATGGTCAAATGTAGATGAGAGTCGGAGATGCTCAGCAGAAGAGGAATCAGAGGAAGAGGAGTCAGAGGAAGGAGAGTCTGTGCACAAGGTGTAGGTGTAGGTGCAAGGGCAAAAGTTACATACCTGAACATGGTATTACCAGATGTTGCATTCGGGAAACAGAGGGACTATAATTCAATTCAATTCAGTTTATTGATAAAGCACCAATTCAAAACACATGTCATCTCAAGCCACTTTACAGTTCACCAGATACAGTCAAATTGATTCAAAGTTTTCTATCTAAGGAAAACCAGTTGATTGCATCGACTCATTGACTAGAGGGCAATCCCTCTCACTAAGCATGCTTGTAGAGACAGTGGATAGGAAAAACTCCCTTTTAACAGGAAGAAACCTCCAGCAGAACCAGGCTCAGTGTGAGCGACCATCTGCTGAGAGCGACTGGAGTTCAAGGAGACAGAAGCAGAGACACAAAAAGCAGCTGTAAAAGGCGGTCCCATCCAGGAAACAGGACCGCACTGGAAAACAGGCCAAGCTCCAAAATCTAGAAACAAAGGTGTTGATGGAAGCAGCACAGCTGATATTTCTCTCCAGGATGGAGTCACAGCCAAACAGGAACAGACCAGATGAAGCTACTATGAGAAAAAGCAGAGAGAGCAGAACGTTAGAGATTGAACTAACAGATTCTGCAGAGTGGGAGAATAGAGATAGAATGAAGCAGAATGATGAAAAAGGGTCCTTATGTCCTCCAGACGTCTAAGCCTATAGCAGCATAACTATAGAGATAGCTCAGGATAACCTGACCCATTCTAACTATAAGCTTTATCAAAAAGGAAAGTTTTAAGCTTAGCCTTAAAAGTAGACAGGGTGTCTGCCTCACAGACTAAAACTGGTAGTTGGTTCCACAGGAGAGGAGCCTGATAACTAAAAGATCTGCCTCTCATTCTACTTTTAGTAATTCTAGGAACCACTAGTTAACCTGCTCATTGAGAGCGAAGTGCTCTGTTAGGAACATAAGGAACAATCAGATCTCTGAAGTAACAGCCTTGAAGTAACAAATGCATGGACTAGTTTCTCAGCATCACCCCTGGACAGGAGATTTCTAATTTTTGCAATATTCCACAGATGAAAGAAGGAAATTCTAGAAACCACTTTGATATGGGATTTAAATGACAGGTTCTGATCAAAAACAACACCAAGATTTTTTACTTTATTATCTGAAATCAGTTTAATCCCATCCAAATGAAGTGACTGACTAATCAGACTGTGGTCCAAAGACTATAACTTCTGTTCTGTCTGCATTCAGAAGGAGAAAGTTAAGAGTCATAGTTAAGAGACTATAAATGCCTTCTTTCTTTTTTTTTTTGGTTTCCAAATCATTTTATTTTTCATTTAGTGAATAAAGTCCGTATCTGATTAAACTCTGTGGCCCAAATTTAGCTCCATGCACCTCCTTGACTTTAGAATAATCTCTCAACTTAATCAGATTGATTTCTGACCCTCTACAAGTCACTATGGTAAATGGCATGTACTTATATAGCGCCTTTATTCAAGTTAGGAGACTTGACCAAGACTCAGTCACATATGGACTTTTTTTTTTCATCACACTTAGCAGCAGCCCTCATCCCTTCATGGGAAAACCTCCCTGTCCTGCATGTTTCTGATGTGTCCGTGGTAGAAATGAGATGGAGGTTTATGGTAAATGGCACATACTTATATAGCGCCTTTATTCAAGTTAGGAGACTTGACCAAAGCGCTTTACACTTCATTCACACACACACACTCACACACTGATGGTGGCAAGCTGCATTGTAGCCACAGCTGCCCTGGGGCTCACTGACAGAAGTGAGGCTGCCGTACACTGGCACCACCGGGCCCTCTGACCACCATCAGTAGACAATGCAGGTGAAGTGTCTTGCCCAAGGACACAACGACACTGAAGGTCGGAGTCGGGGCTTGAACCGTCAACCCTTCGATTTCAGGGCAAACTCCTACATCCAACGCCACTGTCGCCACTAATTAAAAACACATGAAACATAATGGCTGCAAGTGAAAAAATTAAATTTTTGTTTTCTACTTTTAATATGTTTTTTTTGGTCAAAAGCAGAGGTGTAAGGTAGGTGAAAGGGCTCAAGTTACAGATAAAATTAAGCAGCTGTTATTGATCATGTCGTAGAGCTTTGCCTTTCACTTAGAAAGAATGCACAAAGAGTCCAACCTGTTCTCTATAGAAACACTTTTGCATGCATTGTAAGAGTTTTTTGACTAAAGAAATGTTAATGTTGCTATACAGTAAATACAGATATATTTTTTTCTTTATCATGTTTTTTTTTTCCTTTTAATTGCTGAGCAAGATGCAACCATTGTAAAAAAGGTTCTGGAAAAATGATACCATTAGGCTAAGTGAAATCGGGGAAGCAGTGATTGCAGATCAGGGGGTAATCGGAAATTTAAACACTGTGAGCGAGACAAAAATTAACCTTGTACTCTGAAGGAGCCATATTGCTAATGAAAGAGCTCTACAGAACTCCATTCCTGAGATACTCTGATGCTGTGAAGGAGGCAAGATGCTAATATGTGGAGGTAAGGAGACATTAAATTACTATACTCTTACTGCTTGGCATACAGTGGGGCAAAAAAGTATTTAGTCAGCCACCAATAGTGCAAGTTCTCCCACTTAAAAAGATGAGAGAGGCCGGTAATTTTCATCATAGATATACCTCAACTATGAGAAACAAAATGAGAAAAAAAATCCAGAAAATCACATTGTCTGATTTTTAAAGAATTTATTTGCAAAATATGGTTGAAAATAAGTATTTGGTCAGTTACAAACAAGCAAGATTTCTGGCTCTCACAGACCTGTAACTTCTTCTGTAAGAGGCTCCTCTGTCCTCCACTCGTTACCTTCATTAATGGCACCTGTTTGAACCCGTTATCAGTATAAAAGACACCTGTCCACAACCTCAAACAGTCACACTCTAAACTCCACCATGGCCAAAACTAGAGAGCTGTCCCGAAACAAAATTATAGACCTGCACCAGGCTGGGAAGTCTGAATCTGCAATAGGTAAACAGCTTGGTGTGAAGAAATCAACTGTGGGATCAATTATTAGAAAATGGAAAACATACAAGACCACTGATAATCTTCCTCGATCTGGGGCTCCACGCAAGATCTCACCCCGTGGGGTCAAAATGATCACAAGAACGGTGAGTAAAAATCCCAGAACCACACGGGGGGACCTAGTGAATGACCTGCAGAGAGCTGGGACCAAAGTAACAAAGGCTACCATCAGTAACACACTACGCCACCAGGGACTCAAATCCTGCAGTGCCAGACGTGTCCACCTGTTTAAGCCAGTACATGTCAAGGCCCGTCTCAAGTTTGCTAGAGAGCATTTGGATGATCCAGACGATGACTGGGAGAATATCATATGGTCAGATGAAACCAAAATAGAACTTTTTGGTAAAAACTCTAGTCGTGTTTGGAGGAGAGAGAATGCTGAGTTGCATCCAAAGAACACCATACCTACAGTGAAGCATGGGGGTGGAAACATCATGCTTTGGGGCTGTTTTTCTGCTAAGGGACCAGGACGACTGATCCGTGCGAAGGAAAGAATGAATGGGGCCATGTATCGTCAAATTTGGAGTGAAAACCTCCTTCCATCAGCAAGGGCATGGAAGATGAAACGTGGCTGGGTCTTTCAGCATGACAATGATCCCAAACACACCTTCCGGGTAACGAAGGAGTGGCTTCGTAAGAAGCATTTCAAGGTCCTGGAGTGGCCTTGCCAGTCTCCAGATCTTAACCCCATAGGAAATCTTTGGAGGGAGTTGAAAGTCCGTGTTGCCCATTGACAGCCCCAGAACATCACTGCTCTAGAGGAGATCTGCATGGAGGAATGGGCCAAAATACCAGCAACAGTGTGTGAAAACCTTGTGAAGACTTACAGAAAACGTTTGATCTCTGTCATTGCCAACAAAGGGTATATAACAAAGTATTGAGAGGAACTTTTGTTATTGACCAAATACTTATTTTCCACCATATTTTGCAAAAAAATTCTTTAAAATTCAGACAATGTGATTTTCTGGATTTTTTTTTCTCATTTTGTCTCTCATAGTTGAGGTATATCTATGATGAAAATTACCGGCCTCTCTCATCTTTTTGAGTGGGAGAACTTGCACTATTGGTGGCTGACTAAATACTTTTTTGCCCCACTGTATCATGCAGTTACTGTCAAATGTGGAGGTACTTTTATGTCATTGTAATTTTGCTTCCTTGTTGTTCAGTGAATCAGGGACCTTGTAGCTGAGGGGGCACATCATGTTTTCAGTTATGTCATTAAAGCCAGCTTCAACCTCTGTAAATTGAGACAATGTGGGAGGAACCTCATTTGGCATTGGGCATTGGGCCACTCTCATAGAGCTATGTGTGCTGCTATTTCCAATGATTGCATCCTCTGCTATATTCCAGCAATTGGCTCTACTGAGCTCCTCGTGGTATTCCTTAACAACCTGCATGACAGCCCCAGGAAAGAGGGGTGTTGAGGCCAGGCATGCAACTGTTTGTGATAATCTGGGACAATGTGGCAGTCTTCTATAAGCCTCATATGGCAACACGGGCTCTATTAGCCCACTATAAAAAAGGACTATGAGGGCTTAAATAGATATAAGCATTCATGATTAAATGTTTATCCTGGAGCAAATGTCACATAGTAGCATGAGGTGAGGGAGAAGCAGTGAACGCTTTCACAGCGTGGAAACAAGAAGAGAAAGGACAATTAGAGAAATTTAGTGATAAAATGACTTGTCTTTGGTGCTCAGACCTCGGCAGGAAACATAGCGCTTAATTTTGATGGATATGCATGAACGGGGCAAAGAATAGGGCTGTTTCCCCCCCAGGCCTGAAACTGGTGGTGGAGTGGAGATAAATGAAGTTGGTCAGTCTGTAGACTGCTGGTTAGCGAAACGGTCTGCTGAGCTTTATAGAGAGATCCAGTGGATTTTGTGAGCTGATACTAGAGCTTCACTCAGTCCAGAAGAAGTCCAGTTGGATAACACAGCTTGAGAGAACCTGTCCATGATGAGCAAGCATGAAGCGACAGTGGAGAGGAAAAACTTCCCGTTGGGAAGAAACGTCTCGCAGAACCAGGCTCAACATGGCGGTCTTCTCCCGGACCGGTTGAGATGAGACAGGGAACGCAATAAAAGTCCGGGAGGAATGAAACTCTGATGAAGCTTTAGCTACGATGGTGGAGGAGGGGATGGAGGTGGGTTGAAACGGTGTCCTCTCAATGAAGTCACAGCGCATCCGCCGCCCGCGCACAGGAGCAGACGGGTGCGTATCGGAGAACTTTTAAGATGAACTTTGGATGCCGATTGGCTTTCGTAGGGGTGTGGTTCAAAGCTGATTGACTGTGTCGTAGGTGGATGTAGGAAAGCAATGAGTTTCTTCAGTTTAACTTCCACCTAGGCTCCTTTTTAACGCACGCTTCTTCACCACCCTTCATTGCGCGGTTTGTATGTATTAGGTTTTTCTGCCTTGATGAAATTATAGAAACACGTTAAAAGGAATCTTTCTATGTTGGACGTGTTGGGAGGAGCTTATGGAGTCATGAGGAACAAGCAGTAACTGACATCCATAAGAGCAGAGCTCTCTAACCCTGAAATCCCACATCCTGTTGCTTACTTCCAGCAGAAAGAAAGAAAGGAGTCTTTGCTTCCCACTTCAGAGGACAGCCCGCCTAAAGAATGTAATCTGTAAACACAATTAAATAGAATGCAATTTGGATTTTTTTCATTAACAGATTTTATTTATGATACTGTATACTAGTGGTCACGGATTAGTGGACCACGGTCCAGGTCCGGACCCACCGGATTTAAAACATTTATAAATTACCGCATCTTGTCCAAAGACAGTGTCTAACTTTACTTGCACCGCTCCTCCTGTCAATACGGTAAAGCCCTCGGGAGCTCCAGGCTGCACGTGATCCAAATGAGCCAATGAGCTGTCAGTCTGGGTTGCTGCTGCTGCTACTTTTAGACACAGCAGGCAAACCTGTGGCAAGCCGGGCGATGGGAAAGAAGGGGAAGACGATGAGAAAAAGAGAGCAGAGAAAGTGTTGACTGCTGGAAGAACTGCGGTGAACTAGTGAAAGAAAAGTGAAATGGTGCTCAAAGATGACCCTGCACATTTAGAGGAGTTCGGCTCAACCTGCTGCTGTGAAGCAGGATTCTCCACCATGAACAGAATCAAAAATAAATCTGGATCCAGGCTCAAAATGAGCACCTTGGTATGTGCTTGAGAATGGCTTAGTCTCCATTCAAACCCAGGTTTAAAGCCTTGCAGGGCAGCCTAAAGCCCACTGCCAACATTAAGACAGAAAAAAGAAAGAAAAAACAGTTCAGGTGTTTTATAAAATGTTGTTGGAAAATTTTTATCTCTCTTCTTTTATATATTAATTTATCCTATTTACTCACTATAAAAGTTTTCACTCGGTCTGTTTCTCTCTCAAGGCCACACATTTCTCTGCAGGATGGTGTTTGTAGACCAGACATGGCTTTTTCTCATAACAAATCAGATTCTTTCTCAAGGTTTATTCATAACATGTTACTGTTTAACCAAAGTGTCTGTAATTTGTTTTAACTCTGACTAATTTCCATTGTTGTAAGAAAGGGGGAACGAATGCTGCCCAGATCAGAACAGAGCAGAATGCTGTACCATGATGACTGTTCTCTCTTTGCAAAGATATTAATAAATGTGCCGACTGAGTGAATTCCATCGATCTCCGTTTATTTAACTAGAATAGTTACGACATAAAATATGCAAATCAGGAAATTGTCTATATACCAAACTGAATGATTGTTGTTCTCTACTTTAAAAAAAACACTTTTTTGAAAATGGGAAAATGTTCTATTTTTTTTTTATTATTATTTTTATATATATATATATTATTTAAACATTTTATGTATAACATGGATGAAAGCCTAATTTTATTTCAATATTAAATTCTGTTTAAAGTACCATATTATAATTTAAAAATGTCTCCGGACCTTTAGTGGTTCTTGATTTTCTTTATTCGGACCCGGATGATGTTTAATTGGTTACCCCTGCAGTATACCAACATTTACTGTAAGGTCCCTTTAAATTAAATGTCTTTAAATATTTCAGGAGCTACTTTGGAGAGCTTGATATTGACAGATGTAGTTTCCTATGAAAGTTTGAGAACTCTACAAGAAGAAGAATAATTTAAAACATCAGGATTTAACTGAATAATTTGTAAAAACCGATAACAGCATGCTTTTCTTCAACAAAAACTTCATCAGAATGAAAATCATTGTGGGTCAGAATCTAAATGAAAAGAAATGAATGAAAAAAGCTCCTAGAGTTTAATCATACTGAGCTCCTTTAATAAGAGTTCAAAAATCAACTTTATCAGGAGTAATTCAAAGGTCTCCTTGTGATTGCTGTAAAAGCTTTGATGTGCAGAATAAACACCAATAGGGCTCATTTAATTTATTTACATTTCATTTATAAGGAGCTAAATGTGCCACAGCTTTCTTTAGGTTAGAAAACATTAAATATTAAAATCTAAAAACAGTGTTTGTTATAATCTTACTATCTATACATTTTGTTTCTGTTTAAGTTTTTATTTTTTGGGTTCTCAAATTAGCTTTGTTTTGTTCCGTTTTATGTTCTAGATTTAAATAATTTTTTATTAGTTTTGCTCTTATCTCTTTTTTGATATTATTCATTCCTCTCTCTAGTTTTAATTATAGTTATTCTTTCTCTTATTTTTAGGTTATGTTTTCCATGGCTTAGAGCGAGCATAGCTCTCAAATTATTTTGTACCCTGAAAAAATATCGCAAACGTTTTTGGCATTTCCTTACAGTAATCATATTTAGTTACTTTAACAGTTTTGTTCATGTTAGCGTGGCAGGACATAAAACAATTGTGTTAAGGAAACCAGATATGATTAAGCAGATACAAAAAAAACATTAGCATTATTTTTAGTGCATATGAAAAAAAAATTCTCGTTGCCTTTTATGTACACCTAGTAGCGTTTAACCCTGTTTATATATATGATTTTGTTATTTCTTTTGGCTTTATGCTGACAGCTCTGCAGGAGCAGCACAGTGTTTGTCTTCCTGCCAGCTCCCAGATCAGCTTTTCTGATTGGTTGATGTGAAATATTGAGCAGTAAAAGTTGAAATTTTCCAACTCCAGATTCAGCTGCTTGTCTCAGTGTATAATAATAATAATAATCGAACTCTGTTGATCTCACATATGAAAAATGTACCTCTGCATTTAACCCATCCCCATGGGGAGCAGTAGGCTGCCATTGTGTGGCACCCAGGGAGCAGTGTGGGGTTAAGCGTCTTTGCTCAGAGAGCCAGAGTGGCAGTCTGTGGGAGTGGGGCTTGAACTCAGAACCTTAGGATTTCAAGCTCTATGCCCTAACCACCAGGCCGCCACTCCTCTGTGTATAATAATTAGAGGGATTTACTGACATAAAGGTTATTTATAATCCATTTGTATGTTATTTATTACCAAATATGAACTGAAAGTCAGTCTTTATGTTTACCTTACCTTAGAAATTGCTGCTACCTATGTAGGAGTGGGTTTGCATTTGTGGAGGCAGAAATCTTTTGTCATTGCGTTAGAATGTGCATTATACAATCCTACACAGACAAAGAAAATACTGTTTATAAAAGGATCTATGTAAACTATACTTACACCTGCATGACCAGCAACCGCTCAGCTATTCTACTCACATTCTTCTCCTGCTCTCCGTCCATGTTTGTTTTAGTTTTGTTTTGAGTGCCGGAAACAGGGAGAGGAATCACCTGGAGGTTGAGGGGAGACGGCGTTCCTGAGCTCAGGCTGGAGCAGAGGGGAATCAGAGTGAGGACAACAGCTATGTGAGCTCTGGAACAGAGAACCGGCCAGCTATGCCATCCTCTGAGGCTAAAGAACCACAACGGCAGAAGCTGCAGATATCTGCTGCTAACTCAGGAAGACATAGAGAAAACGCACATTTGATACAATTTATGCAGATTTGGTGAAATTGTGCCAAAATCCCAGCACACTGTCACACCAAAACCATTGTAGATCAAATATTCTTCAGCTGATTGAATCCAAACAGTCTGCAGTTATAGTAAAGATGCAGATCATTATAATCTGAGGTGTTACTGTAAGCTAATAAAAGGACTTGAATACAGTGGTGCCATTAATACAGGACAGAAAAGCTTCTTAAAGAAGAAATTACAGGTCTGTGAGAGCCAGAAATCTTGCTGGTTTGTGGGTGACCAAATTCTTATTTTCCATTATAATTTGCAGTTTAATTCTTCAAAAATCTGCCTCTCGCCCATAGACAGCCATAGATAGGCACCAGCATCCCTCACCACGCCGCTTGGGATAAGTGTGTCAGAAAATGGATGGATGGATTCTTTAACATTCCTACAAAGTGATTTCCTGGATTTTTCTTTTTTCTCATTTCATGTCACATCATAGAAGTGTATCTATGATGAAAATTACAGACCTCTGTCGTTATTCTAAGTAGGAGAACTTGCACAATCAGTGGCTGACTAAATACTTTTTGTCCCCCACTGTATTTCAGCATGTTCTACTTTTAAGTTTGAAAAAGTTTTAAGTGAGGCTGAAAATAAAAAGGATTTATTCTTTGTCAAATCACAAATGAATAAGTCAAACTTAAAGATGTAATAGTGGCCCCATTAGAAAAATATCCTTTTATGTTTTGCCTTCACACGGGTACCAATAGGTTACATGTGGATCTGATAATCGTAGAGCTATTCTTGATTTATTTTAATTGTGAATTTTGAGGCACAAATTGCTTCTGAAACCCCTCTGTGCTTTAGAGCAAAGTCATTTCTTATTTCAACCTTCTTTAACGCTCAAATATAAGACTAAGAAAATGAACGAAACGAGAGAGTGACCCAAAAGCACCTCGACTTCTCAGCAGATCTCACCTTAGGAGGACAACACAGGTTTTCATAACTCGATAGGTGATAAAAATCAGACTTCCTGGTTCAGCCTCACTATGAAGTCCTCTTCCATCTGAATTTGATTTATGTTGCAGAGATGCGCTGGGACCTCCGAGATAATGTAACCCCTGAACCGTTTATTGTGACAAAGTGAAGAAACAAATCGCGTCTGTAGAATGTGGAAGCAAAGCAGGGGATAAGAAAACACACACACATGTCTGCAGGATACAGATGAGCTTCTCCTTATGAATTATGGATTGTTTTTAGATGAAAATACATCTTAGAGGACTACAAATGAAAGGAGATGTCTATCTGGATCATTGCAGTGACATTTTATGCTCTTTTGTGGAAAACTTTAAGTGTCCAGATGAATTTAGTTCTATGAATTACATGCTCTCCATTTAGGTCAGTTGAATCAGGCTATAAATTCAAATACTGCAGACCATTGACTATAATTAAGGCTTCCAAATGCAGAATAAAAAAATATAATATAATTTGTGGTGGTCTAGTGAATTTTTTGTAACATTGATAAAAAATTAAGAAATGGTAATTAATTAAACAGAAGCTTCCAAATAACTCATGTTTCATTTACAGTTCTGTCCTTTATCAGACTTAAATAAGCAAAAGTGTTTAACAAGCAACATCCGACAGCTAATCAATAAAATGGAGCTGCCTTGAATTTCCTTGCTCACTGGATCTCATGATAAAAATGAGTTTGGAAGTCACTGATTTCTCCTTAGAGCCACTTATAAAGGAACTGATTAAGCTGAACTTTTCATTTCATAGGTGTCCTGCCATGTGTGACACCTGATGTAGCACAGATTTTTCTGGAGCCTCAGAGAAACATATTAGCTTTAAATTATCTCAAATGTTTTAATCTTGGGTTCAGGTTTTTAGTATTGGACATACAGCGCTGTGCTGTTAACCATTCCCAGGATGTGGAGGCGGCAATATTTGTCTTATTCTCTAATTTGGTGAAGACATCTTTTATGGAGGACCAACTCTGCCATATTTAAAAATAAATACAGAAATAAATAAATGCTTAATAGATACATACGCATACAATGAATTGTCCCCCAAAAATACAGTAAACAAATAATGTAGAAATTAAATAATACATTGAGACATAAATGTATATATATATATATCTCTTTTAATTTGCTTCTTTATTTATTCACCTTTGTTATAATTACCTTATTTATTTATTGTCCGTTATAATCTTCAACTTTATTTATTTATTACTTGTTGTTTTTTTAAGTATTTATTTGGGGGCGTGATTTAATATTCTGTCTGTTTTATTTTTCCTTTGTATATTTTTACCCTATATATTTCTTTAATGCTATTTATTTCTGCCTGTTGTTTTTACATTTCTGTACGCATTTCTGCCTCATTATGCAAATGCTGATGGGTGCGACGTAGAGGGTCAACTTCTCCCCATCAACTATTGGGGAGAAGTTGAGAAGAAGGGAGGTGGGTGGCCCATCTTCTTAACTCAGAGATCTCTGAATATTAAGTTAAAAGTACTCTTTTCTGTTGCTGTTGTTCAATAAAAGTACGTTTTAAGATCATTTGAGGCAAGAACATTATACTTTTAAGCGATCTTTCTATGTGCAGACGTTCTTTCATCTTATTGTAATATTTTGCTGGGTTATCAATCCTAAAGCCACAAATCAATGATGGTTCAATAACTCGCCAAAGTCCAATGCCTGATCTGAATACCTCAAATCATTATGGACACATAAGCCATGGTAGACATGCATCAGCAGTCTCAATAATAAATGTCATCTGAATAGGATAATAGGATCTAAGTAGGGCTGGCAGTTGAGAAGGAGCTAGGAGGAGGGAGCAGGATGCTTCTTAGTGCCAATTCCTTAAACATAGAGAATGCCTGATGTTCCTATCTGCCGCTAGGAGCTGTATGTGACAGTAGTAAGGCCCACCCCACCCAACAGAGCTTAACAAGAATACATTATTTCTTCACTGCACTCTGTATGACACATTCTAATATCCTCATCTTCACATCTTTTGTCTTTTATAATGAGGAGCTTCTGACAAACTTGTGTAACTTTATTTTTTTTTTTTTTTCGGAAAGCTGTAGTTTCAATTGACCAGCATCATTCATGTGCGTGTCCACCACACATTGACGTCCATAAGGCTGAAGGTTGTCTAGATGCAGCACCAGAGATGGCAAAAGTACTCACTTTCCGTACTTGAGTAAAAGTACAGATACTTGTGTTAAAAAATACTCTGGTAAAAGTGGAAGTACTGATTGAACTTCTTTACTCAAGTAAAAGTAACAAAGTACAGGCTTGTAAATTTACTTAAAGTATAAAAGTAAAAGTAGAAACCACTTTTTTCATGCCGTTGCCTACATTTTAAATGGATGTCTGCCAATAGGACTAGATCTCCGTTGTGTTCATTTTCAATCATCTCGTCGTCCATACTACTATGCTAACGCCACCGCCACCAAGCTGCAATGATTTGCCGTGAATGAATACCGCCGAATCTGTCGATTCATCTTGTAGTGGTGCGTCAAATGCAACGTAGATTCCCATCCAATTAGATTGAATTTGGTATTGATGACGTGAAAAATAATAACGGTAACTTCATTGAAATGATTCAAAACTAAAGTAACGAGCCAATTATTTAAAATGTAAGGAGTAGAAAGTACAGATATTTGTGTAAAAATGTAAGGAGTAGAAGTAAAAAGTCGCCATAAAAATAAGTAGTAAAGTAAAGTAAAAATATCAGAAAAATCTACTTGAGTACAGTAATGAAGTATTTGTACTTTGTTACTTCCCATTTCTGTGCAGCACAGCAGTCCAGGAAGTCCTTACTTACCCTAGATAGAGTTCTTACTGTTTACCCCATGAAAGGTGAATGATAGGTGCTAGGAACAGAAGGTAGGAGTGACATTTAGATGTATTTTAATCTAGCAAAAGACTGACTGGAATGGAGTCAGGGGTTGAACTAACAAGTACTGCAGAATGGGAGAATAGAGATAAAATAAAGCAGAATGATAAAAAGGGATCCCTATGTCCTCCAGCAGTCTAAGCCTATAGCAGCATAACTCCAGAGATAGGTAAGGATAACCTGAGCCACTAACTATCAAGGAGGAAGGTTTTAAGCCTAGCCTTAAAAGTAGACAGGGTGTCTGCCTCAAGGACTAAAACTGGTAGTTGGTTCCACAGGAGAGGAGCCTGGTAACTAAAAGATCTGCCTCCCATTCTACTTTTAGAAGTTCAAGGAACCACTAGTAAACCTGCATATTGAGAGCGAAGTGCTCTGTTGGGAACATAACGGACAACTAGATCTCTGTTATAAGATGGAGCCTGGCCATTTAAGGCTTTATATGTGAGAAGGAGGATTTTAAATTTTATTCTGGATTTAACAGGAAGCCAATGAAGAGAGGCTAAGCTTGAGAGATTACTAACTTACTTACTTACTTATTTACTGAGACTTACTTAGACAGCTCTTATTGTCAAATTTCGTTTTATACAGCTCCCATGACATTTCCTTTTCTTAAAGTCCAGCCGTGATCAAATGCAAAAAAAAAATGCAAGAAACATATGATCCCTCATTTAAATTTTCATCAGAAGTCAGGAGCTAGGAGCTGCAAGCCAAATTTAGAGGGCTTCTGTTTTTAAGGGTCTTCTGTACTTTTAGATATCACGCTCTCCAACACACAGCTGAAACAAATAAATGGCTCATTACCAGGCCTCTGTAAGGCTGGGTGACACCCAGAGGAAGACATTCAGTTTCAGTTTGCAGGATAGAAGCTCTGCAGGTTCCGAACTTAGGCTCCCATGAGGATGAGTATGGGGTGAACTTTCCAATTAGATCCAAATGGACATTCTGTAGAAACTGAGCTCAGTGTTGATGATATATTTTGTAACTGCTGTTGGTCTTGGGAATGGGTTTTTTGGTGTTTTTTCTTAAGCTGACAGCTATTTTGGGAGCCATCTCCATCAGCACTGGCTGCCATGACGACAAACCTGTTACACAACTGCTCTCAGTTCTGCCAAAACATGTGAAGAACTAGAACTTTTTTCTCCAAAACAAAACAACAAAAAAGAACAGATGCAGGTCAGTTGGAAACTTTGCTATACCTAAATCAAACTCCAACCTTACAAAACCAAGTGCTTTGCAAAGAGGAATAACTGAATACAAGATGGTTCATAAACATCAAATTCACTGCTAGAATATCAAGAAATAATTAGTCGTCAACGACCTGACATTTACTGCAGTAACATTAATAAGCTGCCAGCTTACCTTCTGAGATTAAATCAGTTTAGTCCTATAAACCTGTTTGGATTACTTATTAGATGTTGACTTTCGACAATTTGATAAAATGTTAAAAACATTTTCAACACAAAAACACCCACACTTTAAATTTTTTATTGAAATATATTATTTGATTGTTGTGAATTTTAAAAGATAAGAAAAGTTATTTTGAAAAACATTTAAAAATGAACTAATCATCACTTGAAAATTAATTTGTTTTATTTTTTTTGATCTGGCAAAATCAGAATCACTAAAAACCCTTTGAAAAAATGAGCATAAATTGAATCAACTACTGCTCTTTAACCCTTGGGAGAATCTACGCTGTTTTATAAAATTGTTGTAATAGTGGTAAAGCAGCCCTATTGGAGCAGAATGAGGCTGTGCATTTGGAGGCACCACACCTCCTGCGGACAGCAAGTGACAATTAAAAGGTAAAAAAAATTAAATATTTATACTTTTTTTTTCAAAGCACAATATAGCTGTTTCAGTTTGTAGAGTTTAGGGCCTTTCAGACCCGCATGGCATGCACATGGATGCGCCATGCAAGCTATGCTGAATTTTTATGGAGTAAAATTTAGTCCAATATATTTCCAAGCAAGGAAAACCTTTTGTAAATTTAAATTTTTAATAAAAAGGCATTATGTTAATTGAAATTTAATTGAAAGAAAATTGCAATGAAAATTTGAATAGTTTGAGTTTTGAGATGGTTTGCTGACACGAGAAACGATGAAGAAAACGGTTCTGGCTTGAAAGGCGGGACCTCCTGGAAAGTAGCCAATCACAGGCGGTTTGCGTTCTCAGGTTGGTTCCACCCTCAAAGTGACAAACATTGACATGAGCGCAAAGAAACAGTTTCAAGCTACGCATGAGCACAGAGAAGGAGCATGCACTCAGGGTTGTGATATATTGGGGACCTGATGGTGTTAAATCTGCTTGTGTAAAACATTCAAAATGCATGTGGAAAACAGCTACCATGTGTTGTATTAGTATTTATTACATGTGTGAACTTTTGGCAGCATTCTGACTTCATACTTTCTTTGAATACTGATTCCTGTTTCAACTCGCTTTTTCAACTCGCTTTTTCAACTCGCTTTTTCAACTCGCTTTTTCTCCTGCATCTAACATAATCAAGTCTGATAATAAAATGTTCCTTTTCCTTAATAAATTCCATCAATCACACGTGCCAAGACAGAAATAGAGATAAACTAGACTGAAATGCACCTGATTAAAAAGCATTGGTCAGGGACCTCACCTGAGCATGTTCAGCTAAGGCCATGAGATTTGTGCAAGCGTGGTCTGCACAGAGCAGCTCTCCATCTCTCCTCGTTATATTATGTCTAGGAAGCTTCTGCAATCCTTGTCATCAGCAATAACTTCGCACCAGCAGTGAGTGTCAGAAGGAGTAGCTCCGATGTCATCATTTGTAACAGGGAGACTTTCTCCTCTTTCAGTAACTGCGTAAAACACAATGCATTAGAGTGATATGAAACATCAGCTTTCACCTGATTCTAAGAGGAATTCTAATGTCAGTGGGAAATCCTGTAACCCATAGAAATAGATTAAAGTAAACCAGACTTATTAGTCAGACAAAAGTAAGGTCGGTCTGAATCATCTTCACTTAGTTTGTTATTTTAACATATATAGAAAACCAAAAAACTGTCCACTATAAATTGTTTTAATGCAGAAAACATGAATGTTTGCAATGCCAAGTGAAAAGAGTTTTTCAGAGACATACAGAGACATATATTATTTTTAATGGAGTTGCTTTGGATAAGGATATTAGTTTGAAAAGGTGATGCCCTAAACTGCGATCCTTTTACTGCCATCCATTTAGAAATGTAGAAAATATCTTTGATTTCCAGAAGAATTTTAATCCAGTGCATGATTTTAATTCAGTGCAGTAGTGTTCAGTCTACTACCTTGTTGCTGTGATAATATCCAAATATCTTTCAAAAAAACAAACCAATACTATTACATAAAAAGCACAGTATATTAAATATTAAAGCATCCTCTATCTAATCAAACAATAAAACATTTAATTTATAAAGGGTAAGTTTACTGACCAGCTATAGTTACCAGTAGTGTGTTCAGCTTAAAGGAGCCAAACGTCTCAGGTTTTCAGGCATTTGGTCAGAAAGCAGCAGGAATTCTTTCACCATCTCCATTTGGACAATTTAGAGGGCTTTTATTATTGCAGGTTTAAAGCCTGAGGAAACCAGGCATGTTGAAGGGAAGTATTTACTGTCATATTTTTTATTACATGTTTTACCTCTTTTCTCGGGCTTCCTCCCTTCGTCGATGAAATGTTAGATGAATTGACATTTCTAAAATGCCCTTCAATGTGGTGGGGACAGTTTAAGGCCAATTTCCCTTAAAGGTCCCGTGAGGAAAAGCTCTCTTCCTGAGATGGGATTTAGGTTTAGGTCCAGGTGTGAAATTAGTTTAGGTTACTTTTAGGGTTTCGGCAGGTTTTTGTAATGGTCAGGGAAAAGTTCTGGGTTAGACCATAGAAATTAGTGGAAAATAATTAGTTAATGAAAAGTCCCCGTAAGAATAGCATATAATTCACATATGTGTTTAAATTAATGGTTTTATATATTTGTAAACTAAGCATGGCTAGAGTACCCTTTATTAGCAAACACTCTGGCGTCGAGGTAGTGGCAATCAGCAGCTTAAGAACACTCCACAGGTAATGAGGCAATGAGCTGCAGGTGTGCAGGGAGACCCAATGAGGACGGGGCACCACCTGGTGGAGAAGGAAAGGAAGCACAAAAACAGACCACACAAACTGGATTCCTGACAGAGTGGAAGCATTGATGTCCTCAATGGCTTGATTTTTCAGTCATTAGTGTATTAATCATAGTTACAATAATAATGAATTATTCACATTAATAATCAAATGCTAATTGAGACAGAGCAGAACTGATGCTATTTTCAGAACTAGGTTTAGTGCTTTATGGGGAGGAAGGGAAAGTTACGAGTCTCTGCAATCATTAAGGGGTCCTCTGTGAAATACAGAAAGAAAAACTGCTTAAATGTGTATAGTAGGCCTGGGCGATAAAGCATATTTTTACCGCTACTGATAACCAGCGACTAATTTCCCATGTCGGTAAAAGAAATAAACTTAAATCTGCTGTTTTTCCTGTGTGCACTGGTGGCTGGTATTTCCTTCCCCTTTAAAACACTGCAATGTGTGGGGAATCAGATGACTCCATCGATCCAGTATGAGGCGTAAACAAAGGGAATGGCAGATGAGCCCAGTGAAGAAAAGTCTAACACAGCTGTAAAGGATATTACATCACTGAATACTGTAGCACTGAGCGAGAGGAGAGACGAAGTCAAGAGCAAGTCAGCAGAGTTGAGCTTGCAGTAGACCGTTTTTGACTCACGTATACAAGTTTAAATGATGCATGTTGTTCTCACTAGCCTGACGTAGTCCTACTCAATTCTAGTCAGAATATGAGTCTGATGCTGCTCCATAGAGCTGTGATTATGGGGCGTGTTTCGAACGAACCAGGAAAAAAAAATGCCTCTGCACTCAATTGGATAGACCTACAACCAATAAGAGCAACGGAGTGCGTGACGTATGTTAAGCGATGCATAGTTGTTGTCAACAAAAATCAAAGCGTGCAGTCGCACGCCTAGAATAAGAAGATGAGCCTTGATCGCGTTTCTCTGTTCCTCTTTTAAAATGAATTTGCTGTCGTTATCTTCTAGAACAGACCTAATAGCAGAATCTACTCACCTCAACTCTCCGGCGGCAGCCATTGTTGTTGTCACCCAAGCGCGCTTTGGTCACATGGCTGATTACGTTACTGTTGATCATCTGTCCATCATCGTATAAAGCCCGCCCTGACAATTTGATTGGATCGCCAGAGGGTGGGCGATCATACTCGCGCTACTATGGAGCAATGCCAGACCGAACTTCCCGACCTCAAACCTTGTGGGCGGGACTAAGTTCGGAATGGCACCCAGGCTATGTTCTCACTGCAGGCTCCAAAATTTTGAACACGAAATGCAAAGTTTGCAATTCCAAAATAACACATCCAACCTTCACCACCTGCAGCACAACCCCGCTGTTGACTTCAAAGATGTGCAGAAAGCTCCATTACCTTTGTGCAAAAATGTTTGCAAGAGAGAAAACATTTTTCTCCTTTTCAATGAGACATTGCTGAATGTTTATACCTGAAGAGTACAAGACATTAATATTAAATTAAAAATAATATGTAATCTTATTTATTCAATCTGTTGCATTTCCTGCACATGCCTTTGTTTCTGATAGAGGAACCAGAGTATTTATCGTCCATTTATCTTTATCGAGGTAAAACTCCCCAATTTATATCATTTATTTATATCGCCCAGCCCTAGTATATAGCCTATTATGCAGAACTATAACAAAGAGTATTTTTTCAAATTTTCAGGGTTTTATGAATTGGATTCCTGTCACATTTTTTCAGATCACTCTCTCTCAATTTTACGGGCTTTCCTCTGGAGTGGGGGAGCGAAGACGCATTTCTATTGATCTGCTGGACGTTAGCAACAACATTTTTATTAGCTGAGGTGTGTGGCAAGAGTGAGCATTTGTATTGGTCTTGAAGTGAAGGGAATGTGAAGTAAATGTGAATTTTAATTTGGAAATATAACACTGGATAGAAAGAGAAAATGCTTCACAGTAGCTGCAAACTGATTAGAATCGTAAAAATCCATGTTCAACTATACAGGAAAGTTCATTTAAGCCACACAGTGAAGCTAACGTTAGCTTAAGATCCAAAGCAAAATCTGTTGGGTTCTCTTTCTGGCATCAAGACAATTATTCTTATTGTGACATTGCCAGAGAGGACAATGTAAAAAAAAAAAAGATCAAAATTTAACAAGAATTATTTTAGAGCATATAACTACTGCTCACCGCACACATTTATGACTGTAAGTTGTTTAAAAATGACTCAATAAACCAACTTTTGAGTCTTTAAGCTATTAGCCTGAAGATGCTTTGCTAACATTACTAGCCCCAAATAGGAAAAAAAAGTTCTGTCTTAAGAGGGTAGATTTCCTGAAAAATATCCAATCACTGACAGTGTTTTATATACAGCTCAGCCCAGCTATCGGGGCCAGATCATTAAGGATGTTTGTTTGTTAAGTTTGTTTGAGTTTATTTGGAGATCATTGTTGATTCCCGTGGTTCATATTTTCTTTCTCTGAGGTCAGTGGTTAGAGAGGGTTGTTAGTGTTGTCTTATTGTTTCCTGATCGTGCTCAGGTTTTTATCCACTGAGCGTGTTCTGTTCCTGTTTTGCCTCTTTGTAGGGAGCTAGTTTAAAATTCTGCAGTTTTCCTGGTGTTATGTCTTGTTCTGCCTCTCAACTGCTGAGCCTACCTGTTTTCCACCTGAGCCTGTGTGCCTGAGCTATCAGCTGGACTCATGGAACCTTGAACCTGCCTGAACGCTCTGTGGATTCTTGGAACCCTGATTCTGTCTGTTCCTGTTCTAATCGGAACCCCTGACCCGGATGCGGACTCCTGGATCTCAGAACCGTCCTGTTCTGAACTGTTAAACTGTTCAGACTTCTGTCTGTTTATGGAGGCTGCTGCATCGGGGACACTCTCACCGCATCTCGTTTGGCAGTCCACCAGCTGGATCCTGCCTCATTCTTAGGATTGAACTGTTAAACCAGGTAAGTGACTCACTTGGATAATCGTCTTCCATCACATTATCGTGGTCACTTACCTGTGTTTCTCTCCCTAACCAGAGTGCCAGTGATGGGTGGTGCCCCGCTTCCACCCACAGCAGCTGCAGATCCACAGCTCCACGTATCTCCGTTCTGCTGTTAATAAACATTTAGATTTTTCCCACTGTGCCTCACCTGAAATTCTGGGTCCTACTTTCTGGTTTCTTTACAGACGGCCTACTTTCTCAGGTTGGTTCCACCGCCAAAGTGACAAAGTTGGCACGGAATAGAAACAGGTCCAAATGTGAGTTAGAGAGAATCTACTGTAGAGTAGAAAGCAAGAGAGTAGAGAAAGAGGATAACCTCATTGTTGTAATTGGGGGCCTCATGGTATTGAATCCGCACTCATAAAACATTTTTAAAGTGCATACAGAGTTGTTTTAAAGAATAATTTTCATAGCAACATTTATTACTGTTGTGCACCACTGTCAGAATTCTGACTTCATATATGAGCTGGATAAAAAAAGGAGCTCCTGAGATACAAGCCCCGTATTCCTTCTCACTTATGGTCCTTTCTGATACAGATTGGGGATGCAGGGAAAAAGTAGAAAACTTTGTTTTTTTTTTTATGTATCTGTACAGAACCCATCTATTATCATAGAAAGTGCCTGCAGTTAGAAGAGAAAAGAAGAAAAAGTCAGTAAATTACAACGTGTGGCCAGCACGTAATGCCAAGCTGTGTCTTCAGCTGAACCTCTCCCCTTCTGACTTATACAACTTGCTTTCCTACACAGCAAATTATTTTCAACAGATCCGAGAGGTTTTGGAAGATCATTGGCCGCAATTTTTTTAAATGATTTGTCCAAGGATGATAAAGGTTTTACACTGGCATTTTCTCCAACAAGGACTAAAATTTTCCTGTCATGTCACAAACCAAAACATCAGGAAAATAACACTTTCATGCTTTTGCTGTAATGTTTATTGCAATCGTTTTTGTTATTTCTTTTATAAACATGTCCTGTCTGACAGTGTAGCACTAGGAATTGTCGTCTTAGTGCCAAAGAGAAGCTCAGCAGATTAACTTCCTCTCATGATCCCAGTGTTAGTTTGTCTTATTTATAGATTTTCTGCAGATTCTGTTTGTGTTCAGGTGTTTTAATCTTATTGTTTCATCACTTGTGGTGATTTGAAAATTTCTTTAAAACATTCTCCTTTCTTTGGGGCGGGCTTTCCTTTTGGAGTGAGGAGCAAAGACAAATTTCTATGGGTCTGCTGGATGTTAAAAATAAAATTTTTGTTGTTAAATGTGCGCATCAAGAGCAAGCATTTGTACTTGGATTCAAATGAAAATTAACGTTAAATGCAATATAATAAAGTAGGACTTTTTTTTTATCTAAAAAAAGAATAAAAAGATTAAATAAAAAAAATTGAGAATCGAAAACTTACTTCTAAAAACAACATTAAGAAACCAGAAAAAAAACATGTTCCTTGCTTGCAACAATATTAGAATTAAATTCACTCCATTCACTGCTTGATTTTTATTTTTATGCGACAAACTTTATTGGGCTTCATTTTGGGATTATTTCAAATGTAATAGACACAGAACAGAAAAAGGGAAAAAAAAAAGGGACAAATGCGAGCAAATATGTTAAAAGACTAAGAAATGAAATAAAAATGTGGAGAGAAACAAGAAGCATCCTGGATGTCTGCTTCTATATCTGCATAGAGAGGGTAAAAGAACAACACCACAAATAGAAAATCAAGGAAATGAACGATGTGCTCAGTAGCAGCTGCAGCCAACTATGGGAGTCATCTGATGTATAAACAGCTGAATCTAAAAACCTGTCAACCTATATCAGAGGTTTACCCAGCAAACTATCATTTTAAAAGATAACTAAACTAAAATAACTTAGAAACCTATAAAATTTAGATGATTATTTTATTCTTTAATGAAGGGATGTAGAATATTAAAAAAACTAGATCATTTGTATGCTTCTCAGAAGAACAGGCAGTCACTATTCTCTACGCTCATCTGATTTTTGTCCATCTGCAGGTTCCTCACGTTCAGACAGACTTTTAAAAGCCTGTTTTAGTCATTCTGCTCCTGCTCCCTCGAAAATGCTCCAAATTAAACTAAGATTGTCTGAACTTCGTATTTAAAACTTTTAGTTCCTTTTTTTATAAAAGGCAAAACACATCCACAAAACAGTTCTAGTGACTAAATATTTTTAAGGTGGGAAATAGCAACTTCTTTTCTATAAAAAGCATGATTACATTACTTGTTATATGTCAGCATGTGTAAGTAATTAACTGTATTCTACGTGGAAGCTTTGTGTCTCTGAATTTAAAGGTAAACTATCAATAAAAGCTTTTGTGTCTGAATTTGTAAATGTAAGTGAAGAAGCCGGAATAAAATAAGGAGTTCTTTCTCATCGGATCACATCAGATTATTATCTCCTGTCTGTCATGTTTACAATAAACATTTTGATGTGATTAGGTGTTCAATCCATTAATTTGATTTAAATACCAGATTGAGCTCCATCCATTGTGAGTAACTTCACTTAATGAAAACACGCTTGTTTTAAACAAATAGTCCCCATTAAGATAAAACATTTTTTTATTTTGTGTCTTCAAGGTTTATTGGTTAAATTTTGTTTTACCACATGTACCTGCAGACAAATAGATTTAACTACAGAAAAAAGCAAATCCCATTGTTTCCTGATGTTTTCTAACAAATGGCTTACCATACCTGCACCATATCAAATGTCAAAGAGTTTTAAAATATGGTCCCAGTCTTTTTTTTTTTTGTTCAGCATCTGATTGCTTTGACTCTAGAACATCTTTCAAATTATTCTTCCATCCATCCTCCAGTCTTGTTCATATTTTAAATAACATGAAATTGCTTTCTGTTCCTGCCTTAATGCGCTTCCTTAATTTACCTCTCCCTGCTCTCTCTTGTTTGTTCCTGACAGGAGGTGAAGTACTTTCAGTTTCCTGGTGAGCTGCTCATGAGAATGCTGAAGATGCTCATTTTACCACTCGTCGTCTCCAGGTACCTACAGTTCCTTAAAACCCTGTAAATCCTGTTGACATTTGTACCAGGTACAACGCAGTGACCAGCAGGAGAATCAGAACAACATGAACTTTTCCACATTTTGTTTAATTTCAGCCACAAGTCTCAGTATATTTCCTGGGATTTTATGTGATCAACTAAAACCACAAAGCACACACAGTAGAAAACAATAGATTTCCAGATAAATATCTGTGTTTGGCATGCGGCTGTATTCAACCCTAGACTTATTTTTTAGTGTAGGGTTGAATACATTTTTTCTGCTAATGCAGCTTTAAGTCAAGTGTGCATGTCTAAGACCTAAAGTTTCATTTTAATAGCTAATTTAGGCTGGATATTCTGCAAAAGCAATTATTTAGGCTTGACCAACTAATTTACATAAGGAGAACATTTTATTGTTGCAGGCAAAGAACACATTTTGTCAATTGAATAAAAAAAAGGAGTAAATTTTCAGAGTAAATATTACAATTTTTTTTCAGATTTTGCTGTTTCGAATAATTTTTTTATTTTTGCTATTTATTTTTCAAATTTTGTTAAATTTGCTTTATTCAAATTTAATATTTATGTAACCGCTTTATGATTTTAATACTTTGGTTGTTAAGTTGTCCAGTTATTTCAGTTATTTGTAATAAAATTCTATCAATATTAATATGGTACATGTATGCTTTAAGTGGTCTATGTTGCATTGTGTAGCTATAAGCAAGATGGCCCCAGAACAGCAGCAGACTGATGAAATATTGGTCCCACCTTAAACCTGATCCAGAGAGTGGATGTGAAGGACGGAGGAAGATTAAGAAAAAAAAAATGACAGGAATGAAAGCCTGAGTGAAAGAGAACAGCAAATGAAAAGAAAAATGTGCAGAGAAATTACAACATACATGCAAAAAGTCCAAGCAACCCATCAATATCAGTTCTATGCCAGCCCCCAATCAGCACCGGCCTTATATCACCTCCTGGTTACACGTCCCTCCAAGGAATTAACCCAGTAAGGCTGCTGGCCCCGACCACATCCCAGAGCGGGTAATAAGGGATCGCCTGTGGTGGCAAGGAACTGCACATTTTTAATATGTTGTGAAACTTTCTCTCTGCATTCAGTGTACATACGTGGAATAGCGGTGTTTGAAAAATACGTGCGGCGGGGCAACTCGTAGCGTGAATCCAAGACGTTTAACATTTTATTAAATCCTACTCCTTCTACGGTTCGTAGAGGACATAAATCTTTTACCAAGTGAAACGTCACCGCTTCTGTCACGCTGTTGCACCGTTTAATGCCTTTATCGTTGGGAGTAAGTTATGTAAATGAATCTGTTAACGTTTGCTGCTTCGGGAGACGGACCGAAGCAGCAAACCTGCTGCTGGGGCGGGGGGTGCCTTAACTGATTTTTAAACTAACGGTCGAACGTCAAATCCTCGGATTATATTCTAGGTTTTTTTTTGGTATAAATACAGCAACACTGCAGTTCTGTGGATCCTGATAAAATGGTCTCTTAAAAATTACGGATTGTCAGAGGTGTAGATCGTAACACGGTCTTAAATTGTCATATCGCCCACCCCTGCTGGCATCTGTCCCGATCTTATTAGTCCAACACTTTTCAGCCTGTCCCCAAGCACCCCACATTGACAGACCTGAATGACTATCAACCTAAAGTCTTAACATCTGTGGTCACGAAGTTAAAGGATACTCATTACCTGACTTTAGGGACTCCATCAACGCCAATGTGGTCCTCCTGTAGGTTCCTCCTGTAGGCGTACATAAGTACGCCTACAGGAGGAACCGTTCCACCACTGAAGACATCTCCTGGGTCCATACAGTCCTCAGCCACCTGGAGGAAAGAAACTCCTACATCCCTCTCCCTGGATTTGTTCTCAGCCTTCAACACCATCATCCCACCAACCTTTGTGTGGAAGCTCTCTTCTCTTGGACTAAATCCCACGTTGGGAAACCAGGTCCTGTTTGGATCCAAGGATTAGTGGGATGTATTGCAATGAAAAGTCAAAATACAGAAGGGTTGTTGAACACCAGGTGCAAAGACAATAACCTCTATTAATGTGAAGAAGACTAAGGGGATTATGTTTCTTTTCCAGACATAGTCCCCATACGGAGCTAGTTCACTGTTATCTTTTCTAATACAGAAAATATTTATAGATCAGTGGTTCTATATTCGTTTTTTAAATCTGCCTCTGTCTCCTTGAACCCCGTTTGGCCTCGGCAGATGGGAGTTTTTCCTCTCCCCTGTCGCTACAAGCATGCTTGGTGTGAGGGATTGGTTTTGAGACAATGAGTCGGAGCAATCAGCTGGTTTTCCTTAGATAGGAAACTTTGAACTAATCTGACTGGATGATCTGGTTGAATTGTTTTTGTTAAGTGACCTGAGATGACGTGTTCTGGATAAACGCTCACAGAAATATTTAAATACACTGAAATGATTTAAATCAAACTGCTGGACAGAGATCCTTTGGCTAAATATTGAAAAAAATAATCTCTTTATATTGTTATCATACAATGTGTTATGATACCCCACATCCCACCAGCTTAACAACCTTAATGATTCAACAACTGAATCACTGAAGCTAAATTGATAAAAACAAAAGTCGAAATTTAACATAGAACAGCATACTTTCTTAGATTCTCATCTTCTGCCCTGTTTCTATTATTAATAGTTCAGTTATTAATGCTGTTATTCAGAGTAAAGCTATAGCCTTATTTTTTTGATTAGTTTAATTTAATATCTACCAGATGTTGTTCTGAAAATAAAAGATTGAATTCATTGTTGGTACGTTAATGATCCATAGCTGTGATTTGGTTCCTTTTAAACTCTACTTTTTAAACAGCCCAGAGCTGTTTGTTTAGAACCGGCACAGATAACATGGAAGAACAGACGTACTGGCACCAATAGATGTGTTAGAAGGTTCCAGTTTACTAAGCAAAACTTTTTTTTTTTGTCAACATGTAGAATTGGACTGGCTCCAGAAATGAGCAACAATGTGGTGATCTGAAGGAGCCTGTAAAGTGTTTATTTTCTTATTTTCTTCAGAGGCTTTGGCTTTAGATAAAAATGTTCCTCTGCTCTCTGTTACCCATCGCTACTCTGGAGATACTTGGAGAATAACAGTGGCGTTGGATGTAGGAGTTTGCCCTGAAATCGAAGGATTGACGGTTCAAGCCCCGACTCTGACTTTCAGTGTCGTTGTTTACTGATGGTGGTCAGAGGGCCCGGTGGCGCCAGTGTACGGCAGCCCTGCTTCTGTCAGTGAGCCCCAGGGCAGCTGTGGCTACAATGCAGCTTGCCACCATCAGTGTGTGTGTGAATGGGTGAATGAAACATGCAGGTCGGGGAGGTTTTCCCATGAAGGGATGAGGGCTGCTGCTAAGTGTGATGAAAAAAAAAAAGTCCATATGTGACTGAGTGACATGATTCATATTCAGATTCAATTGAGTTTATTTATATAGCTCCAACTCAAAATACATATCATCTCATGGCATTTCATATTAATATTAATGCTATTATGGAAAAGAGATTTTTACATTTTTAAACATTTATTCGGCTATTGAAAGTATATAAATATACAGAAGAGGATAAGGGCCACTGGGAAAAAAACAAGGTAACTGATTTTTTAAAATATTATTTCAGTTTAATATATGAAAAAAAGTCCGACTTTAATCTCAGAATTCTGACTAAATTCTGACAGCTAACAAACATGTTAGCATCAGGCCCTAGCCTTGTCTATAGACTAAATTAGCTCTCTTGTTTTAACCTTCTGCTCTTCTAATATTGCAATCACCAGGGACCCCTCGGACACGTAAAAAGTCGCCTAATTTCGTCATTTTTCACCACTGTGTTGCTGGCCCTCCCAAACAACTCACATGTTTGTCAGTGAAGCTGAGTGCTCCACATCTCTTCCTTCATGGCGCTCTTTAAGATCAAGATCCACAATTCCGAGATGAAAGTCAAAATTCTGAGAAAAAAGTCAAAATTGTCAGAGTTCTGGCTTTTTTCCTATTAATTAATTATTATTAAACTGAAATAAAATTAAAAAATAAGTTGTTGTTTTTTTCCGGTGGCCCTATTCCTCTTCCGTACAAATTGGCTTGAGGGAAGTCTTTGCATTAATTAAATTCATAAGTCTAAAGATAATGGAAAATATCATATAGATTCATGTTTTTATTACCTGTGAAAAATGCTTTAAATTCATGTTGCTGCAGCTTCCTAACAATAGGAATTGTCTATTGGACAAATTAATGAGTTGCTCTTTAATAAGACTAGCAGCTGGATCCCAGGGACATGAGGAAGGGACAGAAATGGACCCTGGTGTTAATAATGAAGCCGCATTGAATCGTGACAGGAAAATAATCTGAACGGAGAGCAAAACATGGCCACCGTATGTTTTGTTTTCAGTAGAACCGCAATCTTGTTTCTTTCTTATGTAATTAAAATGGAATTGGAGCTCACAGCAGATAAGTTCTCCTTGTTGATAGAAATTTTATTCATGCCTCAGTGCAAAAAGACTTTATTAAAGCTTTGACTCTAAGGAAATGTAACCTTTGCTGTCAGTAATGAAAGCTGTAGATTTGTGCTGTTGTTTTTACGATAAAAAACAACGGTTAAAATATCTAAAAGAATCCATTATTTATAGAAGTTAGAGTGGTTTTGAAGTCGACTGATAAAAGGATCACTAACCTTACCATATATATGGAAATTTGGAAAAGAAGGATGTGTGATCTCTTCAGTCGTGAAAGACACTTTCTCTCAAACTCTTGTTGTCACTGAAATGTTTAACCAGCCCCAGCTATTAATTTACGCCACAAACTAATATTATTAAGCTAGCATTAGTTCAAAACCATCTAATTACCAGCTTACTAATAGAATAGAATAGAATAGAATAGAATAGAATAGAAAATCCCTTTATTGTCCCACAATGGGAAAATTCTGGTGTTTACAGCAGCAAAACAATTATACAATAAATAAATGGTCACAGAAATATGGACCTTTGAAAATCTATAAGAATAAAATAATAGTGAAGAGTTAATAGATACAAAATAAAATTCTGTATTGTAAAGTGTTTTAACAATATAAACTGTGCACCTGGAGAATAAGCAAGTAGTGGATATTAGAAAATAGCAGCAACATCATAGATGTGCAAAATGACAGCAGCATGTTATTTAACTGACTAAGATAGAAAATGTGCAAAATCAGCATGAATGTAACAACATATTGAGGTTGTTGGGAACAGTGGTGGTTATAAAGTATTACAGCTGCTGGGAGGAAGGATCTGTGATAACGCTCCCTGGTGCATTTAGGGTGCAGCAGTCTGTTACTGAAGGAGCTCTCCAGTTCAGCACCAGCTTCATGCATGGGGTGGGAGACATTATCCAACAGAGATGTTAATTTAGGTGGACACTTTTGTTTCCCACCTCCTGCACTGAGTCCAGAAGGCATAGAATCACAGAGCTGGCCTTCCTGATCAGGTTATCCAGCTGCTTTCTCTCAGCTACAGATAAGCCATAAAAGATGGCTGATGCCACAACAGAGTCATAGAAGGTCTTTAGGAGCGCTCCCTGCACTCCAGAAGACCTCAGTCTCCTCAGCAGGAAGAGTTTGCTCTGACCTTTCTTATACAGAGCCTCAGTGTTGTGTGTCCAGTCCAGTTTGTTATTCAGGCGAACAACTTGGTACTTATAGGAGTCCACTATCTCAATGTCTGTTCCCTGGATGTTTACCGCTGTCAGTGGGGTGGATCTGCTTCTGCGGAAGTCCACCACTAGCTCCTTGGTTTTCCCTGCATTAATCAGAAGGTGGTGAATCTCCCCCACCTGTGATGAATAATAGATGAAATAGAAGCTGGTCTTTATTGAGTAATTTATGATCAAATCTGAAATTTGACAAAAGTGCAAGAGGCATAATAAGTTCTCATACAATCAGTTTTATTTAAAATAGACGCACTGAACAAACTACTCTCAACACAGATTTTTAGAGATCTTTGCATATGTTCTGACAGATTGTCGTTACTTTTCGCTCCCCATTGGTCATGTGACTCCGGCTCCTATCATGGTGTATCTTTGTTCTCTCTCGCCCCACAAAATAAATCTCATGATGCTTTGTGAGGAGAGCTCTTGCAAAACTGCTGATCTAGTGATCGTCAATGAACACTACTTTTCAATTTGAATCCTACTGCCTTTTTATCCATTAGATGTTCGCACACATATAAAATGCAGTAACGGCTATATAGTGCTCTATACTGGCAGCCTAGTGGTTAGGGCATAAAGCTTGGAATCCTGAGAATCTGGGTTCAAGGCCCACTCTCACAGACTGCCACTGTGGGTCCCTGAGCAAAGACCCTATATGTTTTGTCAAAAATAACGCCTAGCTCTCTAAGTCTTGGTTTAGCAGACAAACTTCAAATCGGCCAGATACTGGTGGATACCTGGAATAGCCTCATCAGGGGCAATCACCAGCACCTCTGTTTTATCCGAGTTTAGTTGCAGGGATTTTGCACTGAGCCGTTGTTTAATATATGCGCAAGACAATTCAGCAAAGACTTAAAAGAGCAGTTATGACCCAGTTGCTTCTTTAATTCGGCTACAACACTTAAAAGCATCAGTGTTCATCCTCACTTTGCTTGTTTTATTGTCTTGCATTGAATCTGAGAAACGTAACACAAAGAAGAAGCCATTTCTTTACTCTATCATAGGATCTGACAAAGCCTGAGCTCTGTTTCCTATTAGTGCACAATCATTTGGGGTCAATGTTGGCATGGTAACCAGAAGTGAATACTTATTTTATACTCATACTTTTATTTTAACGTATGTTTTATCTATATACTATGTTTGTTTTTTTGTTGTTTTTTTTTTGTCTGTAAATGTAGAACGTATAATCTTATATTTATAATATTCTGCTCCATATTTTCTTCTGTTTTTTTTTGTTTTTTTTGTGATAAAATTTTGTTGAAATAGTGTCAGCTTACGATATTTAAGTCGAGGAATCCTATTAATTAGATGACCAAATAACCCCAACAGACTCCTGTCGGAGTGAGTCATCCAATTCTCTCTGGACTCCCTGCTGGCTGTTTAGACGTCCTCCGCCCCCTTATCTCCAACTCTGAGCCCTGCAGACCAGCAGAGCAAAACTAATCTCATGTCCATCTATCTGCATCTTTATAGGGGAGAATAGATCTTTATTCTACTGGGATTAAATATAAAGAGTTTTAATTAGTAACTGAAAGTACTTGAAAACATTTCCAGGAAACCTGACGTCATTTATTCCCCATCACAAAAAGCAATAAATTAACTGCATGAACTCATCAGCATCTGGTGAATATTCTAATGGGTTTTCTTTCAACAACAACAGTCTTCCCTCACAACACAGGCTTAAGAAAGCTGTATTTTCTTAATTGAAACTGTCACTCAGTGAATTTTAACAAAGAATCAAATGTATGATATTGTGATATAAGGCTGAAATAGTCTTTTGCTTCTTAAAGATTACATTTAAAAGCAAAGTTCTTGTGTATGCAATTAACTTTGTTGTTGTGAGCAAAGAACACATATTGTAAAAAGAAAATACATATATATATGTATATTTTCAATTCAGTTTATTTAATATATTTATTATATATTATATATATATATATTGAAATAAGGTAAATAAAGATCTGCTTAAAATGGTCATTATCGTTATTTACATCATTACGTTTGATCAAATCTTCCTTCTTCTTTTTCCCAGTTTGATGTCCGGCCTGGCCGCTCTCGATGCCAAGTGTTCCAGCCGGCTCGGCTTGATCACGGTCTCATATTATCTGTGGACCACGTTTGTGGCTGTGATCGTGGGGATCATGATGGTGTCCATTATCCACCCAGGCGGTGCTGCCCAGAAAGAGGACTCTGAGGACAGCAGCAAGCATATCATGAGTTCTGCTGACGCTCTGCTGGATCTAATCCGGTAAGATCCCGACAGTCTTGGCTTCATACCGACGTCAATGCTCAAATAAGACCAGAGCTGTGTGTTCCTTCCTGGTATGCAGGAAACCTCTGCAAAAGTTCGAGTGTGACTAAATCAGACATAAGAGCTGGTTTTGTTCCCCTATCCTGACCTGGTGAAAAGCCCTCCTGTTGGTTGTGTGATTAATTCACATCAGGAGGGATAAAAAGCAGAGAACATGCTGTGCTTGGCAGGGCAGCAGAAAATTAGGATTCTCAGACAAAAAACCATCTGCTAACTGCAGCATGTGAACCACTTTGGTTTGTTTTAAACTACTACGTTTCACCCTTACGTCAGGCAGACAGGTAATTTAAGGACTGAGCACCATCATATGCACTGGTTTGTAAGATCACTACTGCACATATAAGCATTTATGGTGACAGGAAAGTGGATTTCCTTTTAGAAAGTTGTCCGTTTTATTCAAATTTCCTCCACTGTCCCGTCGGAATGCTCCTCTGGGCAGGGCGCACATTACCAAGCTGCCAACCATTCTGCCCTTAGAACCCTAGTGATAGAGTAGAGGGAACATCTGCTCCACATTTATTTTATTCCAAAGAAACCAGATCTCTCTACATTCTGACAGAATTCAGGAAGGCTGTTTAATTGCTGCACAGTGTTTAGCTCTGCTGCTTCTCAGCAAAAGGACCTTGGGTTTGGATAGGAGCCTGTGTTCTCCTTTAGTGGGGATGCCTTTTCTTTCTGTGGATGTAGCGTTCTCTCCTGGTGCTCTGACCTCCTCCCATTGTCCAACAGAGTGACACTTATGCCCCTCTCCACTAGTACCGACTGATTGATATTGAAATATTGCATATTTTTCAAATCTCCATTCACAAAACCTTTTATTTCTAAATTTCCATTTACCAAGCACTTTTCTTCCCTCTGTATAATGATGAGAGGCATTTAGATACCAGCAAAGGCTTTAGCTAGCAGCTAGGTCGTGGCATAACACAAACCTGGCTGAATGGTCAGTTATTAATAGCTCCTCCTCAGATTTCTCCTCCTGCTTATTAATCCATCATGGGAGAACAGAGCCCTCTCCTTTTCTGCTCTTGTTTTACCACATTTCTGCTCAGACTGGTCGTCTGGAGGAGGAGTGATTAAAAAATATGTTCATTTTGTCCTACAAGTACACATATCTTATCATTTAAGTTCCTTAGTTAACAAACTGTTTTAGAATCTGGATTCATATTCATATAACATATGGCTATATACTATATGTTGTATATAGTATATTGAATGTTTTATATTGTATATAGCTATAGATTCTGTATTCTATACACCGTCAACACCAAGTAAAATTCCTTGTAAGTTCAAACCTGGTTGGCAATTAATCTGATTCTAAATCTGATTCATATTCTGGGCTGATCAGGCTGCTTCTCTATCTCACTAAATATCATAGGGTATCAGGTTATTTCAGAAGTGTTGTCCTGTCTTTTTTTTCCCAATGAAATATAATTTAAATAACAATATTTATATATGTTTTCATGAGGTGAGAGGGACACCTTTGGAGCAAGTTGACAAAGGGGCCAGCGCTCACGGTTGCTAAGAGGTGCTAACAGGGGCCGATGCATGAATTCACAGCAAAATAAAAAATAAGACTAATACACAAACATAGACAAGGAGAAATACTGCAATAACATTAAACAGTAAGCAGCAATATAGAAAGGCACACAACCTCCTGCAAATACATAAATGATGCTGACAAACAAACCTCCATGTACCAGCTACTGACCACTAGAGGGAGACAAACAGTGGCCAGGACTGCTTCTGTTATGAGGTGCTAGTTTGCAGCTTTTCCTGAATTGCATATTTTTCCCCTGTAAATGTTTTTTTGTATCTTGGCATCATTTATGTGTTTGCAGCAGGTTTACTCTTTGTACCGTTTACTTTTCTTGTGATGGTGTGTTTGTGTACTAATCTCATTTTTGGACATTTTAACTTGCTTTGATTTAATGCATTTGCATGGTGTTTGCACTCATTGAACACAGTAGGTGATCCAGCCTCCTTAACTTGAATCCAGGCCTCTCTCTCTTTCTGAAGCTGTCTGTGGTGCAGCCCAGCAGCAGGGTTCTCTCGCCCACATGTGCAGCTGATACACTGACTTTTCTCCTCAGATAGCCTGAGCTCACTTCCTGCCTCATCTTTTTGCCCCTTCCTCATGTTCTCCAATATTGGGCATCCTGTGGCCTCATCCTCTGCGTTTGTTCCTGAGTTCTGCTGTTTTCTCCTCTTCCTGTTTTTAAACCACCTAATAAGGCTGTCTGTGGGTTCTTCCTGCTTCCTCTGCAGTTTTTCCTCCTGTACCAGCATAAAGTCCTCCTTGCTGCCTCCATCAGTCTCCACTGTTTCTCATTCTTCCCTAAATGGGACTTTTGGGTTTCTTGATGGATCAAATGCAACCAGACAACCTGTGTCTCTGTGGTTACATACAGAAAAATAATAAAATAAAATAAACGCAATCTTAAGCAACACACAACTTGAAAGCAGTGAAAATATTGACTGAAATAAATTTATCTGAGGAGTGTGACGTCCTATTGATCCAGATGTCTGTCTGTTTATACGTCGATCGATGAGCCAATCAAACAGAGGCTCTGAAGCCTTAAGATTATTTTATATATGTTAAGGTTTACTCTACAAACTCTAAAGTGTGAAACTACTTGATGTTTAAGGTTCATCAGCTCATCATCTTTTCCCAACCCTTTTAAAACCTTAACCTTTGTCTCCTCTTTGGTAAATATGAGTCTTACAAGCCTGATGAGTGTTTCAGAGTGTAGCTGGACTACAGGTTCATCCCAATAATGTAAACATCAAAGGTCCAGTTCACTGATATCCTGTTATCTCTGCCACAGCTACATTATTTTCAACCCAAAACTCTTATTTGCAGTAAATTCTGATCATAAACCATGTTTTTATTGCCTGTTTTAAGCAATTGTGGCCTGAGTGATTTTTTTATAAAACCGTTGCTCTGATTTTTCCCCGAGGGATTGAAAATAGCAACAAACAAAAATGTAATAATAAATCGTTTCCTTCCCCTAAAAGAGTTGGAGCAGTTTGGATTTGATGGTCTTACCAAAGGATTGTGGGAGCTTTACAGACCACTCTACATCTCTGTTTGTTTCTCTTTCCACTGATACTTCAGCGATTTCTCCAACTGTAAATATTGTTTTTATTGTCTTGCATTTATTGTCTTGCATTAGTCTAAACTATCTTAAGGATGCCTGTCTGAGTCCCCCATCAGGGCTTTACCGTCCATGTGCAGTGTGCTATATTTTGTAATTCACTAATAAATGGTGTTTGCCAGTAAAAAACTGATGTTTCATAAGGTAATGCTGAATTAAAGAAAACAAGCACAAGGCAAATGCTCTACATGTAGATATTTTGATGCATCTATAAAATCTAAACCAAAAACATCCCTTTATAGCTATTATTAAAGAAAGGTCTCTTACAAAAAATGTATTATACATCGAATAGAAGAAAAGTAATCAATGCAAATAAATATGCATTGACATTGTTTGCTAATATTACTTTTAGGTATAAAAAATGACTCATTGGTTTTCGTTGCTGACCAGACTTTCCCTTTAAGAGTATGAGATCTGTAAAATGCAGTTTAAAGGCCAATTGTTTCTGACACATTGCCTCTGCAACCATCAAATCTGTCTCTGTGCACGACCACGCACCCACACAGAGGCTCTGCAACCATCGTCGAGCACCACAAAAACATCCTGACTACGCGTGGGACGGTCACAAACCTGCGCAGACCTCAAGCGGAAGTGCGCAGACAAAAAGCAGCTGTAATTGCCTTTCCTGCTCTCTGTGTTGTCGTCCTTCTCGATTCGGTGAAAACCGAGGAATAACGGACAACTACGACGAAAGGTTAATCGAGGAGGTTCGGAAGTACAACCACTTGTACGATGCCTCAGACAAATTACATAAAGATGCCAAGGTCTCTGCCAAAACAAAGTTCTTGTGAGCATCTGCCGAAGTTCTCGCGAGTTCTCGAATCGGCTCTCCCTTGCACTTTGGCAGGAAACTGCTGTGCGTAGCTAGAAATTCCAGACCGACTGTGCAGAAGCATAAAAGCAAAACTTGTTCGCGACCAGACCCCAAATGAGTCTAATCTGCCCTTAAGAAGAAGGGAACTCGTAAAACTTGACCAGAAAAACAAGATTTTCAATTAAATGAAGTCTGAACAAATAAGATGAGGATACATACATATATATATATATATATATTTGCATGTTTTTTGCAACAATAATGGAACAAAATTCACTCCATAACCAACTGGTATCTGAGAAATGCGAAAAACACACGTTTGTAGCTTTGTGCAAAAGCAAAGTATTATTTGTATGGACCATATGATCTAATAGATGACTGAGACTGTGAAGTCAAAGTCATTTAGTTTCTAGTTTTGCACAAGTCTTGAACATTAAAGCACATCACTTCTTCTCACAGAGCCAGTGTTGGATGGTTTTCTTTCTTTATAAGGCTGCTCAGGGGGCACTATTGTATAGCTGTCGCGGGTTTTATCATTGGCAGCTTTTCATAGGATCTTAACTTTCCTGGCAGTCACATCAAAGCTGCTGACCTTATCTTGAGTTGACATTTGCAGACATTGTGCTCAGACCTCTGAAGAAGCCTATAGAGGTCTCCTCACTCTGCACAGTAGAGTTTTGTTTATTTTATTTAATTTTTTACATTTAAGCAAACTAATGCAGTATGATTATATTTTGCAGAATGTTGTTAAAAAGTGAAAAACTTTCTTGGTTTGACTTGCTCAGCTTAGTTTAGATAGCTCATAACTTCATCTACTGCATTTAATGAAACACCAAATGAAAAGTTTAAATGAATTGGGATTTGGATTGATTGACACAGGCTGATTATAATCCACACAGAGGAGGATGGTTGCATTTCTCCTGGGGATCAAGGAAATTGAACTTTTGTTAATTAGATCAGTTTAATCAGGGTTTTTTGTAAGACTAATTATTTTTGCTTTGAGCAGTTGTGGATTCAGTTATGTTTTGCTTTGTCCAAATCTGAAATGTGCTTGATATGTCGCACTGTGTAGTCGCTGTACAACTGGTAAAGCCACAATGTGAGCATTGGATAGACTGGTTGTCTCTACTCGATCCGTACCGGAAGCACAATCCGTAACATACCGTAAGCTCATTTACGCATGCAAGCAGATATTCATGTAGGTCGCCATAAGTAATGTAATCACGGTATTAAAAGTATTTATATCTATCCTTAAATCACTAAAGAATGCTAATACACATCTTTAAAAAAAATTTGTTTGGCTTTTCTGAGACAATTTGATGCTTTTTACATTTTCTCTGTTAAACTGCTTGTCTGACGTCATCATAGGACATGTTCAAATTAGTTCAGCAAAGTATGATTAAACAAAGTTTATTTGCATTTTAGTTGTTTCTTTTGTGAGATTGCACACTATATACCATAAGTTTAGCACGAAAGGAAAAAATAAGATTTAAAAAGACCTGATTTATGTTTAAATCCAAGGCTGAAAAAGTTAGCTCCCGGAAGTAGCGTAGGATCCAATTTCCGGGTACAGATCGGACACAGAAAAAACGGAAGGGAGGGAAGAACAGACAGAGCAGCACTACTGATGCAGATTGCTATGATCACTCCTCTGAAACGGGTTATTAATGCCTAAATTAACTTAAAATGTCAAAACCTGTGGGAGAAATATGTTCCATTTTATTGTTCTGGAGCCTGCAGTTTGATCACATGAGTGAAAAATACCTTCCAGTTGCCGCGAACAGTAGCGGAGACCGTGAAGAGGCGACTGGGACAGAGCCTGCTGTTGAAAGGGGTTCCTTGTGACCATTCTCCAAGCGGCTCAGACAGCAAAATAATATTTGAAGGCAGGATGGTAAACTTGATTAACTGACTGCACAGATAAAGTTTTCATATGTTTAGATAAATATTAGTAACTGCTGACTGCCACTTTGACTTTCACTTGACTTTGATTTTTTTTATAACAGTAGGACTGTAAGTTTTTTCAAGTGTTTAGGGGGTAGGTACCCCATTTTGAGCATGATATGTTAATTGAAACAAATATCTGTATTTTTTCTCTTCTTTTTTATGCACTTGTTGTTACTGTGCACTATTTTATTTTTATATTTGTATCATGTTCGAATAAAATTTCAAATGTGGACTTTCTCACTTTATACATATCAGGGGTTGACGTTAAGGATTTTTACCACTTGCTCTTCCGGCCAGTGACTTTCACATTTCATTTGCCCAGAAACAATTTTTACTTGCCCAGTATAATGTTTGATAAATATAGTTCCTAATATTCATTTTTTTATATATATCAGTGAAACATGTTTGTTTTTTAAATGTTTTTTGTAATTCAGTATTTTTTAAGTTTCCAGGTTCCTGGTGTGTATCTGCATGCGTCAGATAATGAACTCCAGCCTACATTACCGTGTTAACATGCTTTTCAATCCTTCCTGCACATTCTTTTCAAACTAAACTTTGCTTTAAACTGTTGTGTGCTTGGAAAAATATAAATTGTAATGTTAAAAATAAAATAAAAACTTGACAGGTTAAAAACTTAAGATAAATCACAAGACAGAAGTCAATGTCACAAATGAATAACTTTTATATTACTTTTCTAGAGAATCATTATACATAGTTATTTTATTCAGGGTTTCCACAGTCTGACATCATTTCAGAATTCCCTGACTTTTAACTGACTCAGGATTAGTTTTCCCTGACAAAATAAATGCAGCAACAAGACAATAATAATAACACCACAGGTCACCAATTTAACATGTTTATCTCTATAACATTTTAATTTCCTCTCCAATGTCTGAGAGAAAAAAATATAATGAAAATTTTTTAATGTATGACCTGCATCACTATACAGAAGACTGCCATATGATAGCGTTTTCTAGCTTGTTTGTCGTTTTGGTAACTACATCAAAATTACCGCTAGGTGGACAAAAATCACGCCATCTGGCGGAAAATCACCCGGCTTTTTCAAATCACGCAAGAATCTGTACAAAACAACAAAAATGGCGCCCGGCAAAGCTTCTGGGTCGTTTTCATCGAATGTCGGTGATTTTAAAGTAATTTTGAGTGATAAATAATTTTTGTTTGCGATCATTGCACTTGCCCGGCGGGCAAATGCAATGAAATTTGTACTCTCCCAACAATGAAAACTACTTGCCCCGGGAGATCGGGCGATGGTTAACATCGAGCCCTGCATATTAAAACTACTCTTCATCCACTGATCAGAGCAAATATAGAAAAGCCACTCGCTGCCATTCAACACAGGGGCAGCAGAAGCATTGGATGCATCTGGACACACTTTACTGGACATCTGACCTTAATGTGGACAATCATCAAAAATGAAACAGCATACGCTGGTCTGAACATATCAGATTGAATGCAGCTACATGCAACTATGTAGTTAAAATCCCTGATTTTGGAGATCATTGTATAGTTTAAATGTAAATTATTTTTACTTTTACTGGAAATCAATCATCCTTTTGGTAATATAATCATATATTTTTACTAGATGTAGATTGTAACCAGCTATATTTACTCAGTTACTGTAATTTACCTTTGTAAAAAATAAACATTGAGGAAAATATTACTGCACAGGGCTGTTTACTTAAGTACTAGTATTAAGAAGTATCACAACTTGTGGGTAATTTCGGCCCCTTTAATCAATTTGAGAAGCTCAATCAAATAAAAATCAGAGTTGATTAAAAATAAATGTACTAGAGAGATAAACACCCCACAGTATTTACTTCATCCAGCTGTAGGTATCGATTTCATAAGTTTTAGGTCAAAAGTGTTTCCTTTTGCCTGATTTTCTTTTTAACATTTTTCTAGTTTTTATTTTGTGTATTGTTTTATTGTAGTTATATAAATAAATACCAGCATTTGTACATAACTTCGTAGTTCTGTCTCCCATTTTCAGATATTAAATACGTTTCTATTACTACTAATTTGTCAATTGGCTACTTTTTAGTTTCACTTATGTTGAAGTATCGCTACTTTCACTTGAATACAATTTTTGGCTAGTTCATCCACCTCTCATCTTAAAATAAAATTGTTTTTAAATTGTGACATTGTTATATTTTGGGCAATTTCTGGAGGTCATAGAAAATTAGTTTCGGTCTCTTATTCAGTGATAGAAAGTAGAAAAAGCTTGAATGAAACATTAGAAAAGTATGCCATTAACTGGGACAAGGAATAACATGTTTAGAGAGTGTTTCCATTCAGCAGACTAATCAGCAGGATTTATTGCCTTATTAAAAGGCTTAACGGGCTCTCACTTCACCAATCTGACTATGCATTCAAAAACAAGGTTAGTTTTTATTTTCCGGAGACCAGTTATTTATCGTAAATGCAGCTGGTCTTTTTGCAGAACTGGCACTAACAGAGCATTGCCCGGGGTGGGTGGGATTAGATCCAATATGGCAATGGATCTTTGAAACACATGATGCTTTTAATCGTTGCTCTGTAGAGGTTTGTGCGCAGCTGAGAAGAAAGTCCAGTCTGTTCTAACATCCTGAGAAAGGACAAGGAAAGAAGGAAAGTAGAAAGGACTTTTTCCAAGTCCTTCAGGTTAAATTATGGTTTTGTCATTTTCTTATTGATTGTTATTACGATAGTATTATTGCCAGATTTTGCTGATTTATTTCTCCTCCATTTTTCTTAGTGTTTGTGTCAAGGTTTGGTGGAGGTTGGCTGAGGATCCAATTGCAGAGATGAGGAAACAGAGATGAGTTTTAGCAGGTTTAATTTAACTTACAATGACAACAGAAGCACAAATTCAGGAACAAAATAAATAATCCAAAAACCAGGAGATGCCAGGGAGAAACACACACAAGGGGCAAAGCAAAGATGCAACAAGAAACCATCAATGAGGAACTGCAGAGATGGTGCATATATGGGGAACAGAACAAAGAATGGGCTCATGAGCTGATATGGAGCAGGTGTGGACAGAAGTAACCAGAAGGGAGCTGAGGGGAAAGGAAACTGGCATAAGATGGGAAACAGTTTTTAAGCATTGCTTAAAAACAACTAGAAAACAACTAAAATGACATAACATGAAACAGAAACAGCTACCAAGAAAACAGAATGGCATAAATTAATAATAATTTAACTTTATTATCCTCACACTGCAGAAATTTACCTCTGCATTTAACCCGTCCCCTTGGGGAGCAGTGAGCTGCCATTGTGCGACACCTGGGGAGCAGTGTGGGGTTAAAGGTCTTGCTGAGAGACCAAGAGTGGAGGCTGTGTGGATCGAACCGGGTACTTCCAACTTTCTCAGAGCAAATGCGCACTGCTCTAACCAGTAGAACAACACTCCCCTAATTAAAATGTAAATGAAAACTAAAATATCAGAGTTTTTCTCAACTATTACTTTTTATTATTGAAGTACTTTTGGAAAGGTTCTCTTGTAGTTTATTCCCTGTTTAATTGTTTTTTCCATCAGCAGATAATTAGTAGATTCCCCGCACCTTTGTTTCTTCGTTTGCCCGTTACTTAAAGGGGAACACCAGTTTTTTTACCCCTTGATTTTACGTTATTACATCATTTTCTACTCACTCATATGAGATTTGTGTTATTGGAAGCCGTTCTGAAGATATTCCGTTAGGTTATATCCAAGTAACGTCTTCCTATGGGCAACGAGTTGAAGGCACAAACTAAACCAAATCATTTATCATTTATGGTACGCCAGCATGTATAACATGTAGGCGAATCGCTGTCCCCCAGACACCTGCGGTTATATTTTTTTATATTTATATATTTCTTTTAAACAAAGCTGAGTGTGTATGACTCCGCTTTGTGTCATTCATTTATTTAAACTGCAAATTAATACAGAATTGATTTAATGAAAATATAATTAATCATATGGGCTTCAGTTAAATATATTGATTTCAAGTGAATAAAATGATATTATTTCATACATTTCTTCAGATTTTTTGTGCCGGAGCACACCATGAATTAATTTAAACTATCACACATCCATCAAAGTCAAGGAGAGGGTACTAGGCCCCCCTCCAAATAAACCTTGACCTCTGTTTCTAACTGAGCAACGGCAACTTCTCCCTGTTTTTTTACTTCATGTTAATATTATCACTGAAAAAGGTCGATGTAATCTGAAAAAAGTTTTACAATTCATTAACAGCACTCTATTTTTCCTAACTGTAAGGGAAGCGCCTTCGTCGGCAGCAAGGCCTCCAGTTACTGTATATTGTCTTAGTTTTGTCTTTTCTTGGACGGCCTGCACTGAAACAAACATTTTCAGCCGCTCCAGCAAGGTGATAAAATAGAGTAACCATTGAACCAGTGAAATATATAGAATAAACTTATGTGAGAGCTTGCTGTTGTGTAATGTTAGCCCTGCACACCGGCTTATATCCCTTCATTAACTTTTTACAAACCAAACTATGGATTAAGAGGCTGGAGTTTCTCATACGGTGTGCTGTGAGTAAAAGGCTATGAAATTTTTAAAATAATTTACAACTTTTCCAACAAAAGTATTGACTTGGGAGTAAAAGAGTGAGATCAGTCCATCACATATCACATGTCAGGGTTCCTATGGAAGGGGCTTTAGTCCCGCCCACTGACTTTGATGGGTAAAGTTGACAGTTTATACGATTTAATGATAAGTCTACTAAGCAGATGCCATTAGAAAAATAACTACTAGGTATAATAATACAATTATTATAATGCAATTGAATAAAATGTTAGATTTATTTTTTAATTTTACATTTCATAGTTTAATGGAAGTTTAATTTTTATTAATGCATCAAATAATTAAATAAATTTAATCATTTGATCGTACATTTATTATTTAGATTTTTACATTTTTCCACCTATTTATTTAATTCCATATTTATGTGTTTCTTGTGTCCCCTTTAACTCTCCATAGGACTGTGCCATGATAAATTTGTTTTGAAAATATTTCTTTCTTTGCAGAAATATGTTCCCATCAAATCTGGTGCAGGCTACTTTTCAGCAGGTAAGATATGACAGAGAACATTATTAATTGTGCAGTGATCGTACAAATGTTCCTCCTTAATTGTAGACTTTAAAATACTTTTGTACCTTAATATTGTTTTATATACATTAATATAGCTGATGCATTAATCATAAAAAGCTTCTTTAATGGGGAAAGAACACAGAGAAGAGACTATTAAAGTCAGACCTTATGACCTAATTAAGCTGGTTCTTTTACTTGAGTGTTGGTCTGAAATCGCTTGAGTCTTATTTAGTGCAGACGCTAAAAATAATTTACAAGATCATTAGTGCAGCATTAAATAACATGTTTTATTATTAGTAGATATTATTACTGTTATCATTACTCAGGCCTGTACGGAAGAGGATTAGGGCCACTGGAAAAAAAAAAAAAAAAGTTAACTGATTTTTTTAATTTTATTTCAGTATAGTATGGGAAAAAAGTCAGAAATCCGACTTTAATGTCAGAATTCTGACTTTTTTCTCAGCATTCTGACTTTAATCTCAGAATTCTGAGAAAAAAAGTCAGAATTCTGAGATTAAAGTCAGAATTCTGAGATTAAAGTCAGAATGCTGAGAAAAAAGTCAGAATTCTGACTTTAATGTCAGAATTCTGACTTTTTTCTCAGCATTCTGATTTCAATCTCAGAATTCTGAGAAAAAAAGTCAGAATTCTGAGATTAAAGTCAGAATTCTGAGATTAAAGTCAGAATGCTGAGAAAAAAGTCAGAATTCTGACATTAAAGTCAGAATTCTGACTTTTTTCCCATACTATACTGAAATAAAATTAAAAATTCAGAGAAAAAAGTCAGCATTCTGACTTTAATCTCAGAATTCTGACTTTAATCTCAGAATTCTGACTTTTTTCTCAGAATTCTGACTTTAATCTCAGAATTCTGAGAAAAAAGTCAGAATTCTGTGATTAAAGTCAGAATTCTGAGAAAAAAGTCAGAATTCTGTGATTAAAGTCAGAATTCTGAGAAAAAAGTCAGAATTCTGTGATAAAAGTCAGAATTCTGAGAAAAAAGTCAGAATTCTGTGATTAAAGTCAGAATTCTGAGAAAAACGTCAGAATTCTGACTTCAATCTCAGAATTCTGAGAAAAAAGTCAGAATTCTGACTTTAATCTCAGAATTCTGAGAAAAAAGTCAGAATTCTGACTTTAATCTCAGAATTCTGACTTTTTTCCCATGTTAAACTGAAATAAAATTTAAAAATCAGTTTACTTTTTTTTTTTCAGTGGCCCTAATCCTCTTCCGTAGGCCTGACTACTAACTGCTCCGAATATTTTTTATTTGCAGAATATTTTTTCTAATATTGGGATTAATTAGTGGGGTTTATACACCTCTTTGACTGCATTAAGGGTTTTGTAAAAATTAGTTGACTAACTAATTGATTAGTGGTTAAAACTTAAATTTAGCTGAAATAAAGATCTAATAAACTGCAATGTTTTTAAAGGTTATAGGTACAATTTTAGTAATGGTGCACTAGTGCTCACCCACTCTCATTCTAATTCTATAACGTAATGTTTCCCACCCAGATGCTGTTTTACCAATGCTACTGCTAAGTACTTGTGCACAATACTTTTCTGGCGGTTTTGGTATCATAACCAGAAGTAAATATTTATATATTTTGGACCCGTTAACATTTATCAGAAAAATATTTTCATAAAAATTCATACTTTTCTGCACTGCTCTAGATAATCTGTGGATTTAATACATATGTATTTTAAATGAATTGTTGTCGCTATGACCTTAAAGTGCAGTTTTTTATATTCGATTCTGCCTAAAAACATGCTTGAATAAATTTCTTTTTAATAAAGCTGTAACTTCCAGGTGATTCCAATTAAATTACTATATCAGAAAATTTACTAACAATCTACTTAAGTGCTATTCATTTGTACATGTGCTGGTTTACAACCACCAGGATCCAGAAGTGAGTTTCAACAGGATTTATCCAACCTTATTAAAATGGTCCTTATCTGTCATTAAACAGTACCAAACAAAAAGCCAGCTGATAGTGAAGCCAAAGCCAACAGTGGTCCAATCAGAGTCCACCACGAGGAGGCCGCTGATCTATGGCATCCAGGATGATAACAGCAGCGACATCCAGAACTTTGCTCTGGACCTGACTCCTCCTCCGGACGTGCTGGTACGCACTCGTGAAGGAACAAGTGATGGAATGAATGTCCTCGGTATTGTGATCTTTTCAGCCACCATGGGTAAGTATTCAGAGCGTATCAGTTTTTACATCAAATCCTACAGAAAGACACATTCTGAATTTTCTACTTTTCCAACCGTAGGTCTGAACATTGTTGTTTTTAACAGGTATTATGTTGGGAAGAATGGGTCCAAACGGAAGCGCCCTGGTAAACTTCTGCCAGAGTCTCAACGAAGCAGTTCTTAGAATCGTTGCCATTGTCATCTGGTGAGGAGCTCTTCAAAGATACTTTAAAATTTATTTTAAATGTCATTTTTAAGATTTAAAATGTAAATTTAACACATTAAGTGAAAGGTAGAGGGAGGTGTGAATATCAGTGCAGGCAACACATATGAAAATAGAACCATGTGAATTACCTCAGTAAATAAAGCATTGATAATGAATCATATCATAATTTGACACAATTTTAGTAAGATGGTGGTCAACGAATTAGGAAGTAAGATAACAGGTTTCTTCCAAAAAAGTTAAAAAGCAATCCATTGGACTTCTTTTCTTAGTTTCAAGCATATTGCACTCCATTTTGGGAATCATATTCAAACTAGGAAAACAAGTCCAACGGATTGTTTTTAAACTTCTTTTGAATGACTATGACCTGGGTGACTGAGAATCTTCACCAGCATATAAAAGGGTTCTAAACATGCAAGAAAACGGTCTGGTTTACTGGTTTACTATTGTTATAGGATGCAGCTGCAGGAATACGGAGGGAATTAGTGTCATTATTGTTTCAAACAAATGGGAAACTGAAAAAACATATCTAAAATTGGATTTGAATAAATGCAATTCACAAATAAAACTTTTATCAATGTTTTAATATGAAAAAGGTATTTTTTTATTTCATATTTTATTTGTCACTTTTATTACAGACTTTATATTTTACAAATGGGGAAACAGCATATACTCTCCAAACCTTTTTTTCCCCAAACATTCCCAGTTTCACTGTGTCAATGCTCCACCTGCAATTTCCCTCTCAGGTCCAATCATCCCAAACAAAAAAACATTTATAAGGCAGGCTAAATTGTGCTTGGTCGGTAAAGAGGGGCCTGACTCTGACATTTAGAGTCGAACTTTCAAAACTTGAGACCAGCATGTTTTTTTTTTTTTTTTTTTTTTTTTTTTTATCATTGTCCAAGTTTGGTAACCATGTGTGAACAGAAATCTCAGTTTATTTTAGTTGGAAGGAATGTCACCCAGAGCGTTCATCTGCTGCTGTAGCTCATCTGCTTCAAGTTCAATCTGTTTTTCATCCAATCAGACTATTTAATCAACATATTTTAATTGCAGCTTCACTTATTTAACCGTTTTGTTTGATTCTCTGACATCAGAGATCAGAAAGGGCTTTTCATCAACATAGATGTTTTGTTTTGTTTTTTTGGTCCAGCCTTGGTAAACCTCAAGAGTTCCAGTTAATATGTAATTGAAAGATATTGTGACATCATGTTTTTTTATTCTAATCGACTTTTGGACTTTCTGTTGTTTTAAGAGCACGTCTGTGTGTTAAGTCAATCATTGTCAAACAATTAACTCGCCACTTATATGGAATAAAGTCATGACATCAGTTCAGAATAAAATCATTTATTAAGAATTATTTCACTGCAAGTCAAATTGGTTAAAACCTTTTAAAATGAAGTGAAAATAAACTAAGTTTCTATTTACATGAAGGTAAAGAAATAAAAATAGTTGAATGCCATTTTCAATAAAATGATTTCAGTTCGTGATGGATTTTAATTTTAAACACTTAAATACTATTGTGTGCATCTGTAACAGAACTGTCTGACTTTAGGTTGTTCCTGCACTTCGTCCTGCCAGGTATTTTCCATTCGGCATTGTGTTCCTGGTGGCCGGTAAAATCCTGGAGATGAGTGATCCGTCTGCAATGGGGAAGAAGCTGGGTTTTTATGCCATCACCGTGGTGTTTGGTTTGGTGTTACATGGCCTGTTCATCCTGCCTGCCATGTATTTCTTCATCACTAAAAAGAGCCCCATCGTTTACATTCGAGGAATCCTGCAAGCCTTGCTCATAGCTCTGGCAACTTCCTCCAGGTTAAAAAAAGATACTAAATCATCATTTAAAAGTTCGACTCTGTTACTTTAATGAACTGATTAGAAGTTATTTTGGATTTGTGTTTTCTGGTTCTCTGTTTTCTCCAGCTCTGCCACTTTGCCTATAACCTTCAAGTGCCTCTTAGAGAATAATCACATCGACCGGCGCATCATACGGTTTGTGCTGCCAGTGGGCGCTACTATCAACATGGACGGCACTGCCCTGTATGAGGCCGTGGCGGCCATCTTCATAGCACAAGTTAATCATTACGAGCTGGACTTTGGCCAGATTATCACCATCAGGTCAGTGATGTCACACCGCATCAGCTTTATGGACTTTTTTTGAGTTGTTAGCGCACTTTAGCAATTATTATGGACTTTTAGAAAAGTGTTATGGCCTGTATTTCTGAAGTGATGATAAAACAGACCTAACAGATCTATCCTTTAGCAGTAATGGTGTTGAACCTTGAAACCAGATTATGCACTCACACACCAAGGTTCCTTTTTTCTAAAGAGTGAATATTGTTCCATTATCATTGAAAAAAGCACAAGTTGTAAATACAAAAAAAGGTGTCCCGAATAAAAATTTTGTAAAACTTCATGAAAAAATGTTTTTGAAAGTAACCTTTGGATGAATGAATGGATGGATGGACGGACGGACGTACGGACAGATGGACAGAAGGACTGATGATGATAAGGATGATGATGATGATCATGATGGATGGATGGATGGATGGATGGATGATGATGCCTCGATGGATGATGATGATGATGATGATGATGATGTTGATGATGATGGACGATGAATGGAAGAACGGATGATGAGGATGAGCATGGATGGATTGATGGATGGATGGATGGATGGATGATGATGGAAGGATGGATGATGATGTTGATGATGATGATCATGATGGATGGATGGATGGATGGATGGATGATGATGGAAGGATGGATGATGATGATGATGATGATGATCATGATGGATGGATGGATGGATGGATGGATGGATGGATGGATGGATGGATGGATGGATGGATGGATGGATGGATGATGATGGAAGGATGGATGATGATGATGATGATGATGATCATGATGGATGGACGGATGGATGGATGGATGGATGGATGGATGGATGGATGGATGGATGGATGGATGGATGATGATGTTGATGATGATGATGGTGATGGACGATGAATGGAAGAACGGATGATGAGGATGAGCATGGATGGATTGATGGATGGATGCTATAGACTGAACTGAGCTAGCTAGGAACTTTCTTAGACTATTGGTTCACTCAGCTCTAAACTTGGGTTTTACACAAATGTCTTTCAGCATCTTAGCTTGAAACACAAGGAAACATTAAAATACTCCATCTCTTCAACACCCAAAAAGACTTTTTAAGCCTCAGTAGAAGCTCGTTCTTTACAGTTTTAGAATCATAACATGACCTTTGGGGTGTGAATATGAGGCCTGCAGAGCTAAAAAATTCTTTCATAGGCAGCTGAGGCAGGCAGGGGTGTGTTGAGCTTCAGGTACAAATTGCTTTCTGCTTGTAAAATGACAGATTGTGAATAGTCTACAGCAGGGGACACCAACCTTTTTAAGGCTGAGGGCCACTTCAAGGTTACTGAGTCATAGGAAGGGCAACCAATACTGACCCATGCACAGCAAGAGTCAGTGTTCACCAAAACTTCATTATACATTATAAACATTTTTATTGTTTCCTTTAAGTTCTAATTGTATTTTAGATATTGTCATTTTGAAAGGATCTATAAATTATTTAAAAAAGGAGAGAAACAGAATAGAAGAAAATGTCAAACTTAGCCCACTGGTGAATTGTTCTTTTCTTAGAAGTCTGAGGGCACCCCATGTGGTCCATGAAGGGCCCCTTGGTGCCCGCGGGACCCCTGGTCTACAGTAATATAGCATGGAGGTGGAGTTAGAAAACTTACATAGTAGGGAACAATGGGGACAAAAAATTTCGAGACAGGGTGACAATACTGGACCTAAATACCCAATAATAAAATGGAACTAGCAAAACATCCACAAAAAACCACTTTATAAGACTGATCTCACTTTTAGTAGCTTTTAAGGCGACGGTCGTCGAAGTCTTTTCTTTCTCACATTTTGGCATAGAAAGTGAAAAAGTCTCAGGTCAAACAAGCAGTATTATCTAAAAGCCTTGATATGACAGTAGCAAATGTATTATTTCATGTTATATATTATATAAACATAAACTATACCGTAGTGTAAATTATATATCTTTAATACATTAATCTATATTCATGTATAATTTTAAGGCTATAAAGCGCTGTAATTAAAAACAGAAAATTATATTTGCCAAAAAATTACTCTCAAACCTTTTTTTAAAAGTTTAATTACGTTTTTGTGACCCAAGAGAATGAAAATGAAAAATAATAACTTATTAAAACTATTAACTAATCAAATTCAAAGTGTTTTGAACTTTAGTAACCCTCCAAATCTCTGGCAGCATCACAGCAACAGCAGCAAGCATCGGTGCAGCTGGGATACCTCAAGCTGGACTCGTCACCATGGTGATTGTGTTAACATCCGTTGGACTGCCCACTGATGACATCACCCTGATCATTGCAGTGGACTGGGCGCTGTAAGCCCTGCTTTTTATTATTTCTATAGGGGGAAAAATGAATCCAAAGAAAGCAGTTGGATTTCTGCCTACATGTTGCTGTTCTTTTCATCCAGTTTTTCTTTCGTCTCCCTTACAGAGACAGATTCAGAACGATGGTTAATGTTATGGGTGATGCTTTGGCCACAGGCATCATGGCCCACATCTGCAGGAAAGACTTCATGAAAGAAGGAGATGGGGTGTGTTCTCATTTATTTGTTCTGTGTCATCCATTTGTCTTGGTTTCATTCTGGCTTTCAAAATATTAATCAATGTATTTTTTTGTTAGATCTTAAACGGCTTTATTAATTTAAATTAAATCAACACCAGCAATGATTTCTAATAAGCTCTTTACTGAATATTTATATCAGATTTTCTTTTAAAGTGTAGTTTATGATGGTTGGACTTTTTATTACATTTAACCCCTTGAATGTGTTTTAATTAAAAAGGAAAATGACTGAAAACTGAGGCTTTAATGCTGTTTTGAAAACTTTTCTCTATCATCTGCCCACAGGTACCTCTGGTGTGCGAGGCGGAAATCCCAGTGAATAATCCGCCGACAATGAACTGCCACAACAACAATGGGAACGTTCGGCCTCCCTCCTCTGGAGTCAAACACAAGCTCATCCCTCCTGACGTGGCTCGACTAATGCAGCTGGAGGAAGGTGTTCAGCAGATTTCAGACAAAAAGAAACCCCCGATTCCTCCAAGATACCTGAAGAAGAGCAAAGAACACTGCACTATCGACCTTAATGGCCTTGAGAGCATCGTATAGCCTCCAAGATAAACCTGATGTGATATTTGTGTGTTTGGACCGATGGGTGCCCAGACGCTTGTCGGGGCGTCTTTATTTTCTTTATGTTCTGCAGTACCAAATCTGACCATCTACAGTATCTCACAAAAAGGAAGTACACCCCTCATGTTGTTGTGAATGTTTTATAATTTGACGACACAAAAGGCGGGACATGTTGATTCAATGTAGTGTTTAGTTTGCATAACAGCGTAAAATTGCTGTCCTCTCAAAATAACTGTCAACAAAGTGAGTAAAACCTGAGTGTAAAAAGGCAAAATTGCTCAAAATATTGCTCAATATTCTGTCTGACCCCTGTTAGTTTAGCTCCATGACAACATCACAGCGAAGTTGGATGTTAGAGACCTTGTGCTTCACCACTTCCTGGTTCAGGATGCGCGTCATTGGTTTAGGGTCTGGAAACATGGTTTTTCTGGCCATTTTGATTACCCTCAGCTGCTTAAAGTTGTGTTTTTGGGCCATAATAATGTTGGTGTACTGCTCATAGCCTAGTTTATAAGGAGGCAATCAGCTGGCAGGCCGCATACGTTGCATCACATGCCAAGTCAAACTGAACAGCAGAAAAGAAAATTACATCTCAGAAAGTAAAAATACAGTTTATTTATCCACAAATAAAGGTGTATTCAGGTAAAGATGAGAAATTAAGTTAAAAAGAAAGAAAGAAAAAATCACTGGCTGCTTTACAAAACTATGGAAATGCATCAAAAACTGTTGGTTTATGCTTGACGCGTCATCTAAAATGGCATAATTTGTCAAAATTTTGTTTGTAATTTTAGCAACCAACCGCCTCTCCATTCGGGCATGGCCCGAATTACCCAAACCGCACACCGCACACCTATCAACATTTTAACTGCGCAACAGTCCCACTTGGAAATATCACTGCTGTCAACTAATTGTGCCAAATCCTTGGAAATAAATTAATGTCACTCTTTTATGACTCAAAGAGACATTCAAAGTTTGGAAATTACAGTTGTTTTGCTTCTGCATTTAGTATGTTGTTATGAGCTTCAATCCTGTGCTCTACACTGCCCTCTAGAGTCTAGTACCATCCGTCCATTATCTGACACGCTTGTCCTGAGTGGGGTCGTGAGGGGTGCTGGTGCCTATCTCCAGCAGTCAAGTGGCGGGGTCCACCCTGGACAGGTCACCAGTCCATCGCAGGACAACACAGAGACACACAGAACAAACAACCATTGACACACACACTCACACCTAAGGACAATTTACATAAGCCAATTAACCTAACAGTATTGTTTTTGGACTGTGGGACGAAGCCGGAGTACCCAGAGAGAAGCCACTTATGCTCAGGGAGAACATGCAAACTCCATGCAGAAAGACCCTGGGCCGGGAATCGAACCCAGGACCATCTTGCTGCAAGGCAGCAGTGCTACCCACTGCGCCTGTTAAAATGAGGAGGATTTGTCCCCTTGGAAGTAAAGGCTGTAGCGCCCCGGGGGCCTCCTCACCAGTTCTTTTCCTGGGAGCAAGTTATTTACTACTCTAAACTCAAACTGGGTAAAAAAGGACTATAAAAACAAGAGTAAAGAAGTAACAGAGTTTATTCCAGATCAGGTCGTTACAGGACAGAGAAAAATGCTTAGAGCTTGCACAGCTGTGGTCTCAAAAATCACGTCAGCGAGCGTCCGGCAAGGTTTGAGCCTCGAACAACGTCATCTCCTGCTTCTTATAGCTCATGGGTCTATGTGTTGCATCATGTGGATGCTTAGCTGTCCGTATCAGAAACTGACATGCCATCCATGTCTTGAACTCCATGCAGCTTGCTTCTATACTTCAGGGTTACAGATAGCTATCTTCTATCAGACCGGCTCCAAGATGTGCCCATATCCTGTGTACTTCTAAAGACACGAAGGCTGTCCTGATTGGATGACCTCCGTACACACAGTGACATCCACAATGTGAAGGAAGGCCTTCTACTCTGTCTAATCTGGCTAACAGAATGCACATTATGTATAATTAATTAAACCTAACAACTATATTGGGTAAAGCAGGGAAAAGCCGCACGGGTTATAAAGGCTGGAACACGCCAATGTCTGACTTGAAATGTTTTACCTATTGTTTGTCCATGTTCGCTCCGCTTAGCGGTTCAGAGATTTTGCTTTGTACTTTCTTCAAATATGTTTTAGTTCATCAGCGCGTCTCTCTTCCTATATAACTTAAGTCATTACCGCCAAATTGCTGCTTAGGTTCTGTTTGAATCTGGTCCTTTATTTAATGAAGGAGTAATCACGTAATACAAAAAAAAAGTTTTTTATTCCATTTAAATATAACATAACATTTGATGATGAGCAAATCATACGGAAGTCCCCCTAAATAAGCAGAATGATTGAGACACCCTGACTTAGTTTTCACTCCTTTATACCATTACACACCTCCACCAGATGCAACCAAAGATTGCAGTTTCCTGCATGCCCCTCCAGACCACAGCATGTCCATATGACATAAAATACAGTACAGCTTCCATCTAACAGAGTACTCAAATAACATTTCAAACATCCAGCTTTAACAAACCCAACCAAAATAGAGCAGAGGTGTAGCTCAGTTGGTCGTGTGTGGTCTGACCAGCCCCATGCAATTGAATGAGATGTAACTGCTACTGATTCATATGATCCAATTTTGTGTCGGATCGGACTCTGAATTGTGCTTGGTGTGTTACATGCTGCAAACTCTGTTAAAGCAATGTTCCACATGTCTCATTGTGCAGCATTTCATTTTTTTCCAGATCCCTAATGAGTTTTTTTTTTTTTTTTTTGCCATAAAAAGATATTTTGACCTTCCAGTGTGTTTAGAGTGAGAGGTTGATGTGTGAAGTCAGGATTTTACCAAAAAGCCACATGCATGATAAATACTACTACAAGTACTTTTACTTAAAACACACACATTTCGAACATTTTATGGATGCAGATTCTCTACCATGCCACTGCTCCCCTTTCATTCATACCTGTGAACATGTAAAAGCACCAAGTCACAAGACACTGTTGAAGGAGAATGGTCAACTGGGCCCAATCTGTGTTGAGTTATTTTTAGGAGAACGCAAATTTACAATATATAAGCTTCACACTACTTTACGTTATCTTTAGTGTCGTCACATAAAAAGATGTAATAAAGTATTTACAAGGTTATGAGTGGTTTACTCAGTTTTGTGTGACATCTATCTTTATATCGATGAAATGTTTAAAAGTTAATGTTTTATAAACAAGACAGCATTAAATACAAATGACAAATATATAATAACTAAAGTCAGAGATCATGTCATTTTTTATGATCAACGGCATAAAATCATGAAACTTGTGACTTTACTAGTTCTTTAGCATTTTTACTTGAAAATGTTCATTGTCAAACATGGATTACATTAATTAACATGAACATCATTTAATATCCAGAGAGTCTGCACAAAATTTTAGCCCTGAAATCCAACATGACATCTATTAAATATCATAACATCATGACATCCAAAAAATGACCACAAAGAATTACCGTAGTTTCAAGACCATAAGGCGCACCGTACTAAAAGGCACAGTCTCAGTTATGTGTGCCATTACTGTATTTAACACACACATAAGGCGCACCGGACTATAGGGCGCGGGTTTTATTTACCGGTACATGTCCTCTACTACGTTTAAATACCTCTACTGAGTATTTAAAAATAGAGCGGGAGCAAAACTGAGTATGATTGTGCTTTATTCATGTATTTATTACAAAGTATTAATCAAACCTGGGAGCCGGCCGTGAGACAGACACATCGCTGATGACACAGAGCGCTGTGATCACTCCTCTGAAACAGTTTATTGACGTATAAATTAACTTAAAATGCAGAAATCTGCCGGCAGAATATGTTCGCTTTTATTATCCTGGTGCCTGCAGTTTAAATTGTACCAGTTAGTTCTGACGCGCGGCTGAAGCAGCTTTGCTGCTCTGGCTGCGCGGTGCAAAAGTGTGTCTGACGCCCGTTGGGCGGAATTACTCTATCCTTTCTTTGCCTTGCAGCTATATTTGCTGTGATCAGTGGGAATAAAGTAGTTTTAATATATTTTTAAATGGGACAATGCACCTGAAAACTTAATTCAACAGCAGCCTCTGGCCGGGTGGCCTCCTCGCGGTTCACCACGGCGGCTGGTAGGTGTTTTTCATCTAAATAATCTAAACTGCAGGCAGCAGGATAATAAAAGCGAACATATTCTATCGGCAGGTTTCAGCATTTTAAGTTAATTTAGGCGTTAATAAACTGTTTCAGAGGAGTGATCACAGCGCTCTGTGTCATCAGCGATGTGTCTGTCTCGCTGCCAGCTCCCAGATCAGCTTCTCTGGTTGGTTGATGCGGCGCGTCGAGCAGCAAAACTTCAATTTTTCCATCTCGTGCAGCAGCGCGTTTGCGGGCACGTCACATGCTTAAACCCTCCTGACGCGCTGCTTCAGCTGCTCAGACGTGCTGCGCCTGCTGCTCAAAACGCGCTGCGGGACCTTTTGCTGCTCCACATACCTGTTCTTTTATACACAATCCACGCCCACACTTCCCCCTTTAACGTTCTCATGGTGGTCTCAAACGTCCGCAGTAACAACACACATAGGGCGCACCGCACATTTTGAGGGGGAAAAAAAGACGTTTATATGCGCCTTATAATCGTGAAAATACGGTAATAGAATAGAATAATAAAAATGTACAGAAAAAATTATGTGGGAAAAATAAACAATATGTAAACATACCTTCTCAGAGAGAACTGGGTGATCAAACCATCATCGTTTGATCACCCAGTTCCCTCTGAGAAGGTATGTTTCTCAGATAGTATACACAAAAAGGAAACATTTTTAAGCATTAACAGAATTTATTCCAGTCATTGTTAACCAAATCATTGATTTAAACACAAATTTCGGAGGAAGATCTCACCATCTTTGTCTCAGGCCTGCTTTCTTTTCAACCACAAGCTGAAGAATCATCAAAATGGCAAAGAGCTTCTACATGCTTTTCAGTTTATCCTAAAAATCAGCCGGGGGGGCCTCCCCCAAAGCCCCCCAGTCAGCATCCGTCCCTTCTCACAGCACCACAGCATTACCATATAAGGTGACGATGGAGCCGCTTTGAAAGTCCTCATATCTCAACATAACAATGTCAATTTGGCTGACTTACAAAGAAAGTAAACAGATATAACAGTTCTTTTAATGTGCAAAAACCAAAATAAAAGGAAATTAATCATCAACAGCTGTTAACACCACATTTTTGCAAAAGAGAGAGCTTTTATTGTGTCTAGTACTCCAAAGCAAGTCTTTCAAGCTGTTAAATTACAAAGCTGTTAAGACCTTCCTCTCACATAAAAGTAATTTTATTCATCAATTTTTTGTGAATCAGGTTAATTCGTCTTAGTTTAATATCAAAATGTCCTTTTTTTTCAGTTCAGCTGAACTAAAATGTGTTTTATTAATGGAAATGTCTTGGTTATGGAAAATCAGGAAACATGCATAGTTTTTAAGGCTAACGGACAAAATATATTGAAGAAAAATATTAGCATATTGCCTTTGTTCTCTTTTATTATTTTTACATAAACTTTAAAAAACATTATTAAAATTCTGTTTTGCATTAAATGTTTTAACTTATAGGGCATTCTTCAAATAGGCAGGAAGGATCTTCTATGGCGGTCTGTCTTACACAGATCTGGAGGCGCCTGTGACCAAAGACACTGTTGGTATTTAACAGCCCGGCATCTTCAACACCAACTCCACTGTAATAAGCAAACCGTTGTCCTGATAAGCAAACAGCAGGGAGTTTTAATAACTGCTTGCTTGCTCAGATGGACTAATAGAAGTCTCTCAATGACCTTCATGTTGTTGGATTCCAGGGCAACTGAAGTCTTTGAGGATTGTGGACTGAGTCTTCTTCGGTACTGGAGAAAGGCAGTAGGTCTTCCACATCACTAGAAATGTCTCCTGGTTCAGACGACGCTTTAAGAGGTGCTATAAAATCCTACAGAGCTGCTCTGCACAGCCCTTTAGGACTCTGGGTCTGACACCATCAGGACCCGGTGACTGACAGCTGAAAGGGGGTGAGGGGGAGTGGTAAAGGTAGCAACATCATCTTAAGATGACATATGGTGCATTTTACTTTCACAAGATGATCCATATTGAAGTATGCAGGATGTTTTAAGATTCAAATATTGAATATATGAACCCTGAATGAAGCAATAGAAAAACACTGACATTGACCAGGTAGTAATAGGTAAAACCAGATGGAAAACAGCATGACAACAGGTACACTTTGCTTGGGAGTTTAGAATGGCTGCCCACTTACAAAGGGCAAGGAGTACTTGGCCGGGGTATTTCAACACAAAGGGATAGAAAGCAGCAGGAACCTTGAGCAATGCTTGGATAGGTAAGTCCTAGAACACAATCATATAAGAAACAAGAACAAAAGAATTTGCCTTGGCCAGCATAAACACAGGATATAACATTATTGGACAACAAGAACAGGCAGAGTAGACTTGCAATGAGGAACTACATTAAGAATGTGCATAAATGGACTTTTGGTAAAAACAGCACTTAAGAAAGAAGTGACAGCAAACTGTTCATAAGAGAAGAGCCATTGAAGCTGAAGTTGAGTGACCCATCAAATGGAAAAAACATTAAGGAAGGGAGAAAAAGGACCTTTAAACTGCTGAAGGGTAAGAAGGGTGTCTGATAACATCAACAAAGCTGACATAGATGATGATTTACTCTCAAATTGAAATGACCCGTTTGTACTAACAGCCAGCTCCCATGTCAGAGGATGAAAGAAACAGGCCAAGCTATCTTTAAAAAAAAAAAGTTGTTGATGGCAGCAGCAGAGCTGCTATCTCTCTCGGGGATGTTGTCCCAGGCAGAGAGGAACAGACCAGATGAAGCTACTATGACAAGAAACAGCAGAGCAAACATAAAATTATGGGTCGAAATAAAATATATTAAAATTTTATATTAATTAAATTAAAATTAAAATTTAATTTAATATTCATTAATTAATATTAAATTTAATTAAATAAAAGAGAGTATTTCTAAGTAATTTACTTCCATTTCTGGCCTTTTGTGAAATGCTTACCAGAATAACTACAGAATATTAAGAATTATTTTTGAATTATTATATTTTTGAATTTGAATTATTTTTTTAAAATAATTTATTGTTTTCTTTGAGTGAATGTAATACAGTTTACATGCCAATAGAATGCTTTTATAGCAGAGTGAAGGTTACAGGATAAACATTTTATTTGAACAGAAAATGTTGGATACCTTTGTGCCAAACCGGCAGGGTGTTTTCTGTTTTTGTTTGGAGTATTTTGGCGGAGACAGAATGATAGGAATAATTGTGAGATGCAAAGCTCATTATTGATGATTATTTTGTTTTGAGTTAAAAGAAAAAAATCATGAAAACACCTTCTGATTTCAGATCAGAGCTCAAACACATTTTCCAATTCATTTCAGAATGCTTTCTACGGTTAAATCTTTAATTTATGGCCGTGCAGGTGGCCCAGTGGTTAGCGCGCATCACACATGTACGGAGGCCTTGATCCTCAATGCAGCCAATCCAGGTTCGAATCAGATGTGCCGTCCTTTGCCGCATGTCTCTGCCCCTCTCTCATATCCCCTTTCCTGTCAGATTACTGTGAAAGAACGAGCCTCTACTGCAGTAAAAAATCTTTAATTTATGACATATCATCCTGTTATTTATCTATTTCTTTTGGCTTGTTTGGAATATTTGAAGGAATGTCACAATCTAAACAAAGATAAATGTTGAAGATTAGAGTTGAAACGTATGAAGTTGAGACGTTCTGTTTAAGTTTCAGTAGGTAAAGTCATTGACTTTGTACGGAAGAGGATTAGGGCCACTGAAAAAAAAAAAGATAACTGATTTTTAAATTTTATTTCAGTTTAACATGGGAAAAAAAAGTCAGAATTCTGACTTTAATCTCAGAATTCTGACTTTTTTTTCTCAGAATTCTGACTTTTTTCTCAATTCTGACTTTTTCTCAGAATTCTGACTTTAATCTCAGAATTTTGGATCTTAATGTAGATGGGCACCATAAAGGAAGAGATGTGGGAGCGCTCAGCTTCACTGACAAAGATATAAGTTGTTTGAGGTGGCCAGTGACACATTGGTGGAAAATGGCGGAATTAGGCAACTTTTTACGTGCCCGAGGGGTCCCCTCATTAATGGAGGAGCAGAAGGTCATTAAAACAAGAGAGCTAGTCTCTAAAACAGACATGGCTATGGCTTGATGCTAACATGTTTGTTAGCTGTCAGAATTCTGAGAAAAAAGTCAAAATTCTGAGATCAAAGTCAGAATTCTGAGATTAAAATCAGAATTCTGAGATTAAAGTCAGAATTCTGACTTTTCTCCCATACTAAACTGAAATAAAATGTAAAAATCAGTTAATTTTTTTTTTTCAGTGGCCCTAATCCTCTTCCGTAACTTTGACCAACAACAATAAAACTATTAAAACTACAAAGATTAACACTGAGATTAATCTGATGGTAATTTGAACAAATTAGGTTACCACCATTTAAAATACTGATTTTAACCTCGAAGAGAAATTGTATCTAAATAAATCATGAATACTGTGATAGTATTTGCAAGGGTGGTAACAGTACAGAAGTACACAACTGTTCAGATGAAGTGGACCCGTGCTGAAGAATACGTTTCAGAGGCGATTACCACGATCATTGTTCCACTGTCCTCCCTTGTTTTAATTAACCGTATGTTGTGCTTTGTCTTATTTGGAAGTCATAGTCAGTAATGTCATTGTTATCTTCACAAAAATAAATATGTTTTCATCAACGTTATCTCTTTAGAAAAGGAGGTGCAATGTTTTAATGTTTTCTGTTCAAAAAAACAGTGTGTGGGACAATTTTAGATCAATTGGGATTAATAAGGTTTTGAAATGTTTGACATATTGGAGAGAATTCATCAATAAATATTCGTGCTTACTTGTGATGCATGACCTCTACTTTAGAAGAAGCAAGAAGAGTGTTGTTTTTTTTCTGCTTTTGTGATATGTAATTGCTGTTTTAATGACGATAACTATATCTAGCATTGAGGGTTTTTTTCCCTCCGTTACTAAACCTGTAATTAACTGTGACTCCAAAGCTGAAGTTGATGGCAAAGCATGAAAGTCGTTGACAGAAACATATTGAAAACATTTGTTTCACCTCATGATCACACAACGTTTCACTGGGAGAAAGTCCAACAGTTTATTTGAACTTAGTATTTCTTTTTAGACAAGCAAAACTGGCCAGAAAGTTTTGGATTGAACACAAAATCAAAGCAATCAGCTGAAATACTGAAAAAATATATATATATATCATTCTGGCTTCATAAAATTTAACAGAATCTAAATGTTTACGAAATAATAATTCTGCCAAGTGCAAACATGTAATAAATACTCATAGAAGTTCTATTTAAAACACGTTAACTGCTCCTCGGGTGAATTTTAGACATTTTATGCATGCACCATGAAATGAGGCCCTCAATATATGACAACCAGGAGTTCATGCTCCTTCTCTTGGTTTCTATACGGCGGTAAATTCTCCTGTATCTTTTTATGAAAAAAAAGTTGGTTTTGAAACCAACTTGAAAAAGTACACAGCCTGTGATTGGCTGCTTTTCAGGTAATCCTGCCTGTCACTATCCGACTTGTCCCCGAAGCACGATCCGTCCTACGCATGCGCGAACAGAAACACATCCGGGTGTCCATAAATAATGTAATTATTGTACTAAAATTACTTATTTCTATCCTTAATTCACAAAAGAATGCTAATATACATCTTTAAAAAAAATTTTTATAACTTTTGTGAAACAATTCTGATGCTTTTTACATTTTCTTCATTAAACTGCTTCTCTGTACATGCTCAGAGCGGGTCGGCAAAATATGATTAAACCATGTTTATCTGCATTTTAGTTGTTTCTTTCTTTAGATTACGCACTATGTACCATTAGGTTAAAACTAAACAAAAACATAAAACTCAAAAAGACTAGATTTATGTTTAAATCCAAAGCTGAAAAGTTAGCCACTGGAAGTAGCGTATGATCCCATTTTCGGTGCAGATCGAATAACTTTAAACACATTATATTTTAGTACGCTTACTACTTTTGGGGAGGGTAAAACGTCATTTATGTCTTTTTAACAAAATAAAATCAAGGGTGACCCGGATGAATATCTGGATGCGCAAAGGAGCTGATGGCGCATGCAGAGACAAGATTGTGCTTCTGGGACAGATCGGGTAGTGACACTGCCTCATGAGACAATACTGCTGTCTTCCTTGTTGCAGCTAGCAATGTTAGCAAAGCATCTTCAGTCTAATAGCTGTTCTCTTAAAGAGTACCTTAATAAATACCTTGAATGTGTACTGACAGCTGTAGCCATGTGCACTAAAATGTTTGTTAGGATTATTTTTGCATGAGCTAAGCTAATCGTCGCTTCACTGTTTATGCTAAGGAAAGTAAGGCTTAATTGAACTCTTTTATAGTTGAACACTGACATTTACATTCATAACCAATTTGGGGCTACTTTTTAGCATTTCTATTTTGTTTCCAGTGTTGTTTCTATGAAGGTGACCACATGTCTGAAATCCAATCTCAGGACATTTCCAGCTTGTAAATAACAAGAATATCAAGGTAAGATTAGGAAACTGGGTCAGGAATCGGCCAGTTTCCTAATCCTCCGCAGATGGCCGCTCACACTGCGCCTGGTTCTTCCAGAGATCACTTCCTGTTAAAAAGTTTTTCCTCTCCACTGTCGCTACAAGCATGCTTGGTGTAAGGGATTGCCTTCGAGTCAATGAGTCGGTGCAATGAACTGGTTTTCCAAAGATAGAAAACTTTGAACTTTGAAATCTAACTTCATGATCTGGTTGAATTGCCTTTGTAAAGTGCCTTGAGATGACATGTGTTGTAAATTGGCTCTATATAAATAAACTGAATTGAATTGAATTAATGATTTCATTTAAATATACATTTATTAATAATATTTTTTTAAAAGGTGTAAAAAGGCAGGAATGTACCTCTCCATGATATTTGCATTTCCAATGATTAATAAGTGAATAAATCGATATTGTTATTAATAGAAAACTAGAACTGTGTCTATGGATTTGAAGAAGATTTTCGGTGTTAACATGGATCAAAAACAAGTATTGGTCAAAGCCTGCTGGTAAAGGATGATATTTATTACTACTGACCTATCAGGGCCCTGCGCATCTCAGAGAAGCAGATTTCATTTCTCACACTAACAGCTTCTATGTACAGCTCCACAACTTCCTAAACTTCAGCAGCTCCTTTGTCTCCTTTCATTTCTGGATAATCTGATTAATCCATGTGTGTCTGGCTGATTAGTATGCTCAGCTCATGCTACTGGGGTTATTCTGGTAAAATATATTTTATTATTAATAATAATAAAGAATCATAGTACAGGAGTTTTTCTTCCCAAAAATAATGGGTAATTTTTAAATAGCAGTAACAAAGACATGCTTGACAATAGGTATGTGCCATTGCATTAAATTTATTCTGCATCATGTCAACCACAACTTCAAAACATTTCAGACCTCTAGAAGTACCAGTTCCAGAGCTATAGAACGTTGAACTTCTAGTGTCACCAGCCTCTCAGACCTATCCAAATTTCCTAAATTATGTCCGATAGTGGTTATTGCTTTTTTTTTCATTATTTTGAGCCAGAAAATCACACTGAAGCATTTTTTATGGTCACAAAACATTTTTGAAGCAAATACTTTACTATTTTTCAAACATTTCCATCTTATTGTCTAACAGTCAGAGGTGTCAAGTAACGAAGTACAAATACTTTGTTACTGTACTTAAGTACACTTTTTAGGTATGTATGCTTTACTCCATTACTTATTTTTCTTCCTACTTCTGACTTCTACTCATTACATTTTCACACAAGTATCTCTACTTTCTATTCCTTACATTTTTTACTTGTTACTCTTGGCTTTGGTTTAATGTTTATATTTATTTCACATCATGTGCTCCATCCAATGCAGATCATTGGCTCCATCCACATCTAGTGAAAACTAGTGTAATCGGATGAGTCATATAACGCTAACATTGGTTAACTAAAGGAAATCATCAGAAGCAAGCAGGTGTTCTTCAAACTGCAAACATGAATTGTCTATGCCATGCTACAATGTGGGATTCAGAAAAAGATGTTGAAATGTCTGAAAGGTCGGACACAGGCGAGAGCGTATCGGGAGATGGAGACCAACAAGACCTCCCTCATCCTTGGCACTATCTCAAAGAATTTTTCAAAATAGTCATAAAATTGAGCTTTCAATTCATATAGTGGCTTCTGGCTGTTTTTTTTAAAGGTTACTTTATACTTTTATATTTAAGTAGTTTTTGGAGCACATACTTTTTCACTTTTTCTTGAGTAAAGAGGTCAAACTGATACTTCAACTTTTACCAGAGTGTTTTTAAACTGCAGTATCTATACTTCTACTTAAGTAACAAATATATGTACTTTTGACACCACTGCTAACAGTGTGCAATGATCCGGTCTCTGATGTGCCTGTGCGCTGCTACGAGTGGCGATATATCAGCTCTGCATTATTCAAATTAGCCTTGCTTAGCCTTGTTTGAAATCTGATTTCATTGGCTACAAAGCCAAACATTGAATCTGGTCTTAACCGACAGCAGCCGGGATCTGTTTCATGAGTCAGGTTTTAAAAATTCAAATCATCAACTCTAAAATGATCTAGCCTAAGATCAATAACTCTGGGTTTTTAATTTCACAACTGCTGCTGTGAAATAATTAAATCAACTCTAAACAGGTCCACTCAGGAAAAAGCAGTTGCAGTTAACCTGCTTTTTGAAACAGACCCCTCATCTTAACATATTGAAGCCCTTTTTTTTATTTTATTTTTTTACCTGGGTTTGAATCAAAGATTTATCACAATGATCAGCCCAATCCAGATAAAATGAATTGATTAAAATATTCACCATAACATAGCACAGCTCCCTATGAGCTCCTTCTTCCTTCTCTGTTTTAAAAGCAGTGCACTCTATTCCTCATGTTCCTTTATGTTAACAGCAGAGCAACATGCTACCGTAACAGCTGCTTCTGTGCGCAACACTCTCTTTCTACAGTAATAACAGTCTACACGCAACATTTTCCACCTGATTCATAAAATGGTCAAATCGGTGACCAGACGTCCCCTATTTCTGGGGAAAGTCCCAGTTTGGACCACCTGTGCCCAGAAATCAGGGACATCTAGTGACCGTAGCTTTTATAAAGTTGCCAGTTGATGAAAGAGATGGCTGCTGGATATGAAGTCAGAAATTTACTATTGAAGAGATTAGCTGTTAGTTTAAAGATGCTTTGCTAACGGTACTATAGATTCAAAGTATGCTTCGGGAGTTGTTTACATGTGTGTTTTAAATAAAGCTGTATATTAAAATTTATATTTATAATGAGTGTGCACAAGTTGCATGGTAATAAAGTCTCTTCTTCTTTCTAGACTGGAGCCAATGTTGCTCTTGAACTTGTACTGGCCCTTAATTCTAAATAAATTCATGGGAAATAATTGATGATATGTGCTGGCACATAAACGGCATAGGATAGGTCCCTTAGACCAGTTTTTAATTTTACAGTTTTATTTTACTGAAGATGTCAAAATTAAGCTGTACTTTTAGCTTTAGTAGTATAGAGATATAATCACAAGTTCCATCGACTATATTTCAGGTTTTCCGAGCTGCAAGTGGCGCTTTGGTTCACTCAATATCTCAAACGATGTGCCATTCCTCTGATTTTTGTTTTATTCTTTCGTTCTGTGTCGCTATGAAATCACTGGCCCAACCTTATAACTCCACTGCTAAATATGATCTAAAACCACCAACGCTTCTATGGTGCAGACTTAGACATAGAATACTGTTGTTGGAAAATACACATTATGTTTCAGAAATTTATGAGTTTCTTTTTAAAAGAACAAAAACACAGACCGCATTTGAACAATCAAGCCCAAATAATAAAGTTCTGCTTAAAACATTTCTAATACCACCTGCTCCTTAAAGTGAATTTTAATCTGGTGTCCTGCACCAGAATTATGTGGCTGTGCATCTCAGAATGACGTTAGGATGGAGATATAAAAAAAGTTCTGTCCCTTCTGAAAGCCTGCTCTGTCCTCTGCAACATGCAGCCATTTTAGTTGTCCTGCTCAATCTCCTCGCTACCTTCCTCCTCCTCCTTTTTGAAGGACAGCTCAGGGTTTCCTGTCCCGAAGTCCAGCACTTGCAAGTTGACTAGGTGTGAGAAAGAGCTCTCATCTATGGAGTCCACAGACAGCCGATTGAACCTTGAAAACCAAAAACAGAGGAGCGAGTTTAATGTGTAATTCCTTTGCAGGAAGACCCTGAAATCAACATTCAAAGCATTTACAGATTAAACAAGTGTGTTTGGTGACGCTGGTGCATATTGCTAACATATGCCTAACAAAATTACTTTCCACAATATTTAATCACACAGGTGTTGAGCTTAGTGTCATCAATTTTTACCAGTTTAACATTTTATGTGCATGTGGATAAATTAAGTTTAATCATCTGGCACCTTGATTTATTTGCAATTCCAAACTATTATTTCCATTTCCCTTCTGCTGCAAGCACTCCATGGTTCTCAGCTGTTACAGACCATATGTTTGGTACTTATCAGAGGATATGATAATCATACCAAATGCAAAATCCAGACGGGGTCAAAGCTTATAAGGACCAGCTATAAAGCAGCAAGGTTAAGGTCACACTGGAACCAAACCAGAACAAAAGCCTTGAAAGCACACATCCAAAACCTCTTAACTCTTGTCTGACCGCTGCTTTCAGGGCCTATAAGCCCCGCACTATGTGGAATAACACAAAGCACAACATTCGCTGAATGCACTCAAGTTAGTGGAGATGGAGAGATTAGCTACCATATTGCAGTACTCAACAAAATGAAGGCCAAAGGCCCTGGAGATGGTGCTTTCGTTTTAATACCAACAGAATGGAGAATAACATAAGCTTGTAGACAACAGCTTCTTCCTGAAAAGAAAAGTTTTATTTTCCTAACGCTGCAGCCATTTCATATAATAGAAAAAAGGATAGCCACAGAGACCAGCATGGTTAAAATGAAAACAAATGTAAACAAAAACACTGTAAGGGTCAACATGAGATAAATCTACAGAAAAACCCTTAGTGGTTTTAATAAAAAAAAAGTGCATACATATATATATATATATATATATATATATATATATATATATATATATATATATATATATATATGAAAAATATATATATGAAATAGACGTAAGTTAATTTAGTAATGAATTAATCATTAGCAGTAGTTATATCCATCCATTTTTCATAATGCTTATCCAAAGCCTATCTCCAGCTGTCTAAGGCCGAGAGGCGGGGTCAGCAGTTATATGAAATTGTACAAATAAATATGTAAACCTTTTGCATTTAAGGTACAAAAATAAAGTTTAAGTTGAATTTTCGTAAAAAGTTCTTTAAGGAACCTTTGCTATCCGATAAGTAATTGATTAATGGCAAAATTAATAAACAGGTTAATCAATTTGCAAAATAATCGTTAGTTGCAGGCCTAATATATATATATACATATATATATATATATGTATATATATATATATATATATACATATGTATATATATACATATATATATATATGTATATATATACATATATATATATATATGTATATATATACATATATATATATATATGTATATATATATATTAGGCCTGCAACTAACGATTATTTTGCAAATTGAAACACGCATGCTCGCTAAAGGCGCGCAACAGTCGCCCTGTGCTCGCGCCACAGGAGAACTATGGAGAGCGTGAACGATCAAATGATAGCCTATATGAGAAAGGGAGAAATCTGGATGGATGGATGGATGGATGGATGGATGGATGGATGGATGGATGGATGGATGGATGGATGGATGGATGGATGGATGGATAGATGGATGGATGGATGGATGGATACTCTGCCTTTTCAACCTACTGTATTTTTTATTTTAAACATTATTTGATGGCCTTTGTGGCAGGGAAGGAGATCCATATTTTATGTCACACACAGAGTATACATCTAGATAGATAGATGGATAGATAGATGTTGCAGTATCTATAACAACCCAAACACACAGGATTTCAGAATTAGACATCCCCAGTTATTAATAATGCCCTGTTAAAAAACTTCACATGGCGTTCCCCCCTGATGTCATTTATGTTGAGTTGCAATAAATGCAAAACTCTCTGCAGGTTCTTGTCTTTGTCGTCCGCTCTATTCAGCTGGCTTTAGAAACACACCGCGAGAAGGTGGGGGCTGGGTGGTGAGGGTTACGGGGGCGAGAAACGCAAAAGTAACTAAATAGTTACTTTTACTAGTAACTAGTTACTTTTATTGTGGAGTAACTCAGTTAGTAACTCAGTTACTTTTTGGGAGAAGTAACTAGTAACTATAACTAATTACTTTTTCAAAGTAACGTGCCCAACACTGAAGATGAGTGATGCTCCATTTATATCAAAATTCAGCCTGTCAAACAAGATGTTTGGATTTAACTACACTGAAACTACAGATCTGAGGTCCAGTGAAACCAATAAAGAAGTGATTTGTTGCTTTTCTAATGACAAAAACGTCAATAAGAACTAAATAGAATGTTTTTTAAATATATAAACAACAGAGCTTCAGCTGATGAGCTGCACAGTTTGTGTTTTGTCAAGATTGTTAGGGGAGATTGGAGCCTTTAATTAATCTTTAACGAGGCTGCCAGATTAGGTGTGTTTTTAATAGGCCAAACACCAAACAATTCTATCAATTCAATTTTGTGCCATTGCATCGAGCAAAGAGCACATCTTAAAAATGTAAATGCAAAAGAAATAAAAAAACATATTTAGTAAAATAAAAAAAATTTAAAAAATTAACCCTGAGATTAAACTAGAAAAGTTTTTAATAGGAAATTTAGCTGTTTTCTCAAACCCTATTATTTTAAATTACTTTTTTATTTCAATATTTTTTCCCCAAATTTCGTCATTATGAAAACATTCTCTTACAGATTTTATATTTCCAGATTTTATTTTTTATTTTTTTTAACTGATTTCATATTTTCAATTATAATTTTATAATTAGCATCTTTTCAAATTGTGTTTTACAGATAAGATTCTCTTCACTGCTTGAGTCGAGTTTTTTTTTTTTGTCTGCATGGATTTTAACAACATTTCATGGGTCGAGTGAAAGTTTCTGTTGGGCTAGAAGTATAAAGAATGTGATGGTTTAAATAATATGAATACTATAAATTTCTAAACTTAAATGTGAAAAAAATCGGTAAAAGAATTTCTTTTTAAAAAGAATAAATATGAAAATAAATATTCCTTTAAAAAAAAAATATATATATATATATATATATGTATACATTTATTTGAAAAAACAAAATTTTGAAAAAATAAGACATTTAAAACAAATTTCAATAAAATAGTAATAATTCAAAATGACAGAAAACATAAAACAGTAAATTTAATCTAAAAACCATTTTTATTTATAATTTTTTTCAGAGGTTTATTTCTGCATATCCTTTTCTTCTACAACTTCTCTTCTAATTTACAAAATGTGAATCTTATCTATTTTTTTCCAAATTTCACGTTTCCACAACATATTCTTTACTTGAAATAATATTGGAATCAAGTTCACACCATACATTCCAGTGCTTGTGGAAAGCATATTTGTGTAAACAGAAGTCTACCCACAATCTGAAATATTTCAGGTGCAACAAGCTGAGGACATTTTGCACAAAAATCACTGGAACCAGAACAATGCAGCAAGTAGTGCATTTGGTGTCATGGACAGCTGCTACCAAGGAACATTATAATCATTAGAAAAGCAGATTTTTGTGCTTTTCTTACCTCAAAAAGATGCCTTTAATGTTTGGCGTCCCTTCAAAAGCTGAAGCAGGAACGCTGGAGATGCGGTTGCTTTGCAGATAAAGGTACTCCAGGGACTCAGGAAGGTCAGATGGAATATGAGTTAGCTGGTTACCAGAAAGGTCCAGTGTCTAAAATAATAATGAAAAAAAGAAGAAAAAAAATCAACAAAGGAGAATAATATGAGCAAAACACCAAAAATTAACACAAATCAAGAAAAAAAAAAAGCGAAAAAGAAAAGCGGTTTTAATTTCACACCGTTTTTTTTCCTTTTTTTTTTTTATTTATTTATTTATCATCGTATCAGACTGCAGGTTTGACCTGGAACTCATGGATCAAATCATGAATAATGTGCTTTTTTTCCCCACTGTACATAATCCAAAAAATATGTTTAATCTCGATGTTTTTTGATAAATCCACAATTAAATTATATTTATTTATTTAATAAATATATATACCTATGTAAATGTATTAGTTTTTTAACCATTTTATTGTATGTAATTTTCCAACTCACTCTCCCTTGTAAATAAATGAAGAAGATTCTTTCAATGAACTCATATTCATTATTACGTAAAACAAAGGGAGAAAAAAACAAACAATCAGTTTAACAGAGACCTCTGAGGATTTTTATGTTGTTCTGGTTTTTTTCATCCCCCCTGGCTAAATCATCATTCCATTCTTGGAATAATTATAGTTGGCCGCCCACTTCTGGGAGCACTTACCTTTCTTTGGGAACACATTTTGTTTGCTTCATGAAACCTTAGAAATAACTTTATTATAAACTTTTTTTTTTTTTTTTTGGGGGGGGGGACATGTAGTATAATATGTTATGTTCTCCTTTTGAGATTTGTTTGCCTATTCATGTCTTTTTCATGATTCTGGATTGTAATCTCTATGGCCAGTAGAACTCACCTCTACTGGTGTTTAAGAGGATTCATGATGTAACAACGGGGTCAGTTTTATTGTGCCTTAAAGGGGAACGCAGTTTTTTTTTTTTTTACATTGCGCCCTTGCTTTTTCATAATTACATCATGTTCTTCTCATCTATATAAGTTGTGTGTCATTTGGAGCTGTTCTGAAGATATTCCGTTAGGTTATATACAGGTAACGTCTTCCTTTGGGCAACAAGTTGAAGGCACAAACTAAACTGTTCATAATTTATTCTTTATGGTACGCCAGCATCCATAACATGTAGGCGAATCACTGTCCCCCAGACATCTTCCGTTGGAATAACGGAATATCTTCAGAACGGCTCCAAATGACAAAAAACTCATATGGGTGAGTAGAACATGATGTAATAATGTAAAATCAACGGCCCAATGTAAAAAAAAAATACAAAAATACAAAAGAAACCCGCTTGGGGTCATTTTTTCTTTCTTTTATTTTTATTTTCTAGAAAATCTCCCTGTACCAGTATATTACTAAACTGTGTTAACGAGCTGCAAAAAAATTTAAATCTCAGTAAGTCATTTTTTCTTAAATTAAGGAGGTAAGTGGGACACTGCGAATGAAACAATACAATTTACATTTAAAATAAGAAAAAATTTGTCTTACTTTTGAGTGCATATTATCTTAATATTTGATTTTAAGAGTAAATAAACTCATTCCATTGGCAAACAATATGTATATGTGCATGTATATGTACATGTATGTATATAATGTAATTATTATATAGTATTATATAATAATTATTATATGGTAATTATTTTTGTTTGAATATTTTATTCTATTTATTAACCCAAAAACCCAAAGTCTAGCAAACATTAATTGTGTATTTTTAAACAAGTTTTTTGTATTTTTGTTGTGTATTTAGGTAGACAATTTTAAGATATGTCCAGGGACAACAGAAGAAAAATTGCCTTTTGGCTAATTCTGGTGCAATTAAATACTTATTAATTGAATATTATTATTGATCTCACATTGGAGAAATTTATCTCTGCATTTAACCCATCCCCTTGGGGAGCAGTGGGCTGCCATTGTGCGGCACCCGGGGAGCAGTGTGGGGGTTAAGTGTCTTGCTCAGCGAGCCAGAGGGGCAGTCTGGGGTTCAAACTCCCAATCTCAGAATTCAAAGCCCTATGCTCTAACCACTAGGCCGCCACGCTGCCTTAATGTACACTGTCCCCATCAAATAAATAAATACATCTAAATATTCTTATTTACCTGCACAAATTAAGTGCAATTACACTTATTTTGAGAAATTTTTACTTATTTCTAGATCATTTTTGCAGTGTGTGATCGGAAAAAAAGCATTGAGTTTGAGCTCTAAGAAGCCTAAACCATCATGTTTTTAGGGACTCTTATCAAACCTTGTGCTAAAACAATAGAAAACATGTTACCAGCATAGCTTTACTGCAGACCACTCACTGTGAGTGCACTGAGCTCCATCCAGGCTCCTTGGTAGGCTGAGTTAAGTTTCAGCTGATTGTCACTCAGAATCAACTTCTTCAGCTTCTGCATTCCTGTCAGGGCGCCTTCTGGTATCAAACTGATCCGATTGTTCTTGATTTCTAGAATCTGTAGACTTGGAGGAAGACCCAGGGGCACTGCATGAAGAGCATTCCCGGACAGCTCCAGAGTTTCCAGTATACGCAACTTCCTGAAGGCATCACGGTGAATCTTAGAGTTGGTCAGTTTGTTATAGCTGAGATTGAGCTCCGTCAGGGTGTAGAGAAAGGACAGGTCATTGCGGCCAATTTCAGAGATAAAGTTGTGGAGTAGCATGAGTGTCTTGGCTCGTCGGGGTAAGCCCCTGGGAACTCGTTCCAGCAAATTATTGTACAAATGTAGAGTGTGAAGCTTCTTTAAGCCCTAGTGGGTAAAACAATATTCAAAATTCATCAATAAGACTGTTGTTATCTAGTGAAGACAGCCGGTAACATCTAATAAATTTTAATCTTTTTGTTTTTTAAATTTACCTGGAAGGCCAGAGGGTGAATAGAGCGGGAGCGCAGCTTGTTGTTGTGGAGGAGCAGGTATTCAAGGTTTCGCACAGAGACGAGAGTATCTCCAGGGATGCTGTGGATGGCGTTCTTCTCCAGGTGCAGCAGCACTAGGTTGCGAGGCAAACCCTTAGGAACGACGCTCAGGTTGTTATTAGACAAATCGAGATACTCAAGGCTACTCAGCTGACTGCAAAGAGAGGGATGGAGCAAATCAGTTGATTGTATGTGCGCCTTAAGCAGTAAATAGCATTTTGATGGCTTGGTTTTTTGTGAGTAATGTGTGCAGCCTACCTGAAAGTTTTGTTATCTATCCCAGCATTGGTGAGGAGGTTGTTCTGCAGATAAAGTTCTCTAAGGTTTCGTAAATCCCCTAAAGCTCCTGTTGGGATTTCTTCCAGCTTGTTACTCTGTGACGTAAGAAAAATTGTTTATTTTATGCAAAATATATAAAATGTAGCCATGTTGGACATTAGAAAACATCGTTTAAAACTAATCGTTAGTTTCAGTTGGGGTTTTTTTCCCCCTTGGTAAGAGATTTTACATTATACTTACATTCTAGGTAAAGTGAAATTCATGGTTTCAAACTAGAAATGCAAATATATCCTTTGGAGCTGAATCGAAATTTAACTCAAGTAAATTGATGTTTAACTTTTTTCTGTGTACTCCTTTCATTCTATTGAACAATTTTAATTGGAGAAGGTTTAACGCTAATTGAATCCTTTTTAGACCATGCTGAGTGTAGTTTTGCCTTAATTTAACATAAAACCGTTTCGTGCTACATTAACAAAAATAACTTTGAAAGCAAACCTGAGCAATTGAAAGTTTTTGCTTTTAATAAGAGATCATTATGTCAACTGCATTGTATTAATCTGAGCATACCCATAGTCAATACGCATGCGCAATCCCTTAAATTCAGTTCAATTAAGTTTATTTATATAACGCCATTTCCCAACATGTCATCTCAAAGCACTTTACAGTTTACCAGATCATCCAGTCGAGTCCAGTTGATTGCATCAACTCATTGACTCTTTAGCAATCCCTCACACTAAGCATGCTAGTAGCGACAGTGGAGAAGAAAAACTCCCTTTTAACAGGAAAAAAATCTCCAGCAGAACCAGGCTCAGTGTGAGCGGCCATCTGCTGAGGCCGACTGGGGTTCAAGGAGACAGAAGCAGACATAGAAAAAGAAGCATAGATACAAAAGGCAACTGTAAAAGGCGGCCCCGTCCAGGAAGTAAACAGCCAGGCAGACAAGTTCCAAGCAAACTCCCATGTCAGAGGATGAAGAGAGCACATCCAGTTAGTCGCAGTCAGAGAAACAGGACTACACTGAAAAACAGGCCAAGCTCCAACATCTAGAAACAAAGGTGTTGATGGCAGCAGCACAGCTGATGTTACTCTCCAGGATGGAGTCACAGCCAAACAGGAACAGAGGAGGCAAACTAATGATTCCCTTTAAACTACCTCATCGGGCGTGTATCCCTTTACGTACAAAAAAAATATATATATATATTTAAGGAGAGGTCTCCATACGCATAAAAAAACAACAAAAACTAAGAAATTAAATTGTTTGTACAGGACTAAAGGGATACACACCTGTTGAGGTAGTTTAAAGTTTATTTTTCATACAAAATTCAAGGGATAAACTAAAGGGATAAATGGGTATTGACAGGGTATGCTCATCTGACAGAACACCGTCACTCTTCTCCAACTTGGACCCAAAATTTATCAAAAGAATGTTTGTAAAATGTACTGAGTTCGAAATTAACGGCTGCCTCTTCCAAAAGCCAGATTCATTGTCTGATTACATCATAGTGCCGCGCCATGGCCTGTTCGTATTGGAAGATTCCTCGTTATGCAGCCAACGAATGCAGGAACATACCCCATTGTGTTGCATTTATCCTCAAAAATATTATAACTTCTTGTGTAAAATATTTTTAAAATATTGTTTAAGTATTTATTATTGGGACTGGCGACCTGTCCAGGGTGTACCCGCCTCTCGCCCATTGACTGCTGGAGATAGGCACCAGCATCCCTCGCGACCCCAATTGGGACAAGCGTGTCAGATAATGGATGGATGGATGGATGGATGGATGGATGGATGGATGGATGGATGGATGGATGGATGGATGGATGGATGGATGGATGGATGGATATTTATTATTGTTGAGTGTGTTAGACCTTCAAATGAAGGCGGAGAAGACTAGGTGGCAGATTGTTGGGAACAACCCTCAGAAGGTTGCTGGATATGGTGAGGATCTCCAAGGTGTCGGAGGCATTGAACATGTGATCAGGAAGTCCTTCGTCCTTCAGCTTGTTGTTATGGAGATACACAGACCTGTAAACCATTAAACACGAAGGATATATGATTTTGAAATATAGAGCAAACAAAAAGGACTCCATTGGCATACAGGATGGTACCTTAGATTTGGTTTATGACCAAATGTGTACGGGTAGATCCTGGAGATCTGATTGGCAGCAAAATCAGCACTGACTAAAGATGGTGGCAGAACTTTGGGTGCAGAGGTGAGCTGAAGGCACATCAGAAAATGATATGACAAAATATTAATGACGTAATGTAGCTCTTTTTTTTCTTAGACACTGAACTTTGCGTTTAATTCTCCATAATCCATTATAATCCAAATGACATAAATAAAGGTCTATGAGTAAAGAATCCATATATTTTTAATCTCTGAAATCAGTGTAAATTAAATTGGTATTGCACGATTTTCCCATTATTTTACATGCATCCATAGTCTGTTTTGCTGCAGATAAAATATACATTATCTTAATGCCCTCACAGCAAAAAAAATGAATATCCCTTTAATAAATCAAGGCTTTTAGCAATGCTAAAATGTATAAAATGGTGGAGAATATAGAAGGCAGAGAAGCTTTTTCAGATTAGATATTCATTTAGAGCTTTCTCCTTAATAACAGGGTTTATGCATTAAAGTAACACGGATGTCTTTAAGGCTTAGTGAGCACTTTTAAATCCTCTATTCTTCCTGCATCCTGTTTTCCTGTCTGTCCCTATGGTAACACACAGATCCGTCCTTCTTTTCTCCCTCCCTTGCCTTGTCTAGAAAGGTCACAAACGTTTTTTTTTAGCTTTGACCCGCCATGAACAATCAAACAGAGTAATCATGGGACGCAAGCGACCGCTGTCTGCCCGTCACAACAACACAAATGAGTCATTTTGAGGACAAAGGAACAAACAGGCCATTGTAGTTCTGAGCAGTTGAACTCCTGGTGCATCGCTCACCTTGTTGTTTGCCAGGTATAAATAGGCCAGCTGATCAAGCATTTCAAAACCTTCATCTTCAAGACCTGAAAGCATAATAAACAGATAATATAGTTATACATTCCACATTCTACGCATTAAATGTATGGAGGTAAAGAAAACAAACCTACGTAACTGTTTGCATGGGTGGGGGTGTCACATTGTTTCTACGATGTTTAGTTATAAGCTTATCTAGAAATGTGAACAAATAGTGAAAATAAACCACTTAGAGAAATGACCTGTAGCTCACTGAGCATTTGAAATGCTCTGGGTCAAAACCTAAATGTTTCAAGCAAATATAAACCCAGTAAATACAAAACATAGTTTTTAAAGGAGAAGTCCGGTCATATTAAGAATACAAACTTCTGAAAATATTTTATATATGAAATTATTACATACTGTTTAATAAATGATAAGTGTTTTTAATTAAGAGTAATTTCATTTGAATGTGCTTTACTGGAGGCAGTACTGCCACCTACTGGTTAGTGACGTCACGGTACGGTATTGGCTGTTGATCAAGTCCCAGTGCTGTATCTGGTGTTTGTCACAACGCGCTATTATCCAAGTCATCTTGAAAACATTCTTCTTCCAAATGGCTACATATTACGTGTTTTTTCTCTGGTCATAAGTTCGATGGCAAATTCTCCCTCTTCAAGTTGGCAATCAGACGACCAACCCGTCCGTGGAGGATCAGGAATCAGAAAGGTGGAATAAGTAATTTTTTTTCACTTTTACCCGATGTATTCCAGCATCCAGCTGCCATGCACGTGGGCATTGTCAGTTTCACTATAGCTCTGGTGAATTTCAATGGTGAAGTCCTCTGGAAATCTTCAATAATTGTTGTTGATTGCAGATGTGTCTAGTAGTTCCCATTGATTTAGCTTGTAAAGCGGGGAGAATGGCGCTAGGCTTACCGCACCGTGACGTCACTGCTGGAAGATGGCAGGAGGGAGGGATTACTATATTTGGGCGAAAAAGGCCGCTCCCAGACGAAAAATATTGTTTTTATTTTTTAACTGATTAACGCTAAATTCAATAAATCACTGCAAATTCATTTTATGTGTAAATAATGATCCATTGATTATTCCTTGCTTACCGGACTTTTCCTTTAAGATTATTTCACTCATTCTCAGACCAACCTTTGCTCTCTGAGGCTCGATAGCTCCTTGTAGAAAAAAGACATGTTCAATTTATATCACCAAGTTATGTCAACTGGTTCAACTTAACTTAGTTGACTAAATGCAAAAATAATTATTTTTTAAATTATTTGAACAATATTATGATCACTAAATCCAGCATTCTAGTTATTCTTAATAACTTAATGCTGTTAAGTCAGTTTCAGAGGTATGTTAATCAGAGTATTTATGCCAGTTCAGTCCATCCAACCATCGGGATCATGGTGCTGTCTATCTCCAAAGGTGGGGTACGCCGTGGCCTGGTCCCCAATCTGCCGCAGGGCCAGTTCAGCTCAGTTGAATTATTACTGCGTCTGAATAATTCATTGGATTTTATTGATGGAATTGAATTCTCTCAATTTGCAGTTAAACATTTACTGTTTTTTGTTGCTTTATGTCAAAAATTCTATTTTAACCAACTCATCTTAATCAAAAAGTCAGCTTCAATGAAAGCGCAGTGTCACGGTTTTTATTCTGTTTAAGTTTTCTTTTTGAGTTTTCAGTTTCACTTTGATCCATGTTTTTCTTTGTTTTCTAGTTGTATGGGTTTAATTCCTATTTTGTGGTGTTTTCTGGATGTATTTGAGTTCTTAGGTATTTCTTGTTTGCCCTCTTGTGTCACTTTCCTTCCCCTAGCTCCCTTCTAGACTCCTCTGTTCACACCTGCTCCCAATCTTCTGATTAGCCTGGTCTATTTTTCTCTCTCCCATATATGCACCTCCTGCTCAGTCACTGTTGCTTGTTTGTTGTTATTTCATCACCTTCAAGTGAGTTTTCCCAGTAATGTTATCTAAATCTGAAGGCATGAATAGCTTGGAGAGAAATGGAAAATGGAAAATTAGCTGGGATAATGAAATAAATGGAAGGCTTTTGTATAGGATACAAAATACAGTTACTTACTGGTTTTTGTAGTTGGTGTGATAATGTAGAAATAATGGAACATGTCTTTATTAGTTATAGAAAATATGTTAATGAAAGAACATTATTAAAACAGAATTCTGTTTTAATGGGAATTGAAATTTGAAAATGTGACTGAAAGGTTAAATAGTATTTAGGGGGAAAAGAAGATTTTTCAGTTTTTTTTTTTTAAATACTGGGATAATATGAGAATTTTGTGGATAGATATTAGGATCCAATCATTGGCAGTAGTGCAACGATAATGGATGCAAGCTGTCATTAAAACCTAAAGGTGGATGTGATGGAGGATGATTGGGAACGGGGCGGAGCTGGAAGGTGTGATGAATCCTGGATTAGACCAGAACTAGTGCCAAGAATCATTTCAAGGCTAGACTATCTCTAAAAGCAACGTCTCATACCCCAGTAAATAAATACAAAATAGAAACGGATGAGAAACAAAATGGTTATGCTGGTTGATCTGGAAAAGCTGATAGAGCTCTTTCTTAGGGCTTGTAAAGGGAAATGGATAAAAATTTCCCTTACAAACTTAACCATCAGCAAAGCCTCACTACTCCAAAACCTGTCAAAACAGTTAAACCTTTCCCCCATATTGATTGTCATTTCTTTCTTGTTTCTATGCATCTGTATTTAAACACTTGTCACAAACAGCTGAAACAGGCAGGAGGTGACAATGAATATAATAACAGTAATTATTTTTCCCCAGGGAGATTTCTACTGAGGATATTAGCATCAATCTTCTAAGCTGCACTATTAAACTTTTCCTTTCTGCCTGATTTGTACGCCCTTGGAACGCTGTGTGCATTTTGCTTCCCTGTGAACACAGAGCTCTGGTGTAGTGTTGCGATTGGGTCACTGTGTTTACCTTCTGTGGTCAGCCAGTTATTTTGGAGGTTGAGAGTCTCAAGCTGATGCAAATGGGAAATGTGCTCCACTGTTATTTCCTTGATTTTGTTGTTCTGCAATCAGAAACATGCAATCTTTACAATGGCAGAACGTTATGTTCTGGGCAAAACAAATGTCAAATTGCTCATGGGTAGTTGTTTCTGAAAGTTTCTGACTGTGTGTTTGTGTTTGACCTGTAGAGAGAGACGGCGAATTTTATTGGGCAGCTCTTCTGGAAACTCTGTAAGGTCAACTCCAGCGCAGTCCACTGCTCCGTCTGCTGTACAGCTGCATTCAGATGGACACTCGGATGTTGCCAAAGTTGCATTGTCAGCTTCCATCACTACCTCTTCATCCTCTTCCTGCTCAGGTTCAACAGGGGTCTGGCAGCGCACCAGCATCCATGCCAGGAGCATTACACAGAAGGCCTGCAGAATGGTATGCTTTGGAAAGTCCATGTCTACTGTTGGGCGGTTCTGCTGCACATGCAAACACACAGCAAATGACATCTTTACAATATAGTGAAAAAAATATTTCCAGATCTTCTCTGTAATTGTGATTTAATACACAGTTTAAAGGGTCTATATCTTGCAAAATTCACATTCATGTTTGTGCTTTAAACTTTGTTATACAGATATCCCTTCATGGACAAAAGGGGTATTTTAATTAGCCTGTTCATGTCTGAGTAATCCTCATGAATTCTGCTCTCTGATCAGCAGCCCCTCTGCGCTCTGGGCGTACAGCAGCTTTGTAGGGAAATATCCTGTTGTTGATCAGAGCAGCTAACCTGACTCAAATGTAAAAAAAATAAAACTTATCGACTGCTTGCCTCATCCTTAGGGGCGGCTCTTACCATTAAGAGTTTCCAATTAATTATAGTCGGTCATTTTTTTACTGCCATGCAAGAAACCTGACCCACTCTAGTTTGCAGAAATTGTTCAGTTGAGCAACACTGGAAGATTTATTTATGCATTAGCAGCCTGTTTAAGATCAGGAAACAGGATATGAAACATATGTGGACTTTTACTGTGTTACTTCTGAACCTTCATTTTGTTGTGTTTTTTTTTTTTTTTGAGCTAGTTGGATTTGGATCTGCTGTTGTGCTTGGAAAGCTTTCGTTCTGCAAATCCCAGACTGTAACATACAGTTAGTGCTGCAGTATCCTCAACTGTGACTGATGTCACCAACCAGGTTGTATGAGTATCAAGGTTTAGAAATGTTTCACCAAGAAATCCACTTTGCTCATTTGTCAAGTTTCTGGTTTTTACTGTTAACAACTGTTAATTGTTGTTATTATTGGGTGAAAGAAGACTGCATTTCTCATGGTGGCAAAAACAATGGGCAGGACATTTTATACTTTCTTAAGAAACTGATGCAGAACTCTGAGGAAATATTTAAAGATCCTTCCATAAGTAGGAAAAAAAAAAGCTTCTTCCGTTTCAATTTGCATGTTTTCAACACAAAAACAAGGCTTGTTGGGCTACTGTATAAAACCTCGAACTCAACGGTATTCCTGACATTTTGAATTGAAATAGCTTCCTGGATGGGAAGCAAAATGTCTTCAAACTTGGAAAAAAGTCTAGTGGATCGTTTTTAATTTTCTTTTTTTGGAACTTCCATGAGTAGTTTTTTTTTTCTGAATAACTAAAAAAAAAAAAAAAAAAAACACTGTTCACATTCCTGAACAATAATATAATAGTTCTCAAAGCACATTCCTGAACAATAATATAATAGTTCTCAAAGAACATCGCTGGAAAATGTCCCAAGATTATGTGCCAAGGATTCTGGAAGGAGATGATTGACACATGCAAGGTTTGCATGCTTTGCAGAGTTTGCATATAGCTTAAAGCCGGGCTTACACTGTGCGATTTTTTTTTTGCCCTACTCGGCCCGACTTTGCAGTCGTGCGAGAATTTTTCGATTGGGCCGACTTTATTCTGTAAGATTGGCAGTAGTCAGTCATGGACATGGTTATTTAAACTGATCTCTGATGACTGTCTACAAAGGACGGGCTAATCAAAATAATCATTTGAAATAAAAAGTTCCATATTTACTAGTGGTGTAAATTGGCAAGAATTTGTTAAAAATCCCCCCTGTACTCCCACCTGGTGGCTGGAGGCTTTAAACTTGTATAAAAATTAAGACAATGAAATAGAAGTAATATTAGTAATAATAGAAGTAAATAATTTTTACATTTAAGATCCATTCGGCTGTGTCAATACAAATACTGTCAAATGAAATATTGTCATGTCTAACAGAGTCGGTTAAGTATTTTTTTGAGTTTATCTTTGTAGGACATGAACATTTGCATACATAAAACATTCCCTTTATGGCCAAATGATAACCACAAAAATACACCTACCGCTCAGAAGGTTAGTGATTTAAGCCCTGGTCCCATAGTTGCAAAAGATCAGTTCTGTTTTCTACTTCATTCCTTCCAAGCTGCATGGTCTGACTTAAAGGAGTAAAACAAGCATGTCACATCAGGGCCAATTTGTTAAGAGTAACAGCTGTGCAAAGATCATAAGAAGTGCAAAGTAAACTTGGGAAGACAAATTGTTTGTTAAGCGATGCAAAGTAAAAAAAAAAAAAAAACTTCTCTACGTCTTCTGATGTTGACAGAGATATGACTGTTTTGCGCCCAGAGCAACCCCTCAAGACAAGCTAAAACCCATCCATCAAAGGAGCCTTTTATGCTTGCTGCAGTGCAAAAAACCCAATAGAAACACTGTACAAAAAATATGGGCTGATCTAATGTCAGTGCAATAAACATTCACTGCATGAAATCAGCATTATCTGCACTAACTAGCATGTAAAATTGCTGCAATTTCAGGGTAGCGGTTGAGCACAGAAATTTTAGGTTTGCACCTTAAACCAAAAACTGATGTCCCCTTCCTTTCTCAGTGTTGCCTGCATGCGCCGTCTGCTCACGTCTAGGGTCGGCTTTCACGTGTAAGGAGAGCTGATGTGAGCCATCCAATTAGAAATCAAGTAATTACTACAAGTCTTTGTTAAATTAAAATTAGTGGTGGGATGGGAATAAAAAGCCCAATTTACATTTACATTACCCTCTGAAGCTGTGTCTGGTGATGTGATAGTGTAGCCTCATGAGACCATCCTGATCTTGCGAGCTTTCAAGGTTTCACTCGCTAATCAGTCTGGAGACTCTCCGTTAAAGAAAATTTGGAGCTGTTCACCAAACGAACGTCCACCAGCGCTGGCTTTGAGGCGGGCTGAGGTGTGACGCAACGAGAGGCGCAACAGTTCAGTCTAAAGAACATGGCGGCTTCAGCCGATGAAACTAGCGTTAGCGTGGCTATCGAGCAAGTTTTATCGGAATTACAGAGTATTTCTTCACTGAAAGAAGAGCAAAACACTGCTCTGGAGGCTTTTCTCAGAGGAAAAGATGTTTTTGCTCTTCTCCTGACTGGTTTCGGCAAGAGTTTGATCTATCAATCTGCTCCTCTTCGTCATCGCTCTGTTAGTACATCATATGCTTCGTTGATCTGATTGGTTTTTTTGGCCCGTCTATCACCAACATAGGCCAATCAGTTAACCAGTATTTTCGCCCCTTCCCAAAATTACTTCAACGGAAGGTTTCCAGATGGATATGCGGAGCAAATCCATCTGGCGGAGTCAGGTTAGTGATAGTGCAGGTGAGGGGAAGCATCAGTGATGGACAGACAAACATATGTAGGGCATCAGGGTGGGCTTCCGATGCTGATGTCCAGAGGTGTCAAAAAACGAAGTACAAATACTTTGTTGCTGTAGGTATACATTAGGTATCAATACTTTACTCCATTACTTATTTTTCTTCCTACTTCTGACTTCTACTCATTACATTTTCACACAAGTATCTGTACTTTCTATTCCTTAATTTTTTTAAGCAACCCTTACTCCTTACTCTTAACTTTGATTTAATGTTTATAAATATTTATTTCCCGTCATGCGCTGCATCCAATGCAGATCATTGGCTCCATCCACATCTAGTGAAAACTAGTGTAATTGGATGAGTCATATAACACAAACACTCATTGGTTAGCTAAAGGAAATCATCAGAAGCAAGCAGGTGTTCATCAAACTGCAAAAGCAAATTGTCTATGCCATGCTACAATGTGAGAGCGTATCGGGGGATGGAGATGGAGACCAACAAGACCTTTCTCATCTTTGGCCCTATGTCAAAGAAATTGTCGGAAATTGAGCTTTCAATTCATTTAGTGGCATCTGGCTGTTTTTTATAAAGGTTACTTTATACTTTTATACTTCAAATAGTTTTTGGAGCACATACTTTTTCACTTTTACTTGAGTAAAGAGGGCTAGTTGATACTTCAACTTTTACCAGAGTGTTTTTAAACTCCAGTATCTATGCTTCTACTTAAGTAATAAATGTGTGAACTTTTGACACCACTGCTCAGGTCCACCTGTGGTGTGAGGATTGAATGCATTCAGACACTTAGGGTTTTCGGTGAAAGAGGTGAGGGGACATCTACCCTCCCCCCTGGTTTTAAATACACATTAGTCCAAAAGGCAACAACAATACATCCGAGGGGTGTATGGGGTCTTTCACACCTCTGATCTCTCCTCTCTGCCCGTGGAGAGTGCTGGGACCATGGGGATGGTCATGGCTCGGATGGCTCTCCTTGCTTCCTCTAGCCATCTTTTTGCCAGCCCCCTTCCCACACTGAGGGGTCTGGGGTTCTCCTGGGTCTGTGGGCCTGTTCCCCCAAGAGGATTGGCCCAAAGACCTGGGTGATAATGTATGTATGAGGAGTGTTAGTTCAGTGTTTGCCTCAGTTCGCATCTTGATTGAGTGCTTGTTAATGTCCATGTGGTTGTAAAGGGGCCCTGTGGGGTCCTCTCTAGGTGGCGGTATGCCCACAGACGCCTGGGCTCTCATCCGGGTCCACTCAAGTGGAGCCCATGGGCTCGCTGATCATATTTTCCTTCTGTAGAAGGTTTGCAAATCCTTTATAAACTAGCATGCCCAGGCATGCATACCACAGGAGTTTGATTCCAGATGTTCACGGATATCCTCTACTAAGCTGCAGCTACAGATAAATACCACCCTGAATAATATTGTTAAATCAACATAAGTTTTGCCTTCCACACACATGGATCTATGTGCTTTCGGTTTTATTGTCCATGATTTCATTCTGTTTCTTATCTGCAGAAGTATCAGAGGCCTGTTGTCCATATTCAACTATCCAGATAGTCCTACACATGCCAGAAGTCAGAACTGCCATGCATAGATGAATTACCTTGACTCAAAGCTCAGCGCAACAGCAACCATAAAGTATACAGCAGCAGAGCTCCTGCAGTACTTTTACCCCTAAGAACATTTGGTGAAAAAAGTACTGAAGAGTAATGTGTGGTCCAAACTCTGTCTGTCCCATAGCAGGCAAGCAGTCACAGATCTGCACCAGATCCCCTCCAGATGTGTGAGATAGGGAGGTTAAACGGGGGAAAAAAGGAAAGGAGTACTGAAAAGAATTTGAATCAGGAGGAAAAAGAGCCAAAAACACATATTCTTCCTTTCCTTTATTATTTATAGCTTTGGCGTGTCCTTTAAGTGTGTAATAAGAACTGGTTCTACTAAAGAATTTGGATTTCCAAGATGTTTGAGAGACCCAGAAACTTCTGATTATTGGATGTTCAAAAGCGTTGAAGTTTCTCATGATCATAAATAATAGTGGTCCCACCTAACCAAAAAAAACTCCTTAACTGTTGCAACTGGATGATCATAATAAAGTACCTTCAGTGAGGAGATTGTTTCAACAGATTAGATCAAAAGTATAAAAGCAACCAACGACGATGGTGTTCTAGCACATTAAGAAAACACAGTAGCGTAGCATCAGCCATAAATATGCCATAAATATCCATGGTGGATAGAAGATATGTCTCTTCTAACTAAATCACCGACAGCTCAAAGTTAACTTGCTAAATTTAGATACACAAGAATTGTCATAAAAATGAAATTCTGTTTATTTTATAGAACCAATTCAAAACAAGTCATCTTAAGGTAATTTACAGGGTAAGTCAGATCAAAGGTTCAACGTTGTCAATCTAAGGAAAACCAGTTGTTTGCATTTCATTGAATTAACAGGATTTGCCCCTGACATAACACACCCCCCCCCCCCCCCCCCCCCAGGACCTTCACATATTAATTTGCATCATAGTGTTCACTCTACAACAATTCCTCACACCGAGCATGCATACAGCAACAGTAAAGGGAAACCTGCCTTTGAAACGTAAAAAAACCTCCAGCAGAACCAGGCTCTGGTTGAGCGGTCTTGTGTCGAGGCTGACTGGGGTTCGAGGAGATAGAAGCATACATACAATAGGAACATAGAAACACTGATCTATAAATATTTTCTATGCCAGAAAATGTTTAAGGTAAACTTGCTCCTCGGGTGTCTCTGTCTCGGAAAGGGTTAGGGTCTAAACACGTGTATGCATGTACATTTCTATGCATACGCATGTCTATGTAGGTTTATATGTTTGTATTTACAAACAGCTTATTAAGCGATGGGAACACTTTAATTTTTTATTAGATTGTTTAAACTTTGGGAGAATAGTTAAATATAAAAGCATTACTTGATATTTGCTTATAAAAAGCAGCATAATCTTGTCTGTTCCTGTTTGGCTGTGACTCCATCCTGGAGAAAAAGATCAGCCAAAACAGAAAAAAATTACTCAAAATATTCTTTTGATTGAGCTTTTTATTTTCTTTTGTACTTTCAATTCGAAATTTGCGCTGCTTAAGGTGGCTGCAAATTGGATTAGCTCTCCTAGCTTCACTCTGATATTCTTTCTTTTCAAGAGCTTTAATTTCTCTATTTGTGGGTCAGAGTTTCTTTTTTCTTATGTATTTTGCTTCTAGTGTTGAGTGCTGAGAAACTGGAAGGATTTTTACTGATATTTTTGTCCTTTTTTAATACTTGTCATGATATGTCACCACATTGACAATAGGAATTTGATTTGTACAACTGGGAGCAGCTAATTAACATCTCCAAAGCTGAGATAATACTTGAACTACTTCCAGAAGTACCAGCTCTGTTGAAATTGAGGTGCAAGGAATGCATAGCAACTAGCCGAAAGATGAGAGAAAAAAATAAATAAAAGCCAAATTTTCCATCAATCATTATTGTTGGGATCTGGAGGTCTGTCCACCTTTCTCCAGCAGAGGGCGTCCTAGGTCTCCTGGAGCCGGAGCTGACTTCTACACCTGCGGCTCGTTAACTCATCAGGAGACCAGCATATAAGCAGCGGCAGTGCAACACTCCGGTACCAGAGTGTTAAGCCAGTTACGGTTAGCAAGCCTGAGCCAACCAACCTGTCTGAATCTGACTCACCTGAAGCCTGAACCTGAACCTAACCTGCTTTTTGTCCTCTCTGCTTCTCAGGAAGAACCTGTCTGGAAACCTGAAAACTTGGAAGGATTTCTCAAGAGAGAAACCAAGCTGTCTGTTCTCAGTAGAACTCTGGTGAACCAACTCAGTCCGAAACCTGCCTGCCCGCTCTCAGTAGTAGCTGAGAGAGAAACTCTGAACCTGCTCTGTAAACCTAATTGCTCTGCCCTGCCTTTGCCAAGCCCTCTGCCTGCCTGCAGCCTCTGAACCCTCCTGGCTCCCCCTCTCTGCTGCTCTGCTCATCTTAAGATCAGTGAACCCAGTCGTGACCAATCCTGGATCTGATAACCCCCTGGATCTGTACATTTATTATTGTGCCTTGTTCAATAAACTGTTGAACTTTTTCCCTGTCTCAGAGTGTGTTCTGCACGTGGGTTAGGAACCTGAAAACCCACCATGACAATTATGGGCAATGTCAGATCTTAAGGACTAGAGTTAGAAGAAATACAAGCCACAGCAAGAACCCAGCCAGATTATCGGCAATGCAGCATTATTAGTTTTACTGAAACCTGGCTGCAGGATCATACCTCGGACTCTAGCATCTCTCTGCCAGGTTTTCTGACCATCCGAGCAGACAGAAATTTAAAGAACACTGGAAAACTCAAAGGAGGTGGGTTGACAGTGCTTGTGAACAAGAGCTTGTGTTACCCAGGACATGTTACTGGGAATATTTTACCCCATTTACACTACCCTTGAAAAACCGATCCATGTCAAGACTGGTCCGAGCTCGGATCAGTTAACCAGGCTGAGCTCGATTCTGACGACTGTTTACACATCACGCCATCTCGGTTCCTCGACTCGCCTCCTAATGACGATCTGCGGTATTACTGCCAGTATTAAAGGAGGAAATCAAGCAGTTGGTGGCGGTAATGCACCAAAAGTTGTTTGCCAACCGCCATAAAACACAAGAAGAAGAAGACAAAGAAGGAGGGAACAAAGCAAATCAAAATGTCGGCGCCCGTCACATTCAGAAAGTTATGCTTGATTATTTTTGCTGTAATTCGGTGTTATTTAAAATGCCATTATTCAAAATGTTGCATGGAGAAGATTTCAATTGTTTTTTATAGTTGAAAAAGAAGTTGTTCTTCTTCTGTTTCCAGAGTGTGAATCGCGATGTGCAGCCAGACGGAGATGACAAGTTCTGCTCATGTGCACTTGTTATCAGAGAACCGAGCCAGGGAAAAACCGAGCCGAGCCCACCTCTGGAACTGGTCTGCAGTTATCTTGGTTCAGGGGTGTCTAGCTCAGTTCAGTTCAGTTTGCTTTCCATTTACACACGATAAGTTATCTCAGTTACTGAGCTCGGACCGGTCTCGGCACGGTTTTTCAAGGGTAGTGTAAATGGCGTATAAGTCACTGCAGTCCAGATAGTGAACTGTTTGCAGTTGGTTTTCAGTCATATTATTATTTCTCTAGAGAGTTTACCAGTGTTGTGTTACTAATCGTTTACATTCAACTTCTGCTGTTGCTGACATTGCATGTAAGGTAATCGGCTCTGTTGTTGCCAAGCTCCAGACACAACAGCAAAATGCATTTATGGCATTAACTGGTGATTCTAATCACACCTCACTCTCTGCTACACTGCCAATGTTCCAACAGTTTGTCAGCTGCTGTATCAGAGAAAACAAAGCTTTGGACTCATGCAAATGTCAAGGACTCAGCCAACTCAGCCAACAGTCCTCGGGGATTATAGAGCTGTTGCCCTGACACTCCACATCATGAAGGTCCTAGAGAGACTTCTGTTGGTTCACCTCAGCAAACAAAAGCAGCTATCACTGTAAAGTTGGAGTTGAAGAAGCCATCGTACACCTGCTTTAACAAACCCACTGTCATTTAGACAAGGCAGACGGCATTGTCAGGATCATAGTCTTTTATTTCTCCAAAACGTTTTACATATTTCAGCCTGACTTACTTACTTTGTGAAAAACTCCATTACTATTGCTTTTTACTCTATGACTTCCAGTGCCAGACGGTCCTGTCATCTGCAGAAATTGTCAGATGACTCTGCATTCATTGGGTGCATCAAAGATGGACACAAATCTAGGTGTAGGGAGTTAGTGAACCAATTTTTTGTTATGGAGTGGAAAAAAATCATCTGATCCTGAAGGTCAACAAAACAAGGGGAATGATTGTACATTTCAGATGACACAGGAACAAGTTGCGATCATGAGAGATCATGAGAGACAAGGTGGAGGTAAATACCTTGGTGTTCTCCTGGACAACACACTGGGCTGGAGACGCAACTGTGAAGCCAACTACAAGAAGGGACAGGGCAAATTGTACTCTCTAAGGAAGCTTAGGTCCTTCAGTGTTTGCAACAAGATGCTACAGAGTGGGAGCTCATCCCCAATCATCTGCCTGGGAAACAGCATCAGATCAAATGACTTCAAAAACCTCAACAACATAATAAAAAAAAGCAGGTTCTGCGATAGGAACTCCTCTAGAGCCCCAGAGATTATTTAACAAAAAGAGAATTCCTCATAAAGGGAAGAACATTATGAACAACAGTGAGCATCCTCTTCAGAAGATTTTTTAAATAACAACAAAGTGTTTTCAGTCAGAGGCTTCTCCAGATCTCTTGCAAGACACACTACTAAAGAAGAACCCTGCCCACAGCTATCAACACCGGCATAAACTCGATGGAAATAAAAAACAGCAACATTTATTTTCAACATTATTTCACTTTGGGATTAATAAAGTATTTCTGAATTGAACATCTGGTTCTGATTTATCACAAAACATGTTCTTTTCCTGCAGCAATGGAACAAAATTTAAGCCATTATATGTGTGGGGGGGGGGGGTCAGGATATTGACAGACATTTATATCGAAAACTTTTGGCGTTTACCACAAAGGACCTCAGCAGCGTCCACATTACTGCAGACACTTCTGTCCACCCCACTTCAACCTTACTATTGCTTGTTTAAAACACACAAATATATCTGAACTTCTCTGGCTCAGACCCAAACCAAGAGAGAGCAGTCATGTAAACAAAAATACATCCTCTGTTGATTATTTAGTTACTTACCGGCAGAATGGTTGGAGAGAGAAGTTAAATGCTGCGTCTACTCTGTTCTCCATCATTAACAACAAGAAAAACCTGGGCAGTATTAAAACTGCTCAGTGTAACCTGATAGTTTCAAGGGTTGGAGCTTAAGGCTTTAGAGAAGCCCACTGCGTATGAAGAAAAGCCATAGGTAGGATCTCCAAGTTGAAAGTGAGGAGCGACAATATAGGACCTCACAGAGCTGAATTATGTTCCAGCTACCTTATTCTAGTGGTCTTCAACAGGGGGTCCGCGAAGGTACTGCAAGGGGGTCGCGAAAGTTTTTATTGATTAGATTTTTTTTATATTCCACCCTGCAGGTTTTTCCACTAATTGAAATGTCTTTAAATACACATTAACATGAATTATCTGTAGTAAACAGATAAATGGAGGCAGAAGATGTCTTTCAGTCATCAATGCACACATTCAGCGACACACAGGAGCTCTTTCAAGCTGGGCACCGTTTCATTCACAATACCTGTCCCATTAACCAGGAATCAGAATCAGAAATACTTTAATAATTCCAGGGAGAAATTACTTTCGTTACATTACTCCATCTGTAATAGACTGACTATAGGACCAGTTTGATAGAACACTATTTAATACAAAATATATAATTAGGGGGTCCCCGCTTCATCTTGCCATCAGTTTAGGGGTCCTTGGCCTGGAAAACGTTCCCTAAATATCCTTGAAAAAGAAATACATACAAAAATTTTTGTTTATCCCCAGACATCATACTTTCATGTATCTTGGCCTCCTACAATAACCAGCTTTACCCATGGCATCGATTCATCAACCTGTTAGAAACATTCCTCTAAGCTTTCAGTCCACATTGACATGTCAGCATCGCACAGTTACTGTAATTCTTTAGCTGGACATATGTGATCAGAAGGGACATCCACATTCATCCCCCTTCAAAAGATCCCCGACTGGATAGAGATCTGTTTAGATAGAGGCGTTTGAAGTTTAGTTAATTCATTGGCTAGGAGCCAGTTGGTTTTCTGGAAATATGCACCACAGCTCCTGTAAAGGGATGGGTATAGTCACCAACAGTCCTTACACTTTGGTATTATTGGTCACTTGGCTTGATCTGTATGAAATATTCTCCATATTATTTAAAAACCATTAATTATTGATACAAGTTCATTTTTTTTCCGACTGGATTGTACTTTTCCTCTTTTGGCTCATCCTCAAAGTTTGACGTTTTGTCTCGTCACCTTCCGTTTATCCAGGACGGGGTCACAGAGCAGGATTCTCACCGCAGAATCCCAGACTTCCCTCTCCTCAGAAACCTCCCCCAGCTCTGTTGAGGGAAGCTTGAGACGCTTCCCAGGCCAACCATGATACATAGTTCCTCCAGTTTGTCCTGGGTCATCCCCTGAACCTCCTCCTCCCGGTGGGACGTGCCTGGAACATCTCTTGAGGAGGCGCCCAGAGGAAATCCAAGAAAATGTTTGAGCCACTTCAGCCATCTCCTCTCTGTGTGGGGGAGAAGTGTCTCTACTTTGAGGATGACCGAACTCCTCCTCGTATCTCTAAGGGAGTGCCCTGCTGAGAAAGCTCATTTCAGCACAGTAACACTTTAAAGTGTCCTAAACGTATTTGAAGTATTCAGATCAAGTTAAAGGGAAAAAAAGAACACCACCAAATTCCAGTTTATGTATGATGGGCTAATAACCTAATTGTGAACTGGTCTATCTAAGGCACCTGCAGCTATTAAAACCACTATGTCTATATGTTAACTTGTTACTCTACCTTTTTTTTTTTTCTTTTTTTTTTTTTTTTTACATAAGACATTAGGCCACATGAACTTAAGTAGCAAATGTATTAAGTCGCCTCCAGCCTGGAGCTCAGAAGTGAAACACAGATGTTTAGTTTTCAGCATCAGATTTTTTTCAGGGAAACATTAGAAACAGTGATACAGATTGAATAGAAACCTCTGTTTTTGTAATAATTCAGCTGATTTGAGACATATTTAGCTGCAGGAATAAGGATGTGCCTCACCGATTGCTTAAATCCTGTTCTGCAGCCATCCATACCGTTCTGTGCAAGTATCCTTTGTCTTCTCTCAGGCTCCAAACTCTTGAAGGCAGAAGCCAATAACCATCTCCTTCCTGGTTTTTTTTCGTTTTGTTTTGCTTTGCATTAAAGTACTAAAAGAATATTTTCATAAAAGCAGCTGAACAGGACCATGTATGCACCTTAGGAGATAACTTTATACTATTTCTGTGTTGGGATCTGGAGATTCACCACCCTTCTCCAGCAGCGTGCGCTGTGGATCTCCTGGGCTGGATCCCTCCAGCACAGCTGACGTTCATCAGCCCATCAGGAGACCTGCCTTTATAATCAGCAGCCAGATCTTCCTTCAACGCCGCAGTGTTGACCAAGTTTGGTTAGCGAACCTGAGCCTCTGTAACTACTAGAATCTTTGTCTCTAAGGAGAAACCCTATTCTAACCAGTCTCTGTCTTCTCGCTCACAGGAAACTTGTCTCTTGTCTGAAGCTCTGGATGACCTTAGCCTGTTACCTGCCTGCCTGCCCTAGAGAGCCAAACCTGAAGATCTCACTCTGGAATCCACCTGCTGCTCTTAGGGAAAGAGCTAATCACTCCAACCAAGGTCTGTCACTGGAAAGTCAGAAGCTAGACGCTGCTGCTGCTTAGCACTCTGCTGAACCAACAGTCTCTGGACCCAACCGGTTCCCCCTCTCAGAAAGGAAAGCCTGGACCTCTTCAAGGTATTCTCAGAAACATCTGAAAAGCAACGATTCATCTGTTAACCTGGCTAATCAAACTATCCGTCTCTGCAGACGCCTGAGAATCCCACCCGGACCAGTTTACCTGAATCCAGTTCATGTTATCTTTGTGCAACCTTTAATAAACTCTGTTGAACTTTTTATCAGTCTCCAAGTGGTGTTCTGCATGTGGGTTTGAATCCTAAACCAACCATGTCAGAACACTGCGGCCAAACACAAAGCCCAGCAGATCACCTCCGGAGGAGGCTTGAGGAGCAGGACGCTCAAATCCTTGGACATGCCGACACCATCCGTGAGTTACACAACAAACTTGAATATCAGAACCAAGTCTTGCAGAATTACGCTGGCTACATGGGAAATGCTAATGCTACGCCTGCAGTCCGTTCTGTTCCGGAACCACTTCCGCCTCTAAGGTCACCGTCCGTGACGTCATTTCCTGAGTTCTGTCCGAGTCCTCCTGAAAGATTTTCAGGTAACCAAAAGGAGTGTAAAGGATTTTTGTTTCAATGTCGTTTGCTTTTTGAACACTCTCCTGGCAGTTTTCCTAATGATAGGAAAAAGATTTCCTTCATTCTCTCTCAGCTTACTGGTCTAGCCCTTGAATGGGTGGAGGCAAGGTTCTCTTCTGAGTCCAGTTTTTCATGTACTTTTTCTGAATTCATATCTGAGTTTTCTCAAGTTTTCAACCATGACTCAGATAAAACTATTGATTCCCGAGCCCTGCTAAATTTAAAACAGGGAGATTCCACAGTAGCTGAGTTCTCCATTGACTTCCGGGTTAAAGCCGCAGCCTCAGGATGGAACGAGTGTGCACTTAAGAGTGCTTACTTTAAGG